>CAJGYO010000006.1:101122329-101722329 GCA_904845875.1 Miscanthus lutarioriparius
AAACTCTTGTGATCGCGACAGATATCACTCTTATGTCCGATAAGTTAAGTGCCTCCATAATTTTAGAGCATGAACTCACTGCTGCTAATCCCAAATCATGAGTAGGATAGAATAGCCTATGCTTTCAACTATCGGGATGCATGTGTCAATTACTCTTCTTTCTGCATAAAAAACACATCCAGCACCTTTGACGAGATACATCACAAATGGATGTAAAAGTTCTTGCTCAACTGGGCAAACTAATGGCTCAGGTCCGTAGTAGTATTCCCCAAAGTTAGCCTATCACTTCGCACTCATACAAACTTAGCATTTTTCTCTCCACCGAGCCATATCATAGGCTTGGCAAGCTTAGAAACCCTTCTATGAACTCTCCTCAGAGTATCCAAAGAACTCCTAAGAAACTGCGAATCTCTCCCACATCTAAGCAGGTGGCTTCCAGTCAACACATCTCTCACCTTGCTTTGGATCCACTGCTATTCCACCATTAGGAGACAACATTACGGTTTAGAAAGAAAACTTCCTTCAACCAAACTCACACTTTGCTTCGGGCTGAATGCATAAATCCTAAAGCTCCCCGAAGCTTCGCAAGACCAACCTTAGATGTTCAACGGTGTTCCTTCTTCCATCTTAGAGAATACCAATGTATCATCGATAAATACCACCACAAAATTATCTCAAAAAGTCCATGAACACCTTATTCATCAAGTACATAAAGTATGCAAGTGCATTGGTCAAATCCAAAGGACATAATGGTGTACTCATACAAACCATACCCTCATAGTAAAAGTTGTCTTGGGTATGTCAGCTTACATGAATCTTCAACTAATGATAACCGAACAAAGATCAATCTTAGAAAAAACACAAGCACCTCTCAACCGATCAAATAAGCCATAAATTCTAGGTAGCGGTACTTTGTTCTTGATAGTAACCTCATTTAGTGATCGATAATCAACACACATCCTCTGGGTACCATCCTTCTTGTCAACAAATATAACTGGTGCTCCTCAAGGTGACAAACTAGGATGAATGAAACCTTTCTCCTATAACTCCTTTATTTGTTTCTGAAGTTCTCCTAGTTCATTAACCCACATTCTATATGGACGCTTAGCTATAGGTGCAGTTCTACGTAATAATTCAATAATAACCTCAATGTCACGGTCAGGTGGCATACCTAGCAAGTCATCGGGGAACATATCTAAAAACTCATCCACTACTGGGTCCTTCTTGTTGGTGCTATCATCAAGCTGGTTCACTATGGCTGTCGGCTGCTTCAGCACTATAACATCGACACTGATTCTATCCCCATTCAGTGCGGTCACAACAACTACCTTCTCCTGACACTGAATTACTGTCCAGATTTGCTTCATCCAATCCATACCCAGAATCACATTAATGTCGGATGTTCTCAACACAATGGGGCTCACTTTGAACTCTACCCCCCTTAAAGATAGACTAGTTGGAAGACAACGATAAGAAGCTTGCATACTACCTCCTGGTGAGTTTACTAGTATAGGATTTCTCATGGCACATATGGGTATGTTATGCATTCTAACAAATGCTTGTGATATGAAAGAATGCGAAGCTCTAGAATAAAAAAGAACAGTGGTAGGAGTGGAATGGACATCAAACGTACCGAGCAAGACTTTTGGTTTCACAAGTGCCATCTCTGTAGACACATGATTCACCTTTCCCATGTTGGGTCTTTGGCTTCTAAGATGTTCCTTCGACATCGTACTAACCCTAGGGTGTTAGCTGATTTTGCTTCCTAGGACAATGGTTAGCATAATGCCCAACTTCTCCACAACGATAGCATATGTTGGGGTGCTAGGTGCAATCCATGGTCTTCATGGGAGTGTTGTTAGGTGCTCCTTTGTCATGGTGTCTCTTTGGGCACTATCTTTGGCTTGGGGCGTTGATTGCCATTCTGCTACTACTAGTATGGTGGACAATCTGTTGGTTCTAAGTTGCGATTCCATTGATTAGGGGTCCTCGGTACCTCTCGCTGGAAGCTTTCTTTGAGGTTGGTGCGCCGAAAGAGTATTACTCCTAGAGCCTATCCCTGAAGCCTCCTCTTCTTAGCCTCCATCTCTTTGCACTTATTGTCCATGACAATAGCGTGATTCACCAACATCTGGAAATTGGGGTATGTATTGGACATAAGCTGAGTTGCGAGACCATCATATAGACCCTTGAGAAAGCGGCGCTTGCTCGACATCATCACCCACCTCATTGAACATAAGCGTGACAACTGAGCGAATTTGTCATGATACTTTCGCCTACATACATAGACCCACTGCTTAAAAGCTCAATTCCTCCTACTTCAGCTCTATCAATCCTTCGGTATGTGGTAGGATCTAAAATTCTCTTTAAACTCCAACTAGGTGATAGGAGGAGCACTAGTGGGATGTCCATACTCAAATACCTCCCACCAGTCTTGAGCTTCTCCCTAGAGTTGTCCTGACGCGTATAACACCTTCTGCTGGTCGTCGCACTGCGCTATGTTAAGTTGCTTTTCCATTGCACGAAGCCAATCATCTACTTCTAGTGGATCAGTGGCATGTGAAAACACTAGGGGTCACCCTTCAAGAATTCACCATGCTTATCACGCGGTGCTCCACGAATTAGTTGATTCTATTGATTCTGCACCAGAGCTTGCATAAGCTGTGTCTGCACTACCAAAAGCTGCTCAATGGTTGGTGGTGGTGGATGTGGGGGAACACCTCCATGACCTTGGCCTCTTCCTCTTCCATATATCTGACATCTAACACAAATATTCAAAATTTAGAGATTTTCAAATTATAGACACTTATAGAGATATAGAATACATTCTAAAAATTTTCTAGACGAGTTCCAACATTAGCAGCTCAGTAAAACAGTCATATCTTGAGTTCCATATATCAAAAAGAGGCGTTCTTTATATGGTTGGAAAGATTAAAAAATTATCTATAACTTTTATTCAGATCACATGCCCAGATTCTATCGTTAGGTTAATAAAAAAATAGGATACAATCGAAACTATTTCAGATTCCAGACTGCGCAGAAACTTCAACTTGAAACAGCTATATCTTACAAACCAGATCAGATTTAGGGTGATTCCAGCGGCATTAGAAGGATACTTAAGTCTAATTATTGCCACTAAAATTTCATAATTTTTGGTCAAGTATATTTAGAGTGGCATTGAGATAAGGACAGACTTCGCCGAGAGAATAAGATGTACCAAACCCAACTATTTATTTATTGACTCAAACTTTTAATATTCTTAACTATGGAACTTGCGGATATGCCTACAAAGTTTCAACACTCATTACAAAAATCCAACTGACACATAAACATAATAATAAATCAACTAGGTACACCAAAGTTCACACCACACTACTAGACTCGACTTGACTCAACTTGACCCGTGCTACTAACGTCTTATTATATAGAAAGGAACTCCAACATCTATGGGCGATGTTTATGAGGAAGCTTCTCATAAATCCTTGGCAGGCTAAGGCACTCGCTTTGGTCATCTATCACTTGTTGGTACCTCTTAAGAGTCTCCTGCTATGCCTTTAACTGATCTTTCAGTCATCGGATCTTTCCTAGTAACTCACAGCCAAAGTATATCATCACTTGAGTAGTTGGATCCATGCCCTAAAGGTCCATCATTACCCCACTCTAATTTAGGGTGTTGGCGAGGAAGGATCGATATTGGTTCTCCTTCATATCCTCAAAACGGTGGCCACGGAGACCCATGCAGGCCTCAGTGGCTACATCTTCTATGCTATCTTTCATGGTGGCACGATGAGCATGATGCACATAGTTCGAGTCTAGTAGATATGCTTCATTCTCTTCATCCCTAATGTAGATGTACACCTAGTCTTCAATAAGTGTCCTCTAGAGGTGCGTATGTTGTTCATAGACATACTCCTCACGGTACATCCCAATCGGTGTAGTAGGTCCTAAAGAATCCCCATAAGTCGATGGTGTGAAGCGGAGGATTCACACCCCTACTTCTGCAGATCTTTATAGTCCATCCTATGGTAGGGTAAGGCTGATCTACTTGAGCAGCGTCCTCCTCCTCATCATCATCGGACAATACAACGACCTCCACTTCTTTGGGTTCTTCTTCTTCGGACTCTTCCTAGAGTGGCTCGGTAAGTTCGGTTCAGTGTAGGCAATGTTTTTTGAAATGGTAAACGACCTTTACGGTGCGCCCTTTGTTTATCGTTTAGGCTGCTTTACAGGTGTTTAAACAAAGTTAAACAGTCTAAATGGTTTTGTACTTTAAAAAATACATATAATTATATATGTGCATGTAAAAAATCAAGTATTCTAGCATTTATACATATTTATCCGAGTAAAAATTAATTATTTTGGTATGTATATATATTTATGCATGTGGAAAGAACAAAATATAGATATTTATACATGTAACATATCAAGTGTACATATTTATAAATATAATAAACTTAAGTATGCAAATTTATCAATACAAAATTGAACTAAATTTCCCTCGTGTTGGCCTAAACAGTCGTTTAAACAGCTGTTTAGCCCATTTAATGCTATTTATCTCCGTTCCGTTTAGACCATTTTTCTCGTTTTTTTACCGTTTAAACGGTCAACCGTTTCATTTTTATTTACCCCCTAAACAAGACAGTTTACCACCATTTACCGTTTACTGACTGTTTAAACGGTCGTTTAAACCGTTTAGGCGAACACTAGGTGTACGTGCTGGCGAGTCAACTTCCTGCTCATGGGGTTCCTCCTCCTCACGTGGCTCCATGGGCTCATATAAGCCACGAGGCGGGTAATAGCCTCCGGTGCTGATGCGAGCGGTCTTATTGGCACGAGGCATCTATAGCATTAGATTTAGTTAGATTAGAAGCAATAATTTTCATAACAGAGTGAAGCAAAAGAAGTATAAAATTTAGCAAATGATAAGAGTGAGATGGGAAGCATGAAATGAGTGAAGCAAAAGAGGCTAGAACAGCCATTGCTAACTAGGTTTGCGTCCCACAGTCAACACGGTTCTAATATCAATCTGTCACACCTGATTTTAAGGATTAAATGGGATGCATAATCTTACGTGCGTCTAGAGATCAGTCACACACATAAGCTGATAAATTATAGATAGTATCATCATAAGTGTTTATTACATAACGTATAATAAGACAGAGTTTTCACATAAATACAGCGGAAGTATAAAGGAAAAATCTTTCGTGGAAGCTCCATATCACAGGGACATCAACTGGTTGACCACAAGTCTAGTAATACTCAAAAAAGTCGTCATTACCATAGCCACCTTTATCCATCTGGGATTTTTATCCAAATAATGAAAATAAACAAGCGTAAGTACGTGTCAATCTCAACAAGTGTAACATGGGGTTCATGAGGCTCAAAAGGACTTGACACGGGTTTAACAACATTTAGCTTTTAGTTATCACAATTTTAGCATAAGAGTAGCAACAAGTTATCATAATCCTAATTAAAACACATGATCAATGTAAATATGAATAATGAATAGCATAAATGGATAATTAATAGTGACCATCTATTCCATAAGGTTCCAAGGCCGCTCGTGACCATGAGCATGGCTGATATAGTAGTTCTACACTCTGCAGAGATTGTACAATTTCACTGTGAGTTGTGATACCCGTATGCCTAGGTTAATTACTCCCAAAACACTTCCATGGTGAGCAAGCATGGTTCACTATAAAGCCTTTCAAAGGTTTATCTAACAAATTAGGGCCAATAGATTCACTCAGCAAACAGATATAGGAACCCCCTGTTGGATGGCACAATTCTATCATGGCTATACATATACGAGTAAGGCTGTCCTACACCCGATTCGACAAGCTATTCTTACGCCATAAAGGTAACCTCTAACAAGCTAGAAAAGGTCATCATACTGAGCTAAAGCCAGAGCCATGTAGCCCACACAGCTGTACGGTAAGTCATGGATGTTCGTTTATAGATAAGTCCTTAAGGAGAGGAATCTATAGCATTTAGAAAGTAGCTAAATACTTCAGCCCCCTGTTTTCAAGTTGCTAAAAAGTCATGTTTTAATGTTTATTGCATATACCACTAGTCAAGTTACAAGATCATGGTTTAGTTGAGCACTCACAAAGATATCGGAGTGGGCACATCCAGAAGCAGAGCTTTCGGCCAGCGCTGGGCTTGTGCTATGTGTGTGTGAGCTGTTCTCAATATCTTCTTCTTCCTCTAGCATAGTAAGTGAGTGTGCTAGTAAGCTTACTACTTACCTATGCAAGGTAGCCGAGGGACTAACAAGTGGTATCAGAGCCATACAAGTGTCATCGCCGGACTAACCGCTGGCAATGATGGACGGTTCGAAGATGGGCGA
This sequence comes from Miscanthus lutarioriparius, assembly GCA_904845875.1. Classification (NCBI taxonomy): domain Eukaryota; kingdom Viridiplantae; phylum Streptophyta; class Magnoliopsida; order Poales; family Poaceae; genus Miscanthus; species Miscanthus lutarioriparius. Next base: position 101,128,679 of record CAJGYO010000006.1, read on the forward strand.
TAGCAACGGCGCTGCTGTGGCTGCCTAGCCACAACAAAAGGTCATCGTGCGCACGGTGCGGGAGGTCAGCGGCACCAATTGACCGACGCTGACTCACACTAACTATGGCGAGTGGGAGGTGACCATGAAGGTCAAACTCAGAACTTGATGGATTTGGAATGCCATTGACAAGGGCACCGACAACGAAGAAGACGACATGTCAATGTTGGAGGCTATCCTTGCTGCTCTGCCAGCGGAGTACAGGGAGCCATTGAGGGGTGAAGAACTCTACTAAGGAGGCATGGAAGGCCATTCAGTGATACGCATTGGCTCTGACCACGCAAAGAAGGCGATGACCCAGCTGCTAAAGTAGGAGTACGCCAACATCAAGTTCAAGGATGGTGAGTCAGTGGAAGACTTCTCCCTTGGCCTGCAGTCGCTCAATAGCAAGCTGAGGTGCCATGACGTCACCATCGACGAAGAAGATGTGGTCTCCAAGTACCTCCACTCCGTTCTAGTGAAGTACATCTAGAACACTCTCTCCATAGAGATGATGCTAAACTTGTCCACCCTCATAATTGAGGATATGATAGGCCATCTACGGGCGGTGGACGAGCTTCATTTAGCATGGGTTAATGAGGATGATGAGGCCACTCTTCTAATGGCGATGTTCTATGCACTACACAACATTGAGGCGAAGGAGAAGAGGTGATGGCGGTGGAAGGGCACGGCAATGCTCTGAAGGCTATCAACCTCGACGAACCATGCACCTAAGTCCACCTCGGACGTGTGGGTGGTGAATAGGAGCAGTGGTGGTACCTGGACTCCGACGCCAGCAACCACATGATGGGCTCTAAGGTAGCCTTCTCCAAGCTCGACGGCAACATGACCAGCACGGTGAACTTCGGTGATGGCTCAAGGGTGGCAATTCGAGGGCGTAGCACCGTCATCTTCAGTTGCCAAAACAGCGAGCACCATGTGCTGATGGATGTATATTACATCCCGCAGCTGCGTTCAAGCATCATGAGCATTGGCCAGCTGGATGAGCGCCCTAGTGAGGTACTGATCAAGGATGGAGTCCTTAAGACCATGGACTGGGAGCAGCGCCTTCTTGCCAAGGTGAAGAGGTTCTAGAATGGGCTGTACCTGCTTGACTTGAAGGTGGAGCAGTCGGTGTGCCTGACAGCATGGCACACCGAGGAGCCGTGGCTACGGCATGCCTGGTTCGGCCATCTCAGCTTCGACACGCCGGTTGGCTAGAGAAGGTGGTTCGAGGGCTGCCCCACATCAAGCATGCAGGTGAGCTATGAGACAACTGCCTGGCCAAGAAGAAGAGGAGGATGCCGTTCCTAAAGGAGGCCAAGTATCACATGGTTGACGCTCTCGAGCTCATCCACGGTGATCTCTGTGGACCAATCACGCTAGGCACAAATGGTGGTAGGTGGTACTTCCTCCTGTCATGGATGATTACAGTCGCTATATGTGGCTGCAACTCCTAACAAGCAAGGACAAGATGATGGAGGCGATCAAGAAGTTCAAGGCACACGTGGAGATAGAGAGCAGCAAGAAGCTACGCGTGCTACGGACTGATCGTGGCGGCGAATTCACTTCGGTGGAGTTCGTTGCGTACTGTGTAGATCAAGGTGTGGTGCGACACCACACTACGCCGTACTCACCATAGCAGAATGGCATGGTGGAGTGACGGAACCAGACGGTGGTCGGCATGGCTCGATCCATGATGAAGGCCAAGAGCATGCTAGCAAGGTTATGGAGTGAGGCGGTGACCACGGCGATGTTCATCCTCAATCGCGTGCCCACAAAGGCCCTGAAGGGCATGACGCCGTTCAAAGCTTGGTATGGGCGCAAGCCAAGTGTGTATTTCCTCTGGACATTTGGCTGCATTGGCCATGTTAGGAAGATGAAGCCGGTCCTCATCGAGATAGAGGACAGGAGCACACCGATGGTGCTCCTCGGCTTCGAGAAAGGTACCAAGGCGTACCGGCTCTATGACCCACGCGAAGGCAACGTGGTTGTCTCGCGCGACATCATGTTCGATGAGAGGGCAGCCTGGGACTAGGATAATCTGGGCACGGGGGAAGCTGGTGGCTTCACCAGCACCTTCATCATCGAGCACTTGGTCATCCATGATGGTGGAGACGCTGGAGAGGAGGTGTCGACCACTCCAAAGAATAGAGCCGAGCACTCCTAGGGCGTGCCAAACACACCGGAGGGGTGTCGAGCACTCGAGTGGTGCCGAGCGGTCAATGGTCTGCCGACCACTCTGGGATGGGTGCCGAATGCTCACATAGCGGAGCCAAGAGGTCTTGCAAGTGGTGCCAACCACTCCAAGATCGGTGCCGAAACACTCAGAGTGGTGCCAACCACTCCAAGATTGGTGACGAGTGGTCCAGAGTAGTGCCGAAACCGCAGCTGTGGTGACGAGCACTCTAGGTGCTGTGCCGACCACTTCGACGAACATGGGACTCCATTGACACCGATCCGGTTAGCCTCACTCCAAGCGACATCACGAGTTCATGGATGCTTTCCACGACGGTGAGGAGGTGTAGTTCCACAGTTGGACAACATCATCGGTGGCACGTGGTCCTCGAGCTCTGGCGGGGTCGGCTACTCAATGACCTAGAGCCGCTTCTCGTCGGTGTAGAGGAACTACCCACGCCGCCTGACCGGTCGAGCATGATGCAGATTGGCGATGGGCGATCTTTGCGGAGGAGATGAAGGCGATCGAGGAAAACGAGACTTGGGAGCTCGTCGATCCACCTCCAGGATGTCGTCCGATCGGCCTAAAGTGGGTGTACAAGGTCAAGCGGGATGAGCGCAGCACCATTGTTAAGCACAAGACATGCCTCATCGCCCAAGACTTTGTCCAGCGCGAGGGCATCAACTTCGAGGAAATCTTTGTGCCGGTAGCGCGTATGGAGTCTATCCAACTGCTGCTGGCTTTGGCAGCAGCGAAGGACTGACGCGTCCATCACCTGGACATAAAATTGGCCTTCCTCAATGGCGAGCTAGCGGAGATGGTCTTTGTCAGACAACCTCTAGGTTTTGCCATCAAAGGAGCGGAGCACAGGGTGCTTCGACTGCGTAAGGCGCTCTATGAGCTATGGCAGGCCCCGCAAGCATGGAATGACAAGCTTGGCGCCATGGTGGGCGAGCTTGGGTTCACGCGGTGCACAACCGAACACACGCCCTACACGCAGCGACGGGAGAAGGAGGAGCTCATCGTCGGCGTGTATGTGGATGACTTGATCATCACCAGCGTGCGTGCGGAGGACATCGATAGCTTCAAGCACGAGATGGCGGCTCGTTTTTGAATGAGCGATCTCGGTACGCTCTCATACTACCTTGGCATCGAGGTGAGATAGGGGAAGGAAGCGCTCACGCTCGGTCAGAGCACGTACGCCTCGAAGCTATTGGAGCAGAGCAGCATGGCTAAGTGCAAGCCGTGCATGACTCCGATGGAGGAGCGGCTGAAACTGATGAAGTCCAGTACAGCGGCAAGGGTAGATGCAACACTCTACCGTAGCATTGTCGACGGTCTGCGCTACCTAGTCCACACAAGGCTAGACATTGCGTTCACCGTGGGATACGTCAGCTGCTTCATGGAGGATCCCTGAGAGGATCACTGAGCAGCGGTGAAGCGGCTACTGCTGCGCTACGTCAAGGGGACGGTGGATCAGGGGATCATCTTCCCCAAGACCGGCGGAAGTAGGCTACAGCTCACTGTGTTCAGCGATGTAGACATGGCGAGGGACATCGACAGACGGTGGAGCACCTCTGGTGTGCTCGTCTTCCTCGGATGGGCTCCAATCTCATGGCTGTCGCTGAAACAGAAGGTGGTGGTGCTGTCCACGTGTGAGGCAGAGTACGTGGCGGCGGCCACAACGGCGTGCCAAGCTTTGTGGCTGCGCCGGCTGCTGGGAGAGCTGTCTGGTGTGGAAGCTCACCCATCAGCACTGATGGTGGACAACCAGCCCGTCATCGCCCTCACGAAGAATCTGGTTCTCCATGACCGGAGCAAGAACATCGACGTCAAGTTCCACTTTCTCAGAGATTGTGTCGATGGAAGGCAGATCGTCGTCGAGTTCGTTGAAACTGGTCGGTAACTCGTGGACGTTCTCACCAAGCCGCTCGGCCGTCTTCGGTTCACGGAGCTGAAGAAGATGATCAGCATGGTGGAGGTTCTAGGGTTAGCAGTAGGATTAGAAAAAGAGTTGTAAAGTAATCTGCTGCTCTCCCATCTCTGAACGCACGACAGGGGCAGGCACCGAAAGAGCTCTCTGCTGCTGTATGTAGCCATGGCAGGGGCAGGCGACAAAGTCAGGCCTGCTGTCACATCTAGTCACTGTAGCAGCTTGGCAGCCTAGTATGTCTGTACTAGGATTAGACGAATAGAGTTGTATATGTAGCTTCCCACTGCAACTCAGTAAAGTGATCGAGTTCAGTTTTGCCATCTCCTCTACAGAGCTCTGACCAACGCTGGTGCTTGTGCTGTGTGCGCGCGCTCTGTTCTCCGTTCCTTCTTATACCTCTAGCCATAGTATGTGGTCGGCAACACAGGCGAGCGGTCGGCTCACCCGTGCAGGAGTTCCCGGGGCCAACAGGGGCTTGCCGGAGAGGTGGTTGAAGGCGAGGTCGAGTTTGTGGAGGCCTGCGATGCCACCCAGGCCAGGCGGAATGGTACCATCGAGTTGGTTGAACGCCAGGGAAAGGAAACCCAGTGACGACATGTTGCCCAGAGTTGCCGGGACGGCGCCGGTGAGCCTGTTTTGCCATAGTATAAGCGTCTCTAGACGCGTCAACTGCCGAGGTCGGAGGGGATGCGACCGTGGAGCTGATTGGACTGGAGGCCCAGAACTGCTAGCCTGGTGCAGGAGGTGAGGTTGGCAGGGAGCTCACCGGAGAAGCCATTTAGGCTCAGGTTGAGGGCACGGAGGTGGCGCAGGCGGCCCAGGCTCGCCGGAATAACCCCGCTGAGCCTATTGGTGGTAAGGTTGAGAACCCTGAGCGATGAGAGGTTGCCGACAGTCGGGGAAAGGAAGCCGGTGAGCCCGTGGGAGTAGGGATGAAAACGGTCGGAAAACCTCTCAACCGTTTTCTACTTCTACATTTTGAATACGAAAACGAAAACGAAAGCGGTAAAGCTGAACACGAAAACGAACACGAACTTACGGAATATCAAAAATTTCGAAAACGAACTAATTCGAGCAGAATTATGTCGAACACGGTCGGTATACGAAAAATCAATACGGAATATTGACCCATAAGACCAAGTGCATAACAATTAACAAGTACATAATAATTAACAAGTCCTACAACTTTCTTAAAAAGTATCTCCATTCGACACGACGTAAGGAAGATATGATTTTTTAAGGCAACAAATGCTTGTACGCGATTAATATATCGCTGACTTTGTTTAATTTTTTTGAACAACTTCAAGACATCAAATGAAAAAACTAAGAACTAGAAAGTTGTAGATCTCGTTGAGAGCTACAATTTTCATATAAAAATCATCTTCATCCGAGATCGTATGAAAAAAATATAATTTTTCTAAGGTTGGACTTATAGTGGGCCAAATTTGGTTTAAACCGAATTTCGAAACCGAATTTCGAATTCGGGATATTCCGAATTAAAAGTAGAAAAGTAGAAATCGGTCAAAAAAAGCCTAAACCGAATTCGATCCGATTTCGAATTTGGTGTTCTGAATTTCGAATTTAGTATTCCGTATTTTGTCCGAAAATACGAATTCGCTCAGATCAAATGTAGAAAACGATGCGGTTCGGTTCGGGATATTTCCTTTCCGTTTTCATCATTACCCGTGGGAGGGCAGGCTCAGCGCCACCACTCCCGGTGCCTGCCTCCACACCTCACCCCCTCCCAGCTGCAGTATTGGCCTGTGCTACGGTTCTACGAAGCAAGAGGGTCGTCGGAGCTGCCGCTGGTCGCCGCGGACTTGAAGGTCAGCAGCGCGGCCTCGTCGTCGTTGGCTTGGCCGGCCGCAAGATTCCAGATGGACATGGAGAAAGGTACCAGCAACAGCAACATGTTCACTGAGCGCGTTGCCATGCCTTTTGCTATATAGATTTGGTTTGGTACGCGACGATTGGGCAAATGTTTGATATTGATCGGTAAAACCAGATGCTGCTCGCTGATGCTATTTATATATACTGATATATACAGATAGCGGCAAATACTACTTTTACTTGCCAGACCGATCAATGCCCTTTGCGTTTACTGACCTGCGGTCTCCGAGTGCCATTTTCCACACCTCCTTTTTCTGTGCACCTTCGTCTTTATTTGTTGCGAAGACGGAAGGTCAGGGCAGGACGCGATTTTAATTAAGCTAGTAGACAAGTCATTTTCGTGTGTGCATGTTTAGTAGCGCCGACGGGGAAGGATTTCGTCCTATTGTAACCTGGCACACTTCCACCAAATGGCCTAGAACGGCCGATTAGAAAACGCCATCGCGTGACCCCGGCTTTGGTCGCCAGCCCGCCCACCCGCACCTGCCTTTGCGCTGTTCGCTACTACACGCGCGCATCCATCCCTGTCCGCCTCATTCCACCCCGCACGCGTACCCGACCCCATCCGCCTCATCCCGTCTCACCCCACACCCACCTCTCCTTGCCTCTGACCCCCTCCCCTCTCTCCGCGTGGACGGGACCCGAGAGCTGGGATGACGATGAGCACGCCTCGTCCACAGGACCCTAGGCGTGTCGTCGCGCCCATCTGCGCTGCCCCGGTCGCCGCGCCCTTCCCTCGGCACCGGGCTGTTCCCACATGACTCTCTCGAACATACCTCTAAACACGAAACACTTACAACATGAACACTTGAATACAATATACGATCAAGCGAGATAAAACAATTGGAACATACACTTGCAACATGCGTGTGAAACATATACAACATACGGATAAAACACTTGCAACTTGAAACATAAAAACACATATTGCAACATAAGATTGAAACAAATAAAACGTTTAGAAACATATTCTTACAACATATGTGTGAAACATGTGCAACATCTAGTTCAAAAACACTTGCAACATATGTGTGAAACATGTGCAACATCTAGTTCAAAAACGCTTGCAATATACGTCTGAAACAGATGAAAATTTTTGAACAAACACTTGAAATATGCCTCAGAAACACTTGCAACATATGCAACAACCCGATTTATTTTTTTACAACATCCATATGAAACACTAACAACATACTTCTGATAACATCTGAAACACTTGAAACATACATTTACAATGTAGGGGAGAGAAGCTGTACGGCAGTTGATTCCGCCTAGGAGTGGGAGACAGCGCCCAGCAGAGCACATGCGAAGCACCACCAACCACAGTCACGCTTCGTGGGTGCCCTTGGCTTGGTGGGGGCCCGACCTGAGGCACGTGGCGGCACCACCAGCACTAGCAGAGGTGGGCGGCGTGCCCGAAGACGCGGGTGGGATTGTGGGAGCAAGGAACGAGAGGCGTGGGTGGGGGACGCGACGGGCAGGAGCGAGGAGCGGTCAACGCTGGATGAGGGCATATGGGGGGAGATGGCGAATGCGGAGTGGTGCGGGCTGACGGCCGCATGGCGCTTTAGAGCGTGCAATGGACGAGCAAGTAGTAAGATATTTTTGAGACAGATGGGGGAGACGTACAGAGGACTAGAGGAGGAGGCAGGCTTGTTGTACCCGTAGCGCGCACGTAGGCCCGGGAAGCGGTGTCCAATCGGACACACGTCCGCCCCTAAGCAAAGACGTACAGAGGACTAGCGAAGGAGGCAGGCTTGTTGGGCTGGTAGCGCGTGCAGGCTCGGGAAGCGGCGTCCGATTGAGCGGACGCCTGACCCTGAGCATTACCGTTTTAATTAAGCTAGTGGAGAAATGCCAACAAAAGTACTATAAAGAGGGGCTTATTAAAATACTCCCTCTATCCCATAAAGCTAATATTTTAGTTTTGTCTTAAGTCAAACTATCTAAAGTTTTACCAAATTTAGGAAAAAAATTAGCTCAAATTAGTTGGAGTTGGTAAGCTAGTTGGCTAACAACTAGTTAAAGACTTATCTAAAAAAATTAGTTCACCTATTAGCTTTCTGTTTTTTTTTTGACTTATTTTTGGCTAGCTAGCAATAACCTCTTGGATCCAAACAGGCCCTTATACACTTAGAATACTATTATTTTATATTACCAATAAGCATTATTAATTAATCATGTAACATGTTTTCATATATTGTATACCTATTTGGTGTCACAAATATTAGCAAATTGTTCTACAGATTTGGTCAAACTTAAGATAATTTGACTTAGGACAAAACTAAAATATTAAGTTTTTTTGGATGCCGGGAGTAGATAACAGCTAATACCTTTTCCATTTTATTTTTAAAAGAAACAATTCACTTCTTTTTTGCAGGCTATATTGAGAGAAACGTGTTGTGAGTGATTTTGGAAGTTATTGCAGCATGAGAATGAAAATGAGACCTTTCAACTAGTGGGCCCAGCATAGATGTTATTGCCATGTATAGTTTCACAAACAAAAATTAAATAGAGAAGCAATAATATACTTCATTTATAACCGCTTTAATTTATTTGTGTTCTTGTTCCCTATTTATTTGTTCAACTAATAAGCTAGAGAAGCCTTATAAGAACTAGATTTCTGCTGTTGCAGAGGTCGAATCTTTTCTATTTTCTAAAAAAAATACTCTTTCCATAAAAAGCAACATGGTGGCTCTACTACTATACACATAAACAAAGACGGCCAAAACTGTTTTTCAGAGACGTCTGTCTGCCTGCCTCATACTAGATGTTACTTTTAATCAGAAGCAACAAAGAGGGGCATGGATGCTTGCCTCTGTAAATAAAAACAGGCCCCGAGTGCGCCTGCATGGATGGCTCGCCGTCGCTGTGCCACCCTAGCGCTGCCGCTAAGGACACATCTTCCTCCATTCACCACAACACATCCCTCTCCTCATGTTGCCTCCTTCATTCCTCAAGACAATCACCACTGCATCTTGTGCCAGATCCATGTTGTTTCTTTGTCCTCGCGTCCTCCTGTTGTTTCAAGACGAACCCACAAGGCGAGCAATTAGATATGGAGGTTAGATGGAGGATGATCTGAGAAGGACCAAAGCAAGAGCTTCACTGAATGTACCCGTTAGCGGAGAAGACAAGGAGACGGGGAGTGTCGATGGCGGTGGAGGTAGAGGTGGATCAACGCCACTTGGCTCGGATTGTCGCCCACCCCGCGTACAATTCGAATTGCGGCCGCCTTCATGTGAATCGAAGATCTTCCGAATCTATGCGCGCATGAAGCATCATCCTTAATTTGGTCCATGGCGCGACCTTCTTTACTAGAGACACCATGACGGCAGAGGAGGGGTGCAGGGCGGCATATCTAGGCGCAGTGGGGGCGGTGGAGAATGAGGAAGGGGGCGCTAGGAAGACTCCTCCGCAGTGGCGCCGCCTGGCGCCCCCAAACATCTTTCACCGTAGGATGCAGCTTCTCCGTAGGATTCAGATAGGGGCTCAGAAGTGGTTAAGTGGAGGAGTTGTGTTGGATTGAGGAGAGAGAGCACAATCATGATGAGAGAGTGCAGCGACTAATGCCACCTGAGGGTGTTACTGTGTTAGGGTTTGAGTGTAGGGCGTGGCTAGGCCTATTGGTCTTGGGCTTCTTACAGGCATACCTCTTAGGACGGCTACCTCTCCCCACCTTCAAAAATTCAAAATTGAATTTAAGAGATGGGCGAAGCCCTTGTGACCCCTAGATCATTTATGTAGAACAATATGTCCACCGCTGTAAATAAAATGACAATGTCTTCTAAAATAATTTTGTAGTAGTGTGGAAAGAAATAGCAATACTTGCAGAAACTCAAATTTTCCCATGTGTTTTGTTTTTTGTGTGTTTTTATCGAAACCGACAGGGAAATTGATAATTTTTCATTCTAGATGTTTGTACCGACAAGATATTTTCCGTTTCCAGTAGTGTTGAAGAAACAACGTGCAATGTTCTTATCAATTACTTGTACTACTACAAAAAAATGTTTGTGGCAACAAAACAATTTTTTTGTAGGGGCCCGGAACCTAGGAGACCAGCCGCTCCTACAAATGGAGCAGTAGTGGTGGCTGGTGATACGAGCCGCCCCTACAAATGGGTCAGATTTGTAGGGGTGGCTCACTCACCAGTCGTCCTCGGTGTTTCTATTTGTAGGGGCGGTTCCTAAGTTAGCCGGTCCTACAAATATTTTTCAATTTATTTTAATTACTAATTCTGTAATTCATTCATATATAAAGAAAACAATATAAATTTATATATTAGTTTTTTTATTATTCTATATATATAAATATATGTATATATAAACAATTTTATTATATATATATATAGATATAATTCTATATTATCTTCTTTACAAAAATAATATTTTAAAATTTTAAAATTTGAATTTCAAAATAACTAATAAATTTTAGGACAATAAATGACCTCAAATGAAAATTTTGTAAACATCAAAGTTGTAGAACTCATCAAAATGTAGAACTTATATTTTGGTCATCTTTTTATTTGAAAAAATTTGAAAAGTTTAAATTTTGAATTTCAATAAATGACAACTTCGAACAAGATTTTAAAACCTTAAATGATTTCCAATAAGAAAGTCATGAACATAAAAGTTGTTGAACACATTACTATCTACAATTTTTATTTTGATCATATTTTTAATTGACTAAATTTGAACAATTTAAATTTTAAATTTTAATAAATTGTAACTTCAAACAAGATTTTGAAATCTTAAATGATTTCAACTAGAAATGTCATGAACATAAAAGTTGTTGAACTCATCACTATCTATAACTTTTATTTTGATCATGTCTTCATTTAACAAAATGTTAGTAAACATTGCTCACAAATTCAAATATCACTTATAGTTTTATAAACTATACGAGTGGCATGTTGATTTCTGAACAATGTTTACTATCATTTTGTCAGATAAAGAAATTATCAAAATAAAAATTTTAGATCTTGATAAGTTATACAACTTTGGTATTCATCACTTTTTCAGCTGAAATCATTTGGTGTTTCAAAATCTTGTTAAAACTTGTCATTTTTTTTAAATTTAAAAATTTGAATTGTTCAAACTTTGTAAAACGAAAAGAATGACCAAATCAACACAATAATTTGATAGGGCATGATTTTAGAAAATTTTAAGAAAAAAATCATCACATTTCGAGGTAGTATGAAGGAGAAAGACTAGTTACAAAATTTACCCAGAGATTAAAAAGAAAAATCACAACTGTTCATGATGATCAATGATGAACCAGTATGATTTCTCTTTTTAATCTACGGCTGAAACTTATAACTAGTTTTTCTCCCTCATACTAACTCCAAATATGATGGGTTTTTTTTTCTAAAATTTTGCTCTATTAATTTAGTCTGGTCATTTATCTTTGTCATTAATTTTGGACAATTCAAATTTTGAATTTCAAAAAATAACAGTTTCAAACCTAATTTTCATTCACTAAATGATTTCATCTGTAAAGGTGATGAATATAAAAGTTGTTGAACACATCACTATCTACAACTTTTAATTTGGTCATCTTTTTATTTGACAAAATTTGAACAGTTCAAATTTTAAATTTCAATAAATGATAATTTTGAAATCTTAAATGATTTTAATTACAAAAGTCATCAACATAAAAGTTGTTAAAATCATCACTATATACAACTTTTATTTTGGTGACTTCTTCATTTGATAAAGTGTTAGTAAATAATGTTCATTTGATAAAGTGTTAGTAAACAGACATCAATGGTTATACGTACTATACCCACACAAAGGATAGTAAATATGTGAACCAAAACAACGGCGTTCGAATAGAAGCTCTCGATGGAGTGGGACGAAAGATCCAATACTTTAACATCGTTGAAAAGATATGTGAACTTGACTATGAAAGAGATATAACGGTGGCCCTATTGCGATGCTGCTGGATCAAACAACACCAATTAAATGAGATCGGATTGAGAGTCCTGTACCTCGAGAATCTAGCCTACCAAGATGACCCTTGGGTGCTCGCTTCACGTATCGCACAAGTTTTCTATATGCCAGACCCACAAAGTAACCTTCCCCAAAGAAGAAGACAAAGCACGTGGTTGTCTCCGAAAAATATCACATTATCAGAGTTGATGGCATGGACGATGTTGAAGCTTACAATAACTACGATGAGATGATGTTATTCACATACTTTACTAAGAAGATCAGTGTTATGGAAAAGAACCTGCCCAAAGACATATTATCATGGCAACAAAAAGGTGTCAAGGGAAAAGTCGTTACAGCGGACTAGCTAGTTGTTGAACGTATAGTGTTTGTGCAAGTGTGTGTGTTTGTAAGACTTCATTTATGCATACGTGTGAGACTATATATTTATGTGTGTGTGTGAGACTATATATTTATGTATGTGCGTGAGACTATATTTATGCATATGTGTAAGACTACCCTTTGTAGTATCCAGATGAACCTATTGCAACATCCACTCTATTACTACTAAAACAGCTGTAACACGCAGACATTTGAAACAGACACTTATTACTACTGCAACATGTTCGGCCTACTAATAGAACACTTAAAATAAGCACTTAACACTTTATGAAATAAAGAAATGCCCAAAATATAAGTTGGAGATCTTGACGAGTTATACAACTTTGGTATTCATCACTTTTACAGCTGAAATTATTTAATGGTTGAAAATCAGGTTTGAAGTTGTCATTTTCAGAAATTCAAATTTTAAATTGTCCAAAATTAGTGACAAAGATAGATGACCAGACTAAAATGATAGAGCATGATTTCATAAAATTTTAAGAAAAAAACCATCACATTTGGAGTTAGTATGAGGGAGAAAAACTAGTTACAAGCTTCAGCTACAGATTAAAAAGAGAAATCATAATTGTTCATCATTGATCATCATGAACAGTTATGATTTTTCTTTTGTCTCTAGATAAAATTTGTAACTAGTCTTTCTTCCTCATACTAACTAGAACTATGATGATTTTTTTTCAAAAATTTTCTAAAATAATTCCCTATCAAATTACTATATTGATTTGGTCATTCTTTTCATTTGACAAAGTTTGAGTAATTCAAATTTTTAAAATTTAAAAAATAACAACTTCAAACCTGATTTTTAACCATTAAATGATTTCAGCTAAAAAAGTGATAAATACCAAAGTTGTATAACTCATCAAGATCTATAATTTTTATTTTGGTTGTTTCTTCATCTGACAAAATGATAGTTAACATTGTTCACAAATCAACATGTCTCTCGTATAGTTCGTGAAACTTGGAGTCATATGTGAATTTGTGAACAATATTTATTAATACTTTACCACATGAAGAAGTGATCAAAATAAAAGTTGTTGACAGTGATGAGTTCAACAACTTTTATGTTCATGAGTTTTATAGTTAAAATCATTTAAGGTTTCAAAATCTTGTTTGAAGTTGTCATTTATTGAAATACTAAATTTCAATAGTTCAAATTTGGTCAAATAAAAAGAAGACAAAAATAAAAGTTGTAGATAGTGATGTGTTCAACAACTTCTATGTTCATGACTTTCTTATTTGAAATCATTTATGCTTTCAAAATTTTATTTGAAGTTGACATTAATTGAAATTCAAAATTTGAACCATTCAAATTTGATCAAATGAAAAGATGACCAAAATATAAGTTGTACATCTTGATAAGTTCTACAAATTTGATGTTTACAAAATTTTCTTTTGAGGTCATTTAGTGGAGATGAAATTGTTTTATTTGTTTTAAATTTTAAATTTTCAAATTTTAAAATATTCTTTTTGTAAAGAACAAAATATAGAATTATATATTTTCTATATAAAAAATGTATATATAGATACATTTATATATATAGAATAATCAGAAAACAAATACATACAGTTATATAAAGAAAAATAAATATATAGAACAAGTAATAAAAATAAATTGAAAAATATTTGTAGGGGCGGCTGGTGAGTGAGCCGCCCCTAGAAATGAATTTATAGGGGCGGCTCAATCACCAGTCATCCCTACAAATACTCCCCGGTATAAATATATGGTGCGCTTGGAGGGCAAAATTTGGCTAAGTCTGGGCGCTCTTCTTCTTGCGGACGCCGTCAGGCTACCGAATATTCCGCCCGCCGCCGCCACCATCTCCGTGCCTAGCGCCGCTTCCTCACACCTGCGCCGTCCTCCTGTGACCGCCTTCGTCGCCCGCCACACTTCCTCCCCCAAATGCCGCCTTTCCCTAGGCCAGCCGCCACGGTGGCTAGGGTTTGCGCGAGAGCTCACAAGCCGCGTAGCTGCCGCCGCCCCGTCTATTTTGGACCTCGACCTCCGTCCTCGCCGGCCCTTGCGCACCCGGCCGTGCGCTCTGGTAGTCATCCCCACCATCGGCAGCGCCTCCTCTCCGACCTTGCTGGCCCTTGCGTGCCCAGGCGTGTGCTCTGGTAGTCGTCCCCACCACCAGCGGTGGCTCCTCTCCGACCTCTCCTCTAGCTGCCGTCCCCCAGCCGGCCCCCGCGCATCGCCGCCGTCTTCTGCAGGTAAGCCCAACCCCTTCTTTTAGCTGCCGATTTCACATGTTTTATTACTAGGGTTTAGCATGGCTTGCTTGTATTGGTTGCCCCCTGTGATAATTTTGGAGAAGGCCATCACGAAGATAATACGGCTATCGTGCATGCACATAATTGAGTAGCCCCAATCTAAGAAACTTCCATTGTGCTTAACTTTGCTAAATAATGATCTGCATGCAGTACACATGCTCACTGTACTATAATAGGCCCATTTAAAATATCAAACGCCATTGTTTGTGCAACTACTAATTCTTTAGGTCACTATACTTCCATTTTTTGTGTTTCTTTTTTTTTTTGGCTAATCCATATTGTAGATCTGTGCATTGCTTCAGTTCTTCCAGCTTGCTTGCTTATAAATCTGGACCATCTAGCTGTACCTTAACATAGCAGTACCGTAACATAGGTTGTTGATTAATTACATATTCAGCTCATGTAATATAGAGATAAATAGATAAGTTTGGTGCTGCATTTAGATATGAGTAGTAACAGAAGTTCTTGACTATGGTACCTTATTTGTTGTTTTCTTGATCTGTTAACTAGTAATGATATGTGATCTGTATAATTGGTGCGACATTTTGCTTAAAGCATTTTTACTTATGTTGAGGTAAAATTTCTTCACATAACTTTTATGCTTTGTCCACATAGTAATTGTGCTTGTCATCACAGTTACATTGTTTTTGCACTTACTAGGAAAGTAGGTATAACATTGGGGATCTATATTTGAAATACTAGCGGACATACTTGATTGTGTCCTATGTTGGGCTTGGGTCCTCTTGTTACTGCTGGTACAGTTCACTACTCCTATTTCTTTATCTTTTTGTTAATACATCTTGGTGTCGTTTGTTAGGTTTATAATATAATTTCTATCCATCAACATATGGAGTAGAAATAATTATTTTTAAGATTATAACTAATGTACTTGTAATTTTAGAGGGAAACTCTGCATGTAGTGTGTGACGTGTATCTTTTTGTTCTTACATGATTTTTAATTGCTGTTTTGATCTGTCTAGAATTGAGGCACCATGCACAGATGTATATGCACTTTCTAGAGTTTAGACTGCATCTGAATTTTTACCTTTTAAATTGAGGTACCATGCATAGATGTATATTGATGTTCCTATTAATTAGAGGGAAACTCTGCCTTGAAGATAAATATCTTAAGGAATTATAAGAAATTAGTCCATATTAGTTCCCAGTAAGAAACAAAAGAGTGCACACCTTATACTAGTATGAGGCATGATATTTATGAGTTTCTCTTTTTAGTTTATAGGCCCATTTTTTCCCCAGAAAGGATGTATATATTCATTGATACATTCTCATTTAACTGTTCCAGTAGAAATAAACTTTGATGCAACTTATGATCTCGGTGTCCATTTTATGATCTCGTGTCCAGTGAGTACCTATGCTTATGAAATTCAAACTCACTATCTCAGATTTTATTTATTGCTATGGTCTGTGTTGCTATGTTGACTATGATATCTTTTTTGTCACTTTAACCAATATTTCTTCCTTTAATCAAACCTGAAGTACAGATGTTCTTTGGCTATGTTTCTCTCCTTAAAACCGTTGTGTTTGATTTATTATCATGTGGTTCACCTGTGCTGCGTACCTCCTGTTTCTCCCTATGTTCAGTAGTCCGGCAGGTCATAGTAGCATGTCGTTGTGCTTTTCCCTGTTGGCCAGCTGCTTGGTTCTTCTTTGCTAATTAGCAGCTTTGAGCTTGGAATTTATTTCAGCATCACATCAGTTTAGCATGTCGTTGGAATTTATTTGAGCTTGGAATTAGCAGCTTGAGCTTGGAATTTATGTTGCATGCAGTACATAAATTTTAGAGCTCCTGAAAATTTAGTTATAGTGCTTGTCTACTTCTGTTGTAGCTGAAAATTACAAAGTGCTTGCCTACTTACTGTTTGTAAAACTATGGGCTTCTATTTTCTATTATCTATAAATTTTGGTGTATCTATGAATAGCTTCATAAAAGTTGACGACTCTGCTTATTATAAGACATGTTAAGTTTAGAACTTTACCCTTTTCTCCCTCCGCACTCCTTCAATTCCCTTGCTACTTCTCTAGATGCATCGCTAGGACTCCCCTGCTGCATCACTTCTCTATTCTCTGATTCTATTCCCTCCCTTTGCTTGTGCTGTTGCTAACACCATGGATCTACACTCTCAGACTACTCCTTTCCCCTTTGTCTTTCCTCTTGCTGCTTTCCTTCACAGGCATGTTGACTCTTCGTCTCCCGTGTCGCACCCATCATGGGCGTGCTTGAACAATTATTTCACTTGAGGGCAATCAATTTGAACAGGTTATTTGTAGCAAGTATGCACCATTCTAGAGACGTTAGACTCTGCAGATATATGAAAATCACCAGCAATTGTCTATTGCAAACAAAGACCAGACCCATGGTGCTACTGCTACGCTTAAGAATTTTTCATGGCAGTGACCCGTTCTTCTCCATCAGGCACTTATTTATGCCTTGATGTATCACCACGAACTTACCATTGGCACACACACATGCATGATTGCTGCTCATACATCATACAGCTATATATAGCTGCAAGAACCGAGCGGTCTGATCGTGCCATTGCAGCTGTAGACAGACCGGATCAGCAAAGTCCTGCTAAGAAAAATAGTAGTAATTATTTTCCTTCCTGCAACTGATTATGTTTTTTCACTTACTAAAGGTTCTACGTGATAATACAACCAAGCATATTAAAGTATCTATCTAAATACTGAATTTTCCTGAAACCTTTTATGATGAGTTTGTCAATATAAACTGTATGGCAAGGTAATTTTCAGTTTAGAAAATTAGTAGGCTTTAAATTGTCTTAATGCTGCATTGTTTTTAGGCAACCACTATGTTTTACATACACGGGTTGTATTGGCTTGCTACTACTTTCTGGAAGAAAGTCTGGCCGTAATTTCCTTTCTAAATTTTTCTATTCTGCTTCTCTCTTTCAGTTATGCATGGTACAAGGGTAATATGATTGTGCTTGGCTGCTTGCAATTGCAACTCTAGTTTTTGGCCATTTTTGTCATCAGCTGCTACTCTATATTTGCTACTCTATATTTGCTAAGCATCTGTTGCTTTTTTTTTTACCAAATCTTCCCTCTCCTCTCCTCTCCTTTGTTTTGCCGATGATGAAATTGTCCAAGTTCATACATTATATGAAATATGAGCTGATGATCAAGAATTTGTGAGGAAGTTGGCATCATTAGCAGCCGCCCCTACATTACCTTCTCCTCTCTTCTTCTGTTATGATGCCTTGATGTTCCAAGTTCATGATCAAGAACCCATGCAAGCACCAATGGATTTCTATAGGCGCGCGATGTCGGGAGGAGCATGACATGTGTCTTTGATTCAATAGATAGGGACCCGTGACATACAAAGATTTCATATCGATTCTCAAGGCGTATACATATCGATAATCTTCATTAACTTATATGTTTATATACATACTTGTAACGTTTACTTTTGGATACTAACAAGTTGTATTTGCTAAAATAATTGAACAGGGCATTTAGGTTCTATATCACTAAACATTACGGAAGGCATGATCCAAAGAAGAAAGGAAAGGTTAGCTATAAAATACTATGTGCGGTAAGTGTAACTTACTTCTTGATACTCCATTACATGACCTGTCAAAAGCATTACTTAACATTTTCATATGCAAAACACACACGGTGCCCCAAGCGTAAGCATGTGAGTGTACATTGTGGATACTATGTATGTTCTATGATAAGTAACACCGGTTCCTACAGGAGACACCCCTTAAGGGTAAGTTTGAACCTCTTCACCCATAGTATAAAAACTTCGCACATGGTATTAAATACAAAACCGAAACCTGTTCTCTTGTAGTGGAAAGAAAAGAAAGAAATTAAAAGAAACTCATACAAGGATGACTAACTCTTAGAGCTCGTCGACGACCTTTGCAACTTTATATTGGACCAGATTGTACATGTCAAAAGCACCTACCATGACCGAGATTCTGACTTAGGTAGAAATCTTCAGTACCAACACCTTCGTGAGACTGAAAGGCTAGCTCTAGGCCGTTGATAACAATGTGTATAGAATTTGACATTGGTCTTACCTTATGAATTATGTCTATTTAATGATAGATTGTATATATTCTTGTGAATTGGACTTGTAATTGTAGTTTATATAATACTATTGTGCTTGTGGTCAGAGTTGAATTATATATATATATGTGTGTGTGTTCTGGTCGAATTTGAATTATAAATTTAAAATGCTTTTGGCGGAAAAATATACTGTAGGGGCGGTTCTAGACTGAACCGCCCCTACAAACAGGTATTATAGGAGCGGCTGGTACTATAGCCGCCACTACAAATCAATTTTGTAGAGGTGACTGCGCCTCTACAAAATCGATTTATAGGAGCGACGGATAACCCCAGCCGCCTCTATAAATTGATTTGTAGGAACGGTCTGAGAACCGCCCCTACAAATACATGATTTGTAGCCACGCTTTGATAGGGGCGGCTGGTCAAACTGCCCCTACAAATCATCTGGAGCCACTCCTACAAAAGGTTTATGTAGAAGTATCGTGGTCGTGTGGACAGGGAGTCTTTCCCATGCCTATCAAGTTTCAAGGTAGGTACAGGAGTCACTCGCGCAGACCTGCATTCGTCAACACGGAGCCCTGACGCCCTCGTTGAAAAATTGAAATGGAAACTTTACTTCAATATAAGAAAATTGAAATAAAAACAGGCTGCTGCAATTTTGTGTGGGGGCGTTGGTTTTGCGGACAGCCAGTGCAAGTACGGAAACGTGCAGCAGCTTTCAGCTCTCAGCTTTTCCAAATAAGTGAAAATAGAGAGACGTTTTATAGTTGTTTGAAGAAAGATAAAGAGATGGGAGTAGACTTTATAGTTATTTAACTAAACAACTTACATCTTTTTCATAGCACTTTTTTCTATAGCTTACAACTCATGGCAGCCTTTTCACATCCACAATTGAACCAAACAGACCCTTGTCGACGTTCCTTAATTTTTGCTATCATAGAACTAGTAGTGTACAACTTGAATTAGAGGCATTAGGCAACCAAAAGTATCTCGAGTAATCATCAACAATGACAAGATAATGAATTGCCACTAATACTCTTGTAGGTCCTCGAGTGGTGAACTAGTTCACATGATAGATTTTTGTGGGGATATATGTCAGCTTTTAACTCAACGATCATCCTCCTCCTTCTTGGTCTTCTTAAGTTAACTCATTCCAATAATGTGTGCAGTTGTAAGGATCATACGCCCATTACATGATACATGTCTTATGTTTTCATGATTTATATGACAAGAAGTTTATGTTTGTTAAATATATATTAGACAGGCTTGATGCAAGGCCAAAGCTTGATCAAGGTTTGAGTTGAAACAGAGAATAAATTAGAGGGGGGGGTGAATGATTGCGGAAGCCAAAATTAATTTTAAAACCTCCCCTAAATACAAAACCAAATTAAGTCTCGTTTTCAACTTTGAACTGATAAATCAATGAAACTTCTCATATCGCAAGCTTGATGCTCTAGCATTATTTTAGATAGATTAAATCAAGTCTAAACTTCCAACCAATAAAAACAATCTAAAACCGAAAGCAGGGCATGTAAAAGAGCTGAGCGAAGGAACAACATTACCAACACGTCAATATGATAGAATTGAACTTCATTACTCTGATATGTTCACAAGATGCAACTTACAAGCATCCTCAAAAGGATTCTCCACAAAATCCCTAAACACTAAAACAGCCGCCGGCTAAACCCTTTTGCCTGCGCTGCCTCCTCAAAGCCAACGTCGCACACGCACACCTTAGCTCGCGACTCGACCTGTCTCTATTTATATCCACCTGAGACGCACACTGCCAACTCGGTCATGCAAGGCAACATAGCCACAGCCTTGATCTCCTTTTACTCGGCCAATGCCAACTCGGTCATGCAAGGCAACATAGCCACAGCCTCTTGATCTCCTTTTACTCGGCCAACACGCCCAGCAAAAGGAACCCAAGTCCAGCTCCATCCTTGCATGCCTACTAATCCAAACCGCACTTGACCAAGTCTGTTCTGGACTCCAAACAGATACGTGTACATGTCCTCCTTCATGCACTCCGTATCACTCAACTTGGCCCTTTGTTTAATCCCCAAACAGACCAAGTCACAGCCGTACATTGCTCATGCATCCAATCCGAACTGGCCGTCCAAACCAGCTACGTGCCCATCTGCACGTCTACCGGCACCACGTGCAAGTGTAGCACCTTGCACCTTGCCGATGCACCATCTCGCACATCTGCAGCTATTCACGTATGCATGCACATCTCCTGTGCCCACGTGTCATAGCTGCCAATCATCATCACGCCATAGCCCGTACATCTCCCCTGTACGTCTCACGGAGTGATCATCTTGTCTTCACGTACATTGTTCTCTAGCCTGAACGTCCCCCATGACATCCTTGACCAATATATAGAACCTCAGTTCCTCCCTGGACTTAGTCCTGAAACCTCAGTTCCTCGTGAACCTAGTTCTAGTCCGTCATCGACCACGTTCCGCCTCAAACAACACCTGCATATGAACAAACACGCAAACTGCGTCCGAGCCCAAGTCCTCGACTTGACTCAAGTCAATCCGCACAACACCTCACACGAGCATGTCATGCAACAATACCAAATCCACTACACTACCACAAGTGTATCCAATCATCATGCTATAACAAGCATAAGTAAGTAACACATGCATGTCACCCTATGCCATAAATCAAATCACTTTGCAATGTCAATTTCATATCAAACCATTTTTTCATCACATGATCTCACACAAAAGATTCCTCAACAGATCATTCATCGAATCAGTTAATTATTAAGTTAGCTAGAGAGGTCAGAGTCCACCGAGCGACACGGTGAAGAGAAGAATCACCCAATCTTGAAAACATTTTGGATTCCAAGATGCATCAAGCAATGGTACGGAGTTCAATTCCAAAACATTTTGGAACATATGACTATTGTTGAATAAATCTCCAAGCTGCAAATCATCTAGGTGACCGTTTAACAAGTTGTGTGTTCCACAAATACATTTAGTAATATTATGTATAGATAGTTAGATTGATAGGGATTGCAGTTATTTTGGAGAAAAAAAATGCACATGTGTTACAAACTAAATAATGTAAAAGTTACCGATATTTGTAGTTTTTATTTAATAGTACTGACCCAAATTTGTCTTACAATATTTTTGTGTGGCGTGAGAGAGTATTATTTACTCCCCTTAAATCATCTTCCAACAACTCCAAAGCAATTCTCTTAATCTAAAACCCTAAATTTTAAAGACACCATATAAGCAATATGGACCCACGATCGATTTCATCGATAATAATAACTCGTTCTAATAATAACTACTAGGAATAATGCATTGAGTCGAACATAACATGCATGGATTAACACGAATGCATATACTAGTTAAAGAATCATAAAGGATGTCGTTACGTCTGACAGATCATGGTACTTAGGGTCGAATTCGAAATCCTCGTCGTCCGCAACATAGAGGACAAAGTGATCCATATACTTGCTGTGACAATCAACCTCCTCTGATCCTCCGGGGTAGATGCTCTCGTACTGAGGTAGCAGACGACTTGGAATATCCATGGTGTAGTTGGAGAGGAGTTGTGTTACCGTGAACGGAGGCAAGCCGCAGACCCAAGCAGTATCCATGTCCATAGTCTCCGAGACAAATGTGAACCTTAAAGATCTCACGATGCAGTACAGGACCTTCATCATATACCGTGGCCAGTTGGAAGTAGGCGCAGTTTGCCTCAATTGTTGGGAACCTACGTGCGTCAACAGCAAAGCACCTGGCGCCTAGGAACAAGGCTAGGCTACCGATGCTCGTGACCCGCTCCATCGCATTGCCAGCCTCGTCAATCTTGAAGACATCAATGCCAGCGCCACGGTTCCGCAACAAGACCACCAGCATATCCCCGGCGGCGGCGGCGGCCTCCACCACGTAACAACGGCACCTCCAGTGCTCGTCGGATATAAGGCGGTCGAAGGTCGTCATGTTGGCATCAGGACCATCATCTTCACGGCGAACAGCGGCGGCGGCGGCGATCTTGGCCGCGGCGATCTGGGGCAGCCTGCTTGCGGGACACATCTGGCACGTCTCGGCAGAGAAAGACTCGCTCTCGGGGTCTGCCCAGTACACCCTGTTCGACGCGACGGAAGCCAAGAAGAGAGTAGTGGGCGAAGACGACGAACCAACCACGACGGCAGCGAGAGTCGTCCCTGGCCGCCAGAACGAGGAGGCCGCCGGTGGTGCTTGCGACGAGGTCGTAGCGGCCGCCGCGGCCGAGGAACGGCAGGCTCCTGCGGAGGAAGCGGCCGGTGGCGGCGTTGACGAAGAGCCGCGTGTCCACGTCCCGGCGGGATGAGGAGGAGGACTCGCGTTCGTCCAGCATGACCCACCGGGTGGGGCGGAAGCGGGGTCGAGCTGGTTCGTCTTGGGTTAGGTGGTGGCGGAGCGCCAGCGGCTGCAGACGACGCGTAGGTCCATGTAGAAGTCCAGGTCGTTGCTGGACAGGAGGCAGTCGCCGACGCGGTTGATGAGGTCCACCGGAAGGGAGGACCAACACTGCGCCGCCATTGCCTCGGTCCCCATGGCCTGCAGGTGCACCGGCCGGAACTTGGAGGATGGAGGAGGATTCAGGGATCGGACTTGTGCTTTTTCTTGTGTTGATGATCGACGATGAAGAAGGCGAGCAGAGCAGGGATCGGAATGCTGCCAAGGGGCTTATATATACAGCGAGCAGGGAGGTGCACAGCCGCAGCGCACGCACCACGGCACGAGCGGCAGTATAACTGTATCATCATCATATTGCAAATGAGTCAACCCTCCATCAATCAAGTGTGGAACCACACCATGAATCAAACCTGTCTCATTAGCTTTGGATAGCATGGTGGAGAGTGCATCAGCCACCAAGTTAAATAATAATAGAGATAATGGGTCACCTTGTCTGAGGCCTTTATAGCTTCTGAAGAAATCACCTCTCTCACCATTTATATCAATACAAACTCTACCACCTTTTACAGCTTGGATCATCCAAAGAATCCATTTTTCTGAAAATCCTTTTCTTTGTAAGACCTCTTCTAGAAAAGTCCAACTTAGTTTGTCGTAATCTTTCTCAAAATCAAGTTTCAAGATAACTCCAGATTTCTTGGTAACTCTAAGCTCATGTAGCACTTCCTGTAAAATTATCACACCCTCTAAAATATTCCTTCCTGGGATAAAAGCAGTTTGGTATTTGCTGACAACTTTATCCACCACTGTAGTCAGTCTGATAGTCAGAACTTTTGTGATGATTTTGTAAATCACATTCAGCAAACATATTGGTCTAAATTGTTTAATGTTGGTGGCAGGTTTCACTTTTGGCAGCAAGATAATTACACCATAATTCAATCTCCAGAGGTCCAGCTGCCCCTCATGAAGCTTATCCAACATCTCTTTGATATCATCTCTAATAATAGGCCAAAAGGCTTTAAAGAACTATATACTGAATCCATCAGGACCTGGTGCTGTGTTGTTCTTCATTTCTTTCAATGCAAAGTCTAACTCCTCAAGACTAAAAGGTCAGGTAAGCCATTCATTTTCTTCCAGAGAAATCTGTTGAGATATAGGCCATATACCAGGATCTAAGTGCATGTCTGCTACCTCAACTCTACCAAAAAGCTGCTTGTAGTAGTAAGTAATGTGTTCTCTAAGAATCTGGGGGTCAACTAAGCTCTGCCCATTATTTTCTAGCGAAGAGATGTGCATTTTCCTCTTTCTTTCATTGGCACATTTATGAAAATATCCTGTATTTGAGTCTCCCTCCAGAATCCATTTCTCACCTCCCCTTCTCTGCCAATGCAGTTTCTCATCCTTTAGCAGATTCTGATATTTCAATTCCAAATCATCTCTCTCCTCCCATTCTGAGTGCAAAAGGTCTCTGATCTCACTTGTCTCATCCAGAACTGCAATTCTCTGCAATAATTCATGTTTAAACTTTTTCTGAGCACTGTCTACATTTTGTCCCCAACCCTTTATAGCTCTTCTTAGTTTACCAGAAATAATGTGCCAGTGATCAAGGATATCATACTTATATCTCTCAGGCCATTTACTCTTAACCCAGTCTTGGAAACCAACTTGATGATTTCTCCACAATGTTGTTTAAGACTTAACCCTTCTCTAGTATCCACAATCAAGGGATTATGATCTGAGCCTAGTCTTGGGGCAGTAAGTACAGAAGCAAGGTTAAACTTGTCCTCCGAAGAGTTAGAAACTAGCACCCTGTCCAGCACACATAATATTGGAGGAGTTTGCTTATTTGACCATGTATCTCTGCTTCCTGTCCTGTGTAGTTCTCTCAAGGCTGTAGTATTGATCATTTCATTGAATGCATCCATCAGATTGGTATTAACATTCCCAGGTGATTTCTCCTCAACTTTCCTGACTAAATTAAAATCTCCTCCCATTATTAGTGGCACATCTATCCCTTGGACTTTGGTTACCAGCTCCTCTAAAAATTCTCACTTTTCTATCATCATGTGCTGGCCCATAAATGTTTATCAGACTCCATTTAAAACTGTCATCAACCATAGACATTATCAGACTCCATTTAAAACTGTCAGCAGTAACTGTTGCCATTCCTTTGTCAACCCCCATTAGCATCCCCCAGAATGACCAACACAGGGAACCCAAAACCAGTACATATCTTTCTGTCCGGCAAAACGATCTAACTCTCTTTGTCTGAACGAAGTCTTGATAGTTTCTTGTAAACAGGTACAGTCAAAAGCATACTTGGACACTAACTCAACTAGTAACTTCCTTCTACCAGCATTACCAAGCCCACGAATATTCCAGAAGAGAATCTTTATTTTGGAACTAACTGAGATAAATTAGAGTCCTCGATCAAGCTCTCAACCTCTAAATTTAAGTCTGAACTCTGTCTTTCAGCAACATTAGTATTATCAACCTCTAAAAGGAAAAAGTCCATTTTACCTCCCTGAATTATCTAGAAGTCTAGTTTTCCTCTCTGAACTCTAAAACCGGGTAAACCACCTCCCTCAACTTTTGAAACCGTTCATTTTACCTCCCTGGCCCGGTTATAGGTGATTTTCAAAGGCGGTTTTTATCTTTTTAGTTTAAAAATAAATCTAGTAAACACCTAATGAGGTTTTTAAACCACGAAAAATATCTCTAAGCTTCTAAAAATTCTAAGAAAAATACTAAAGATGGATTAGAACACAAGAAACCCAAATAATATATTTATATCTTGTGAAAATATCTCTATAATATTTTTAAATTTTTGTTTTAGCTCTAGGAAAATGTGAAAATATGCAAAAAAATCTGGAAAACTACCAAAATGTTCTATTTCATGTCTAAACACATTTTAGGAACTTTCCACAATCTAAATGTGATATGCAACCAACACAACATATATTAATGTTGAATGCATTCATGCCGGCTTCATCTCAAGTTTTTATTGTGAAAAACATTTAAGATGCAATTAGATATCAATTGGAATATCTTGGTAGTTTTCCAGATTCTTTTGGATATTTTCCAATTTTCCTAGAGCTAAATCAAAATTTTAAAAGATTCTAGAGATATTTTCACAAGATATAAATATATTATTTGGGTTTCTCGTGTCCTAATCCATATTTAGTATTTTTTTCTCTAAATTTTTATAAGCTTAGAGATATTTTTCGTGGTTCAAAAGCCTCATTATTTACTGGATTTATTTTTAAACTAAAAGACAAAACCACCTATAACCGGGTCAGGAAGGTAAAATGAACGGTTTCAAAAGTTAAATGAGGTGGTTTACCCGGTTTTAAAGTTCAGAGAGAAAAACTAGACTTTGAGGATAGTTGAGGGAGATAAATAGACTTTGAGCAAATTGAGCCTAGCCCACGAGCCTAATGGGATTTAGCTCACTCATGAGCATTAGTAGAGAAGGCCTAGACTCAGCTCTCGATGCCTAGAAAAGGAATTCTCGGTTCGAGCCTAGCACGAAATATTTATTTTAGCTGTTCTACAGTATATATAAACCGTGCGAACGGTCCATCGGGCCTAGGCCTAGCCCAAGCCTTGCCCGAAAAAAACAGACCCGGCTCGTCCGTGGGATGGTCATGAGTAGGATATTTTGGCATAAATAGCTGGGCTTTTTTTTTTGACTCGGCCCGAGCCTGACCTGGCTCACAAAATGCTCAGATCAACATGACAATGTACGGTTTAAAGAAAAGACATGCAAAACAATTAAAATGAACAGGAAAACACGAACGGAAAAACACTAGAACGTGAAGTGAAAAGAGAAAAACACAAAAAAAAGGCATGGAAAAAATTAAACCAAAAAGCTAAGGAAAATGAAAAAAAACTGAAAAACATAAAAAACCATAGTACTTGGGAACGGACTCCCCGGACATGAGTTTGTGCTCGGTAGACGCAACCAAAAAACATGAGAAAAATTAAAAAATAATAGAAAAGGATGAAAATTAAGAAACTTTTCGTGCTTTAATATTTGGGGTAGAATTGTAAGCATGTTCGTGTTGTAAGGCCACCCAATATATATCAGAAATGCTCCTACAGGGGCGTCCGGGCTGTTTCATTTTTGTCGAATGCGTTTTAACTAGACCACAACCCATACAATCTATGAACCGCCCAACATTCTCCACCTTACTTCCTCACTGCCGGCTTTTCCTGCCTCATGTCCTTGGCTGCCCGTGCATGTACTCTTTCTTCCCTCGCCGCTGCACCCACTCGCCTTCATGCATTGCCTCTGTGGCGCACCGTCGAGCTCCATGCATGCACCACTGAGACGGTGAGCCTCCACGATGGATGTTCCAGCAAGTAGACGAGGGGAGGAGCTTTGTGTGACCACGCCCAACCGGCGAGTTGCTCGCGCCACTGTCGCTCCGACGAGCTCCGAGACGTCGCGAGCTCCGTGCGCCATTGCCGACCTCCGCGCCAGCGTCGAGCTCTGCAACGACGAGCCTCCATTCGTTCCAGTAGCAAGGTGACATTGCGTTGAAAGCGTATATATCAAGTGTTTCATCTGTTTTCAGACGTACGTTGCAAGTGTTTCATCTGGATGTTGCATATACATGCATGTTTAAAGCGTATGTTTCAAGTGTTTTATGTGTTTCATATGTATGTTACAAATGTTCAATCTGGATGTTCTATATGTTTTGCAATAGCTACACACGTGTTTTTCAGATGTTTCAGATGTATGTTGCAAGTGTTTCAACTGTTTCAGATTATGTTGCAAGTGTTTTATCTAGATGTTGCAAAAGTAGATATGGTGTTGCACATGTTGCAATGGGACCCATCTGCAGCAGCAGCCTGATGTAGCTCTTGGGCCTATGTGCATGCGCGTGGGAGCGGAGGTTGCGCGAGCAACAGGCCAGGGAAACCGAGTGGGCGCAAACGCAGGCGCGGGAAACGAAGCGGCATGGGCCCCCATGTGAAGCAGGCGCATGTGTGCAGGCAGGCACGGGCAAGCGAAGTAGGCTTTGGCGTCTGCGTCCATCCAAACGTCCGGGCGCTAGGATGACCGAATATATATTGGAATTGGACTGCGTATGCTAGGCGGAAGTTGTTCTAACTCATATCAGCACTGCTCATTGGTTCAAGTCACATACAAAATACGGAGGACGCAGCCAAGTAGATCTTGGAATCCGATTTTATATCTATCATTGCTAGACGCAATTTTCTAACTCGTACCCATATGAGCACGTGTCATATGAGTCATACATATGAGACACAAGAAACTCTTCATTATCCGGTAGTTAGGAAAGGTGGGCGCAAAAAATGGGATAAAATTTTGGCTCTTTAGTATTAGGTAGGTATTGATATATATAAAACATTATCATTGCAAGTGGAAATGTAGATGTGACACCGGAGTACCAGACCCGTCCAAAAGAAAATAAGGTAATAGCCATTAATTCTTACAATACCTCAACAAAGAAAGATCCAACAAATAGAATATATAATAGATATATCTAAGGCAAATATATGTAAGGAAGAATTATAGAGCTCAAGCATCATGTACATTAAGCTATTCAGGTAAGTGATCACCTATAGGCATGTTGACCATTTTCAGTGAGCCCATGTTCACTGTTTTGAAAAATTACTGAGTCGTTACTACTCCATTCTCTACCAAATGAGATCTGGTAAACTTGATATACGAATCCCTAATATTATGCATCTCAATGGCTGCGTCCTGTATCGGGATTCGCTCTCTAGGTTGTTTCTTAGAACAGGATATTCCTAGAGTAACAACAGAAACCAGACAATTCAGAATTTTACTTCTTGTAGTGATGTTATAGGTATCTCTGTGCGCCTGTATCGTCGGATCAGTAATCTCCCATATCCTCTCTGGAAGAGCGTTCTCTGAAAACTTGTGCAAATCCAACGAGTCGCTGAATATCTCATCTGTTGGGCTCCTTCCAGTAAACATCTCGAGCAGCAATATGCCGAGGCTATAAACATCACCTTGGGTTGAGACAGAAGAACCTTCACCATACTCTATGATTGCAACAAGAAAAAAGTCAATGTCCCGTGTTCATAAATAAAAGAACTAGGAAAAATGTACAAGTAACAAAAGTAACTATTTCAAAATTTCAGTTACCTGGTGCAACATAACCAATGGTGCCTTTTATTCCAGTTGTGCTTGTTGAATTTTGCAGTGTTGTACTAGCACATTCTGGGAGGATTCTAAGTCTCCAACTCAGGCACTCATGTCTTCTGTAAGAAGGATGTTGCTTGGCTTAAGATCGCAATGAATGATTGGTGGCTGACAGTGATTATGTAGATAGTCCAAAGCATCCATGATATCGATGGCAATATTTAGCCTTTGTTCAAGGCTAAGAGTATTTGTCTGAGCAAGTGTTCGTGTGTTAGACTCTGGGTGGAGCCAACCATTTAGGCTACCATTTGGCATGAACTCAAAAACGAGTGCCTTAAAATCTTGACCTTGGGGGTTGATGCTTGAGCAACAAGTGATGATCTTTATAAGACAACGATGACGGACCCTACTCAGCGCCTCACATTCAGCCACAAAACTTCTAGAAGCCGAACGTTGATGTGTTTAAACACCTTTACAGCTACTATAGTTCCCTGATCATCATGTAAAGTACATTTATAAACCATGCCATAGCTTCCTTGTCCAAGCAAATTGGCCTCTGAAAACCACTGGTCCCATTCGATATGCATGGTAAGAAACTCTTTCATGCGGTTCCTCAATTGTGGATATGAATTGACTTTCATGCCTTTTTCTGAGCTTCTTGTGCATCAACTGAATAAGAATCACCACTAAAACCGAGCATACAAGTGCACTGATTGATGCTAGGGAGATGATAAGGGATTTGGACAAATGCCTGTTTTTCATTTCTCTAGTAGACATGGAGCATGAAGCTAAATGCAGTTGAGGTATTCCGCCACAAAGCTCTCCATTGCCATAAATTGAAAAGTACGTTTCATTTGCAAAAACACCCCTTTGGCACTTCACCTTGCAGATCATTGAAAGACAGATCCAATTCATACAAGAATGTTAAATTCTGTAAACCTGAGGGTATCAAACCAGACAGGTTGTTGTGAGCTAGATACAACTCTTTCAGGCCACGAATACTACTAAGGGCATCAGGAATGGTTCCAGATAGCTTATTCATTGTTAGGTTCAGTAGAGCAAGACCCTTCAAATTTTCTAGAGATTGAGGTATGCTTCCCACAAACGAGTTCTGGCCCAGTTTAAGCTGTTCCAACGATATGCATTTCCCAATACTAGTTATCTGGTATGCCGCCAGATAACTGGTTTCCTGACAGATACAAGTTGTTAAGGTTTGCCAAGCTACCAACTTCAGTAGGAAGACAACAAATTGTATGATAAATCTAGGTAATCGGAAAGTGCAGGAAGCTTTAAGGCCTCTCTGGGGATTGAACCATTGAGTCTATTGTTTGACAGATCAAGGCTATAGACATTCTTTAAGTTCCCTAAGGTTGCTGGAATTGGCCCCTCCAAGCTTACATTATATACAAGAAGTATGTTTAACTGCGTAAGATTTCCTATTGACAAAGGTACTAGGCCTGACAAGTTAGTGTTGTAAAGTCCTAACACGGCCAAGTTTTGTAGGTGACCAATACTCTCTGGAATCACTCCGGATATAGAAGTATTGGCCATAACAAGAACTTGCAGACCAACCAAATAACCGATACTGGATGGAATAAACCCAGAAATCCTGTTGTCGCTTAAATCAAGATACTGGAGGGTTGTCTACAGGTTTGTGATTGAGCTAGGAAGTTTTCCAGTGAAGGAGTTATTGAGAAGAGTCAGTTGCTGAAGCTGGCTGCAGTTTGCTAGCTGAGTGATGAATTCCACCCCTCCGTGTCATTTGCTTCCAGCTTGTTCCTTCCAAGTACAGAATAACGAGACCTTTCAGTCTCCCAAAGGCAGATGGAACGTGCCCAACAAAACTATTTGTCGAAAGCTGAAGGTTTGTAATAGCAGAGAGGTTGGAGAGTGAAGGCGGGATGGTTCCATGAAACTGGTTGACAGCAAAGTCCAGATTTTCAATGTTATGCAACCTATCGCCAATATTACTAGGAATGGTTCCAGACAAGGAGTTGTTAGCTACGACGAGAGCTTGCAGCATGGACAGATTGTAGAGAGAGGATGGAAGCTGACCTGAGAGGTTGTTCTCGAAGAGATAAAGGAAGCGTAGGTCTCCCATGCTGCCAAGTTGAGGTGGTATGGGTCCCTCGAGCTGGTTTGTACCTAGATCAAGATAGTTTAGAAGCGACATGTTGTCTAGTGATACTGGGATATCGCCCGTGAAGCTGTTCGTTCTCAGTGAGAGCTTACGAAGGTTTGTGAGCTTCTGACCGAGCTGAACAGGAATACGGCCATGGAGCTGGTTGTGGCGGAGGTTCAAGAGCAGTAAGCTACTAGCACAGAAGCTTAGGTTTGCAGGCAGTTCTCCGGTGAAGGTGTTGTAGCTCAGGTCAAGCGCCTGGAGATGTAGCAGGCGGCCGATGCTTGCAGGGATATTCCCCTGAAACGCATTGGAGGTTAGGTTCAGAGTTCTTAGGAAGGTGAGGTTCCCAATGGCCGGGGACAGGGTGCCCGTGAGGCCATAGGAGGGTAGGGTGAGCGCCACCACCCGGCGATGCCTAGCCCCGCACCTGACCCCCTCCCAGCTGCAGAAGCCGCCAGCGCTGGTGCTGTTCCACTTCCACGAAAGGAAGCAGCCGGTTGTGGTTGTGGTGGCCGCCGCCGATCGCCGCGGCCTTGAACGCCAGCAGTGCGGCCCCGTCGCCGGCCGCTTGTGCGGCCACGGCCACGAGAATCGACATGGACGCGGAGGCGTATAGGTATAGCAGCTGCAAGATCAGTGAGCGCATTGCTACGCCGGATGCTTAACTTGCTCAGGTCAGGAGTGCTTGTTGGCCGATCGATGACGATGGGTATGTGTAGTGACCAGTGAGTGGTTTTGGGTGCTTGCGTGATGGTAATCCCTACTAGTACTTATAATACTTATATATATCGTGGTGAATATAATCCATCCCGTGACGGCTACGTACTATATATAATGTGCGCGGCTGCCAGATTAAAGTGTATACAGTGACCTGATCAGTCAGTATCCGATCGACAGGCATGCATTAATTTTCCACGCACGCCTATGCACCATGCCTGGTCATCCCCCACTATAACACACAAGAGCAAGGAGGACGCACTTCGTTTGTTTCAAAAGCAGGACGCACTTCGCTAGTGCGGTCGGGAGTCGGGACTCGGGGAGTGCGTGGACGATGTTTCCGGCAGGCAGCTGCCCCACATTTTTCTTCTTTCCAGGAACGTCTCCAGCTCTCGATTATTGCCTCACAACTGAAAAGACTATACACGGTCAAGCCCAGCTTAGGTCAGCTGCCCGACATTTTCCTTTGCGGGAGTTGTATTTCACATAGCGGTAGTGTCATATAGGAGTAGTCAGTAATAGGCTAAATTATTAGCCGTGCTTCTATGTGATTGCTCCTAGGGTAACGATAGCGTTGGAAAAGGACAGGATTATTACCCAGTGGCAATGCTCGGAGGTCACCCATCCTAGGTTTTGGTGATCATTGGATTGGATGGGTCAAAGAAATTTTTGCCTCCGCCACCTCCTGAGTTTTGCTCAATGGTGTGCCCGGTAAAACTATACATTATTGCAAAAGAGGTGTTAGGCAGGGAGATCCACTCTCCCCTCTCTTATTTGTTTTAGCAGTGGATCTGTTAGATAAT
Organism: Miscanthus lutarioriparius; assembly: GCA_904845875.1. NCBI lineage: Eukaryota > Viridiplantae > Streptophyta > Magnoliopsida > Poales > Poaceae > Miscanthus > Miscanthus lutarioriparius. Next base: position 101,161,560 of record CAJGYO010000006.1, read on the forward strand.
CTACTGCTACCTTGTGTGAACACAACAAAGGAAGGCGCCGCCGAAAGGCCCTCTGCTGTGTTACTGTAGCCGCTGCAGGTGCAGGCGCCGCACGGCTCACCTGTAGCACTGTAGGCACATGCAGTGACCAGCGCAGAGTCAGCCCAGTATGTTATCTAGTTCTTGTAGTAGCATGGCAGCTGTACTATGACTAGAAGGACAGAGTTGTATAAATAGGATACCACGGCAACTCAGTAAAGTTTGCCATCTCAGACACAGGGCTTCGGCCAACGTTGGTGTCTTGTATTGTGTGTGTATATGCTCTGTTCTCCCTTCTTCTTCTAGCTCTAGCCATAGTGTGTGGGACGGACAACGCTTGTTCATGGTCGGCACGGCTAGTGGGTGCTCGACAAGACTGGTGAGTGGTTAACTCACCTGAGACGATGATCCTATGGGCCAACAAGTGGTATCGGAGCCGTACAAGCGTCGTCGACATACTAACCGCTAGCGATGACGGGCGATTTGGAGATGGGCGACAGCAGTGGCACTGTTGTGGCTGCCCAGCCACGACCGGAGGTCGTTGTTCGCATGGTGCAAGAGGTCAGCGGCACCAGTTAGCCGACGCTGACTCGCACCAACTATGAAGAGTGGTCGGTGACCATGAAGGTCAAGCTCAGAGCCCAACGGCTCTGGAATGCTGTTGACAAGGGCACCAACTATGAAGAAGATGACATGTCAGCGTTGGGGCCTATCCTCGCTGCTGTACCGGCAGAGTACAGGGAGCCGTTGGGGACGAAGAGCTCGGCTAAGGAGGCATGGGAGGCTATTGCGGCGATGCGCGTCGGTTCCGACCGCGTAAAGAAGGCAACGACCTAGCTTCTGAAGCAGGAATACGCCAACCTCAAGTTCAAGGATGGTGAAATGGTGGAGGACTTCTCCTTCCGCCTACAGACACTCATCAGCAAGCTGAAGAGCCACGGCGTCACCATCGACGAAGAGGAGGCGATCTCTAAGTACCTCCACTCCGTGCCAACAAAGTATATCTAGATCGCTCTCTCCATAGAGACGATGCTGGACTTGTCCACCCTCACCATTGAGGATGTGACAGGCCATCTGCGGGCGGTGAATGAGCGCCTAGAGCAGGCGACAACAATGAAGGATAGTGGAAAACTCCTGTTGACGGAAGAGGAGTGGGTTGCTCGGAGGAACTCCGGGAAGGCAGCCTCCTCCAGCCGCTGTGGCAATGGCAAGCGCCGTGGCAAGGCTTCTTTAGAGAAGAAGCAGGTCGACCCCAACGCCTGTCGGCGTTGTGGGAAGATGGGCCATTGGGCACGAGAGTACCCAAATCGCAAGCAGGAGAAGAAGGCTGAGGCTCACTTGGCGCAAGCCGATGATAAGGATGAGGCCACTATCGTGATGACGACGTTCTGTGCACTGCACGACGTCGAGGCCGAGGAGAAGGTGGAAGTGATGGCGGTGGAAGGACCTAGGAAGGCCCTGAAGACCATCAACCTCGACGAACCACGCACCCAAGTCCACCTCAGACATGTGGGCGCCGACCAGGAGCAGCGGTGGTATCTGGACTCCGGTGCCAGCAACCACATGACGGGCTCCAAGGAAGCCTTCTCCGAGCTCCATGATGATGTTACCGGTATGGTGAAGTTTGGTGATGGGTCAAGGGTGGCAATCCAAGGACATGGCACCATCATCTTCAGGTGCCAGAACGGGGAGCACCGCACGCTAACGGATGCATATTACATCCTGCAGCTGCGCTCGAGCATCATCAACATTGGCCAGTTGGATGAGCATGGTAGCGAGGTACTGATCAAGGACGGTGTCCTTAGGATCAGAGACCGGGAGCAGAGACTTCTAGCCAAGGTGAAGAGGTCCCAGAACCGGTTGTACCTGCTCAACCTGAAGGCATACCGAGGAGCCATGGCTGTGGCATGCTCGGTTCGGACATCTCAGCTTCGACACGCCTGGTCGGCTAGAGAAGATGGTCCGAGGGCTACCCCACATAGCGCACGGAGGCGAGCTATGTGACAGCTGCCTGGCCGGGAAGCAAAGAAGGTTGCCGTTCCCAAAGGTGGCCAAGTATCGCACGAAGGACGCTCTCGAGCTCGTCCATGGCGATCTCTGCAGGCCGATCACGCCAGCCACTGGTAGTGGTCGGTGGTACTTCTTCCTGCTCGTGGATGATTGCAGTCGCTACATGTGGCTGCAACTCCTGACGAGCAAGGACGAAGCGACGGCGATGATCAAGAAGTACAAGACGCGCGTGGAGGCCAAGAGCGACAAGAAGCTCCGCGTGCTAAGGACTGATCGGGGTGGCGAATTCACTTCGGTGGAGTTCGCTATGTACTGCGTGGATCAGGGTGTGGTGCGACATCACACCGCATCGTATTGACCACAGCAGAATGGCGTGGTGGAGTGACGAAACCAGACGGTGGTCGGCATGGCTTGATCCATGATGAAGGCCAAGGGAATGCCGGCAAGGTTCTAGGGAGAGGCGGTGACCACGGCGGTGTTCATCCTCAACCGCGCTCCCAACAAGGCCATGGCGGGCAAGACGCCGTTCGAGGCTTGGTATGGGCGAAAGCCGAGTGTGTCCTTCCTTTGGACATTCGGCTGCATCGGCCACGTCAGGAAGACGAAGCCGAACCTCACCAAACTGGAGGACAGAAGCACACCGATAGTGTTCCTAGGCTACGCGGAGGGTACCAAGGCGTACCGACTCTACGACCCATGCGGAGACAATGTTCTTGTCTCACACGATGTCGTGTTCGACGAGAAGGCCGCTTGGGACTAGAGCAGTCCCAGCATGAGGGAAGCTAGCGGGTTCACCAGCAACTTCGTCGTTGAGCACTTGGTCATCCACGGGAGTGGAGACGCTAGGGAAGAGGTGCCGAGCACTCCAGGAGGAGCGCCGAGCACTCTGGCGGTAGAGCCGAGCACTCCTGAGGCAGTGCCGAGCACTTTGGGAGGGATGCCGAGCACTCTAGGAGGAGAGCCGAGCACTTCCGGAGGGATGCCGAGCATGCCAGGAGTGGTGCTAGAAGGTTCTGCAGTGGTGGCGACCACTCTAGGATGGGTGCCAAACACTCCCGTGGTGGAGCCAAGACGTCTTACAGTGGTACCAACCACTCCAAGACTGAGGCTGGACACTCCTACAGTATGGCCGAACACTGCAGGAGTTATGATGAGTTGTCCAAAAGTAGTGCCGAGCACTGCAACCAGGGTGCCAAGCACTCAAGGTGCTATGCTGAGCACTCAGGCGGAACCTAGAACTCCATCGACGCCGATCGAGTTCGCCTCACCTCCAAGTGACATCACTGAGTTCGTGGACGCCTACCACGAAGGTGAGGAGGTGCGGTTCCGTAGGCTGGACAACATCATCAGCGGCACAGGACCCTCAGGTCTGGCAGGTAGGCTGCTCAATGACCTAGAGCTGCTGCTCATTAGTGCAGAGGAACCACCCACGTTCGCGCTAGCCGAGCGCGATGGAAACTGGCGATGGGCGATGCTGGAGGAGATGAAGGCGATCGAGGAAAACAAGACTTGATAGCTCATCGATCCACCTCTAGGATGCCGTCTGATCAGTCTGAAGTGGGTGTACAAGGTCAAGCGAGATGAGCACGGCGTCATTGTCAAGCACTAGGCATGCCTCGTGGCCCGAGCCTTTGTTCAGTGTGAGGCCATAGACTTCGAGGAGGTCTTTACGCCAGTAGCGCGCATGGAGTCGATCCGTTTGCTACTAGCCTTGGCAGCAGCAAAGGACTGGCGTGTCCATCACATAGACATTAAATCGGCCTTCCTCAACGGCGAGCTGGCGGAAACGGTCTTCGTCAGGCAACCTCCAGGTTTCACCATCAAGGGAGAGGAGCACAGGGTGCTCCGACTGCGCAAGGTGCTCTACGGGCTACGGTAGGCCCCACAAGCATAGAACGCCAAGCTTGACGCCACGCTGGGCGAGCTTGGGTTTTAAAGGTGTGCAACCGAGCACGCGCTCTACACGTGGTGATGGGGGGAGGAGGAGCTCATCGTCGACGTGTATGTGGATGACTTAATCGTCACCGGCGCGCGCACGGAGGACATCAACGACTTCAAGCGCGAGATGGCGGCTTGTTTTCGAATGAGCGATCTCGGCGCACTCTCCTACTACCTCGGCATCGAGGTGAGACAGGGGAGGGAGGAGCTCATGCTCGGTCAGAGCGGCATGGCTGAGTGCAAGCCATGCATGACTCCGATGGAGGAGCTCCTGAAGCTGACGAAGGCCAGCACCGCGGTGAAGGTGGATGCAACACTCTACCAGAGCATCATCGGCGGTCTGTGCTACCTAGTCCACATGAGGCCGGACAATGCGTTTGCCGTGGGTTACATCAGTCGCTTCATGGAGGATCCCAGAGAGGATCACTGGGCTGCAGTGAAGCGGCTACTACGCTACGTCAAGAGGATGGTGGATCATGGGATCATCTTCTCAAAGACCAGCGGGAGTAGGCTATAGCTCACTGTGTTCAGCGATGCAGACATGGCGGGGGACATCGACGAGCGATGGAGCACCTCTGGCGTGCTCGTCTTCCTTGAGTCGGCCCTAATTTTAGGGTTGTCGCTGAAACAGAAGGTGGTGGCGCTATCTACGTGCGAGGCAGAGTACGTAGCGATGGCCATAGCGGCGTGCCAAGTTGTGTGGCTACATCGGCTGCTGGACGAGCTGACCGTTGTGGAAGCTCGCCCACCAGCACAGATGGTGGACAACCAACCCCTCATCGCCCTCACAAAGAATCTGGTTCTGCACGATCGGAGTAAACACATTGACATAAAGTTCCACTTCCTCAGGGACTGTGTTGATAGAGGGTAGATCATCATCGAGTTCATCGAAACTGGTCGGCAACTCGCAGATGTCCTCACCAAGCCACTCGGACATCTTCGACTCACGGAGCTGAAGGAGATGATTAGCATGGAGGGGTACAAGGGTTAGTAGTAGGATTAGGGAAAGATTGTTAGATAATCTATTGCTACCTTGTGTGAACACAGCAAGGGAAGGCGGTGTCGAAAGGCCCCCTACTGTGTGTATTGTAGCCGCTACAGGTGCAGGCGCCACACGGCTCACCTGCAGCACTATAGGCACATGCAGTGGCCGGTGCAGAGTCAGCCCTGTATGTTATCTAGTTCCTGTAGTAGCATGGCAGCTGTACTAGGACTAGAAAGATAGAGTTGTATAAATAGAATACCACGGCAACTCAGTAAAGAGGGTTCAGATTTGCCATCTCATAGACAGGGCTTCGGCCAACGCTGGTGTCTTGTATTATGTGTGCATGCTCTGTTCTCCCTTCTTCTTCTAGCTCTAGCCATAGTGTGTGGGACGGACAATGCTTATTCGTGGTCGGCACGGCTAGTGGATGGTCGGCAACACTTGCGGGTGCTTGGCAAGACTGGTGAGTGGTTCACTCACCTGGGTCGGTGATCCTGTGGGCCAACATGATCTACTACAATCTATCATCAACAAGGCCAGAGAAAGAGGGATCCTCAGCATGCCCTTGGAATTGCAACACTCTAGTGACTTCCCCTTAGTCCAATATGCTGATGATACTCTAATGATCATGCAAGCATCTGCAAGGCAGCTTCTCACTCTAAAAGGACTTCTGCAATCTTTTGGTGAGTCCACTAGCCTGAAGGTAAATTACTCCAAATCAATGATGGTACCACTTATCAGACAAGAAGCTTGAACATTTGGCAATGAGCTTTGATTGTTAGAAGAGGGCCTGCCATTTACATACTTAGGACTCTCACTTGGATTGACAAAACCTAATATAGTGGATTCCCCCTAGTAAGTAAATGTAAGAGGAGGCCCATTTCCACATCACTGTTTCTCAACCAGGCAGGAAGGTTACAACTAACCAATTCGGTGATCACAGCTCTACCAACCTTCTCAATGTGTACCTTCAAGCTTCAAAAAACAGTGCTCAACAAAATTGATAAGTATCAGAAACACTGTCTCTGGAGAGGAGCTGACCAAAATTCAACTAAACCTGTGAAAGCTGCCTGGCCCATGGTCTACAGAGATAAAAATGAAGGAGGACTAGGAGTGATGAACCTAAGAACACAGAATGAGGCCCTTCTACGCAAATATCTGCATAAGTTTTTATACAGACACTAGTAGAGAACAGACCTTTGATCCTCGGCCAAAATGGGCTCTAGTCCCGGCATTTTTTGCGCCCGGGACTAGAGATACCTTTAGTCCTGGTTGGTGGCTCCAACCAGGACTAAAGGTCTCTCCCAACGACTACTGCGCCAGACAGAGGTGGCAGGGACCTTTAGTCCTGGTTGGAGCCACCAACCGGGACTAAAGGTAGACTTTTACTCCCGGTTGGTGGCTCCAACCGGGACTAAAGGTCCCTACCACCTCTGTCTGGCGCAGTAGCCGTTGGGAGGGACCTTTAGTCCTGGTTGGAGCCACCAACCGGGACTAAAGGTCCCCCCTTTATATCCCGGCCGTCTCCTTCTTCCTCCCCGACCCCGAGCTCAGCACATTTTGAAGCTCACTGCACTAGTGTTCTTGCTTCCTCCCTCCATTGTTCCTCCATCCATTCTTCGATTCCTCCGTCGATTTCTTTGATTCCTCCGTCGATTCTTCAGTTGTAAAGGTTATCAATCTCATACTCTCATTTTTCACCATTGTCTTATCTCATTTTGTTCACTATATATATGGTTCTTTATTGTGGTTTTTTTCATTTGTAAGCAATTTGAGCTCAAAATCACTTCAAGCTTGCATATTTACATGAACGAAGGTTAAAGTAGCTAGTTGAACTTGCGGACCGTGTTCATCTCGGCGAGCATGTTCTCTGCCGAGCGGTAACGGACGTCAAGGAGGAGCTTTGATTCTACGAGGGAGAGCGGCAACGGTCGTGGAAGACCGTGTTCCTTTCCTCGTAGAATCGGAGCTCTTCCGTGGCCAAGTACGGTGCCGTCCGGTGGAGAAATGCTCGCCGAGATGATCACGTAAGCAAGGTCAACTAGTACGGATGGTTATTTATTCACACGTCCTGATATCGTCGTAGTAGTCTATCAATCACCGTACCCAAACGTAGTATATATATAAATATAAACGATAATCGATTGTTATGTGTGTACACTCCCATTCTTCTATTGATTTACGAAAATATCATGTGAATTACTTACCTACCGTAGTAAAAGACGAGAACACAATGACCATGGCCACGGCCATAAAAAATGCCAACGACACAACACTAGCAACTTTCTCGGCAAGCAGAGTAGTGTTAAACGCTCTGGAAACCTTTAAACTTCAAGCTTGCATATTTACATGAAGGAAGGTTAAAGTAGCTATTAAAAACTAGTATTCACCGTTCATTTGTAGCATGCATAGCACACTTCATTGTTTAGAGATATAGAGAATTTTAGAGTTTTTTTAATTTTATTTGTTTATAAAATGAGAAATTTATAGTGTATTAAAAATGAGTATAGATAGTAGATGGCAACTACTTCCGGGTCCTCGGCCTCTCATGGGTTTCCAAAGCGACTTAGGCCGGGCCTCCCACTCATTGCATGCGACAAGTGTTGTGATGAGACGAAGATTGTGATGGAGTACCGAGTGAAGAAGAAGGGTCCCAACAAGGGTCGCATTTTCTACAAGTGTCCGGATCGCAATGTGAGTTATTTTATCGTATTTAATGACTATGGTTAGTTTATACCTATTTTCATGATGGTTGTGATTAAAGTTCTAATTTTCTGTTTTAATTTTAGTGGGATGGCACTGGATGTTCAGGCTTCTACTGGGAGGAAGAGTATGTTGAACTCGTGCAAAAATATCTTGCACAACAGGCAGATATGGCAGCTAATGAGGCAGTGATCCAGCCGAAGAAGCCCAAAGATGTTGAACAAACGGGGGATCTGTCTGTTTTAGTTGGGATTGGTCGCGAAATCCTTGTGCTGCTGAAGTGCATTTTAGCTTTAGTGTTTTTAGTGGTAGTTGGGATTGTCTACATTGTAGCGAGGATTTCTTAAATTTATAGCTTTTGTGGTGGTATGCATGTTGTATAATTAACTAATTATGTTCTAGGTTTTAATACGGTATTTATGTCATGTAATGCAGATGAGTCGGCATTGGATGTACAATGCTGATCGTCGCTCCTAAGAGTTCATGGACGGCATGCATTCTTTGTTACGTGCGGCCGAGGCAAACAAACGTGATGGTTTCATGTGCTGCCCATATGCCGTATGTAAGAATACGGTGGAATATCCTTGCTCAAGGACTCTTCATTCACACTTGTTCAAGTCGGGTTTCATGCCAAACTATATTTGTTGGACGAAGCACAGAGAAACTGGCGTTGTAATGGAAGAAGGTGAAGGAAAACAATGGGACGACAATGATATTATTCCCGATGGTGCGTGCTTCAATGATACTGCAATTGGAGAAGCTGAAGAAGAGGTAGCCGCAGAAGATGAGTCTACTGATGATCTTTGTCAGGTCATTCGTGACGCACAAAGAGAATGTGAAAGTGAAAAGGAGAAGATCAAGTTCGAGCGGATGCTAGAAGATCACAAGAAATTGCTGTACCCAACATGTGATGCAGGACAGAAAAAGTTGGGAACCACACTAAAATTGCTACAATGGAAGGCAAAGAATGGTGTATATGACAAGGGATTTGGAGAGTTACTAAAAATCCAAAAAAAGATGCTTCCGAAGGACAATGAATTGCCCGCCACTACCTACGAAGCAAAACAAGTTGTCTGTCCTATGGGGCTAGAAATCGAGAAGATACATGCATGTCCTAATGACTGCATCCTCTACCGTGGCAAAGAGTACGAGAAATTGGATGCATGCTCGGTATGCCATGCATCGTGGTATAAGATCAGGCGAGATGACCCTGGTGATGTTGAGGGCGAACGTCCACGGAAGAAAATCCCTGCCAAGGTTATGTGGTATGCTCCTATAATACCACGCTTGAAACGTCTGTTCAGAAACAAAGAACATGCAAAATTGTTGCGATGGCACAAAGAAGACCGTAAGGTAGACAATATGTTGAGACACCCTGCTGATGGGTCCTAGTGGAGAGCAATCGACAGAGAATTCCTGGAGTTTGCAAATGACACAAGAAACTTAAGGTTTGCTTTTAAGTACAGATGGTATCAATCCTTTTGGAGAGCAGAACAGTAGTCATAGCACTTGGCCTGTTACTCTAAGTATCTACAACCTTCCTCCTTGATTATGCATGAAGCGGAAGTTCATTATGATGCATGTGCTCATCCAAGGCCCGAAGCAACCTGGCAATGACATCGATGTGTACCTGAGACCACTTATTGATGAACTTCTCATTTTGTGGAATAAAGAAGGTGTACGTGTGTGGGATGAGTACAAACAGGAACACTTTGATCTGTGAGCATTATTGTTTGTAACAATCAATGATTGGCCTGCCCTATGTAATCTTTCAGGACAGTCAAACAAGGGATATAATGCATGCACACACTGCTTCAATGATATTAGAGGTGTATTCTTGAAAAAATGTCAAAAGGTCGTGTACCTTGGCCATCGTCGATTTCTTCCTACAAATCACCCCGTAAGAAAGAAAGGCAAGCATTTTAAAGAGAAGGCAGACCACCTGACCAAGCCTCGCAACCGAACTGGTGAGGATGTACTCGATATGGTCAATGATGTGAAAGTCGTCATTGGAAAAGGACATGGCAGCCAACCTGTTCTGAATGACGCTAACAGTCACGCACCCATGTGGAAGAAGAAGTCTATATTTTGGGAGCTACCCTATTGGCAAGTCCTAGAGGTCCGTAGCTCGATCGACGTGATGCACCTGACGAAGAATCTTTATGTGTACCTGCTAGGCTTCATGGGTGTGTATGGAAAGCCTAATGACACATTTGAAGCACGACAGGACCTACATTGTTTGAGAGAAAGAGACAACCTACATCCAGAGAAGACAGATGATGGATGCCATTACTTACATCCTGCCAGCTACACTCTAAGCAAAGAGGAGAAGGAAATCATGTTTGAATGCTTAAACAACATCAAGGTACCATCTGGATTCTCCTTGAATATAAAGGGTATTATAAATATGCCAGAGAAGAAATTCTATAACTTAAAGTCCCATGACTGTCACGTTCTCATGACGCAATTACTTCTAGTTGTATTAAAGGGAATTCTACCTCCAAATGTATGTCTAGCCACCGTGAAGCTATGTGCATTCCTCAATGCAATTTCTCAGAAGGCAATTGATCCAACTGATCTAGCTAAACTACAAAATGATGTGGTTCAATGTCTCGTTAGCTTTGAGTTGGTGTTCCCTCCTTCCTTCTTTTGTATCATGACACACCTCCTAGTTCACCTAGTCAAGGAGATTTTCATTCTCGGTCCTGTGTTCCTACACAACATGTTTCCCTTAGAGAGATTCATGGGAGTCCTAAAGAAATATGTTCACAATCGTGCTTGCCTAGAAGGAAGTATCGCCAAGGGCTATGGAACAGAAGAGGTCATTGAGTTCTGTGTTGACTTTATTCCCGACCTTGACTCGATTGGTGTTCCTGAATTGAGGCATGAGGGGAGACTAAGCGGAAAGGGGACACTAGGGAGGAAAACATATATTGGTACGGAGGATGATTATTTCAATAAAGCATACTACACAGTTCTACAGAACTCCTCTTTGGTAGATTCGTATATTGAGACACACAAGGATCTCTTACGATCCGAGTTTCCAGGGAAGACTGAAGCTTGGATTACGCATAAGCACATGGAAACTTTCGGTGGTTGGTTGCGAAAAAAATGTCAAGGTGATGAGAGCATCCATGAGCAACTGTATTTATTGGCTATGCAACCATCATGGCATATCATCACATACAAAGGGTACGAGATAAATGGGAACATATTCTACACAGTAGCCCAAGATAAAAGGAGTACCAACCAAAACAGTGGTGTCCGCATAGATGCCACAGACCCGAATGGGAATAAGCAGACATATTATGGCCGCATAGATGAAATATGGGAACTAGAATATGCACCTACTTTGAAGATCCCATTGTTCAAGTGCCAATGGGTCAAGGTGACCGGAGGCGGGGTAATAGTAGACAACGAGTATGGAATGACAACAGTAGACCTTAGTAATATTGGGTACAAAGACGAACCATTCGTCCTTGCCAAGGATGTGAATCAGGTGTTCTATGTCAATGATATGTCTACAAAACCAAAAAGAGGGAAAAACGATAATGACTCAACCAAAGAGCCAAAGCGCCACATAGTTCTTTCAGGGAAAAGAGTCATCGTGGGAATTGAGGACAAGTCGGACATGTCAGAAGATTATGAAAAGGATGACCGAATTCCGTCCTTCAAAGTGAACAAAGACCCTAGCATCTTGGTAAATGATGAGGACACTCCATGGTTACGACGCAATCAAAACCAAGGGACATACGTAAAGAAGAAGTTTACTGCTGTGCCCACTTGATGATATAGTGATTTAATGTAGTGTGTATTTGAGATATTATGTAATAATTGTGAATTCAGATGTTTATTATGTCGTGTTTCAAATTAAATCAATGTTTAATTTGGTGGGATTTCTCTCTCGAAAAGTTAAATTAGGATATTGAGTGATGAAAAATTAAAATATTAACGTTAAAATGATGTGAAAACATATTTTCTGTCCACAACCAATAGTTTTAATAATTTTAATTAAACACTACATTTTTGCATTAACGAAATAATAAATATTAGTTACATTATGTTTTATAATTATAACAAAAAATAAAAAAAGTTAGGTTATAGATTTTTCCTGTGCAATAAAGAAAAAGAAAATCCATATTTGTAACAAAATAATTTTATGCCTTTTATTTAATTTACTATGTATTTAACAAGACTATTGCATTTCTATTAAAAAAATTTGCTCAAAACAGGCGGGAAACGAAACTGTAGCCCACCTTTACTCCCGGGTGGGAAGCCCACCCGGGAGTAAAGGTGGGCTACAGTTTCGTGGCCCGCCAAAAAAACCTTTGCTCCCGGTGCGTGTTACCAACCGGGAGTAAAGGTACCTTTACTCCCGGTTGGTAACACGCACCGGGAGTAAAGGACCTTTACTCCCGGCTGGTGGCTGGCACCGGGAGTAAATCTCCCTGGTATATAAGCGCCAGTGCCTAGCGCAGATCGATCCCCTCCTCTTCTTCCTTGTCGAACACCGCCACCCTTTCTCTCTTCTTCCTCGCGCCGCCGCCGATTCATCTTCCCCTGCGCATCAGCCCGCCGCCGTGACACTAGAGCCCGCGCCTCGCCTCGTGCGGCCCTCCACCGCGCGCACCCGTGCGGCCCTCCACCGCCGACAACCTCACGCCGACGACCTTGTGCGGCCCTCCACCGCGCGCGCCCGTGCGACCCTCCATCGCACCCGCCCGAGGTGAGTTCTCTCGGCTTTCTCTCTCCACGACGACGTGAGGCGGGCTGGCCGTGGCGAGGATGATGAGGCGCGGTGCCGTGGCTTGCTCGTGGCTATGGAGTTTCGCATGGCCGTCCGTCGCAATTTTTTTTTATTTTTTGCCGGTTTGCAATGCTATATATTGACATTTGTACTGTGTTTTGCAAAAAGAAAAAACATGTGGACATGCATGCATGATATATAATATACTCCTTTTGATCACAGCCCTGGCCCGACGCATGGGCCACACCTTCCAGTGCATTGACCGCAGCCCCAGCCCGGGCCGCTCCACGCCGACACCGCCCCGGCCCGCCTCACGTCGTCGTCGTCAGCACACCGGCCACCGCGCCGACACGTATATATACGTCATTTGTATTCATATGCATGTATATATACGTCGCGGAGCACCACCGCCCTCGTTCGCCCATGCGTTTCTATGTATACGGCGGAGCACCGCCGCCCTCATTCGCCCTAGGGTTTAGGGATTATACAGCGGAGCACCGCCGCCCTCGTTCGCCCTAGGGTTTAGGGTTTATACGGCGGAGCACCGCCGCCCTCGTTCACCCATGTGTACAAACATATATACGGCGGAGTGGAGCACCGCCACTCTCATCACACCGCCCTCTCTCGCGGCCTAGTCGATCAACATTCGTATTGTCATTATCGTTAACGCTAAACAATCACACTAGGGCGAATTGTGTCGGTGACTAGGGCGAACCGCGTTGTTGATGTCACCGACGTGGTTCACCCTAGTCACCGATGCAATTCGCCCTCGACCATTTATGTATAGCCCTAATTCGCCCTAGTACCGACGCAGTTCACCCTAGTGTGGCGAATTGCGTCTGTGACCGAGGGGCAAGATTTAATAATGCATATTGTTCATAGATTTTACGCATGTAAGCAAAGATTTGACGTACTATATATTGGTTTTGTTTTTTGAAGCTAGATGGCCGACCCGAGAAACATGGATGAGGAGGAGTTGATGATGAATTTGATCAACACTGGCACTCAAGTTGCCGGCGATGATGGTGCTAAAAATAACGTGCAAGTGGATGCAGATGACGGGAGTCAGTACTTAGCTCTTGAACAAAATGAGCAACAACATATTGGCCAAGTATATATTTTTTATTATTAGCTATATATATTATCATATGTCTTATGTGTGCTCATGACATTAAAAATAATGTTTATGTTTTGTAGCCTTCTGGATCAACATCAACAACTACAACGAAGAGTAAAAATGTTCGAGGTCCCAAAAAGCCATTGGAGGGCCGCTTCATCATCTCGGAGTTCAATGTGGATACAGGCGAACCGGGGGGCCAAATAAAATGAAATTCGTGCACCACTGTGGTTACCTTGTACGGGACTAGCTCTCGATCAGTACCCGCGAATGGAAGAAGAAGACCAATGCTCCTCATATCAGTTTTGTCTCCGATCGTGACAAGACATTAATTTGGAAAGATGTCTTGGTACATTTCACACTCCAAACAGATGGTTATGATGATATAATAGATGGTGATGAATTGAAGGAGCGAGTTAGGGATTGGACAATGAAGAAGATGGCCACCCAGTTTTAGACTTGGAAGAAACACCTATACACGATGTATGTCAAGAAGAACATAGCACCAGATTTCACTGTTCCAAGCCCGATCTCAAAGCAGAGGCCCTATTGGGATTGGTTTGTACAGTATAAGACGTCGGAAGAGGGTGTGAGTCGGGTGATAAAGAACCAACGTAATGCCCAACAGAAGACATACCACCATAACTTGGGATCAGGTGGCTACCCGACTGCCATTAAGAAGTGGAACAAAATGGAAGCAGACCTTCTTGCCAAGGGTATCACACCAGAATCACTCAAGTGGGGAGAGCGTGCAAAGAATTGGTTTTTCGCTCATGGGGGAACACTGGACCAGAAGACAGGGAAGTGCGTTTATGGCGCAAGACTACAAGAAGCAGCAGAAAGATTGTTTTATGCTCAAAGAGCTACTGCTAGTGGTGCGTTTAGGCCCAACAGAGAGAAGGATGAACTGACATACGCCATCGGGACTATTGAACACGGTGGTCGAACTAGAGGCAAAGGAAGTGTCTCGTGGGAGCATGGATTCCCTCAGGACAGACCTTCCTACAGAAGCCGCTAGAGAAAGAAGGAAGAAGAGGCACAGCGGCTCCAGAGGTTGGAGGAAGAGGTGCGTGAAGCACAGGAGCGGGAAAAAAACCTTGAAGCGAGAATGCAGGAGGAAATCAGAAGGCAAGTGCAAATAACAGTGAGTGCAAGCAAGCAGGCATCAGAGCCAGGAATCAACATTAGTCAATTTGTTCAGTTGAAAAGCAGTTGCGTTTTCACGGAGATACCAAATCAAGGGGACACAGGACTGCGCTTCCCTGTGGATGACGTCACTGAACCTTGTACATCGTGTGAGCTACACATTCCGAAGGGGAATTCCACAATCAAGGTGGCTTTCGGTCTTGTTAATCCTATTGACCGAACCAAGACACCAAGGATTCATGGGAATATAATCCAAGAAGGATATGCTACCATCTCGGTAGATAAAGCTAAAAAAGGTTTTAGTGATTTGCCTCTTGACATTTCTGGAGGTGATGGTGAGAAGACTCTAGGAGAAGCAGAGAAGACATTCATTCTATGGCGCAAGCGCTACATCATCATTCCCGGGATGTCGCCTACACCTCCTCCTGAACTACCTCACCATAGGTGCGGATGAAAACACTACATCATTAATTTATATTGGCTTAAATAATTAACAATCTGCTCATAATAATATGTCATTCCTTTTTTTGTAGCAGATCCTCCCCCAACCTAAATCCAATTGTTCAATCGCCAGATCATCATAGTGCTTTGTACGATGACAATGTGTTGGAAGGCGAGGCTGCATCCACACCATCTCCAAGGAGGTCTCCAACGCCGCAGCCGCCACCTCCAAGGAGGTCTCCAACGCCTCCCCCGCCCCCGCCTACCAAGAAGCCAAGTACTAGCAAGAGGCCAGCCCCGCAAATGAAGAACCAGTCCTTGCCAGCAAAGAAAGCCACCGTGAAACCAAGGGCTATTCCCAAAATAATATCTGAAGAGAAGGAAGAAGTAACTGATGCATATAAAAAAGATATGTCCAGATTCTATGACAAACTTAAAAAGGATCAAGAAGCAAGGAGAAACCTGGAGAAACCGTACTTCTTCGTAGCTCCAGATATTCTAAGAAAAAAGGTGCCTTCTTACCAGCAACAACAGTGGGAATCTCGTAAGCTGTCCAAATCAACGTTAACGGACTATGACCACACTCTCACCAAGTCAATTGAGGCGGCACAGAAAAAGAAGCGGGCAGGGAAAGGAGTTGCACAACTTGGACAACAATCGCACCAATCAGTCCCCCCGCTAGTTGTTGGTAATGAATATGGTTCGAATTTAGGATTAATGCATCAGGCAAACATACCTCCAGATGTCGATTTGGATCACCATGGTGAATTTATTGAAGAGACTGGTCTCGACCTTTACCAGATGTTTGGTGATGGAAACGTTGAGAGTGCGGTGGAGGTTGATATTTGGAAGAAAAAATTTGTACTAGGCCAGAATATATACAACCCTCAAGCCTTAGGTGATCTGGGGACACAAATGTACCTGCTAAACAAGTGGTACATGCAAGCGTCTACCGATGGAGAATTCTGCCTTGGTGTCAGAATTAGAGATGAACATTGGTTCCGTGGAGATGATGTTATGTATGTTGACTTTGTAGAATTTCATCAACTATGCCACCTGACCTCTCAGGACAAAGTTATCATTAGCTGCTATTAAGTAATAATTCTTTCGATCTATTATTAAACTCATCATATGCGTGTATATGCATATAAATTATCCTAACAAGTACTATATATATGTAGATTTACAATGACAGAGCGCAGAAAGGAATGCTGCAATGAAATTAGTTTTGTTGATCCCCATATAGTATTCAAAGACCCAGTTACTCCAAAGTCTAATTGGAAGTCTGAGTCAGAGAGTAACCTCATGAACTTCTTAGTGAACCAACGCCACAAGAAGGATATACTCTTTCCCTACAACTTCAAGTGAGTGTTAATAATGTCGATCATCCTTAATGGCTCATATGTTGATTCTAGTTAATTAATGAGTGTTATGCGTTATATCCTATAAACACATGCAGCAATCACTGGATATTGATGGACATCGATCTGGTGAAAAGTCACTTGATAATCTATGACTCGATGAGAAAACCACAACAAGACTACCAAGATATGATAGATATTATTCAGAGGTAATTTCGGTATCTCTAGCAACTATATATACACACAAACATGATGATTAACTATATCTGATGACGTGGCAATTTTTTTATTGGGCAGTGTTTGGAAAACCTTTATTGAGAAGCAACACATGGGAAAATGCAAAGCGCCACTGAATATAATCCCTTTGAAAGTAAGTCCCCTAAGGGCGTGTTTGGGACTGCTCCGCTCCACGTTTTTCAGCTCCGCTCCACGTTTTTTAGCCAAACGGTTTCAGCTCCACGCACTCTGCTCCAGGAAAAAGGGTGGAGTTGTGAGAGCACCTAAAGAGGTACTCCACAAACTCCAGTTTTTTGTGGAGCTGCTCTACGGTGGAGTTTGTGGAGCAGAGTTTGTGGAGCAGTCCCAAACACCCCCTAAATCGCATCATCTTTATTAATTAAACATATAGCTTTCACCGGATCACCAGATTGGATGACAAATCTTTTTCTCGTAAAGTGGTGTCTGAGGCAGGAACAGGGGAACAACTACTGTGGTTACTATGTTTGCAAGTTTATCAAGGAGGTCTCCCAAAGAACTCCTACAGAGAGACTCAAAGTACGTTAAAAATACACTATATATTCATTTAATTATTATTATTGATTGTGTTACTATGTCTTTATATATATATGTATGTATGTATGTATGTATGTATGTATATATGTATGTATGTATGTATGTACATATATTAATTTATTTTCCTTTAATCAAAACCTGTAGGCTCGATGGTTGGAGGAAAAGGTCATACGGCAAGACCAAATCAAAGCAATTCAAGAGTCTATAGCCAAATTTTTTAATGACCAGGTCATCGATTTCAAGGGCGAGTTCTACTTCGACCCAACACTGCCATGGAAGCCAAGCTAGAGGATGAGAGGAAACTTGTTATATCACAACAACTGTAATGCAATCTTTTGTAATATATGCACATAAAATAATATAATGTAAAATACACATATGCATACATACATGTAAATATATATATTTCTATGCTTGAATTGTGTGATTTAATACGTTCATTGTGCTTGAACCAAAACATACTATACGCGCGTATAAATGTATTATTAGTAGCGTACAATACGACTTCAAAAACCTATTTTGAAAAGAAAACAAAAAAATAAAAAGAAAAGAAAAAAAACCTTTAGTCCCGGTTCGTATTACCAACCGGGACTAAATGGTGCCGGCCTCGTGGCATGTCAGGAGGCACCTTTAGTCCCGGTTGGTGTTACCCACCGGGACTAAAGGTCCCCCTTTAGTCCCGGTTCCTGACCCGAGACTAAAGGACCCCCTTTAGTCCCGGATGCTTGCTCCCGGGTGAGGAACCGGGACTAGAGGGGTTCCCCACCGGGAGTAAAGGCCGTCTCTGTACCAGTGAGAGAGGACTTGCCATGGGTAAACTTGATCTCGGAAAGGTACTACAGAAATAGGAGACTACCAGAAGCTGCAAATGTTGGATCACCCTGGTGAAGGGACATCCTAAGACTGATAGATGGTCGCCACCGTGCCCGCCGCAGATAGCGGCGGCGGCGGCCTTGAACGCCAGCAGTGCAGCCCCGTCGCCGGCTTGTGCGGACACGAGCGTCGAAAAGAACACCTGTCTTACTCCAAAATAACTATTTCAATTACCTGGAGCAACATAACCCATGGTGCCTCTTACTCCAGTTCTACTAGTCGAATTTGCAGGGTTCCAGTAGCATTGTCTGGAAGGATTCTTGATAGGCCGAAGTCTCCAACCCGGGCACTCATGTCTTTCGCAAGAAGGATGTTGCTTGGTTTGAGATCGCAATGAATGATTGATGGCTGACAATGATTGTGAAGATAGTCCAAAGCATCGGAGACATTGACAGAAACTTGTAGCCTTTGTTCAAGGCTAAGAGTATTTGTTTGAGCAAGTGTGTCAGATTCAGGGTGAAGCCACTCCTTCAGGTTACCATTTGGCATGAACTCAAAAACTAGTGCCTTGAACTCTTCACCCTGGTGAGTGATGCTTGAGCAGCAAGTGATGATCTTTATAAGACAACGGTGACGTACCTTCGCAGTGCCTCACATTCAACCACAAAACTTCCAGTAGTCCTAGACTGTTTTGTGTTAAACACCTTAACAGCTACTTTAGTGCCCTGATCACGTAAAGTACATTTATAAACCATGCCATAGGCTTCCTTGTCCAAGCAAACTGGCCTCAGAAAATCCATTTGGTCCCATTTGACAATGCATGATAGGAAACTCTTTCATATCGTTCCTAAGTTCTGGATATGAGTTGGCTTTCATTCCTTTTTATGAGCTTCTTATTGATCAACTGAATAAGAGAAACTACTGAAACTGAGAAGACAAGTGCACTGAATGATATTAAGGTAATCATTCGGGATTTTGACAAATGTGTTTTCTTCTTTTTTTGAAGCAAACATGGAGGGGGTGTTCGGCTGGTATGGTTGTAGAGGAATTTGGATGGTTTGGAGAAATTCTAGAGGAATTTGTGAGAAAAAAATAATATTCCAGATGAAAAAAAAAAGCGAATCAAGCTGGGTTTAAGGCACGCGAACGGGGCCGGAGTATGGAGCTAAATGAAGCTGACGTGTTCCGCCACAAAGCGCATCATTCCCTTGAACCGACAGGTTCATTTCATTTCCAAAAACACCCTTTTCTGGTACTTCATCTTGTAATAAATTATTAAAGGTCAAATTCTGCAGACACTACTACGATGATATTGTCCGTCTCATGCTCCAGTCCACTGACCCCTACCACTCTAGCAGACTGTCAACATCAGGAGCCACTGAGAATGAACAGGGCAGTATGGTCGACTAGCTACCCGTCTGCTCAATCTCTCTCTCTCTTCTTCTTTCTTTTTTCTTTTTTGCTCATGGTCTGGCTTCATTCACAAAAAAAAAAGTTTTTCTTCATCCTTCTGAGTGTTGGCTTCGCCCAGGAATACACCATGCCAACGCTTTTGGCGAGAGGTAGAACAAGCACAATATACACAATATTTTCCAACGATGAACGTCGCGGCGACAAACTTGCCTATATCTTAGCTATTTCTTATTCACTGGACTTGGCAACTGAATACAGAGGAGCACAGAGGCTGCATATAGGCCATGGAGCTCGCCTCCATGCTGACCTTCACGCCATCATTCGCAGGACCCACACAGCAACACCTTGAGCCACTTGCTCATCCGGACAATGCGGCTTCTACCATGCAAATCGGCGCCATGCACACCACTACTCCAACTAGACTCAGTCTCGGCCATTGCATGTCATCCATGAGGCACACACGGCACTGCCATCCAAGAGACACACACGCCTCCATCGTAACCCAAAAATAGCCAGACATGCACACAACCACCATGACGCGAGACACACGCACACGCCATGGACACTACGTGCGGTGGTTTATTTCTAACAATCACCCCCTAAACCACGAGAAAATTGGAATTCTACCATTATGGGAGGTGGGCTTCGCTGATTTACCATCCCGCAACAGGGTTTTGCTCGTTTAACATTATGAAATATGTCCAACCCACTAGAATGCCATTTTGTAAGTTTGGAGCTCAGAAAAAAATGAAAAACGAAATTCTCTTCCAGATTTGCCCCTGCCCTTTTCTTCCTCTTTTCCTGTGAGCAAATGGACGGACCGAGGGGGGGAAGATTTATTCACACTCATTCACAAGCCATTAGCCAAACTCATTCACAATCACAAATATAACATTCCAAACTTATCACAGATTTTAAGTTATAACTACTAACCAAAAGCACCATAGTAGACAAGACAATTAAGATAAATGAGTTGTTTGTGCAATGCTACCTTATTAAAAACCTTTCTAGTTAAAACTCACCCTTATGAGAAACTCTATAAAGGAAAAAAGAGTGTAGCATAGCTCTTAATTAAGTCTTCCATCATTGTTCAAATGTCTCAGATACATATAACAGATCACTCTCAAGTCTCAAGTCTCACACAGACTAAGTACCAGCAAAAGCCACAGATACAGATGCAGATGTGCCAGCAGAAGTAGCCCCAGATGCATCTTCAAGATAGAGATTCTCGAATGAGTCTTCTAACTCTTGGTTGTCAACAGCATGTTGCAACCTTTTTTCTCCTAACTCCCAATCCTTTATGCAAGCCAGCATCCCCATAGTTTCAGGCAACAAGCGTCGTCGCCGCTCTTCAATTATCCTTCCTGTCAAGCTAAAATATGATTCTAAAGAGAGTAGAAACAGGAACATACATAATATCTCTAGCCATTATAGAAAGTACTGAAAAGGTTAGTTTGTGGTCACGCCACCAGAGAAGTAAATCAAAGTCATCCTCATATGTAGTGACCGCAGTGACATTGTCACTGTCCAGATAAGCTGAGAGCTCACAAGCAGCAGCAGAAGCAGATAGAGATAGAGTGGGTGGAGAGGCAGGGGAAGGACCAACAATACCAGATGATCTAGGGCCTCCAAAGATTCTTCCCCATGCCTGTCGTTTTTACCTGTATAGCTTGTAGGCTGTGCAGCCCTTTGAGACTTAGCTGCACCAAACTTTCTCTCATATCTGTTAAACAACTTGTAAATTTCAGTTTTCACATCAGTATTATAAGAATTATAGTCACAACCAGTGTTCTCTTTAGTATTTGAAGAACATTAAATAAAACTCTCAACTTAGCTCTAGGATCAAGAATGAATGCAAATGAATATAACAGAGGTATATCCTACCAATATTTAAGAAATTTAAGCTTCATAGGATATACAACAACTATTAGATTTTGATCTTTTTCACTTGCATGCAAATGAGAAGCAATGTCTAACAGATGGTGCAGAATAAGTGGACAAGTTGGATACTAAACACCAGAAAGAACAATAGTGGATTCATAAAAAAAATTCTAGGAACTCCAATATGTTTTTCTCAATATACCAATGCCTTACAGTTAACAATGTCGACCCATAATTGGGATTAATGAACACAGAAAAAATATTCTTATATAGAAGCAAGTGTTTATGCATAAGGCATGTATCATCTAACATCCATATCAAAGTCAAACTTTCTAGGTCTAACATCCTGAACCGTGCAGTAGTTCTTGAATATAGTAATTCTTTGATTAGAAGAATTTAAGAAGTTAATAGCAATTCTAAAATCCTATGTGTAAGGTTTGAACCTCTTTAAACCAGATTTTATAATCAGATTAATGATATGACAAGCACAACGTTGATGCACAAGACTATACTTATGCTTATTAGGATCTTAAGGATCAGATGCAGGATCAGAACCCAAATTACCAGCAAACATATGTGTCAAAGTTTCCATAGCCTTAGCATTAGAAGAAGCATTGTATAGAGTTATAAAAAAACCTTGTTAATCAAACCAAATTTCTGAACCATACAAGCAACTCTTTCAGCAATTTTTTTACCAGTTTGTTTCACCTTAATCAACCGAAGATCAATTATCTTTTTCTATAACTCCTAATTAGCACTCACATAATGAGCCACAACACTAATGTAGTCCTCCTTAGCATTATCAGACCAAATGTCTGATGTCAGAGGAATAGAGGAAGCAGCAGACAACACATAGTTCTTAAGAATATTACGACGTTCAGTAAACAGCTTGCTAAGATCTCTAGTGGTGGTCTGTCTAGATACCTTAACTAACCTAGAGTTATGAGCACAAACAATATACTCTTTTCATACCTCTGTCTCACCAATACCTAACGACAGATCAAGCCTAGCAATCAAGCGACACAACTCAGATCTAGCAACATCAGGTTTATAGTCCTAGTTATGCATAGAACCATCAGGATTGTAAGCAAGCCTAGACTGAACCCTAGCACGTTGATTAGTTTTCTACCTACGAGATTTCTAGTGCCCCTTCAAGTGGCCAGTGCCGGCATTAGATCTAGCAGACAAGGTTTGCTTACATATTTTATAAATAGTTTTAGAGCAAATCTTCCTACCATTCACAGTCTCATATATCTCATCAAAATCATCCCACATAGGTGATTTACGCTTACCAATATTAGAGTTACCAGCAACAAATGGAGCAGAGCTGTTGGAGTTGGAGCCCAGTGGGTTCCTAGTCGCCGTCGCCCCTTCACCACCGTCGCCGTCCAGATCGATCGGAGTCGGAGCAGCAAAGCCACTACCAACATCGATACCGAACAACGCAACATCGTCCTCTCTGGTGTCGTCGTCGTCCTTAGGAACTAGGCCTGCCGCGATCAAGTCGTCGTTGCCGGTGAGCGGGCAGACGATATCGTCATCAGCAGCCGCCATGGCGGACAGCTCTCCAGCACCGTTCCTCAACGGTGCAAGGGGTCGCCTTGGTCGCTCTATGCCACAGCTAGAGGACGACGCATCAGCTACCGACCTACGCAAAGAGATAGAGGAGGATGAAAAGATCACATCAGAATACATCAATGGAAGAAGATAGAAGAGGAGGGTTAGGGTTTTACTTGTGCAACCGGAGCCTGGTGCCGGAGAAGACGACGGCCACCCAGAGAAGACACACCGATTAGCAAGGACGGCGAGCGACGGAGGAGGGATAGACGGGGACATTGAACTCACATAATCACCGAGATCTAGAGAGGAGATAGGGAGACGGAGAAGGGAGAGGCAAAGAGGGAGGGGATCAGGGGAGGTCGCCAGCGACAGGTGGTTCGAGGTCACCGGAGTCGGGGTTGGCGAGGTCAGACGCCAGCAGACGAGATGGCGAGGCGTCGACCGTTGAGCGGTCAAGGCGAGAGCTAGGCGAGAGGAGAGAGCGGTGAGGCGGTGCGGGAGGAAATGATTTAGGGTTAGGGTTGAGGACGGAGAGCACCGCGGCCGTCGCTTATATACGCGAGGGCTGAGGCGTTCTGGGGCTAGGCCGGCTAGCCGCTGCGCTGGGCCGCTTCGCCGCTGGGGGAGGTCTCGGGCCACTGCCGGGCCGACCCCTATAAACCAAGCCGTGACATGCCAGCTCGCGGGCCTGAGTAGCGGCCTAGGCACGGCCTGCTCTACCGGGCCGGGCCAGCCCGGGCCCGCACACCACTGGGCCGGGCTGTGCTTGGCCCGGGCCAAATTTGCAGGCTACGTGCTGGGCCGTCGGGGCTCGGGGTGCATGCACATTTATAACCGCAAATAAAGGTGGTGTGACCGCAGAGGGCCATGACGAAGGCGCGCTGTTCGAAGTGAACACTCAAAAAGAACCCAAAACCACTTGCTGCATACCCATCCATACCCAATAAGCAGTGGAGCAAATAGAGGAATAGGCATGGCGATGCGCTCGGCCTCGGCGAGCTCACTGCTGTTGCCGCTGCTGCTGTCCGCCTCCGTGTCCATCTCGATTCTCGTGGCCACACAAGCCGCCGGCGACGAGACCGCACTGCTGGAGTTCAAGGCCGCCGCCATGATCAGCGGCGGTCATGGTGATGAAACGCATGCTTCGTGGAACAGTAGCAGCGTTGGCGGCTTCTGCAGCTGGGAGGGGGTCAGGTTCGGGGCTAGGCGTCGGCGAGTGGTGGCGCTGAGCCTGCCCGTCTATGGGCTCGCTGGCACCCTGTCGCCGGCCATTGGGAACCTCACTTTCCTGCGAGTGCTGAACCTGACCTTCAACTGGTTCCAGGGGAACATGCCTGCAAGCATCGGCCGCCTAGTACGCCTCAAGACCCTCGACCTGAGCTACAACAAGCTCAACGGAGAACTGCCTGCCAACCTCAGCTCCTGCGTCAGCTTACTGTTCTTGACACTCAGCAACAACCACCTCCATGGCCGTATTCCTGTCGAGCTCGGCCACAGGCTCACAGACCTTCAGAAGCTCTGGCTGGGAAACAACAGCTTCTCCGGCAATATCCCGGCATGACTAGCCAACATGTCGGCTCTGTACTCTCTCGATCTAACTACAAACCACTTCGAAGGCCCCGTACCACCTAAACTAGGCAGCATTGGAGGCCTGCGCTTCCTCTATCTCTACGAAAATAAGCTCCCAGGTGTGCTTCCACACTCTGTACAACTTGTCTAGGCTACAAGTTCTCTCCATTGATTCAAGGGTTATTTGAATTCTTGTCATTATAATTTCTCAAGTTTTGAAGAATGCCATTACTATTTGTCTTATTTAAAACTTGCAATTACTATTATGCTTCTCCCTCACCCTTACCCTTTTCTGTGTCTGGAGCGTACCTAGGCCCACCTGCAGGTGACGTATTTTCATATGGGCCCGTATTACCCTGTACGAGCGGATAAGGCTGAGTAGCACGTCCCCGTTCTTCTCTGCCACTCTTCCTCATTCTTCCCTATCTCTGCCGCACGCCCGCGCCACCCCGCAGGTGATTGCGATGTGCGACAGGTGATCGATAGGTACCTCGGCGAGGCGCTGGCGGCGCTCGCTGCGGCGGCGCATGACACCGAGGATGCGGACGACGCGGCAGTGGAGGCGCTCGGCCTTACGTCGCCGACATGCTCCGCGACTACATCCCCAGCTGCGCCAAGTCGTGCTCGGGCGACAACGCCACCACCACCACCTCGTCCTGCTCGTCTGGCTCCGGGGCAGAGCTCCTGTCCTCGGACCGCGATCGCTTCGACGCCGGGGCCACCCGCTTCCTCTGCTGCCTCGACGTATCCGACCTCAAGCGCCGCCTCGCCGCCAGCTTCTCCAGGAGCTCCAGCACCGAGGCCCAGTGGAGGTACTTGGTCCTGGGCCAAGCTTGCTTCCACCTCGGCCTGATGGAGGACGCGGTGGTGCTCCCGCCAACAGAAGGACGTCGTCCTCCAATAACTCCAGCTCTACAACAGCGTCCGAGGCGGAGTCCGTGTCGCAGCTGCTTGCGCACATGAAGCTCCGCCGCCGCCGCCGCGCTGTGGCGGTGGCGGCGCTGGACGCCGGCCTCCCCGGCGAGGCCGTGCAGCATTTCAACAAGGTGCTCGACACGCGCCGCAGCGTGCTGCCACACCCCTTCGCCATGGCCTGCCTCGTTGGCCGCGCCGCCGCGTTCCGCTCGGCGGGGTGCCCCGCGGATGCCATCGCAGACTGCAACCACACGCTGGCGCTCGACCCGACCTTCATCCCGCTGCTGTGCGTGCGCCGACCTGCTCGAGTCGGTTGGGGCGCTCCCGGACCGCCTTTGGGACCTCGACCACCTCAAGCTCCTGTACGACGCCGCGCGCCGGGACAGCAAGCTGCCAGGGCCGAGCTGGCGGCCGCAGGGCGGCATCCGGTTCGGGGAGATCGCACGCGCGCACCGCACGCTCACCGCGCGTATCCAGCAGCTCCGCGGCCGCGTCGCCGCCGGCGAGGGGTGCAGCGTGGACTACTACGCCCTCCTCGGGGTGCGGCGTGGGTGCACGCAGACCTGGTGCTGACGCTGAAGCTGAAGCCCAATGGGTCGGTCTCATTTGCGGAGAGGCTGGAGCTCGTGGATGAGCACCGCGACCTGGAGGCCGTGCGCGACCAGGCGCGCATGTCGGCGCTGTTCCTCTACCGGATGCTGCAGAAGGGCTATTCGTTCATCATGTCGGCTGTGCTGGATGAGGAGGCTGCCGAGAGGCAGGGGGCCAAGGACGCCACCGCGGCTGCTGCTTTGGCTGCCATGGCAGAGTCCGAACCCAAGCAAGAAGAAGAAGAAGAAGTGGCGACCGACCGGCCGATTCCAGTGAAGTGCGAGGCAATGAGCTGTAGATCGTGGATCCAACGATGAACTTGCTGTAGTGGCAGCAGTAGCAGGGTGGCGTGGGCATGCGGCAGAGAAGGGGCAACACGGGTATACAGAAATACTGCACCTACAGGTGGGGCTAGGTACGCTCCAGACGTAGAAAAGGGCAAGGGTGAGGGGGAAGCATAATAGTAATGGCAAGTTTCCGATAAGACGAACGTTCTTCAAAACTTAAGACGTTCTTCAAAACTTAAGAAATTCTAATGGCAAGAATCCAAATAACCCTTGATTCAAACTCCCTGTCTGGAACTATTCCCAGTAATATTGGCGATAGGCTCCCCAGCATCAGAACTCTGAACTTTGGTTACAACAAGTTCCATGGAACTATCCCACCCTCACTCTCCAACATCTCTGCTCTCACGTTTCTGCAACTCGCGCTAAACAGTTTTAGTGGGCGCGTTCCTCCTACTCTGGGGAGATTAAAAGGTCTCGTTACCCTAAACTTGTCCGACAACAAGCTAGAATCAAGTGACAGGGAGGGGTGGGAATTCATGAAGATGCTAGCAAACTGTAGCCAGCTTCGGACCCTGTATATTGACAATAACCCCTTCAGTAGACAACTTCCTAGTTCAGTTGCAAGCCTGTCGACAACTCTCCGGAATCTTTTCTTAGGAAACATTAGGATTTCTGGGTTTATTCCATCTGACATAGGTAATTTGGTTGGTATGCAAGTACTTGCGATTATGAATATTCCAATATTCGGAGGGATTCCAGAGAGCATTGGTAGGCTTCAAAACATGGCCGC
The DNA here is from genome assembly GCA_904845875.1 of Miscanthus lutarioriparius. NCBI lineage: Eukaryota > Viridiplantae > Streptophyta > Magnoliopsida > Poales > Poaceae > Miscanthus > Miscanthus lutarioriparius. The sequence goes on from CAJGYO010000006.1 coordinate 101,188,637, forward strand.
TTTATACCTTTACAACACCAGCTTGTCAGGCCTTATACCAACGTCACTGGGAAATCTTACACAGTCGAATACACTTGCTTTATACAATGACAACTTGGAGGGTCCAATTCCAGCAGGCTTGGGGAACTTGAAGAACCTGTTTATTCTTGATCTCTCAGCGCAGAAACTGAATGGTTCAGTCCCCAGAGAGGTTTTCAAACTTCCTGCACTTTCCTACATCTTAAATTTGTCACACAATTCGTTGTCTGGGCCACTTCCTACTGGAGTTGGTAGCCTGGCAAACCTTAACGCATTGTTTCTGTCAGGAAACCAGTTGTCTGGCAACATACCTGATAGTATTGGAAACTGCAAATCGTTGGAATTGCTGTTGCTGGATCAGAACTCGTTTGAAGGCAGGGTGCCTCAATCTTTGGAGAATTTAAAAGGTCTTTCTGTTCTCAACGTGACCATGAACAAGATGTCTGGGAGTATTCCATGTCAGTTCTAGACCGCGGCGAATGCCGGCGGCGAGGACTCAGCGAACAAACGGTGAGCTCGAACGCGATGAACACCTGTGAACGCACGCGAGACACTGGATATTTGTGCTGCCTGAAAACGCAGCTTTTCTGGGTGTTCTTCTTTGCTATTTTATTGAGTGAAAAACAACGATGCAAAACATAACAGCCACGGCGCACACGACGCGGAACTTGCGCGTCCATCCCCACGCACCGCGAACGTCGCCCATGGCTGCATGCCAGTGTTCATGGCGAGCTATTCTCGGCCACCACTTCCTATCCGCACGGCAACCACAAGTCGGTGCTCGTGCGTGTGCTGAAACTGAAAGGAAACATGCAAGTGCTAAATATAGATGCTAGGCTTATCTAACAAATCTCCTCCTAAGCCTAGTGTCGATGTTGCACACTTCGAACTCCGATGCGAGAGCGCAACTCACAGAAGCGTTCCCGCGTCAGAGCCTTGGTTGCGATGTCTGCCAGCTGCTCCTCTGTCCCGATGAACTCAATCTTCACCCTGCCATCCTCGACGCACTCTCGAATAAAATGGTACCTGACGTCGATGTGTTTGCTGCGGTCGTGGAAGACAGGGTTGCGACTGAGGGCGATGGCGGACTGGTTGTCGATCTTCAAGTTGGCGGCGTCGGTCTTCTCGCCTCGAGCTCGCAATCAGCCGTGCCAACCAAATTCCCCAACACGCTGCAGCAGGTGGTACCGCCATGTACTCGGCCTCACATGATGAGAGGGCCACCACTTTTTGCTTCGGGATTGCCAGTGATCAGATTGTTGCCGAGGAAGAAGAGTACGCCGGTGGTGCTCCTCCGAGTGTCCACGTCCCTCGCTAAGTCATTGTCGGCTGTAACCGATCAGCGGGGACTGCTCCTTCTTCCTCCTCTGGTAGTGACAACCATGATCAAGGGTCCCGAGATGTATCTCGAGGATCCTCTTGACAATTTGCTAAGTGCTCGATGGTTGGATTCTCCATGAATCGCTCACAAACCCCACCGAGTATGCCAAGTCCGCCTCAATTCACGAGGTAACGAGGATCCCACAATGCTTCAGAACGAGTTGAATCAACAGCGGGGATGTGCTTTGCTTATCGAGTTTCAGGCGTGGCTCCATGGGAGTGCAGGTAGGCTTGCACCCGGTGAGGCCCGCCGTTTCGAATCTTGGCGTCTGACGCTCGGCACATAGTGATGCCTTCCGCCGTCTGTGTCACCTCTAGGCCGAGGTAGTAGCGCAGGAGTCCCAGATCGCTCATCTGGAAGGTGGACTGCATCTCCTGCTTGAAAGTGTCGATGTCGTCCTGATGGCCACCGGCGATGATGAGGTCATCGGCGTGAGACCCCAACCACCAGCCGCCAGCGCACTGAGCCTCGTAGGTAGACGGCATGCTCGGACATGCTCCTCTTGAAGCCGAAAAGTAGCGGGGACTCGTCCAGCTTGGAGTACCGAGCACGGGGGCTTGGCGTGACCGTCTGAGGCTTTTTACAAGGCGGAGCACCTTACATTCATGGCGCGCAGCAGATTTAACCCAGCGGCTGCGCGACGTGAGACCTCCTCCCCGGATCACGCCGTTGAGGAACGCGGATTTGACATCCATGTGGTGGATCGCCCATCCTCGCAGCGGCGGCGTGCGCTAGGAGCAAGCGCCACGGACTCGAGCGGGCAACAGGGGCAAAAACTTCGTCCGAAGTCGATGCCTGTCGTTGAACGTAGCCCTTAGCCACAAGTCGCGCCTTGTGCTTGGTGATGATGCTTGCCGCGTCCTTCTTAGTCTTGTAGACCCACTTGAGGCCTATTGGCTTGATGCGCGGCGGCGGCTCGACGAGCTCCCATGTACCGCTCGCCTCGATGGATGTCATCTCGTCCAGCATCGCGTGCCTCCAGCACTCGTGACGCAGCGCCTCTTCCAGTGTAGTCGGTTCGACGTCGCTCGCGAGTAGGAGACGCTCCTCCAGGTCCCGTGCGGCGAGACCGGGTATCGGTGCAGAGTCGATCACGTTGTCGATGCGGCGAAACCGGAGTGGGGCGTCGTTGTCGTGGTCGTTGTCGAGCTGCTCACTGAGGGAGAAGCCTGGTGGAGAGGCGAATTCGACCCCGTGTGACGGGCCGGTCTCGACGTCGCGGGCGCTGAACCCTGCGCTGGTGTTCCCGCCGTGTACTCGTTCGGCGGCGGAGTTGCGGGCGATGTTGGTGAAGCAGAACGTGTCGTTGTCGACGAAGTGGTGAGCGGTGTGGTGCTTCTGATGGTGCTGACCGCGTCTGCCTCCACTGGTGCCTGGTCCTCCATGGTGAAGTCCCTCGACTCGCCGTCGTGCTCAGCGGACCATGTCCACTGAGTTGCCTCGTCGAACACCACGTCCCGGCTTATGTGCACACGCCGGGTCGTCGGATCATAGACTCTGTACGCCTTTGATCCAGGCTCGTAGCCCACGAACACCATCTTGCGACTGCGATCATCAAGCTTGCGAAGATGCGGCGTGTTTACCTTGACATGGGCGATGCACCCGAAGGTGCGGAGGTGCGACACGTTGGGGGCGCTGCCGGTCCAGAGCTGGTACGGTGTCTTCCCTTGGATGCTCTTGGAAGAGGAACGGTTGAGGAGGTACACAGCGGTGGTGACCGCCTCTCCCGTAACACCCCAGTAGCCCTTTCGCCTTCAAGATGCTCCGGCGGTGCCGACGACGATCGATCGTTACGGGCTTCGATGACGCCATTCTGTTGAGGTGTGTACGGCGCCGTGAGCTCGCGCCGGACGCCGAGTTGAGCGCAGTACTCGGTGAAGTCGGTGGCGGCGAATTCGCCACCCCGGTCCGTCCGAAGCGCCAGAAGCTTCTTGCCGGTCTTCCTCTCCGCCGCCGCCTGGACTCGCTTGATGGCTTCTGCAGCAGCGTCCTTGGTGGGAAGGAGACACACCCACATGTAGCGGGAGTAGTCGTCGACGAGGAGAAGGAAGTAGCGGTTGCCGCTTGGTGTGGCCGGCGTGATTGGCCCACATATGTCGCCGTGCAGCAGCTGGAGCGCCTCGGTGGAACGCCGCTGGGTCTGCTGAGGGAACGGGGCGCGCCGGTGCTTGCCGGCGAGACAGGCCTCGCACACTTGGTCCACCTGGGTGAGCTGAGGCAGACCGCGGACAAGCTCCTCCCTCGCCATCTTGCGGAGGGCGGCGAAGTGGAGATGCCCGAAGCGCGAGTGCCACCGCCAAAGCCGTCGTCGGTCGCGGCGCGCGCGGCGATCGCGGCGCAGCCGTGGCGTTGAGCACGTCTGATCGTCCGGCCCGCGAGGAACCTTGGCCAGCAGGCGACGCTCCTCGTCACGGATGCGCATGACGCCGTCCTCCACGAGCACCTGGAATCCGCCCTCATCCAGCTGCCCGACGGAGATGATGTTGGCGGTGAGTTGCGCCAGGTAGTAGACACCGGTGAAGGAGCGATGTTCCCCATTCTTGAGGGAGAACGAAACTGTCCTGCTGCCCTCGATCCGCGCTACGGAACCGTCCCGAATCACACCGAGCCCGTGACGGCGGTGTCGAGATCGGAGAAGGCGGCGCGCGATCCCGTCATGTGATTTGACGCTCCGGTGTCCAGGATCCATCGCTTCGGATCCCGGTCCACCTCATCGTCAAGGTTGGGGACGACCTTCCGCTCGATGAGGTGGAGTTCAGCGGGCGGCGGCGGTGGAGCAGAGTGCGTCGGCGTGATCTGCACTGGTGGACGAGCCGGTGGTGAGAGGGGAATAGCCTCCTCCTGGGCCGTGTCGAAGGCGAGCATCAGGGTGTGTTCCTCCTCCTCCCAGGCCAAGTGGGCCTGATGGGCTGGCTCCTCCTTCTTCTTGTTGCGACGATCGCCGGCCTGTGGCCTTTCTTGCCACAACATGCAGACGAGGAGAGTCCGGCGGCGACGAGGCTCGCCGAGCCGCGCCCGTCCTCTGCCCGCCTTCCTCCGCCCATGACCACCGGAGCTGGAGCCACCGCGGAGAACTTCCCCCTTCTTCTTGTACTTTTTCGATCCACTCGCTCTTCAGAAGAAGCGGCTTGCCGCTCGCGTTCTGCGGCGGCGATGGCTCGATGTCGTCGGCCGCCTTGAGCCTCCCGGTGACTTCTTCGATTGACAACTGTGAAAAGTCAAGGAGTGTCTCAATTGAGATTACCGATTGCTTGTACCGCTGGACGAGCGACGCGCAGCAGTACTTGGCCACCATGCGATGGTCCGCAGCTCGATCACCGAGGGCTGCCATCCGGCTGCGTGATGTTGGTGAGACGCAGGCGAACTCCTCGATGGCCTCGTCGGCGCGGAGCGTGATGTTCTCGTACTCCGCCCGGAGGGTTTGGGCGGTCGATCTCCGCACGCGGTCGTCGCCGATGCGGAACGTCTTGATGGCCTCCCAGGCGTCGTAGGCGGTGTCCTTGGTGGCGGCCTTGCGGCACCATGTCCTCTGGTATCTGCTACGCTGCGAGATGGCGTCGAGGGCACTCCGGTCGACGTCGTACTCCATGATGTCGGGTACTGATGGCGCCCCGAGATGGCGAGCCTGCAGCCTCAACTTCATCCGCAGCGACCATTGATGGTAGTTGGTGCGCGCCACCGTCCGTGGGCAGTGTGCCGGAACTGCCACCCTCTCGGACGATGCGCTCGACCACGATTTCCCGCATGACGGCGTGGTCGTCGCGGGTCCGCGAGCGGCGTGGGTCGCGGTGCGTGAACGGCGCGGTGGAGAACGACTTGGAGATGGCGGCGCGCTTGGCATCTTGGTGCCGGAGCCGCCAGAGCCATCCTTCTTCTCGGAGGGTGAGCGGCCACGAGGCTTGGATGGAGACGACATGGCGGCCGCGAGTCCCTACGTCCTAGCTCTGATGCCACTTGTCAGTTCTAGACCGCGGCGAATGCCGGCGGCGAGGACTCAGCGAACAAACGGTGAGCTCGAACGCGATGAACACCTGTGAACGCACGCGAGACACTGGATATTTGTGCTGCCTGAAAACGCAGCTTTTCTGGGTGTTCTTCTTTGCTATTTTATTGAGTGAAAAACAACGATGCAAAACATAACAGCCACGGCGCACACGACACGGAACTTGCGCGTCCATCCCCACGCACCGCGAACGTCGCCCATGGCTGCATGCCAGTGTTCATGGCGAGCTATTCTCGGCCACCACTTCCTATCCGCACGGCAACCACAAGTCGGTGCTCGTGCGTGTGCTGAAACTGAAAGGAAACATGCAAGTGCTAAATATAGATGCTAGGCTTATCTAACATTCCAGATGCCCTTTGTAGTATTGGCGGCATACAAGAATTGTATCTAGCACACACCTTGTCTGGATTGATCCCCACATGTCTTCAGAATTTGACATCATCGTCAAAATTAGATCTGTCCTTTAATAATTTACATGGTGAAGTGCCAGAAAAGGGTATTTTTGAAAATAGAATGAACCTGTCCGTTCAAGGGAATGATGGCCTTTGTGGTGGAACACCTCAGCTTCCTTTAGCTCCATGCTCCATGTTTGCTTCAGAAAAGAAGAAAAGGCATTTTTCGAAGTCCCTTATGATTACCCTAATAACATCAATCAGTGTGCTTGTAGCTTTAGTTTCAGTAGTTATACTTATTAAGTTGATCCACTCGAAGCTCAGAAAAAGGCATGAAACTCAACTCACATCCACAACTGAGGAACAGTATGGAAGAGTTTGTTATCATGCATTGTCAAATGGGACCAATGGATTTTCTGAGGCCAGTTTGCTTGGACAAGGAAGCTATGGCATGGTTTATAAATGTACTTTACATGATCAGGGCACTACAGTAGCTGTAAAGGTGTTTAACACACAGCAGACTCGGACTATTAGAAGTTTTGTGGCTGAATGTGAGGCACTGCGAAGGGTGCGTCACCCTTGTCTTATAAAGATCATCACTTGCTGCTCAAGCATCAGTCACCAGGGTGAAGAGTTCAAGGCACTAGTTTTTTAGTTCATGCCTGTTATAAACGATAGGCAATATAAACGACGAAAAATGATAGATCAAGCATAGAGAACACGATATTTTAACGTGGAAAACCCTCCCAAGGTTAAAGGGAAAAAATACGGGCACCAGCCAGCAAATCTTCACTATATCGGGTGAGGTTACAAACGTCGGGGATTTACAACTTTTCTTATCCTAAGACGACGGCTTACATGAAGTATATATAGAGAGGAAAAACTCCACACCCTCGTCTATTAGCAATACGGAACTAATAGATGGTGTAGTCCCTCTTAACGCTAATGGGCCGCTTTGCTTCGGTCCAAGCTTGAATTTGGATCATAGCTCAACAAACTCCACCTTGAGACAAATTCCTTCTTGCAGTATAAAATGAACATTTACCCTAAAACAACAAAGAAATACTTCGGGTGCCAAAATAGCCTCTTGGGCTAAACAGTTATACCAACTAAGCTTGAGCAAAGCTCAAACTTAGTAACAGGAACTGGCTTTGTCAATATATCAGCAGGATTATCATGTGTGTTTATCTTGCATACCTTCAGTTTACCTTGCGCGACAACATCGCGAACATAATGGTATTTGACATCAATGTGCTTCGTTCTCTCATGGAACATCTGATCTTTAGTGAGACATATAGCACTTTGACTGTCACAAAATAAATTAATGTAAGAATCATCTCCACAAAGCTCAGCAAACAAACCTTTCAACCAAACCAATTCTTTACATGCTTCAGCAACAGCCATGTATTCTGCTTCAATGGTAGATATGGCAATAACAGGCTGCAATGTTGCCCTCCAACTCACAGCACAACCACCAATAGTGAACACAGAACCCGTGAGAGATCTCCTCTTATCGAAATCAGCAGCAAAATCTAAATCCACGTAGCCAGTGAGTCCCTTATCAGTCCTGTCAAACTTCAAACAGGCATTTGTTGTGCAACGAAGGTACCTAAAAATCCACTGAACAGTCTTCCAATGTTCTTTACTAGGATTAGTCATGTATCTACTAACCAAACTCATAGCATATGATAAATCAAGACGAGAGCAAACCATGGCACACATCAAAGAACCAACAGCACTAGAATATAGAACTCTTGACATGTACTCAAAATCCTCATCTGTACTAGCACATTGTAAAGCTGATAATTTAAAATGAGGAGCAATAGGAGCACTAACAGACTTTGCATCATGCATGTTGAAATGATGAAGAACTTTCTTAATGTAACTTTGCTGACAAAAAAATAACAAACTAAAATTTTTATCTCTTGTAATTTTCATAACTAGAATCTTCTTAGCAGCACCAAGATCCTTCATCTCAAACTCACTACTCAACAGTTTTTTCAACGTAGTGATTTCTTTCTTGCTCTTGGCAGCAATTAACATATCATCAACATATAACAGCAAATATATAGGTGATCCATCAACAAATTTAATATACACATAGCTATTAAATTCAGACCTTTTAAAACCATGTGACATCATAAAAGAATCAAACCTTTTATACCATTTGACGAGGAGACTGTTTCAAACCATATAAGGACCTCTTTAATTTGCAAACATGATCCTCCTTACTAGGTACTATGAACCCTTTTGGCTGGTCCATGTATATCTCCTCCTCGAGCTCTCCATGTAGAAACACAGTCTTTACATCTAACTGCTCAAGCGTAAGATCTCGCATAGCAACAATACCGAAAAATGTACGAATTCAATTATGCTTTATAACCGGAGAGAACACATCATTATAATCAACGTCAGGAATCTGACTGAAACCTTTTGCTAATAACTTTGCCTTAAATCTTGGAGGCTCACTAGGAGACAAACCCTCCTTTCTTTTCAAGATCCATTTGCAACGAACGGCCTTCTTGTGTTTAGGCAAGCGCACAACATCCCATGTGCCATTTTTCTCAAGTGACTGCATCTCTTCTTGCATAGCGAAAATCCACTTCTCACGGTCACTAGAAACAACAGCTTTAGTGTACGTAGCCGGCTCATGAATGTTCTCAACCTGTTCAGCACAACTAAAGGCATAATGAACAATATCACATTCCTCAATTAAACATGAATGAGGTCCACAACTCCTCTTTGTTCTGTGATCTGCAATAGACTGATTTTGAGGTTGTAAAACAGGAGGTGAGTGCTGAACAATACCATGAACATTGTTATCAACAATTTTAGTTTCCTGATCATCTACGTGCTCCACCTGCACGCTAACATGTTCCTGCTCCTCATCAAAACCAACTGGTGAAACATCTGTGGACAAGCTGCCATTAAACATAACAAATTTATTGAAAACAACGTTCCTGCTCATGAAAGTCTTTTTAGTTTTAGAATTCTATAACTTATATCCTTTAACTCCAGAACCATAATCAAGAAACAGACACTTAATGGCTCTAGGTTCTAGCTTTCTATTATCAACATGAGCATAAGCAGTGCAACCGAAAACTCTCAATTGTGAATAATCAGCATGCATACCAGACCATACCTCAATGGGAGTTTTCTTATTAAGTGGGATAGAAGGTGACCGGTTGATCAAGTAACAGGCGGTGTTAGCAGCCTTAGCCCAAAAATGCCTGTTCATACGAGCATTGGACAACATGCAACGAGCCCTCAAGATGATGGTTCGGTTCATGCGCTCAGCCACACCATTCTCCTGAGGAGTGTACGGGATGGTGTGGTGCCTGACAATGCCTTCTTCCCTACAGTAATCATTAAAAGCATCCGAACAGAATTCACCACCATTGTCAGTACAAAGCAATTTTACCTTCTTTTCAGTTTGTCTTTCTATCATAACTTTCCACTCTTTAAAAGCAGCAAAAGTATCATCTTTATTTTTCAGAAAGTAAGGCCACACTTTTCTAGAGTAATCATCAATAATGGTAGGCATGTAACGAGCACCACCATAAGAGGGCTTACGAGATGGCCCCCACAAATCAGCATGTACATAATCAAGTGTACCTTTGGTGGTATGAACAGATGCATTGAATTTTACCCTCTTGTGCTTACCAAAAACACAGTGCTCACAGAACTTCATCTTACCCACAGTGCAGCCATCCAGTAGGTCTCTCTTGATCAATTCTACCATACCAAGTTCACTCATATGCCCAAGACACATATGCTAGAGATTAGTTTTACTTAGTTCATCATTAGAAACAGTAGCAGCAGTGACGGAACCATGTAAAGTACTTCCTCTAAGAACATATAACTTTATAGAATTCATATCACCTATCATATGAATGAGAGAGCCTTTTGATACCTTACACACTCCACCTGAACCGGAGTGTTTGTACCCCTCAGAATCAAGTGTGCTGAGGGAGATGAGATTTCTGGCCATCCCTGGTATGTCTCACATCTTTCAGTGTGCATATCATGCCATCATGCATCTTGATCTGAATGGAGCCAATGACCATGATCTCACGTGGGTTGTTATCTCCCATACGCACGATATCTCCACTCTGCACAGACTTTTAAGAACTGAACCAATCTCTGTTAGAGCATATATGAAACGAGCATGCAGAATCAAGTATCCATTCATCACGACCAGCAACACAACCAGCAAAAACAACCAGAACATCTCCTGAATCAGAATTATCAACAGTGGAGACAACAGAGGCCTTACCATCACCATCGGATTTATTTTTTGGTTTATACGTACCATTTATTTTCTCCTTATTCTGCAGCTTCCAACAATCCTTAATGACATGAGTATCTTTCTTACAATACCTACAGAACTTATCCCTGCCTCTAGACTTCGAATGACCTTTACCGTTCTTGCTCTTGTCTCAATTATTGTTGTTGTTGTAGATTTTCTGCTCGGGCCTGCCTCAAACCTGCAACACTCCGCCCTTGGAGGATGACACATGAGACTGAACCATACCTTTCATCTTCTCCCTCGTCTGGAGGGCCTCATATACTTCCACAAGGGTTAGTTCATCACGGCTTAATAGTATGGTATCTCGAAAATTTGCAAACGAAGTAGGCAGTGAGCATAACAGTAGAAGAGCTAAATCTTCATCATTATATTTTACCTCCATCGACACTAGGTCGGCAACGATCTCCTTAAAGATCGATAAGTGGTTCATCACCGAACCACATTCTTGCAGCTTGTGCATGAACAACTTCATCTTTATGTGCATCTTACTGGTTAGATCCTTAGACATGCAAATCGATTCTAGCTTGAGCTAAAGTTCTGCGGGCAGCACTTCTTGCAAAATATCATTATGTAGATGAAGTTGAATCAGAGACAGAGCCTTACGCTCCTTCCGCTTCTCTTCAGCGGTGCATGACTTCTGCCCTTTTCCTACAAAACCGTCCAGCGCCTCATCAAGATCCGAAGATTGTGCCAGAATCGCCCGCATCTTGACTTGCCACAGTGCAAATCTCATCTTGTAATCCAGCAGCGGTAGATCAAACTTCATCGATGCCATCGCGAAACCCTAAGGTCAAACCAAGCTCTGATACCACTTGTTATAAACGATAGGCAATATAAACGACAAAGAACAGTAGATCAAGCACAGGAGACACGGGATTTTAACGTGGAAAACCCTCCCAAGGTGGAAGGGAAAAAACCACGGGCACCAGCCAGTAAATCTTCACTATATCGGGTGAGGTTATAAACGTCGGGGATTTACAACTTTTCTTATCCCAAGACGATGGCTTACATGAAGTATATAGAGAGAGGAAAAATCCCACACCCTCGTCTATTAGCAATACGGAACTAATAGATGGTGTAGTCCCTCTTAACGCTAATGGGCCGCTTCGCTTCGGCCCAAGCTTGAATTTGGATCATAGCTCAACAATGCCAAATGGTAACACGAAGGGGTGGCTTCACCATGAATCTGACACACTTGCTCAAACAAATACTCTTAGCCTTGAACAAAGGCTACATGTTGCTGTCAATATCTTGGATGCTTTGGACTATCTTCACAATCACTGTCAGCCATCAATCATTCATTGTGATCTCAAGCCAAGCAACATCTTTCTTGCAGAAGACATGAGTGCCCGAATTGGAGACTTCGGCATATCAAGAATCCTTCCAGACAATGCTAGTAGAACCCTGCAAAATTCAAGTAGCACAACTGGAATAAGAGGCACCATCGGTTATGTTGCTCCAGGTAATTGAAATAGTTATTTTTTACTTGTACATTATTCCTAGTTCTTGTATGAACACGGCATGTTGACTTGTTTTGTTGCAATCATAGAGTACGGTGAAGGTCCTTTTGTCTCAACACATGGTGATGTTTATAGCCTTGGTATATTGCTGCTCGAGATGTTTACTGGAAGGAGCCCAACAGATGAGATATTCAATGACTCGTTAGATTTGCACAAGTTTTCAGAGAATGCTCTTCCAGAGAGAATATGGGAGATAGTTGATCCAACAATCTGGATGCACATAGATGCTAACAATAGAACTACAAGAAGTGGAATTCAAAAATGCTTGGTTTCTGTTATTTCTCTTGGAATATCCTGCTCAAAGAAACAACCTAGAGATCGGATCCTGATACAGGATGCAGCTATTGAGATGCTTGCCATTAGAGATTTTTACCTTAAATTTTCGGGATCTCATTTGGTGGATCACAAAGGAGTAGCAATAGTTCACGGCGATTCTCCACAATAGTGAATACGTAGGACATGAAATGGGCAAGATACCTGTAGGTGATCACTTACCTGAAATAACTGAAGATGTACTTGAAGTTTCAGCTCTATAACTATTCCCTGTCTTTTTTTTGATACATGCAGGTATAAAGGACATTCAGAAAATGTGTCAAATAGACTGGATCAATAATTTTACCAAATGTCTGTATGACAAATTTTGTAGAGAATTTAGTAAGATGTATGAATCAAAGTGTAACGACCCAACATGCATTCTTGAGAATCATCCTCATCATGATCATTGCATCATGTAAATTATATTTTTGCAAAACTATTTTTCAACAGTTATTAAGTCTGGCACTATTGTGCAATTGATGGTGGTCCAGATCGATATGGCCACCGGACAGTCCAGCAACTGCAGCGCCAACCTGAGAGTCGTTTCCAGACGGGGATTTTTTTAATCTTTTTTTATTTAATATTTTAATAATAATTGCTCCTATTTTTTTTTTAATCTAACCCGCTGGCACAACCAAATAACATTGTCGCGCTACATGCACTGGCGCAGCAACATCCGCCACATTAGACGGCGTTATTTACATGAAAAACGTTGTCACGCCACTCCCGCTGGTGTGACAGTATTGTTCTATCGCATCACCGGGAGTGGCGTGACAAGACCAAATATTTAAAAAATCATAACTCTTTGATACGATATCGGATGAAGATAAAATTTACATGAAAATTATAGCTCTCGATTAGATCTACAACTTTGTAGTTTTGAGTTTTTTTCATTTAAGTACGTTAAGATGCTCAAAAAATAATATAAAATTTCAGGAGCATAATAACCGCGTACTAGTACTTGTTGTATTAGAAAAATAATATCGTTTCTGTATGTGTCAAATGAAGATAATTTTTACATGAAAGTTATAGCTCTCAATGAGATCTATAACTTTGTGGTTTTGAGTTTTAACATTTGGAGTCGTTAAGATGCTCAAAAAATAATATAAAAATTTAGGAAAATAATAACCGCGTAGTAGTACTTGTCGCATTAGAAAAATAATATCGTTTCTGCATGTTGTCAAATGAAGATATTTTTACATGAAAGCTGTAGCTCTCAATGAGATCTACAACTTTATAATTTTGAGTTTTAACATTTGAAATCGTTAAGATGTTTAAAAAAATAATATAAAATTTTAGTAGCATAATAATCGCGTAATAGCGTTTGTCGTATTAAAAAAATAATATCGTTTTTGTATCGTGTCAAATGAAGGTACTCTTTATATCCAAATTGGAGATTCGAACGGGTCTACAACTTTTATTTAAAAAGTAGTTTTATGTGACATCAAATAAGAAATATACGATTTTTCTAAAAAGATAAGTTTTGATACACGATTAATATGCTGCTAAAAATTTATATTAGTTATTAGAGTATGTTAACGACCTCAAATATGAAAACTCAAAACTATAAACTTGTAGATCTCATTGAGGGCTACAACTTTGATATAAAATGTATCTTAATTTGACACCATACAAAAAAGATATTATTTTTTAAATGCGGTAAGCGCTGGTATATGATTATTATGGTACTGAAATTTTATATTAATTTTTTTAGCGTCTTAACGTCCTCAAACGAAAAAAACTTAAAAATAAAAAGTTGTAGATCTCATCGAGATCTATAATTTTCATATAAAAATTATCTTCATCTAACGTCGTATTGAAGAGTTATGTTTTTTTTTAAAATTTAGTCTTGTCTATTGTCACGCCACCGGGAGTGGCGCGACAAGCTTTTCCATGTTGGAAACGCCATCCAACATGGAAAATGTTGCCGCACCATATGCATTGGAGCGACAGCGTTGTTTGGTCACGCCGCGATCAAAAGGGTCAGATCTAAAAATATTTTTTTGAAGTGGTTATTATTAAAATATGGATTAAAAATGATTAAAAATAAAAATTCTCCACGGTCCAACAAAGATGTGGACAATCCGCCAGGACACGAAACCTTCAGAGTTGAGCTGTCCAACTCTCCTCTTCTTTGGTTCAACCCATCAGCCCAATGTGGCTACACAGCACGACTCAACAAAAGTTCTCGGCGCCTCCCGGAGCACAGTGCCCATTGCCTCGCCGCAGAGGGGATTTTTTTTCTTAAATACGCAAAAGATTTACGCATCTAAGGTAGAAATGTTTGATATACCAACATGCTTCTGCGAGCGCTCTAGGAGGTATACAGTTTTATAGCTGTGGGCTGGACATCTTAGCATGTAGATACAGATTTCGTTATTACACAAACGAGACTAATGGACAGTGACACAGCCTAGGAAGAAGGCTTGCGCTTCTGCTGCTGCCAGCGCGACTCATTCGCGACGCCGTGGAAGAGGGGATTTTGAGAGGGGGCACTGCGCAGCGCCCATTGCCTCGCCACCACAGGGCCACCTGTCAAGAACTCCTTCTATCCTTCATCGACGACGTCTTCCAAAAGGGCCTCGTCCGATCCGCTCCGCGCCAGGAGAGCTCGTAAAAGCATGCTATCTCCGAGCGCACCTCCATATCCACATCCTCTATTCCTCCTACTTGCATGTTTCCTCCATCCGCTACTTCTAGGAGTAGGGTGGTGTTTCCTCTTTACAGTGGTGCCTCCTACTCCTATTATTTATTAGCATAAGTGACAATAGTGAATAGAAACAGAAACTTATTGATGATGGCTTCTGGGTAGACTTGTAGTTAGTTCCCTAGTTGACTTTTGCACCATCAACCTGGGATAGTAGGCGATTTCTGTTGGACTAATGATTGTTGTGAAGAAATGGAATAGAGGATTGGTTATTGCTCAGGTTGTGAAATGATTGCTATGTGCGTGGTAACTCTAACTCCGTAACTCGTGCATGCACTGCTTGTTTCCAACTATGAAATTCCTGTAGTGCATCAAAATAGGAAATCTTTGCACCAACTATGGTTGATGTGCGGTGTGCCACTGCTGTGGAGCTTCAAACATTGCATGCGTAAATGTGCAAATTGTGCATAAGTGTTGCCTTTTAGTTTTCACTCTAATCTAATGGAAAGAAGTACAGATCTGAGCATGTATGGCTTTATTCATTTCAGGTAACATATTACATCTGTTGGAATGGAACCGTTGAGGCGGTTGTATGTCAAGATCAAGGGATATCAGATTCTTCATTGTCCCTATGGTTGCTGGAATATTGATCCCTCCAGGTTTGCAAGGTATGCATCAAGGATAGTTAACTTTGAGAGATTTCCAATCGATGGAGGTATTCCGCCTGACAAATCAGTGTTGAACAACCTAGCATAACCATTTGTCACCAAAAAAAAAAACACCTAGCATAACCAAGTTTGCCAACATGCCAATGCTGAATGCTCCCTGGAATGACTCCAGATATGCAGGGCCCGTTCGGCTGGAGGAAACTTGGATGAATATTGATGAAAAACACTATTCTGGATGAAAAAAAAAACTGAAGAAGCCGGTTTTAAGGGAAGGTGAATGGGGCCATGATCGTGCTTGCCACACTGGACTTTACAATTAAGATCGATCCAGAGTGAGATGAGAGAGAGATGAAAAGCACCCGAAACCTTCCCAAATTTGAGAGAGACAGGAGAGTTGCGTGTACCAAAAGGGATTGCACGGATATGTTTTTAGAATAAAATAATTTCTTTATTCCGATAACTAGAAAAGTTTGCATATAATCCTTTTTTTATTGAAAATCAACTTTCAGTTTCAGCCTTTGGCTAGAACACGTTGACCAAAAGCAATAAAGGAATGAAGAGTGAGCGCTAAGCTGCTAAGCCTATTATTAGAAGACAGACGGCCATCTGTGTCGTATTTTCAAAAAAAATATACTACTTGGTCAACGTGTTTAAGAGTAACGATTGTTCTTCTTCTTTTTTCTCAACCGCAACCCTTGTATATAAATAAAAATTAGACTAATGCCTTGTTTAGATCCTCCGCCAAAACTTTACACTCTATCCCATCGAATATTTAGACACATGCACGGAGTATTAAATATAGATTAAAAAATAACTAATTGCACATATTACGACTACTTTGCGAGACGAATCTTTTAAACCTAATTAGTCCATGATTTGACAATAAAGTGCTATAGCAACACATGTGCTAATGATGGATTAATTAGGCTTAATAAATTCGTCTCGCGGTTTACTGCCGCATTCTGTAATTTATTTTTTATTAGTATCCGAACACCCTATGCGACACCACATGTAATATCCGATGCGACACCCTAAAACCTTAAGCTCTCAATCTAAGGGCAACTCCAACCAATCTCTCAAAATTTAGCCCCCTACTCTCACAAATAAGGATCCCTCGTCCAGATTTCGGCCCTCATTTCTCTATGCACTCCAACCAAACTCTCATTTTAGCCTCCCTAATTTCTCTCACCAATATTTTATACATAACTTCTAACTACCAAGTCCAGTATTTTATATCTAAACCGTGTTAGTATTATTGTAATGGATACTTGTTAACAACATTTTTTTACGGCTAAATATTGGAGGAATTATTTTTTCAAATGATTGGCAACTATTATTTTTTCTCTCCTCACGCCACTCTCACAGCTCCCTCACAACACACCATGCTAACTACGGGTGGGGCAACGTGGGTCGGTTGGGAGCAGCGGCAAAGCTTGATTAAATAATGCCAAAGCTTGCAGGGTTGGTTCGGAGCAGCGGCGGCCGCACATACAGGTGCGGCAGCGGCAAGATGGGGCTGCACTCGGGCGCACCGACGAGCTGGCCTCTGTGGAACGAGCGCGCGTGCAGGAGATCGGAGCGTGGCCGGCGCGGCCAGATCCACAACGCACAGGTTCTTCTCCCTCACTCTCTCAATGAATACAGGTCACCCGTTGCCCTTGAGCGAGCGCGGGCAGGGATGAAGGCCACAGGTAAAAGAAGGAAGCGGCCGCGCGCACCTGAACGGAAAACTCAGTGGCGATGGGGGAACCAGGCCGTTGGTCTCCTAGGAGGATGAGGGATTGGTTGAGAGTCCCCCACATCTAGGAGATGAGGAGAGAGAAATAGGAGACCCTCATCCATTAGGGTTTGGATGAGGGATTGGTTGGAGATGAAATTTTATGTTTGAATCTTCAAAAATAAGATAGGAGTTGAGATAGAGGCAGGTTGGAGTTGCCCTAAATAAGGCTTTATAGAAAAGGGAGGCAGCTGGCGCGCACAACCACCACCATGCGGCATGTTCGCTTGGTCGTAAATGATCGTGGATTATAAGTTAGAACAGTATTTTTCTCTTGCATCAAAATAGCGAACAATAATAATCCACCATCGTTTCAGCTGAAACGAACGAACAGGCTGATGATTCGCATGTGCCCACCCACGAAGCTGTTGGCAGGTCAACATCATCTATTGCTCCCTTGTCAAAAAAAGGAAAAAAAAGAGAGAGACAGAAAACATCATCTAATTTTTGCGTCCCACTCCCACCCCCACGTAGCCACATTCGTACGTACTCCTATTTTAAATGAAAGCCGGGAAACACTGGACGACACAGGGCCACAAGGCAGCCATCACGATGGTCCCGTGCTCGCTTCCCCACCTCCTCTTCCTCCTTGCCTTGACGTCGTCCGTCGCCGTCCTCGCTGCCGCCGCCGCCGGCAGCGAAGGCGACCACCACGGCTTGACGCACATCCACCTGTATGCAGTGGCGGAGCTAGGATTTAAAACTTGGGTATTCCCACTTCCACGTCATAAAAAAAATCGAATCAATAGGCTTAAAATATAGCCAATAGCACTACAAATCAGCAACTTTAAACTAATATTTGCTTTCTAGAATCTAGTCTTCTAATTGAAAGGCCAGTCTTCTAATTTCCTAGTCCGAGCAAATTAGCCTCTGAGAAACCACCAGTTCCATTTGACAATGCTTGATAAGAAACCCTTTCGTACTGTTCATCAATTAGTGTGGAAACGAGTTGGCTTGCCTTTCTTTGTCTGAACCTCTTGTGGATCAAATGAATAAGAGCAACTAGTATACCTAAGAATACAAGTGCGCCAATTGATATTAGGGTGGCCATAAGGGATCTTGACACTTGTCTTTTGTTATCCACAGCAGCCATGGAGCATGGAGCTAAATGTAGTTGAGGCGCTCCGCCACAAAGCTCATCATTTCCGTGAATCGACAAGGACGTTGCATTTGCAAAAACACCCCCTTTTGGCACTTCACCTTGGAGATCATTGAAGGACAAATCCAATTTCGACAATAGTGTCAGGTTCTGTAGAACTGCTGGAATCAAACCTGAAAAGTTGTTGTGTGCTAAATACAACTGTTGCAGGTTGCCAATACTAGCAAGGGCATCAGGAATACTACCAGACAGCTTATTCATGGTCAGGTTCAGTAAGGCGAGACCTTTTAAGTTCTTCAGAGATTGAGGTATGATTCCCTCAAATGAGTTCTGATCCAGCAGCAGCCGTTCCAGTGAAATGCAATTTCCAATACTATCAGGTATGCTGCTTGACAACTGGTTTGCTGATAGAATCAGTTGGTTAAGGTTTGCCAAGCTACCAACTTCAACTGGGAGTGGCCCAGACAATGCATTGTATGATAAGTCTAAGTACCAAGAAAGCTGAGGAAGTTTTAGCACCTCTTTGGGAACTGAACCATTGAGTCGATTTGTTGACAGATCAAAAACAAATACATTCTTCAAGTTTCCCAGGCTCCTTGGAATGGGCCCCTCTAGATTGCCATAGTATGCATAAAGCCTGTTCAGCTGTGTAAGATTTCCTAGTGTTGGAGGTATGAGGCCTGACAAGCTAGTGTTGTAAAGGCCCAACTCAACCAAGTTTTCTAGCCTACCAATGCTCTCCGGGATCGCTCGACCAACCAAATTGCCGATGTCCGATGGAATAGCTCCAGAAATCCTATTGTCTCCCAGATAAAGAGTTTCGAGAGTCGTCGATAGGTTGGCGATTGAACCGGGCACTTTACCACTGAAAGAGTTGTTGCCAAGAATCAGATTCTGAAGCTGGCTGCAGTTCGTCAGGGAAGTGATGAACTCCCACCCTTGACTGTCGTTGGCTTGTAGCCTGTTGTCACCCAAGTCCAGGACAGTGAGACCTTGCAACTTCCCCAGAGCAGGAGGCACATGTCCAATAAATCCATTTCCTGCGAGGCCAAGTTCTATGAGAGCAGAGAGGTTGGAGACCGAAGGTGGGATAGCTCCACTGAACCGGTTGTAAGAGAAGCTAAGGGTTTCTATGCCAGGGAACCTGTCGCCAATATCAGCAGGGATAGTTCCAGACAGCATGTTGAATTCTACCCCGAAGTTCTTCAGCGATGACAGATTGTACAGGGACTGTGGAAGCACACCCGATAGGCTGTTCCAAAAGAGGAAAAGGGTCTGGAGGTCTCCAATGCTGCCAAGCTCATGTGGTACCGGACCCTCGAGTTGGTTGTCTGTCAGATCAAGGTAGTCCAGGGATGAAAGGTTACCTAGTGATCCTGGGATGGCGCCCGTCAGGCTGTTGTTGGCCAATAAGAGCCCCCGAAGATGCGTGAGCTTGTTGCCGAGCTCGACAGGGATGCGCCCATGGATTTGGTTGCTGCTGAGGCTCAACAGCAGTAAGCTGACGCAGGAGCTGAGGTTGGCGGGCAGCGTGCCGGAGAACGCATTGTAGCTCAGGTCTCTTATGTAATCTGCTGCTCCCCTTGTGCGATCACGCGGCAGGGATAGGTGGCGCTGAAAGGGCTTCCTGCTGTTGCACTGTAGCCGCTGCAGGGATAGGCGCCGCAAGGCTCTCCTGCCAGGCCTGGCGGGTCTGCTGCTCAATGACCCAGAGCTGTTTTTCGTTAGTGCAGAGGAACCACCCACGTTCGTGCTGCCTGAGCGCGATGCAAATTGGCGACGGACGATGCTGGAGGAGATAAAGACGATCGAGGAAAACGAGACTTGTGAGCTCGTCGATCCACCTTCAGGATGCCGTCCGATCGGCCTGAAGTGGGTGTACAAGGTTAAGTGGGACGAGCGCGGCGCCATTGTCAAGCACAAGATGCGCCTCGTCGTCCGAGGCTTTGTCCAGCGCGAGAACATCGACTTCAAGGAAGTCTTTGCGCCGGTAGCGCGCATGGAGTCTGTCCGACTGCTACTAGCTTTGGCAACAGCAAAGGATTGCGCGCGTCCATCACCTGAACGTAAAATCGGCCTTCCTCAACGGCGAGCTGGCGGAGACGATCTTCGTCAGACAACCCCCAGGTTTCGCCGTCAAGAGAGCAGAGCACAGGGTGCTCCGACTGCGTAAGACGCTCTACGGGCTGCGGCAAGTCCCACGAGCATGGAACGCCAAGCTTGACGCCACGCTAGGCGAGCTTGGGTTCACGAGGTACGCAACCAAGCACGCACTCTACATGCGGCGACGGGGAATGAGGAGCTCATCGTCGGCGTGCATGTAGACGACTTGATCGTCACCGGCGCACGTGCTGAGGACATCGACAGCTTCAAGCGTGAGATGGCGTCTCGTTTTTGAATGAGCGATCTCGGCGCGCTCTCCTACTACCTCGGCATCGAGGTGAGACAGGGAAAAGAGGAGCTCACGCTCGGTCAGAGCGCGTACGCCTCGAAGCTGTTGACTCCGATGGAGGAGCGACTGAACCTGATGAAGGCCAGTATCGCGGCAAAGGTAGATGCAACACTCTACCGGAGCATCGTTGGTGGTCTGCGCTACTTAGTCCACACAAGGCCGGACATTACGTTCGTCGTGGGCTACGTCAGTCGCTTCATGGAGGATCCCCGAGAGGATCACTAGCTGCGGTGAAGCGGCTGCTGCGCTACGTCAAGGGGACGGTGGATCAGAGGATCATCTTCCTCAAGATCGGCGGAAGTAGACTGCAGCTCACTGTGTTCAGCGATGCAGACATGGCGGGGGACATCGACAAACGGTGGAGCACCTCTGATGTGCTCATTTTTCTCGGATCGGCTCTAATCTCATGGATGTCACTGAAATAGAAGGTGGTGGCGCTGTCCACGGGCCAGTACCGCGGCAAAGGTAGATGCAACACTCTACCGGAGCATCGTTGGTGGTCTGCGCTACTTAGTCCACACAAGGCCGGATATTGCGTTCGTCGTGGGCTACGTCAGTCGCTTCATGGAGGATCCCCAAGAGGATCACTGGGATACGGTGAAGCGGCTGCTGCGCTACGTCAAGGGGACGGTGGATCAGGGGATCGTCTTCCCCAAGACCGATGGAAGTAGGCTGCAGCTCACTGTGTTCAACGATGCAGACATGGCGGGGGACATCGACGGACTGCGGAGCACCTCTGACGTGCTCGTTTTTCTTGGGTCGGCTCCAATCTCATGGATGTCGCTGAAACAAAAGGTGGTGGCGCTGTCCATGTGCGAGGCAGAGTACGTGGCGGCGACCACAGCGGCGTGCCAAGGTGTGTGGCTACCTCCGGCTGCTGGGCGAGCTGACCGGTGTGGAAGCTCACCCACCAGCACTGATGGCGGACAACAAGCCCGCCATCGCCCTCACGAAGAATCCGGTTCTCCACGACCGGAGCAAGCACATCGATGTCAAGTTTCACTTCCTCAGGGACTATGTCGATGGAGGGCAGATCGTCATCGAGTTCGTCGAAACTGGTCGGCAACTCGTGGACGTCCTCACCAAGCCGCTCGGCCGTCTTCGACTCACGGAGCTGAAGAAGATGATCGGCATGGAGGGGGTTCTAGGGTTAGCAGCAGGATTAGGGGAAGAATTATTATGTAATCTGCTGCTCCCCTTGTGTGAACGCGCGATAGGGATAGGCGGCGCCTAAAGGACTCCCTGTTGTTGCACTGTAGCCGCTGCAGGGGCAGACGTCGCAAGGCTCTCCTGCCACACTGTAATCACAGCAGGGCAGACGTCAAAGTCAGTCCTGCTGTCACATCTAGTTACTGTAGCAGCATGGTGGCCTGACATGTCTGTGTACTAGGATTAGATGGGTAGAGTTGTATATATAGTTTGCCACTGCAACTTAGTAAAGAGAGCGAGTTCAGTTTTGCCATCTCCTCTACAGACCAACGCTGGTGCTTATGCTGTGTGTGCACGCGCTCTGTTCTCCCTCCCTTCTTCTACCTTTTGCCATAGTGTGTGGTCGGCTTACCCGTGCTGAAGATCCACGGGGCCAACAAGGTCCAGCGCCTGTAGACGTGCTAGGCGGCCGATGCTCTTCGGGATCTGTCCCTGGAACCAGTTGGAGCTCAGGTTCAGCGTCCACAGGAACGTGAGGTTCCCGATGGCCGGGGAGAGCTTGCCGGCGAGCCCGTAGGAGGGCAGGCTCAGTGACACCACCTAGCCGCCGTCGCTGCACGCCACGACTTCCCATGTGCAGACGCCGGTGCTGGCGTTCTAGGAGGCCAGCACACCAGAGCTGCTGCTGCCAGCTGTAACACCCTAGGTGTTAGGCTTGTATAATTGCACTTGCATTGCATGAGCATAAGCATCAAGCGTCCTTATATGAACTTTCACATATGAAACATGTGAAACATGACCTGTTATTTTATGTTTTCCCTATGTGTATTCTTATGATCATGTGTGATTGAGTGCAAGTGGGTGATGTTGGTAACTAAAATACCTTAGATACACTTAGAATGTCTAATGGAACGATGTTCATGTTAATGACTTTGACTAATTATGCTTCTAGGGTTTAGTTTGACTAGGTGCTCCTCTTGAGTGCTTTTGTTTGACTGAACTAGAACAGTGCCATAGACTGTTTGCATGTCTGTGCACCCTAAACAAAGTTGCAGTAAATTTCATAAGGAACAAAAGTTGTTTAATGACCTTGAGCTAGAAATGAGCAAAACATGCCCAAAACTGGTTCGCAAGGCAGTTTTCAATGTTGTTTTGGCACTTGGAACTATTCTAAGTCTAAAGTGCAGTTTCAGTTTTCATGTACCCTAGTTTAGAGCTCTGTAGTTTGCAAACCGAACCGAATAATCCCAAAGTCATGTAAACAAACTTGTAGATCGCTTCTAGATCTACAATTTTTGTTACTATACCTTTCGCTGGATCGGGCTGGTTTGAGAGTTTGAGGGAGCCGAAGATTGAGTTTCAGCTTGTATATTTGAGGTGGTATTGATCAGTTCATTCAGTTCAGAAATTTTGAACGTTGCCGACTGTTCAGAAGCTTGCTGTCGCGTGGCCTCGCGCGCTCGCTGTCCGTTCGCCGCCTCGCCGTCGCGTGTCGCTTTAGTAGCCGAGCCTGAGCCCTGTTCCCTGACCTCTCCATTCCCACTCCCACTTTTCGCTATACAGGAGCACCTTTCATGGCCGAAAGCACGGTTTGTGCTTGCCATGGCCACCATGGCCGGGCGGAGCTCCTTGCCGCCGCCGCTGTTCCGTGCTCCCCGCTCCTAGCCAGCACCACCACCACCTCCTCGTGGTTTCCCTGAACCCGAACTACCCATCCCCGGCCTCGCCGCCATCGGGAGCTTCACCGCCGCCGTGCAGCCGCCCGCTGTGACTGCCGTGCACGTGGCTAGGCCGCCTTGGACCGTATTCGGCCGGGCTGAGCAGCTTGGTGGGTGTGCACGACTCCCCTGGTCCTTCCCCGCCACTCAATCACCACCGACGTAACTCCTCCGGCCGGCAACAGCAAGCCCAGCGTGCTCCTCTGTTTTAACTGCGTGAAGGACTTCGTATGCAAATTTGAAGAAAGGGAGGGATCCTTCTATGAAACCATAGACTCATTTAAATAGTGCCTGAAGGACCTATTCGCTGATGTTGATTTATGTTCTCTGCAGGGACCCCGATGCAAGATTTATATTTCCTTTTCTCTAGTTTTTACAGATTTGAATGATCAACTTTGAAAATTTGTAGTAATTAGTAGAAAAATCATAAAATAACAAATGTGGACTTTTTTTTGAATCCTTGTGAAATTATCTATGCAGTAGATCTATAATATGGCATGCTTTAGTTTAAAGTTTTTGCTATAAAAATCAATTTATGCAGTTAGGTTTTTAATACTAGTTGTGTCTTATCTTTTTCATAACTGCAGTTGCTATGCTCAAATAAATGTGAAATTTTTATGGAGTGCTACTAAGGTGATTGTTGAAACATCGGTTTCTAACAAGGGTGAGAAGTAGGCGGAGGCCTTCGTCTTAGGTCTGGGTCTCCACCCGAGATGGGCGGAGGTCCCTGAACGCAGCGCACTCCTGTCGGACAAAATCTTCTGTCGGAGGCTCCAGACAGAAGGTCGCTAAACGAGGGATTCAATAGGCTTTGGCCAAGTAGGAGTAAGAGAAAGGGGCGGAGGCCCTCGGCTTTGGCCGATGCCTCGGACTCGGGCTTTGGCTTAGGCTCTGCCTGAAGGAGAGAGTGAGGATCAAGTACCGACTCACAAGCACTAGGGTTTCATAATTGCTTCCCTAACCTCCTTCTCACAGTTACAAGTGTTCCCTATTTATAGGGCTCAACTACCACTTTACAGAGTTTACAACAGTGCCCCGCAACTGCTACGGTACATTCTAGGAATATTCCAGCCCTAGTGTCTAACCTCAGGGGTGTTCTCATCACACCGTCTTGCGATGTCTTCATCTTCGGCCTAAGCCGACGCCCACTAGAGGCCCATCAACTGTCCTCACGTATGCCTTGCTGACCTGATCGTTCCTTGATGGGCCTCCGCCGCCCTGGGGAACACCTTCGCCATGATTACTGTGCTTGGCCTCCGCTGTCCCGGGGAGAGCCTCCATCGTCCCAGGGAGAAACTCCACCGTCATTCTTGTACTAGGCCTCCGCCGTCTTGGGAAGAGCCTCAGCTGGCTAGGCCTCGCCGTCTTGGGGAGAGCCTCCGCCAGCTAGGCCTCCGCCGTCTTGGGGGGAAGCCTCCGCCGGCTAGGCCTCCGCCGTCTTGGGGAGAGACTCCGCCGGTTGGGCCTCCACCGTCTTGGGGAGAGCCTTCATCGGCTAGGCCTCCGCTGTCTTGGGGAGAGCCTCCGCCTGCTAGGCCTCCGCCGTCTTGGGGAGAGCCTCCGCTGGCTAGGCCTCCGCCATTATTCCTTCATCACGCCTCTTTGAGGGGGAGTTGACCCATACTCCGTATGGGCTCCCCCAACAGTAGCCCCTCAGCTACTAGGTTATGGACGGTACTACATGACCTGGTAGATGTTCATACAAGAAGAGGCACTATACAACCCAGATCTTGGTTGTGAGGATTGCCCTCCGCAACCCGTTCATGCACGCCTCGCTAAAAACTCCATCCCAAAAACCCTGTGGGAAAAAAGGGCATGGAGAAAAGAGCATGTGCATGACTCTAACCTATACATGCACTAATTCCTTAGGCTTTTAGCTCTGGGTGCCTATATCTTCTAGATTTCTTCATCTATGGCCTTCGGCTCCTTCTGCTGCTTCTATGGCATGGTTCATCGGCTTCGCTCAGTGCTCTAATCTTCATTTCTGGGACCTTCATGATGCGTAGGTCTGTATCCTTGAGGCCTTTTGCTTCTGATGTCTTTTTGGCGCGCAGGTGTGTCTCCAAGGCCCAATGTGTGGGCCTTCGTCTCCATGTCTTCTCGGTGCAGGGGTCTTCAATCACTGTCGGGTCTTCCGCCTCTGGTATCACCTCGACGTGCAGGTCTCCGCCTCCGAGGCCTTCCCAGGTCTTCATCTTTGGGGTCCTTGCCTCTAGTACCTTCACGATGCTCAGGCCTTTGCTTCCAAAGCCTTCGTAGGTGTTCATCTCTGAGGTCTTCACCTCTTAGTCTGGTATCGTCTTGGCGTGATGGCCTCCGTAGGCCTTCGACTTTTCTTCGGGCGGAGGTCTTCATCTCCGATCCTTCTTTGGGCAGAGGTCTTCATCTCCGATCCTTCTTCGAGCGGAGGTCTTCATCTCCGATCCTTCTTTAGGCGGAGGTCTTCGACTTTTCTTCGGGCGGAGGTCTTCATCTCTGATCCTTCTTTGGGCGGAGGTCTTCGACTAAATCTTCGCTCACGAGCGCCAGACAAAAGACCTCATGCTCCTGAGTGGTTGGTCCTCCGGTGCACTCCCCTAGCCCCTCTTGGCTGGCGTTTGTGGCTGAGTTTTTAGCCATGATTGGTGTAGTCGACGTAGTCATAGTAGTGGAAGTAGGTGTTCAGAACCAAGTTTGCCGATGTAGACGTCGACGAAGGTGTTGTAGAACTTGGTGTCGAAGGTGTCGACGGAGGTTCTTGAGCCATATTGCAAAAGTTGTTTGACAGAGGCGATGTTGTTGTACACGATGAAGGTGTCGATGAAGCCCCTCATGCTGTCGCGTTGGCGGAGGCTAGTTGACATGGTTTTGCCGAAGGCCCTCCTGCAAAGCTGCTTGGCGAAGGCCCTCCTAAGAAAAAGGTGTTTTGGTGGAGGCGATATTGTTGAAGTTACCGAAGGCGAAGGCAATGCCGACATAGACGTCGACGCCACGTGTCGAAGGCCGGAGAAGTCGTAAAAATGCAACTGAGTTGATCTCCTGCATTTTTAGGGACTTAGGTTGGGCATTATAGCTTCATCGAATATCGACTTGC
Organism: Miscanthus lutarioriparius; assembly: GCA_904845875.1. NCBI lineage: Eukaryota > Viridiplantae > Streptophyta > Magnoliopsida > Poales > Poaceae > Miscanthus > Miscanthus lutarioriparius. The sequence continues at coordinate 101,215,158 of CAJGYO010000006.1, forward strand.
TTTGCAAGTCTTTCGACACCCGGAAAGGCACTGGCTTTCCCACTAGCTGCAAAAGATGGTTAGTCATTTATATGATACGTGAAGTTAGCACGAGAGCCTTAGCTTCGTGACCTGGTGCCCGCGTTGGTTCAGGACTTCTTCCAGGATTTGACGCATAGAGTCACGGCACCCGTGTATTCTGGGCACGACAGCCTTAGCTTCGTGACCTGGTGCCCGTGTTGTTTCGGGACTTCTTCCAGGATTTTGATGCATAGAGTCATGGCGCCCGTGTATTCTTGGGACTTCTTCCGGGTGGCCCGGGCCATGCATTGCAATGTACTTACGCAATATATGTATGCGATGATGAGAATGATAGCATTTGCGCAAAAATATTTAAAAGGTGTAAAGTTATTATGCATCCTGCAAAAATGATGGTAAAGTTTGAATAAAAGATAAGCTCTGCATTATATGAGAGGGTTATAGTTCAGATAGCTTGCGAAGGTTATCATTTGAGGACTTGCACGGGTATGGATGTAACTAGTATTGAATATATAAGTAATCAGTTCCGTACGAAGGTTATACACAATAACATTGTGTTGATGCATATTATAAATACTTGAGAAAGAGATTGAATAACACAACCTGCAAAAATGAGAGAAAGTGTTAGCGTTAGACGGCTCAAAGGTTTAGTCACTGTCGAAGGTCTATTGCTAATGGAAACATTTGTCTTACAGTGCTGGTGACCTGCATGTTAGTAAAAAAAAGATTCGACAAAAGTTAAAAATTATTTTAAGTTTAGTCGGGCCTGGGCCAAGCATGTATAGCCACTCAGGCCATGCTTTTGATGTGGCGAAGGCTGCAACAACTTTTTTGGTCACATTGGTGACAAGTTGTACATGAAGGTTGGTTTACGAAATTTGCCTCGAGAGGCAGAGGTTAGACCAAGAATGTGTAAAAATAAATGACAAGGGCGAAATTTAGGATTATAAGCTGATGAAAAGTATTCTCTTATGCTATTTTGATACCTTTGGTGTTGTAGTTCAAGAATTTGAAGTTGCGAAAAGATAAGCAACTTAGCTGCGGTTTGCATCGGAGGTCAAATCCTTCGTTGCCAGCATGCTGGGCCAGCAGCTGCGAATAAAATCAGTTGGCCCCCTTCACTTCTTGACGTGGCTGGAGTTGTTCCGTAGTTGTGGCGAAGGATGCAGCATCCGCGCCCGCGCGGAGGTCGCTGGGCCGAAGCCTTCGTGTACTGGTCCTTTTTGGTTGTGCCGACGGCTTCTTGGGCGATGCGATGTCAGCCTTTGGGCTTGCGTTCTGGCCGGCGTAGACGCTAAGGACGATGGCCACGTCAGGTCGCTGGCAGTGCTTGCTATGGTGATGTAGTGGTCACTTGATTACCTGCAGGCAAACAATGGGAACACTATGCGTGCTCTATTGGTTAGCCGGAGGCTATATATTTTTGTCAAAACGTCTAGGACTCGTAGATGATGTATGTTTTGTAACAAAGAAAACTCATGGATGTATGTGTTGGACTGCCCTGTATGATCCAAATCTTGGAAGGCTTATATAGACTCTGCACATCTTTGTACTGTGGACAAAGCTTAGTGAAGCATTGCACAGTTACTGTATGTAGGTGCACCATGACTGTAAGCAGACTAGGTGTACGAATTGGTATTGTGTGGGATTAATGGTGAGGCAATAATTACTGCTGAATTGGAAAGAGAGTATATGAGTATACGTTACTTATCTGGCCTTCGTACGATGGTACAGTATGTGTTTGCTGGCCGGAGGTGAACTGTCGTAGCAGGTAGAGCCTTTGCTTTGGCGTTTGGGCTGTTCGACTTTAGCAGTCGACGCCGCGCATCTTGAAGGAGGTTGAGCGTTGGCGAGCCTAGGCCACGGCCTATGGCGGGTGCAATGCTGCCTGATGGGTGCACAGCGAACACGGCGGTGTGGCACGCAAAAGGTCATGAGCACCGCAAAACCATTGGCGTCGTCGAGGTTGGGGGCGCCGTCGTCGTGGGCGTCCAGGTGTTCCGGGACACGGGCGCCCGGGCGTCGAAGGCGAGTGTGGAGACGGTGGAGTGGATGCCACGGCCTGCGGAAACTGAGTATCATGCGTTCGCACGTAGGACGTTTCGTATGGTGGAGGTTGCCTAGGCCTGGCCTATTAGCTTGTGACTTTGTTTCCACACATTTGCTGTTAGCAACAAACACTAGAAATGAAAGTAGCAATGCATTTGTTAAGAAAATGAGAGGAGGCTAACGCTAAGAAGTTGATGTTGCATGCAATGGTGCAAACCAGACTCCGGAGCTCAGAGACCCGGAGGTCCTGTAAACCAGGACGTGGCTTATTGGATTGTCGGAGGTAGCAAGGTAGCAGGTGAGTGGCTCAGATCTGCGATTGCTATAACAAGGGTTTTTGATGAATTAAAGCTGACTTATCTGAACCGTAGTTGAGGTGCGAAGGCTGTCAGAATGACGTCCCGCGTAGTTGAACCTCCATTGCATAGAGGCCAAAAGCTTGGTGCCAAGGTTGAGCACCCGGAGGTCTTTGGGATTCTTTTTTATGAAACTGACGTGAAGGTTCCAACTCTCAACTCTCGAAAAAAAAAATCGTGCTGAGCACGGTGGGCGCCACTGTTGAAACATCGGTTTCTAACAAGGGTGAGAAGTGGGCGGAGGCCTTCATCTTAGGTCGAGGTCTCCGCCTACGACGGGCAGAGGTCCTTGAACGCAGCGCACTCCTGTCGGACAAAATCCTCTGTCGGAGGCTCCAGATAGAAGGTCGCTAAACGAGGGATTCAGTAGGCTTTGGCCAAGTAGGAGTAAGAGAAAGGGGCGGAGGCCCTCGGCTTTGGCCGATGCTCCAGACTCGGGCTTTGGCTCAGGCTCTGCCTGAAGGAGAGAGTGAGGATTAAGTACCGACTCACAAGCACTAGGGTTTCATAATTGCTTCCCCAACCTCCTTCTCACAGTTATAAGTGTTCCCTATTTATAGGGTTCAACTACCACTTTACAGAGTTTACAACAGTGCCCCTCAACTGCTACGGTACATTATAGGAATATTCCAGCCCTAGTGTCTAACCTCAGGGGTGTTCTCATCACACCGTCTCGCGGTGTCTTCATCTTGGGCCTAAGTCGACGCCCACTAGAGGCCCATCAACTGTCCTCACGTATGCCTTGCTGACCTGATCGTTCCTTGATGGGCCTTCGCCGCCCTGGGGAACACCTTTGCCATGATTACTGCGCTTGGCCTCCGCTGTCCTGGGGAGAGCCTCCACCGTCCCAGGGAGAAACTCCACCGTCATTCTTGTACTAGGCCTCCGCCGTCTTGGGAAGAGCCTCCACTGGCTAGGCCTCGCTGTCTTGGGGAGAGCCTCCGCTGGCTAGACCTCCGCCGTCTTGGGGGCAAGCCTCCGCCGGCTAGGCCTCCGCCGTCTTGGGGAGAGCCTCCGCCGGCTGGGCCTCCGCCGTCTTGGGGAGAGCCTCCGCCGGCTAGGCCTCCGCCGTCTTGGGGAGAGCCTCCGCCTGCTAGGCCTCCGCTGTTTTGGGCAGAGCCTCCGCCGGCTAGGCCTCCGCCATTATTCCTTCATCAGGCCTCTTCGAGGGGGAGTTGACCCATACTCCGTATGGGCTCCCCCAACAGTGATGGTTGGTGTCTGGTAAAAATTTTAGGAGTTTAGGTTTGATGGTTTAAGAGTTATAAAAATAACAAATGCACTGTGTTGCTTTGCAACTATTCTGAATAGGCCTGCATGTTTGAATTAATTGGCTCAGTTAAGTTATGAATCAAGTCTTGATGACAACACATGAGTTGTATTAATTTTCTTAAGTTTTTGAAAAAGCTAAATATCATGATTTTTGGTTAAGTAGATCTTGAGTTATAGTTGCTTAAATCTCTGTTAATGTTTCTGCCCAAATCCAGACAGGGTTGTCTTGTTGGTACTGTGGGGCCTTTTTAATAGCAGAATTTGCTCTAGGTGTTTATAACAAAGTTGTTTAGAATTTTATAATCTTTCTAAAAAGTCTAGAAACACATTTATTAGAGATGTAGAACTTTAGTTATAGCTGTTTAAAGTGGCATGTCATATTCTGTCTATGTTTTGGACAGAGATGCAATTATTAGATTAATTGACCTTGTGAACTGTAGAATCATCTTAAGATGAGAATAATAAAATTGTAGGTAACTTCATAATATTTTCAAAAAGTTTTGATTCATGTTTGGTGGAGGTCTAGAACTCCAGTTATGCTTCTCTGAAGTTTCTATCAGTTTTCTGTACCACTGTTGTTTGGGCTGCATGTGCAGTTTTGCTTGTGCAATTATTTTCATGGTGTAAATGATGTTTTCTGTGGTTGTAGTGAATACTAAAGTTGTATCTAATCTCATAATATATCTTGTGTTCAAAGTTCATGACCATAGGCCTGATAATTTAGGAGCTATAGATTTTAGAAGTTCATTGTCAGGTTTTGCATGCTCTCTGTACAGATCTGAATGATTGTGTTGTTTGACTTAGCTAAGCTTTGAATCATGCCTTGGAGATAATATAAAAAGTGTAGTGACTTTCATTAGCTTTCCAAATTGTTAAATATCACACCTTTTAGTGGTCTAAATCTCCTGTTATAAGCTTGAGAAGTTGCATGGCAGAATCTGTCCAAGTCTGGATAGAGGTGCTCAATTGTGCTTGATTGACCTTGTTCATGGTGGAATCACCTTGTAGTGATAATAAACATGTTTTAGATAATTTAATAATATTTCTATAAAGTTAAGGTTTATGCTTGTTTGATGTCTGTAACTCTAGTTTTACATTTTTTAAAGTACTTCTACTTTTCTGTCTTAGTTCTGTGTAGATCTAAAATATTGGCATGGTTGACCTAGTTAGCTTTGGAATAACCTTTTGGTGATAATAACAATGTTGTAGGAAATTTCATTAGCTTTCTAGAAAGTCTAGGGTCACCCTTGTTGGAGGCTTATATCTCTAGTTATGATTAAAACAAATGACTGTTGTGCTGCTGTCCAGATTTCTATACATGTGTTAGGTGATTGTTTTAGTTACTCTTGTTTTGGCTAAACATGTTGGTTAGTTCTTGATCAATACAGGGGTGCAATATCTAAACTTAAGTTCACTTATGTGCCATGCCTAATATGCTTGCTATCCCTCTATAATAGGTTGTGTGATGCTTAGTTAAATAACTCTAGGTGCCTATGTCTTGTATGATCTTAGGTTGCCTTGAATGCTATTATGTGATGCATCTCATATTACCATTCTTCATATTTATGCACTTGCATCTTGCATCACATCTAGGTACGCTAGATGAACCATGTGAAGGACGTGATATTAGAGCCGAACCCGAAGATGGTGTATGGTGGACCTATCCCGAAGATGGAAGGACCTCTGGAGTACATGCCTGAATGGGAGATGATCGTCAAGCGTGTCTCATCTAACAAACACTAACCTAGTGTTGGATTCCAGGCAAGCCCTGGAGCATTCTAAGTCTCCCAGTGTTTTACAAAATATTACTCGTGTCCTTTATGATTGATGCATTAGGTTATAAGAGTTGATTGAAATCACTTGATGCATAGAACTACTTTGTCTAGAAATATACCTTGAACCCTATGTAGATCTAGGATCGAATGTATGCTTAGCGATGCTTAGACTGGTAGAAGTCGAGTGATTTTCTGTCACCTGCGAGATATAGGTGGATACTAAAGCACGGTTGGCTATATTTGCTATCGTGGAGATAACCATGTGTTGATGAATAAAAAGGAGACCGGACGGGATGTCGATAGAGAAGCAATAAGACATGGAGGTCTTGGGTGTGGATCTATCCCCGCCTGTGTCATTTAAGGACCGATTTGTTGTATGTCCTCATGTCACGTTGAACGCATGTTTATCACTTAGTTGGCCGGATAACTCGTTCCGACCGCGAAGCCGAGTAGCTCAACTCAGGCTGGAAGTTCAGGAAGTGAAAGTGCGCACCCTGGTGGTAGTAAGGATGTGCGGGGAGCCATTGGCTTAAGTCCTAGGTCAGATTGACCACCTGGCAGAGTGGACTCCCTGAGGGTGTGACGTTGTTCGGAACCGCGATTCCTGAGTTGTACCAAAGGTGACCTGATGCAACTCCGATGAGGGAAGCAAGGTTTGTGTTAGGAATACCCCTCCAGCTGGATAGGAATCGATTCGAATCGTTGTCTCTCCCGGATAGTGAGAACTTGACTGAGCAGCGACAACGTAGAGACACTTAATTGAACTTGATGGTTATAATGATTATAATGATGATGATGTTACAACATTATACCGGCTATGGTTACTATTGCCTGATACTAAATGATATCCCACATGTTTGGCACAGGTTAGTTGCTAATATAGAGATGAATAGCTATAATTAACTTGGTTACTGAATTGTAAAATGTATAGCTCAACTCTTGGCTTTTATGCAAAATGTTGTCAAGCTAGCTCCACTTATAAAGCCTTGCATACTCCTTGGTGTCACTTTATTTCTGGTTTATGACGGGTAAGTCTAGCTGAGTACATTCGAGTACTCAGGGTTTATCCCACCATGTTACAGGTGAAGTTCTCAGCCTGTTGAAGATGGTGGCTAACCGCCGGTGGGCTCGGTGACTCTATATTTACTTCTCATCTATATGCTTTTGTCAGAGGATGTAACTTATGCTAGCAATGTATTTGGAACTTATATTAATGTAATCATTTGAAAGCTATGTTGTTTTCACTAATCAGTTTTGAAACTCAAACTTGTACTATTATTTGTGAACTCATTTGTAATATTATTTCCGCTGCAACTCTACGTATGTGATGTGTATTTGCTTAGTCACATGATCTTGGTTGTGATGTTGATTTACCGATGTCCTTCGTGACACTAAGCGGACTACCGGGTTTGTATAAGTGAAAGTATGTGCACGTCAACGTACTAATATGGACAGTCGTACTTGATCTTGTATAAATTGGACGGTTCTGTCACACCAGCGAGCTCAGCCTCGAAAGCGAGCAGAGAACTGGCCTCGTCGCTGGCACTGCCGTGCGTTCCCCAGGAGGCCATTGCAATCATGACGAAGGTGGCGGCGCACAGCAATCTCATGACACGCATTGCCGTGGTGCTAGGCTGGAGCGTAGCCAAGAGCTGGCTGAGCCTTGCCTTATGTTGAGTAAAATATACCGGAGGTTCATTAATTTTCGGTGAAGTGTCATCTAGGTCCATCAACTTTGAAACTGTATTTTTGGGTCTATTAACTTTTGTTTGGTGTCATCTAGGTCCATCAACTTTAAAACTGCATTTTTTATGTATGAACTTTTAAAATGGTTCACTGTAGGTCCACGCATGCATGCATGCACATCAACTTCGGCATCCGGTCTTTGCGCACGTACAACAGCCACTGCATGGACCTCCAGGGAAGCGCATCCTAGATAAGCTGCACAAATAGAGTAAAAGTAGCGGTCAAAATAAGCTGGTCTGATTCAGCTTCTGCTTTTTAGTACAAATGAGAGTGGTGAGAGTGAGATTAAGCGTGGTTAAAATAAGCTGTAAAAAGGCATACCGTTTAGCTGTTGGTATTAGCTTATTTTGGCCATAAACAGCTTATAAGCTGTACCAAACAGGCCCATCGTCACGAAGGGAACTTATTCATGCGAAACCATATAATCCAGCAGTTACCCAATTAAGGACACTGCCCATATTGTCATCATCAGTTGCCGCTAACTAATCTGCGGTCGAGTCATATTGTTCACCTGTCTGTCAAAGGTGGAGAGCATGACGATGTCGAGGAATAAGCTAGTGTTGTCACCGTTCAGTGGCACGTCTGAAGATTCAGTAGTCAATCAGGCTGAATAGTTGTTGTTTGATTGTAACTGATATAATTCTATAAATTGCAATCTTTGTCAATAATAATGAATTCCTGCAAGAAACCTGTAGGCATGAACTATTACAGGAACAATTAAGAGACGTAGATAGAAATTCTACAAACATGTCCTACACAGAACTGGAACGGGCAAGTAACAAGTCCAAGTTGACAATGACTAGAAGCAAATTGACAGACTGCAGCCAGTACTAATTAAATATGCCACAGCCAGAGAAAATATGAATCAAGAAAAAAAAGGAGTTAATAAGCAAAAGATGCCCAATGCAAATTTATATTTACATGCTACAATAACTCATGCACTAACGCAGTTCTAAAATCAATATATAAATGCCTACCAAACACTTCAGGTTTTTTGACTTACAGAGCTAGATATTCTTAATTGCGTTGCATGTACACTGCTAAACAAGTGGAGCCACCATCATGACTATGTCCCTTCACCTCCTTTTCACTGGCTTCGTCCAGCCCAGTGCCTCAGCCGGGATCGCTAAAAAACAGCATTTGGGTATCTGGGTATAGCCATCAAATTAATTTGGGTATCTGGGTATAGCCATCAAACTCATTGATATGTACAAGAGTATGTATTAAAAAAATTATTTCACGTGTTATGTATCAAAAAAATCACTTTAGCAATTGTGTAGCCTCAGTACAAAATTAGTTGAGTGGATCATAATGTTACTGGGCATTTGGGTATTTGTGTCACTGTCCTGAATGTTGACGAAGTCTTTAGAGGTTACAGAATGAGGTTACTAAGCTGATTATCATTATCATTTTGCAAGGAATAAAGGTGATGAAGTCTTAATTTTCCATTGATATGTGCATCAGAAAATGCATGTAACTCTATGCTGCATTGCTGCAAGTCTGTCTTGGTTGTACTAGAGGAAATTCTTCCTTTGATATTAATTGATAAGAGTCCGAGGTTCTTTGAGTGCCAAAGTGGAGCTTCTCCCTTCTGAATCCATTGGCAACATTCTTTTGCACATAAGCATACAAGGAAAGAGGATTGAGAGGATACTCACTCACCTTGACGGTCGGGGCGCCTTAGTCTGCACAGAGGAGCCAAGAGTGAGCGGAGGTGCGGGGTCGGAGCCGATGGGGACGGAAGCTGAGATGAGTGCAGGCCGGAGGCAGCGGTACGGCCGTGCGTGGCTACGGTCGACGCCCAGGAGCAATCGCCGGTCGCCGCTGGCGGAGAACTGGTGAGGGTGGCATCGCTGACTCGATTCGGCGCCCTCCTAGCACCAGGGGGCGGAGGGTGGAGACGCCGCAGGCTGTCGACTCCCGATCCCGTCGAAACTCGATAGCGGCAGTTGGGTTTGCCGCATGCCTGATTCTGGCTGGGAGCCTGGGAAGGCCGGGGACGGAGAAGACCATTGCCGGTGGCTCGGCGCTTGGAGAGTGCTGCGGTAGTCGGGTGATGCCGGCCGAGAGCGCGCTCCAAGAGCCTTTTGGTGCTTTTTTTTTAATTATTGGATAAATGTTGCAGAAAAAAATGGAATTTGAATTCAATTTCAAATTATTGTTTATAATGCACGACAATTTTAATAAACTATAAATGGCTTTTATTGAAACCTTTATTAGAATCAAGTAATGCAACTTTCAGAACTAAATTACTCTTCTCTTTAGTGACATGCTAAGTCGAATCTTGTCACCCCATGTTGACCGGCAACCACGTGGGCTAGTGGCAGCAGGACAACAAGCAGCTAGGGGTGATCTTCATGGGGTGCAGGGCGGGATCTAGTACGAGTACTGACATGCCTTCATGGCTCTCGTCTGTCGCGTGGTGGCCATCGACATCCGTGACCGAGTCACGGCCTTGCGCGCCACGTGCCTGGCGAAGACACCGGCGTCCGTGGCCTTCCTCGTCATGCCGCGCCAGCACGTCGCGGACGGCGGCGCCGACGCTGGCGGTGGAGGTGACGTCGAGCTGGAGCGCATCTGTGGACGGCGTGCCAGCGAGGTTAGCGACCAGGCCAAGGTGATGCCCTCGCTGAAGTAGCTATTGCTGCTGTCGACGTAGTAGACGCCGTCCTCGTCCTCCCGGCGCCAGGCAAAGCAGGGTAGTAGCCGGTTGTCTCCATGGCGCTGCGCTGGGCATGCTTGGGCAAAGCATAGCTGCCATGGAATGAATCAGTGTCAGAAAAGGCATTTAGGGATAGGAACGATGGAATGACCTAAGCAACAATTCGAATAAAAGAGTTGTTCACAATGGTAATATCAGAGTACGGAAGAAGGCGAGAGAGCAGAGTACCATCAGTGGATCTCATGTGAGAGGTAGTGCATGTGTCCATCATCCATAGACTAGGCTACTGAAACTAGAGCTAGTTTAGTGCTTCAACTAGAGCAAATGGATCCCATGTGTTTAGAGGTGCTAAAACCTTTGAGGGAGACATTGTCATGTAAACCTAGGGAAGATGGCCCAACAATCCAAGCAAGGGAGCTCGCTACGTAGAGGCTTCAGACTGTCCTAGCCATGGGTTGCCTTGTAGATTCGACCACGGGCTACTGTAATAGACCCATGGGCCAGGGGCTACCAGCACTAGCATGCGAGGTGTGGGGGAGGTGTCGTGCTGCTATTGTTCATGGTTACTAGTTACGGCACCCTGTTGTTGTGCCAAGGTGTTGCCATGGGACGTGTTGCTAGTGCTAGATGCTCCTAACGACCCTCCCGATGATCGATGCTGAAGAAGTGCGATAGATCATACAATAAGTAGTAGTGGAGGAACACCCGACAAGAAATAATGCTATTTCATAGGAGACTTTCCTTTCATTGGCCAATCGGAGTTCCTTGAGGGCTAGGATATACTACGAGTAGTACTGAAGGTCGGCAGTGGTATGGTGTTGGAAATATATATGTTGATCGTGTTGAAGAAGCACTTATTGATGCCATGCAGAAGAACTCATTGTGGGTTGGAGATGGTGTGGTCAACGTCCAATAGAGAATGGGTGAGGATCTTCACGTGTTGACAGTACTCAGACATAGGGAGATCGCCTTGAGTCATGAAGTGGAATTCGTGACTCAAGAAAATCGTCGGTGGTTCCTTGTTTGCTTGGGAAAGGTTCTCAATGGTTGTCCATAGGGCACTTGGTTTTGATTCGGCTCCATAGCAGGATCAAGGACGTCGGGGGTGACAAAGCCATAGAGCTAACTTTGCACATTGTGACTGTTCATCTCCCAAATAGGGTTGGTTGGCAATGGTGTTGTAGTGCCATTTGATGTGCTTGAGTAGTCAAAAATTACCACACATAGAACATAAGAAAGTGGACCATTTGGCAACGTTGGGATTCTTAGATTCTAGGGTGATGGACACAAGTGATTTGGTGAACATGATGACTATCTCGCTGGCCATGGAAATGCTATTGAGCTAAGATGTAGCACTGGATATAGAGAATGAGGAAGACATCCTGCCAAGACTAAGGAATCATGCATGCGCAGAGGGGGTCAGAGGGGTGGCATATCATAGGGATGGATTGGGACAACATAGATATAGTAGCGTGCACGGGAGCATGGATGCACATAGATGAGCAAAGGATGGGTGAACTTCTACTCTTGGATCCTAAAACAGATGAAAGTGGAGGTGGATCGCATAGAGGAATGTGGTTTGCGCGAGTAGATATCATGACCATGGAAACTATGGTGTGGAAGGAGCGCACATGAGCAAAGGAAAGACAATGACACTAGAGTTAGGGCAGTGTGAGGAGTCAGAGAGAGACCTAGGCTCGTGGTACCATGTAGAAAATAGGAAAACACCTTGCACCCCTAAGATTGGGTGATCTTTCATTATATATAGCCAATTACGACTTGTGTTACAAGAAGAATACAATACAAGTCACAGTCAAACTCTATCTCTAACACGCACATAAGAGAAAAATTCACCGATGATCCTTCAACTCGTTATGCATTCCCATTAGGTCCCATTCACATATAAGAGCACAATGTTAGGAATTAGTTAAAAATTAATTTATTTTAAGTTTCATTTGAGGCCATAAATAAAACACATAAGTACCATAATTTTCTGCCTTCCTTAAGCCTATGGCAGGACTCAGCCAACATCAGACCAAACGAAACACATGCATATATCTTATTTACTCTTGGGGATGAATGGCCTCTAATCATAATCTTGAATTGTGTCTAAATGTTCAGCGGAGACAATATTGGGGGCACATTTGTCAGACAAAAGTTTGGTACATATACAAGCCTCTATTAAACAACCTTTGCACTGTATAAAGGCGGGCACATTGGTAAGTAAAATGGATTATCATAAACAACAAAGTCAAAAGAGTAAAGCTATGATAAGCATGTACGATGGTATGGAGTATTTCCAAACATTGTAGTGTATGATGGAAGCTAGGCACACTCACTAAATATGGAGATTCCACCTTCAGAGACAAGTACCATGACCGTTGAAACACACCATGCATCCAAAGTGGAAAAAGTTCATGCTCTGGATTGCATTTCTAATAATTGTTAGAATGAAACAAAATATCAGTTAGAACTAGAATGGACACAAGAATTTAAAGTAACACAATTAGGTACCTTAAATCCAAATGTCATTAGTTGTAGGTGCTAGAATCCCTCTTCCAATATGGCCTAGGATTTGTAGATTTGATCCACCTTTCATGCATGGCAATGAATGGAACATAACCCTTATCATCAATCAACAATCAATAGTCTAGAAATCCCATTGGATGGTGAGGTTATTACCAGGAACAACATCAGGTTCTCCATATTAGGTAGAGAGATGTCAAGGTGAGCATACTCCCTATTTGAAATGAGGGCCAAAATGTGCATAGCCCTAACCGAAGAAAATATGTTCTAGTTCTCTAGTTCTTGACTCTAGTTCTTGAACAATGGGAAGGTGGCCTTCATCCTCCTTGAGATGGCATGGTTGATTAGGTGAAGTAGTTGGACAGATTATTGGAGATGGAACATTATCTTCGACAATGGTGGATTGGAAATGTAACAATGCGCTCCTTGAGATTCCCCATGTCAAGATAATTGCAATTGCAAATCCAACCCCAAATCCCAATCCAGCAAAAAGGAATAGTACAATGTCTATTGATACCTTCTTTGACTGATGTAGAACCATATCTGGTGTCATGTTGTTACATGCTTTGGACACTTGAAACCCACACAGATCAATGTTTCCTAAAAATGAGAGATCAGAGAATGTCAAGAAGTGGGAAGACTCGGGTATTCTTCCCTGCAATTTGTTGTAGGATAGATTCAACACTGAAAGAAAGTCCAATGATGCCAACTCCCATGGGATCTCTCCAGAAAGTTCATTTGAAGACAAGTCTAGTGACTCAAGTTGATGTAGCATGCCAAGATGAGATGGTATCGGTCCAATGAGGGCATTATGTGACATATTTAGCCCACCAAGTAGAACAAGGTCCCCAATTAACTTAGGAATAGTGCCATAGAATTCATTATTAGAAACTTCAATGATGACAATGGTCCTCAATATTTTAGAAAAACTAATATCATATCCTTTGTATGTGATGGCAGTGGTGAACTGGTATGTTTGGCCAAGTAGATCATATTGATTTTCCATGAGCAACATCTCGTTGACATCTTTAGTCATCATGGATCCCATTGACGTAAACCACTTGTTTCTCAATAATCCAGAGAAATTGTTTGAAGCCAAGTCAATAATTCAAAGTTTTCCAAACTCACAACTATTTTGATATTCTGAAATAGATGGCCCCACATCTCCAATGAACCTATTGGACTTTAGAACAAGGACTTAAAGTTTAGGAAGCATACTCATCCAACATGGAAATGTATCATTAATAAGACTCTTCCCAATATCAAAAACCTCCAAGTCTTTGCAAGCAACTAGAGATCTAGGTAATTGTCCTTCAATCTGATTATCACTAAAGTCTAATGCCTCAAATGCACAATCTTGCTTTAGGCTATTTAGTAATCTTCCATGAAGTTGATTTCCTTTCAAATTTAATACATTGAGGCGACTCATATCCTCCATTAAACAAGAAGGGATGGAGCCAATCAAATCCTTATTGGAGAGATCAAGGAGCATAAGGCTTGTTGCTTCGCAGATTGATTGTGGAATTTCTCCAGACAACTTGTTTCCATGAGCCATGAGTAGGGAAATACTACTTAAGTGAGAACCAAAATTGAATGGCATGGATGAGAATTGGTTGTTTGAGCAATCAAATAGTTGGTTCTGCGGTCCTGGTATAGGTATAGGCCCTTGAAATCGGTTATAACTGATATCGATAACAAACATATTAGCAAAAATGATAGGGCCATATCCAATACCACTACTAAATTGGTTATGTGATATGTTCATCAAGATGAGAGAGTTGATCCAATTATCCCATGCCCACTGAGGTAGAGGGCCATGGATGTGATTGTTTGAAAGGTCAAGAATTTCAATAGAATACATGTGCTTCAAGGTATTAGGGAGCTTGGATATGTTACAAGATGCTAGACATAGAGTATCAAAGTTTTGGATGGATGCCCATGAAGAATTGTATTCTCCATCTACTACGGAAAGCTTGTTGTTTGAAAGATTCAGTATGACTAGGTTGGGCATTTCGAAGAATGAGTTGAGTTGGATGGTACCACTGAAACTATTGGAATGTAAATTTACGATGCCTAATTGAGTAAGATTAAATAAATGTGGAGGAATTTGACCAAAAAAATTACATGCATACAATTTCAATTTAATTAGGTTCTTGAGGTTACCCATAACCCACAGTTCGAGAACTGTAGAGTTTCCAGAGAAGTCAAATTTGCAACCCAAGATGGTATTTCTCCTACTATACCAGCCCCAGAAACCTGTAATGATGTTAATTATCTGAGTTCACCAATTGAAGTGGGAAGCTGCTCCTGGTGAAAGTCAGCTGCTGCAATACCTAATTTCTTCAAGGATTTGAGATTACTTATTGAACCTGGAATGGGACCAGAGAAGTTGGTGTTGCTAAAAACCAGTTCCTTCATAATACTATGTGATGAGAAATTGGGAAGTAGACCAGATACCTTGGAAATATAACTAACATCAATAGCCATTAAGTTTATGTTCTGGAAGATCCTCATCGGGAACCGTCCTTCGAGGCGATTATAGGCAAGCTTAAGAACATTGAGGGAAGGTAAGTCAGCAAAGGACTCTGAGATTTGGCCATAGACTTTGTTATAGTTTAGGTTGATCATGGTCAATGAGCGAATGCTGGACAACGATTCACAAATTGGAGCATCGATGTGTGTATTTGGTAGGCTAAGAACCTGAGCTATGGAGTGGAATTAGCAAAGGCACTGCACCATGTTGCCCCGTTGCCGGATAAGTTGACATTGCCTAGATAAAGCTCCTTGAGGTTGCTAAGGTTAGCGACGAATGATCCAATGTCTGGCTCTACGATGGGCCACCTTCCTTCGCCGAGTGGCAGGAAATAGTCATTGTCACCTTCAACAAGATAAATCTAGTTGGTGAAGTCCAGGGATACCAGCTTGTTGAGCCGCCATATCCCGTGCGGTATGTTGCCTATGAAGTCGGTGTAGGAGAGGTTGAGGTAGGTGAGCTCGGTGAGCAGCTCAAACCCAACAGCCAGGAGCTCCGACTCGTTGAAGCTGTTGAAAGAAAGGTCCAGGTACCTCAGGGAGGTGAGCTCAAAAAGCGCCGGGTGGAGGCCGGCGCTCTGCAGCAGGCATTCCGCGAGGTCGAGGGTGGTGACGCAGCCGTCAGCGGTAGTGCAGGCGACGCCCTCCCAGCGGCAGCAGTTCGTGCTGGGCTGCCATGACGTGAGGGTGCATGGGGAGTCGGTGGTGGTGGTGGTGGAGAAGGAACGCCGCAGCCAGAGCAGTGCCACGGACTGGTCCGGCCGGCATGGAACGGCTGCTGCTGGTGGTATGGTAGTTTGGTTGTTGTAGGTGGTGAGGGAGTGCGAGAGCTGATGTTGGATCCCAAGGAACAAATGAACGAGTAAGTGCAGGTACAGCAGGAGCTGCTGGCGGTGGCTGGTAATGGAGACCATCATCATGCTGACTGCTGAGAACTTGGGGCTCATTCTGCGAACACAAGGTTGACAAGTACCCTTGTGTGTTCGTTTTGTGATGAGTGATTGTCAATGTGATCCACGAAGTGGGTTGAGTGGTGACTAACCCTACCATGGTGAAAACTATGTGTGCGACATGTCTTTTGGCTTGTGTTGTGCAGGTGTGGAGCTCGGATGCGGTGGTCGACGGCGAGGTGAAGGTCAAGGAGGACGTGCCGTGCCGATAGACCAGGAGCGGTGAAGGACGGACGTGAGGCTTGGACCGAGGGACCCAGAGGCCAGGTGACTAGCCACGGTGGCTGACACTTGGGACATCGACAAGTGCAAGAAGACATGGAGTGACGGTGTTGACCGGATCAAGATGGCGGACGCGTGAGTCGAGCGAGGCTTAGGAGGACTTGGCGGGCCGGCCGGTCGAGGACGGCGGTGACACGCGTCGGATGGTGGGGTACGCGTATGGAGTATGCTACCCGTGGACGGTTTGATGGTTTGGGTCTCAAAACCATCAGATGGACGGTTTATGGGTTTGGGCCTCAAAACCCGGGCGGAGGTTCCGAGGAGGGACTGACGGCACGTGGCGGCATCGGGGAGTTCACGTCGAGGCAAAGCTACCGGTGAGTAGGCGCGGTGGCCGTCGGATCAAGATTACACTGGGTTGGACAAGAACACCCTTGGGCTTAGCGGTTCAACTCATTTGTATCCAGGGGCAAAACTGGGAATGTGTAATAGCCCTGTTAAATAGGATGAGGGAGCCCCCATCTCCCTTACCTCTCCCATTTTTCATTTTTCCCCTTCTAGCTAGGGTTCCTTCTCTTTGCTATTCTTGAGTGAGAGGTCCACAGATGAACCATGAATTGATCTGTGTAATCTGAGTTTTTGGTTGGGAAGTGAGGCCCTAACCTCATCGTGACCTCCGGGCTTTGGAAGTTTGAATCATTTTTGGAGTGCTCGTGTTCCCATGTATGTTCTTCTGGTTTTCCTTTTTTTTTTTGCTCATATGTTTGATCTATTGGTTCTGATGCTTTGGAGCATTTTTGTTCGGCTTGACTGATGCTCTGACGAGTGATGAACAATCCTACCAATTGAAATTCATCAATTCCACTCGTGCATCAAATTTCAAGCAGATTTCGTTTTTGGGGGAAAAGTTGTGTTCTTGCATGAGATGGGGATTTCCCAGAGTTTGAGTTGGAATTGGGCAATAATTTTTCCGGGATAGCTTCTCAACTCAGTTGTGATCCTCTCTGCAAGATTTGAGAGCGACTCGTTCAGTTTCATTCGAGTTCGGGTCGTTTTCGTGGCCGTCTCTTTCAGTCTGTGTACTACGTTCTTTCTCTGTTCGTTTGCTCAGGTTCCTGTTCGTTCTTCACTGTTCCGGTGATTTGATTTTGCTCGGTCAGGTCCAGCTCTCAGCTGTGACGGTGCATCAGGTCTCCAGATCGAGACTACCGGATCCCTCACCGGTCACCACCAGCAGGAGGTCAGTTCAGCCTGGAGCTCTTGTCTAGGAAAACAAGCTTCAGTACGTAAATTCATTTTCTTGCATCCGTGAATTATAGCCAACATTTATGAGCTAATCTCTGGAATATCTATTTTCATTTGGAAAGTATTCATGGATGTGAGATTGCTGTTCAGTGCCTGATCTCTCTCTACAGTGATTCATTCTCTGAATTTTTGATCACCAAAGCAGTTCGCAATTAGTGTTGAATGGCAAGTGCAGCAGCCTGTGCTTCGCCTTATGCTTAATTTTTTTTATTGGTCATTTGCCTTGTTCTTGCTTCCGTGAAATGAACTAAGCAATCATGAGCTCCTCATTAGAGCATTAAATTGTGGCAATTGTTTGGTGTACATCTCACCACTTGCAAAGCCACTTCTAGTTGCTGTACTATCTCCAGTGCCTAGAATTTTAGGTCCATTTTTCAGTTAGCTTTTCGTTCGCAATTTATTCGTTTGAACTCCAGATTGTCTACCGTTTATTGCGTTGACTTTGTGGTGTCCCGCTGTGTTCCTAGGGAACATCCACCCAATCTTTTGGGTCGTGGACATCATGGTGATTTATTTGCGCGTTTGGTGGTGAAGTTGGGACAGCGGCCAAATATTTCACAAGAAATTTGAGGCTCCCATTCACCCCCCCTCTGGTCGCCGTTTCTGGTCCTTCAATTTGTATCGGAGCCGGTTAAGGATCATTCCACCTTAATCGGTCCGTGATCCACGAAGGCGACATGGAGCGTGGTTCTGGCAAACCACCGCACTTCGATGGGTCCAACTATCCTTATTGGAAGATCCGCATGCCTGCGCATCTCCAGGGGATTGATTGGCTCGTCTAGGAAATTTGCGAGGATGCTACTTACGTTGTGCTCCATGTCACAGCCCGTACCACCCAGGATCACAAGGATTGGCACAACGCAAATAGCAAAGCTCGTAGTGTGCTTTTCTCGAGTCTTTCGCTTTCTGAGTTCGAGCGTGTCTCCGATTGTACTACAACTCGAGAGATCTGGGTAAGGCTTCAGAGCTATCACGAGGGGACCGCATAGGTCAAGACCAGACTCTACGAGACGTACAAGCGCGAGTACGAGAACTTCTCTCAGCTTGATGGCGAGTCCATCGATGCCATGTTTTCCCGCTTTCAGACTATCGTCAACAAAATGAAAGCGAACAAGGCCAACCTACCTTATAGTGATCATGAGAGGGCGCTCAAGCTTCTCTATGTCCTTGATCGAAAGGTATGGGATGTGAAGGTGTCGGCGATCATCAAGTCGGCCAACTATGACACCCTCACCATCGACGAGCTTTTCAGCAAGCTCAAGTCCACAGAGATCGACTACCAAACCCAAGCCAAGCTCAAGAATCCTTCTGCACCAACCATGGCTTTGGTCTCAGGTAGTGGTTCAAGTTCATTGACTAACCCTTCACAAGCTTCTTTCTCTTTGTCGTGCTTGATGTCAGTAACAGAGGAGCAGCTGGAGTCTCTTGGGGATGATGAGTTGGCACTCGACATCAGTCGGTTCTCTCGGTTTCACAACAACCGTTTGAACCGCCGACGCAGTGGTGACCCGAAGGAGGAATGCTATGGATGTGGAGATCCGGACCACTTCATAGCGCGCTGCCCCAAGAAGAAGCCCTTCACCAACAAGTACGACTCCGGCAAGCGCAAGGATAAGCGCAACTACACCTCTGGCAAGCACAAGGCCAAGGGCGGCTTTGACAAGGAGGCGATCAAGAAGGCGTACCGCAGGAAGGCCAAAGCTCAAGAACACGCCTTCCTCGCCTCCCTCAGCGACCTCGACGACGACTCCGACGATGATCACTCTTCTTCTCCCTCGACCGACGATGAGTCCGAGAAGAAGCGCGAGGACAAGCTCAACGGTCTTTGCTTTGTCGCCGGTGCAAACCGTGGTGGGTTTTGCACTATGGTGGTTGACGGTGGAGCAAAGCTCAAAAAGGACGTCGACGTCGACGAAAACAAGAGCGGAGGCCTAGAAAACACGTGGCTTGTTGATTCCGGCTGTTCGCGCCACATGACCGGAAGTTCCCAATGGTTCTCAAGCCTCGACCCCATGCAATACAAGGAGTACATCACATTTGGGGACAATCGCAAAGGTAAGGTTCTGTCTCATGGGACCATTTGGGTCAACGAGTCTTTTATCTTGAAGGACGTTGCTTTGGTTTCTAGCCAGCATTTCAATTTGCTCTCTGTTTCACAACTCCTTCAAGATGGGTTTGAGGTGCGCTTTAAGACTGGACTTTCTCGTGTGCTCGATTCTCAGGGACATCTAGTTTGTCAGATCGTTCCTTTTGGCCGAGTTTTCAGAGCTAATTTTTCTTAGTCTTTTGGTTCTTCTCGCTGTTTGGTTGCCGGATCTTCTTCTAATTTGTGGAAGTGGCATAGGAGACTTGGTCACTTGAGCTTTGATCTCCTAGTGAGGTTGAGTTCTCTTGACATGATCCGAGGATTGCCCAAACTTAAGTTTGAGAAGGATCTGGTATGCCATCCCTGTCGCCACGGGAAGATGGTGGCTGCTTCCCATCCTCCAGTGACTCAGGTCATGACCACGAAACCCGGTGAGCTACTCCATATGGACACTGTTGGTCCGGCTCGGGTTCGGTCAGAGGGAGGGAAGTGGTACGTTCTTGTGATCGTGGATGATTTTTCTCTCTATTCTTGGGTGTTTTTCATGGAGGGCAAGGACGAAGCGTTTTCTCATGCTCGTGACTTGATCTTGAGGTTGCAAACTGAGTTACCAAAGAATGCCATACGAGCTATCCGCAGTGACAATGGCACTGAGTTCAAAAACTCATAGTTTGACACCTTTTGTGCTTCTTTGGGTCTTGAACATCAGTTTTCTTCACCCTATGTCCCTCAGCAGAATGGTGTTGTTGAGCGCAAAAATCAAACTTTGGTTGAAATGGCCAGGACGATGCTCGATGAGCATAGGACTCCTAGGCGTTACTGGGCCGAAGCCATCAACACCGCCTGCCATGTTTCAAACCGCATTTTCCTTCGTGCTTTCTTGAAGAAGACATCCTACGAGTTGCGGTTTGGGCGTCCACCCAAGGTGCGTCATTTTCGAGTTTTTGGTTGCAGGTGCTTCATTCTTAAGCAAGGTAATCTTGACAAGTTTGAATCTAGATCTTCGGACGGTATATTTCTCGGTTACGCTTCTCATTCACATGCGTACTGTGTGCTTAATCTTGAGACTAACCGTGTCATGGAGACTTGTGAAGTCACCTTCGACGAAACCATGCCCTCTTCTGTTTCTGTCTTTGAACGTGCAGGTGATGAAGAAATGGGTGACAGCATTTTCGTTGAGGATGACGACGACGCCGATTGGGATGATCCCAAGCCATCTCAACCGGCTGCCCCGATCGAGCCAGCTTCGACCACCTCGGCTCATGGCCTCGAGCTCTCCACCTCTACTTCATGGGGTCTGTGCGAGCCGCTTCCTCAATCGACTGAGGAGGCCCCAGCTGTGGATGAGGGGGAGGCAACTTTGTCTTTGGGTGCACCTCGACACATCCAGCGACGCCATCCTCCTCAGACCATGATTGGCGACATCGACGAAAGGGTAACGTGTTCCAAGTCTTATCATATTTCCCATTTCGCTCATTCTGCTTTCGTAGCTTCTTTTGAGCCTCGAGATATTGGACACGCACTATCTAATGCCGATTGGGTTAATGCTATGCACGAGGAGTTAGAGAACTTTGAGCAGAACCAAGTGTGGGTTTTAGTTCCACCTCCACCAGAGTGCCACCCCATAGGTACAAAGTGGGTTTACAAGAACAAGCAGAGTGAGGATGGGGTGGTGGTGAGAAACAAGGCGAGATTAGTGGCTCAGGGTTTTTGCCAAAAAGAGGGAATAGACTATGGAGGAACCTTTGCTCCTGTTGCCCGTCTAGAAGCCATTAGGATTCTTTTAGCATTTGCAGCTTCGAAAGGATTCAAGCTATATCAGATGGATGTGAAGAGTTCCTTCTTGAATGGGTACATAGAGGAAGAGGTTTATGTGAGGCAACCCCCTGGCTTTGAAAATCCAAAGTACCCCAACCATGTTTTTAAACTCCACAAAGCCTTGTATGGTTTGAAACAAGCCCTGAGAGCCTGGTATGAGCGTTTGAAAGCTTTCTTGCTTGATAAGGGTTTTAGGATGGGTTCCGTAGATAAGACTTTGTTCCTCCTCAAGCAAGGAACATACATCCTTTTGGTTCAGATATACGTGGATGATATAATCTTTGGTGGCTCTTCTCATGCTCTTGTTGCCAAAGCAGGGAATTTGAGATGAGCATGATGGGCGAATTGACTTTCTTCCTCGGGCTGCAAATCAAGCAAACTCGTGAGGGGTCGTTCGTGCACCAAGGCAAGTACACCAAGGACGTGCTCAAGAAATTTGATATGGGTGAGGCCAAGCCTCTTTCGACGCCCATGTCAACCACGATGGCCCTAGATGAGGACAAGGAGGGAGAAGCCGTGGACCAAAATGAATACCGAAGCATGATCGGGTCCCTGATGTACCTAACGGCGACGAGACCGGACATCCAGTTCACAGTCTGCTTGTGCGCGCGCTTTCAGTCTTCGCCGCGCACGTCTCATCGTCAAGCCATCAAGCGGATCCCTAGGTACCTTTGTTTCACACCCGAGTTTGGTCTTTAGTTTTCAGCCTCCTCCTCTCTTTCTCTTTGCGGGTATTCTGATGTGGATTATGTTGGTTGTCATGTTGAGAGGAAGTCCACTTCGGGGACTTGTCAGTTTCTTGGATCTTCTCTTGTGTCTTGGTCTTCTCGCAAGCAACCTAGCGTCGCCCAATCCACCACAGAAGCTGAGTATGTAGCTGCTGCTGCTTGTTGTTCCCAGTTGCTTTGGATGATAGCTACTCTGAGAGACTTTGGGTTAGAGTTTAGGCGAGTGCCTTTGTTTTGTGACAGCACCAGTGCCATAAGTGTAGCCAAAAACCCAGTCCTTCACTCAAAGACAAAGCACATAGAAGTTCGCTTTCACTTCTTGCGTGACCACTATGAGAAAGGTGATATCGATCTGCACCACATTGATACCCAAAACCAGCTCGCAGATATCTTCACCAAACCACTTGACCAAGCCCAGTTTGCTCGCTTGCGAGGGGAGCTTGGAGTTTGTTTCCCTTTTTAGAGGAGGGGAACTTTGGTTGTTGTATTCTAGTTATGCTTTTCTTTGTAGTTTAGCCTTTGTTTTTGTTTTTATATCACACTTGCATATCATATCATCATGTATCATATTGCATCCTGAGCTTCATCCTTATAGTAGCTAGATTGACACTATGCTCTTGTTGGGGATGTTATGGATATACATGATGTGCTGTTGGCTTAGGCTCCTTTTGATCAATTGATGCATGTTATGAGCTAAGCTTGTTTTCCAAACTGTAAACTTGATTAAAACTTGTTGAAACATGAAATGTGTTCACCACTACTTGTGGCACTAGCATGTGTAGAATGTGTCGAGATCTTTTTCTTGCTTCATATATATGCTTAGTTGCTACGGCTCATACCTTGAGTTACACACTTGCCTGAGAAACTTGAATTTGTGCTAAAACTTGAAAATCAAACTAAGTGATTTGAAAAGATCGGGATGGGTCTATACTATCCTATGTCAGAGTATCGAGACAGCTCCAAATTGCACTTATTGGTGAACTTGAGCTCTATAATGGATACCGAGATCATTGTCTTAAGCTTCTGATTGCCTTTGGCATAGGCTTGACATGGTCGCTAAGTCAGGTTTTGATGGCACAGATAACCTTCCGCACACACTTGTCTGACAAACTTTGGTAATAAGCTGCATAACTCTGATAAATTTCAATTGGTATCTAAAATTTGATCAAACCACAAGTTTGTCTCCTGACATGATGTGTGAACTTTGTTTGGGGTAGTTCACTTTGCATACATGTGTAGCACATGGTCGATCTCCTATCTATTTTTGCTATGTGCTCCTTTGGTGGTGAACCCTCTTTTAAAATTGCTCAAACTTGATCAAACTTGCTTAAATGCCATATTTTGTCTCATTTGGTCACCTTGAGCATTTGCTAGCACTTGTATGTGTTGCTATATATACATGACAGCATCCACTAGAGCATCCTTTCAATCTACTTGCTATAATCTTGAAGCTTCTGCATTTGTGCATTTCTGCATTCATAGCTTGTTTTGAGGGGGAGTTGCAATCCTTGGGCTCTAGCTTGATAAGTGCATGTGTCAACAAGGGGGAGAAGTTTCCACACTCACAATGTCACAAGGGGACACAAGGGGAGAAATATTCAGAAAAGGGGAAGAAACTTCCAATTCCACCTAAAGTTGAGAGATATGCATTCATTTGAGAGAGATTGCACTTGTTCAGGGGGAGTTGCATTTGAGGTGTTTTGCTAGATGTGTTGAGCCTTTGCCTCTTCTGGAGGGTCTAGCAGTTTTTCGGCTTTTCGAGCTTTGCCAGTGGTGTTGAGCCCGTTGCCTCTTCTTGAGGGCTAGCTTTGTTTTACTTGGTTGCATCGAGCCGTTGCCCATGTCTTTGGGGACCAAGTTTTGCTTATTTTCAAATGACCCGGTTCTTGGCTTTTCTTTGGCTTTTGGTCATTTGGGTGAGTTCTTTGTTTTCTCTTCTTCTTCTTCCTTTTCTTTTGCTCAAGCTGTTCGTGTATTGGTGTTGACAATGCACTCATCAAGGGGGAGATTGCGAACACAAGGTTGACAAGTACCCTTGTGCGTTCGTTTTGTGATGAGTGATTGTCAATGTGATCCACGAAGTGGGTTGAGTGGTGACTAACCCTACCATGGCGAAAGCTATGTGTGCGACATGTCTTTTGGCTTGTGTTGTGCAGGTGTGGAGCTCAGATGAGGTGGTCGACGGCAAGGTGAAGGTCAAGGAGGACGTGCCGTGCCGACAGACCGAGAGCGGTGAAGGACGAACGTGAGGCTTGGATCGAGGGACCCAGAGGCCGGGTGACTAGCCGCGGTGGCTGACACTTGGGACATCGACAAGTGTAAGAAGACATGGAGTGACGGTGTTGACCGGGTCAAGACGGCGGACGCGTGAGTCGAGCGAGGCTCAGGAGGACTTGGCGGGCCGGCCGGTCGAGGACGGCGGTGACACGCGTCGGATGGCGGGGGACGTGTATGGAGTACGCTACCCACGGACGGTTTGGGTCTCAAAACCATCGGATGGACGGTTTACGGGTTTGGGCCTCAAAACTCGGGTGGAGGTTCCGAGGAGGGACGGACGACACGTGGCGGCATCGGGGAGTTCGCGTCGTGGCGAAGCTACCGGTGAGTAGGCGCGGTGGCCGTCGGATCAAGATTACACTGGGTTGGACAACAATGCCCATGGGCTTAGTGGTTCAACTCATTTGTATCCAGGGGCAAAACTGGGAATGTGTAATAGCCCTGTTAAATAGGATGAGGGAGCCCCCAAAAACTTCACTAGATACTGCCTAATCGTGTTTATTGAGAACGAGAGAACTGATCGATGATGCTACCTTCTGCACTCGTTTCGGCCCAACGTAACGAAACAGCTTCACATGATGGAGCAAGGAATACAATGAGGATGATATGTGAGATGAAGCTGGGATAAGCTACTCATCATGTCTTTGTGAGAGGAGGAGAAAAACAATTTCACTTATGAGGCTATTTTGAAAATGAGTGTTTGGTAAAAAAAAACAGCTCACAACAGCTCATGAAGCTGTTATGAGCTGTACCAAACAGGTCCTAAAGTAGCCGTTCATCAAGTGATCAGGATGGGGATATAGATGGGTATAACAGGACCATTGTTCATCAGCATTATATCCCAAATCCTTCTATTATTTCATTATCTGCGTTGAGATACAGTGATAGGTTTTATTGCCAGTGGATAGTACTTTCCATATCTTAATAAACATTGTATAGCAAACATTATATTTGAAGTA
This sequence comes from Miscanthus lutarioriparius, assembly GCA_904845875.1. Taxonomy (NCBI): domain Eukaryota; kingdom Viridiplantae; phylum Streptophyta; class Magnoliopsida; order Poales; family Poaceae; genus Miscanthus; species Miscanthus lutarioriparius. Next base: position 101,240,439 of record CAJGYO010000006.1, read on the forward strand.
AACTAGTCCATCAACCAATGCTCTCACACAAGTTATACAATTTTAGGAGACGGGAGCATTAATTATTATTTAATATCGCTGACTAATAAAAATTGCATATATTGAATGGTATATTTTTCTTTGTTTATTTTCTCACATAATAGGCATAATATATATTATGTGATGTCTATTCAGTTATGGTAAACTAATCAGTTACTTATCTAGTTAAAAACTTAACCTCTTCATGGATCTAATTTTTTTCAATTTTTAATCCTATTAGTTATTACAACGTTTTTATCCTTAAATTAAGCTGAGGCTCATGTGCCTGTTGTGTCCTTTTATTTACTCTTTTTCTTTACTTTAAAAATGAAAGATTAGGTCATAGAGTACACTCTTTTCTTTTAAGTACTATGATGGTATAAATAGTCATTAGAATCTTGCACCACATTGCTTAAAGGATAAGGAAGCAATGCTAAACCTCAAGAGGATATTAATATTTAAGCCTTATAATGATAATTTACTTTGAAAGAATCTCAAAGACCATAAAGATGTGGCCACCTTTAGTATGTCTTAAGCTCCTCCACTTCTCATTGATGGCAAGGTTGTGGTACATGCTTAAGGAAGCGCAGCGTGACCGCATCAAGTTTTACAGCATGATATACACTACTACAAAATCGATTTTCAGCGACGGGAGCTTTTCTTCACAGGCGGGTCAATTTACAGCCGCCTCAATTGTGGCTCCAAACCGCCTCTAGAAATGCATATGTAGAGCGTCTGTTGTTCCCAACCGCCTCTACAAATGCCCCTATTTCCAAAGACGGATATATTCCCAGCTCCCTTTGAAAATCGATTTCTAAAGGTGGCTCTATTTCTAGTTGCCTCTAGAAATCAATTCCAGCCGACTCTAAAAATATGAGTTGCATAGTAAAATTTAAATTTTTAAACGATCTTGGATGGAGAAACGACCAATGAAAAAGATGTAGATTTCATAAAGTTATACAACTTATAGTTGACAACTTTTTTCATTAGAAAACATCTATTCATGGAAAACTACGTTCGAAGTTCTCATATTTGAAATTTGCTTTTTTCAAATGACCTCAGATGGAGAAACAACGAAAACAAAAGTTATAGTGTCAAAAAATTATGCAACTTTGAAGTTGACAACTTTTTCATTTGAAATCATCTATTCATTGGAAAACTATGCTTGAAGTTATCACATTTGAAATTTGAATTTTTCAAACGACATCAGATGAAGAAACGACCAAAATAAAAGTTGTAGATCTTGAAAAGTTATATAACTTTGTAGTTGATAACTTTTTCATTTGAAATCATCTATGCATGAAAAATTATGTTTGAATTTAACACATTTGAAATTCCAAATTTTTTAAACGACCTCGGATGAAGAAATGACCAATACCAAAGTTATAGTCTCAAAAAGTTATACAACTTTGTAGTTGACAGTTTTCATTTGAAATCGTTTAGAGTCTCGAATAGTCATTTTAAAATCGGATGAAGATAAAATGAGGAGGATGAATATCCCAAATAGACAAATAGACAAAAGTGTGTAATGGGCAGAGTGGTTAGGGAAGGAATGCGCTAGGCCGGTCGGGCAACGCTTGTTTTTCGCACGAAAAATCATATGACTTGTGACGGCACGCGCATGTGGCTGCCCGGGGGGTTGTCTCCTGGGATAAAAACAAAATGCTATTTTTGGGCCTGATTTTTTAATTTCCGCACAACAATTTCTAGAGGCACCTCCTATTCCAAACTGCCTCTAGAAATCCGATTTATAGAGTAAAAAGCCTTGATTTCTAGAGACAAAAAAGCAGAGGTGGTCGGGACACCAGTCTCTATAGAGGTATCCTAGCCGTCTCTATAAATAAAATTTCTAGTAGGGATATATGCACGACGACAACTCAACTAAGAGAGTTTTCATACATAATAATAGCTAACAAACATATCCATAACAGATTGTACACCTTGTTGTGTGATTATCTAGTTGACATGAGAATCAGAGATTTATTATGCTGTTATCAAGTTCTAATACGTCTTGAAATCGAACTCCGTACCGCATCCTCTATTTCAATATATCTTGAAATCAAACTCCATGCCATGCCTAGACAAATATTTTTCTAACTTATATGAGTATGGGTCATAAGTCCAGTTCATAAATAGGACAAACAGGTGTGCTAGGGTATTGGGAGAAGTAAAAAACAGACAGAAGAATCATTTTTTGCCTTTAATATTAGGTATATAGATTAGTAAATATACTAATCATGTGTTGAAACAGAACGTACATCTTATTGCACGATCACATGCACGATTTGCAGCTGCGGGATCTATTCACCATTTATCATTTTCCAATACATTTTGGAAACGAATTCCATATCGTCACTTAACGCATATTGGAATCGGATTTTATACCATCGCTGAATACACGTTATTCCAACTTGTATTAAATAGGTCGTGAATCCTGATCACACACATGGTATAGGAAAGGATGTGAGGACATTGGTGGAGTACACATGGTATAGAAAATGGTGTGAGGACCCCCCGAATACTATTTGGCGCGCCTGCTGCGCCATGTAGTAGCGCACGCGTGGCGCAAGGGGAGGGCGGGGACTGAGTGTGGAGGGTGTATGCTGGAGAGAGGAGGACGGCACGTGCACTTTGTGTCAGATATGTTTTTGTGAAATATGCATGCTGTACATAAACTTTAAAATGTGATAATTTTTTTGTCAAGCATATATTTTTAATTCCGTTTGCATCATTACGTTCAATATGACGAGATCTATAAAAGTTAATCCATATTGGATATGTTTTGAATAATTTTCGTGATTGTAAAGTTTGACGCCTAAGAGTATAAAGTTTCAAATGTTGTAGTACAAAGTTTCAAAACTTGGAGTACATAAATGTTTTTTTCCAAAGTTGTTAACGTGAATGGTACAACACTGTATGCATGTGGCCATCACGCAAGGATCAAGTGTTTCAGTAATTTGGCTAATAGAGACTGATTACAAGATATTTTGCCTCTTTCCAAATAAAATTGTTGTAACACGGCCTCGGCGGGTGGCGAAGGCCTCCGACGGCGAGGTGTCACCAAGGCGTCTTCGACCGTCTTAGGGCGGAGATCTGGTGCTGACTAAAGGAACTTTTCTGGCTACGCTCGTAGGGCGCTGCACGAGGCTCAGCGAGCTTGTCGCGGATTCCGCCCGGGCCAAGCACGGACATCTCCGGCCGCTCAGGCGGACGCCGCCCTGCTTCGGCTGACGGGCGTCTCCGGCGCTGAGGGCAGAGGCCGTCTTACCCCTGAACTAATCAAACAAACAATCTTGCCTAAGTGTGTGCTGGTACCTAAGTGCAGGCGCCCGTGGTCCGCGCGAGCGCGCCAGCATGGCCCCGCGTGGCCGGGCGGAGACTTACGGGTGATGTCTCCGACCGGACCGGCGGAGACCCACGTAGGCAGCGGCGCGCCCCCGAAGACGGAGGCCAGCGTCGGGAACCCAAGCCTCTGGGCCGAAGACCGAGGCACGGTGGGCCGACCACTTATCGAGGCCGATTACTTGAAGACGGTGTGGCAGGATTGCCCCGCGAACAAGAGACTAGTGGCGGAATATTCCAGGAATGTACTGTAGCAGTTGAGGGGCATTGTAATAAATTCTGTCAAGAAGTAGTTGAACCCTATAAATAGGGAACACTTGTAATAGTGCAGATGGATGGTGGATGAATTAATGAAACCTTAGCTTTCCGTGCCAGTTTCTTACACGCCCACCTGTCGTGCCTATCCCGAGCCTCCGCCTAAGGGCGACGCTCAGCGGGCGGAGGCCTCTGTCTCCTCCACGCTGTCTGAGACCTCTAGTCTCAACATTGGCGCCCACCGTGGTTTGGCCAAGGCAAACCAACGATGGCAGGGAAAAGAAAAACCACCACCAGAGCAGCAGCGACCACGGGTCAGCGAGGAAGGCCTAGGCGCAACACTCGTAGCACCTACGCAACCTCACCAGTGGAGGATGATACCAGACCAGATGGCCAGGGTCAACCACCGAAACCCCAAGATCCAGAGATTCAAGATCCGGAGGCCCAACCAAACTCAGCCACAACACCCGAGCAAGAACTGCAACAGCTGCAAGCATAGTTGCAAAGAGCGCAACAAGAGAGGGACAGAATGGCAGCAGCATTCACAGCTAATCAGCAAGCTATTCAAGCGTCAGGACAAGCAGCAGAAATAAGGCAGCAGTTGGCAGTCCTACATGCTGAGATGCTAAGTATGCAGCATGCAGTACCAGCGTTAACCTCCGCAATCCCAGCCTCCGCAGCAACACCAACTGCAACCATGCTACAAGGCCCTCCGCCAGTGATCAGCCAGCCCACGATGCCATCTCAGGTGATGCGGAGGCCTATCGATCCCAAGTCCCCACTCTCTGAAGGCATACAACAGTCGCCATGGCCAACAGCGTACAAGCCAATCACACTACCAAAGTTCAATGGAAAGACAGACCCCCATCAGTTCATTATGAGTTACGAGGCAGCAGTAGCCTCCGCCGGCGGAGACAATGCCGTCTTGGCAAAGTCATTTGTCATTGCAGCCGAAGGCGACGCGCTGGCTTGGTATTCTATGCTCAAACCAAGCACAGTCTATCTTGGGAGAACCTCCGAGACAAGATATTGGCAAACTTCAAGGGGCTAACAGCACAGTCACTGACTTCCACAGATCTGTTCCAGTGCAAGCAAATGCAGGGAGAGACACTACATGACTACTTCCGGAAATTCGTGCAACTAAAGGCGAAGGCACCAGACGTCCCAGACGAGATCGCCATTGAAGCAGCGATCAAAGGCCTCCAAATTGGGTCGTTCGCAGCACACCTAGCAAGAAAGAAACCAACTTCCATACAGCAGTTGTATGACGAGTTCGAGAAGTACCGCAGATCAGACAATGACCTCCGCAAAAGGCTGGAGGAGCAAGGTCAAAACAGACAACAAAACAACAGAAAAAATTCCCAGAAAACCTATACGAACCAGAATGCATCAAATTAGAAACCAGGCCAGGGGCAAGTGCTCAGCGTCGAGGGTCAACCTCACCCCGAGCAAGGGCAATAGGCAGCGCCAACACGGCCGGAGACCTAGACAAGGAACCAAGGTCGGTAGGGTTACCAAGGCAAAAACTGGAACAAAAACCAAAGCTAGAAACAACGCAGGCCATATTGCGTTTTTCACGGCGAAAACACAGGGCACAGCACCAAAGATTGTTCGGAGACAAAAGAAACACAGGAAAGGATGAAGAACAAGCAAACTACCCAACCTCCGACACAGCAGAGCGCAAGAGAGGTCAACACCACCTACACAACTGGCCACCAGCAGTACTGCCCAATGTACCCAGCGCTAAACGCAACCCAAATACATCCCTCCACACTAGCCTCTGCCTATTACCCAAACTTCCTACCAGCATGGCGGTCATCGCCTTCGCAGCAGCCTCCGACGGGCAACTATAGGTCGGAGGCAAGCCTGACCTACATAAACCCAAAATCTCCCCATATAACCTACCTCGAAACAAACCCACCGGAACAAAACCAAATAAGGTTCGAGCCTCCGTCGCAACAGCACCACATGCAGCAACTGCCTCCACCGCCACCTCACAACCAACCACCAGCACCAAAAAATGAGCCAAACCAAGAAAACCAAGTCAACCCCCATGGACCGCTACCAACAATAGGCATGATACTACCAATCACCGAAGGATCATCAATGGAGTTTCAAACAAAAAAACAGAAAAATGATCACCTCCGCCTGGTAAACAATGTAGCAGTCCAAGGCCCAACGAAACACACAGATTGGTCCAGAGTCCCAATCACCTTCACATAAGATCTCCAGCTAGAGAGCTACCCTCATGCAGACGCAATGGTGATCAAGACCAACAAAGCAGCATGGGAGATAAGCAGAGTACTGATCGACACTGGCAGTTCAGCAGATATCATCTTCGCAAATACCTTCGACCAAATGAAGCTCAGCAGAAATCAACTACAGCCCTCCGAATCTCCTTTAATAGGATTCGGAGGCAAGCAGATACAAGCATTAGGAAAAATCTCACTCCAAGTGTTGTTTGGAACCCAAGCAAATGCTAGAACCGAGTACATAACCTTCGACGTCGTCGATCTGTATTACCCATACAATGCCATCTTGGGCAGAGGATTCACAACCAAATTCAACGTAGCCCTGCATATGGCCTACCTGTGTATGAAAATACCAGCACTCCATGGTATTATCACAGTCCGAGGCAGCCAGAAAGAAGCAAGAAACATAGAAAAAGCTATCTACAGAGCCCAAAGAAACATCAATGCAGTCGACTCGGCAGATAAGGAACTAGAGCCTCCGGATATGCCCAGAGGAAAAACAGATATGGCAGGTAAAGAAGATACAAAGCTGACCCCTCTAGAAAAGGAGTTACCAGACAGAAAAGTAACAATCAGCTCACAATTGAGCAAGGCAGAGGAGGAAGAGCTCATGGAAACTCTAGTAAAAAACAAGGACATCTTCGCATGGTCAGCCTCTGACCTCCAGGGAGTCAGCAGGGACATCATACAGCATGAATTGGATATCAATGAAAACATGAGACCAAGAAAGTAGAAACACAGAAAAATGTCGGAGGACAGAATCCTGGCAGCAAAGGTGGAGGTGCAAAGATTGCTAGATGCAAGAGTGATCAGGGAAGTCAAGTATTCAGAATGGCTTGCAAACGTAGTACTGGTACCAAAGAAGAATGGCAAAATGAAAATGTGCATAGATTTCACAGATCTGAATAAAGCTTGCAAAAAAGACCATTTCCCATTGCCAAGAATAGATGCCTCCGTCGACAAGGCAGCCAGATGCCAGAGGTTCTCTCTCCTCGACTGTTTCTCTAGGTATCACCAAATCTGGATGAAAAAAGAAGACAAAGACAAGACAAGTTTCACCACTCCATTCGGGACATATTGCTACACCAGAATGTCAGAGGGCCTCAAAAATGCCAGAGCAACCTTTGCCAGAATGACAAAGGAAGTTTTGGGCTCACAACTAGATAGAAACATCATAGCCTACGTCGACGACATAGTGGTCATGAGCAAGAACAAGAATGGTCATGTCTCTGACTTACAGGAGACCTTCGCCAACCTCAGGACAGCTGGCCTCCGCCTCAACCCAGAAAAATGTATATTTGGAGTCACAAAAGGGAAGATGCTCGGATATATCATAAGCAGCGAAGGCATCAAAGAAAACCCGGACAAAACCAGAGCAATAATGACAATGGCAGAGCCCAAAAACAAGAAAGAAGTGCAAAAGCTGACGGGAAGAATAGCAGCGCTCAATAGATTCATCTCAAAATCAGCAGAACGCAGCCTACCCTTCTTCCAAGCCCTGAGGGGCGGAGGCAACTTCGAATAGGGGTCCAAGCAGTCGGAGGCATTTCATAACTTGAAAGAGTATCTGGCAAACTCACTGATGGTCTCCGTCCTAGAATCAGACAGCCACCTATTGCTGTATGTGGCGGCCTCCGACCATGCAGTCAGCGCAGTCTTAGTTCACGAGCTGGAAAAAGAATCAGGCAAAACTCAAAAACAAGTTTATTTTATCTTAGAAGCACTATCCGGAACCAAGCTAAACTACACAGAGGTAGAAAAAGTTGCCTACGCAGTGCTGATGGCATCAAGAAAACTAAAGCATTATTTCCAAGCCCACGAAATCTCAGTTCCAACATCGCTGCCACTGCAAGACTTGCTCAGAAACAAAGAAGCCTCCGGCAGAATAGGCAAATAGGCTACAGAGCTATCACAGTTTGGTATCTCGTATGTCCCCAGAACAGCAATCAAATCACAAGCATTAGCCGATTTTGTAGCAGATTGGGCACCTCCGACAGAGCCCAAGGTACAACCAACCACTCAAGGCTAGATAGCATTCACGGATGGAGCCTAGGGCCAAGCCGGAGCAGGAGCCTCCGCCATCCTAACGGCACCCTCCGGCGTCAGACTGAAATACGCAGTAAGGCTAGAATTCAAATCAACAAACAACATAGCAGAATATGAAGGCCTGATCTTAGCGCTGAGTAAAGCAAAGGCCCTAGGGGCAAAAACATTAACAGTCAAAACAGATTCTCAAGTGGTCACTGGCTAAGTAGAGAAAGAATACACAGCAAGAGAGCTAGAACTCATCAAATACCTATCCGTTGTCAGAAATTTGGAGTGGAGATTCGAGGGCTTCACCCTGAAGCACATCCCAAGATCAGAAAATGCAGAGGCAGATGAATTGGTAAAGGCTGCGGCAAACAACCTACCACTGCCACCAAACACTTTTTACCAGATCTTGAAGTCTCCAGCAACTGCGGAGACATCTAAGGCACTAAAGCCCATACTACACCTGCAAAATGAAGATTGGAGAAAGGCGATAACAGAATTCCTAGAAGGCAAAACCACCGAAGAAGAAGCAAAAGCAGCAAGAATACAGGCCAGGGCAAGAAATTACACAATCATAGTTGGTGTACTGTACAAGAAAGGAGTAGTCCAGCCTCTCCTCAAATGCATATCGCAGAGTGAAGGCATAGAGTTGCTTCAAGAAATACACTCAGGAATTTGCGGGTCACACATTGGCTCTAGAGCTTTATCAGCAAAGGCAATAAGGCAAGGCTTTTATTGGCCAACACACATACAAGACGCAGAGCAGACAGTCAGAACATGCAAAACATGCCAAACATTCTCTCCAGGGCAGTCAAAACCATCATCGGAGACCCAGCTTATACCTCCGACATGGCCGCTACAAAGATGGGGTATGGACCTGGTCGGCCCATTACCACCATCCCAAGGAGGAAACAGATTCGCAGTAGTGGCAGTAGAATATTTTACAAGATGGATAGAGGCAAAGCCGCTGGCGAAGATAACCTCAGAAACTGTCAGAAAATTCTTCTAGCAAAACATCATTTGCAGATTCGGTGTACCGATGATTTTGGCAGTAGACAATGGAAAACAATTTGATTCAGAGAACTTCAAAGAATTCTGCAAAAGCATTGGGACAAAACTAGCCTTCGCCTCAGTATACCACCCAGAGTCCAATGGTGCTGTGGAAAGAGCAAACAGAATAGTGTTTTCAGCAATATCAAAAACATTGCTGGGCCTACGCAAAGGAAAATGGGTAGATGAATTACCCAGAGTGATTTGGTCATACAATACATCTATCTCAAGAACAACAGGATTCACACCATTCCAACTGCTTTATGGAGAAGAGGCCATGATGCCGGAAGAAATCAAGCACGAAAGCCTCCGCACAACGAGACAGCTAATGTTGCAAGATGAAGAATATGCAAAAGAAACAATAGAAGCATAAGACTGGAAGCAGTCAAAAGCATTGCAAAATATCAGTCCCAAACCAAGAAGTGGAGAGACTCTCAGGTGGTAAGGAAAGACATAAAACACGGAGACCTCATGCTCAGAAGAAAACCCAACGCACAACTTGTTGGTAAACTGCAACCGAAATGGGAAGGCCCATACACAGCAACGGCAGCAGGCCGCCCTGGCTCTTTCTACTTGACCGACAGCGAAGGTGTCACGACAACCCACACCTAGAATATCGACAGCCTCCGCAGATATTACATCTAGACAGTGTACCAAAGGGCAACCTCCGCAAATAATAAGCGGAGGCCCCTCTGTTCATTTACCTTTCAGTTTTTTTTCTTCAACCCAAAAAATGTAAAAGAGCCTGTACTCTTTTCCTCACAGGGGAACTCCAAGCGGAGGTGAGGTTTTTAACGAGGCAGGCTCAATGTAAAAATCCTCTACAAGTATAAAGAGGTAATCTCCCAAAAGAACACTTGAAAAGTCCGAAACCAAAAGCGGCCAGCTCTGGCGCCGCAATATTCGGTGAACAATAATAAGCACAGGTCCTTTCAAAGCGCCGGCCACAGGCATTGGCAATTTGAAACGACCTCTATGGCCAAACAGTCCTCCGACCCTTGACAAAGACCTGTCCAAATTCAGGCATCAAGGCAGAAATCAACTTGGCCAAACAGGCCTCCGACCCTTGACAAAGACCTGTCCAAATTCAGGCATCAAGGCAGAAATCAACTTGGCCAAACAGACCTCCGACCCTTGACGAAGACCTGACCAAATTCAGGCATCAAGGCAAAAACAACCTTGGCCAAACAGGCCTCCGACCCTTGATGAAGACCTGACCAAATTCAGGCATCAAGGCAAAAACAACCTTGGCCAAACAGGCCTCCGACCTTGACGAAGACCTGAACAAATTCAGGCAGCAAGGCAAAAATGACCTCGGCCAAAACCGACCTCCGAAATTAACAAAAAACCAACCCAAGCATCAGGGGCAACACCATTATGGCGCTAGAACCAGGAAGAAGGTCTCCGCCATCAAAAACATCAAAACAAGGACAAGGTTTGACAAAACCCTGTCACTTAGGCACTAGGCCTATTTACTTCAAAAAATCTCAAAAGACACAAATAATACAACCAAGATATAGGTCATTAAAGCCAAGATACGTTCCAACAAACAACGTACCAAAAATTTAACAACCAAAAGCCACCACCCCACTATAAAATGGGTTCCCCCAACGCCCTTAAAACCTCAGTCAGCATAAGGCGCAAGGGGGGAAGAAGGCAGAGCACAAACACAAGCCACAACAACGGCCATGGAGGCAGGGGTCTCCTTAGATATCTAAGTCGGCCGTAGATATTGTACGAAAACTCATAAAATTGGAGGCACCAGTAGACGATCGGAGGCAGTGGGAAAAGAGACAGGAACTACGGCACGGTGATGAACAGCGCAGGCTTACGGAAGAAGGGGGATATCGTACGAAATCTCGTAACATCCCCCTGACACCGGAGACCTAACCTGCCATCTCCACAAATGAAACATGTCCCACGGGTGTGCAGCGTCGGAGGCCCATACCACCAGACAGCTAAAAACCCAGCTAAAGAAATACCAACCGCCGTCTGCATAAGCTGCGCCAAACCTCCTATCGGATCAAACACTGATTCAGCAAGCCCCGCCAGGCGAACTTCAAGTACGCCTCCGCCGGTCAAAAAACTGCCAACACTTCTACCCCGGCCATCAAGCAAGCACAGAGAAGGAAAGAACATGGGGCGGAGATCCTGGTCACCACCTCTGTATCGCGCACGTTCGCCCAAGCAAAGGCCCACGGTGTGCAAGCTCGGGACTAGACGAGATATGTAAACTAGCACAACAGACCTAAGCCCCCGCACAAACAATCAAGAAAGTGAACCTGTTTTGTATTCCATATAACATCAAGTAGCATTCTTACAGGACGCAAACTTACAATAAAATCCTAACTATTGTGGCGGAGGTCCGCGCCAAGCAAGCGTGCGAGTAAACCCAGCGCGCTCGTCGTCTATGTCAAACCTAACTAACTCAAACATGTCGCGCGCAACGCTGTGGGGAAAGGCCGAACACCAATACTCCCAAAGCTCTCCGCTCACATAAATACCGTCGTTGTAGAGAGTCAAAGGCGCAACATCTTGCGCAGGCTCCCGATTCGGAACCTGCGCAATGTTAAAATTTCCCACAAAACCATTCAGAACAAAAGAAACTCTATTTACAAGAGTCCAATTGGACTACAATATACAAGTCAAAACAACTAAGTGCTACAAAGACCCTAGACCTCCGGCGCATCGGCCGCAGCGGAAGTCCCTGGAATGGAGCCCTCATCAACTGTGGGTGGGGACGGCGCCTGCAGCCTCCGACCATCACCACCGCCGATAGCAGCGCCCACCGGCGCGCCAGCGGTGGCGGAGGCGCTGCCCGCGGTCGCTGAGCGTGGAACTGACGGAGGCCTGCCCGCAAGACTCTTCTACGCATCCTGTAGCAAAGGCTAAAATATCATGGGCACAGGCAACGAAAGCCTTCGCAGCTTCGCAAAAAGCAAGAAAAAAACAGCAGCTATAAAGACTAGAAATACCTTCGCCCTCTTTTCCTCCGCCAGTTTCCGAGCGGCAGCTCTCCCAAACGGAGCCCAAAAGTACCCAATGAAATTTCTCAAGGCTTTTCGCAAACCAAGAGAAGTCTCACCAAGCTCCTCTGGACCCGGAAGCGCTCCCTCCAGAATACTTTCTGTATGCGTACACCCGCCGCGCACCAAAAGCTTGGCGTAATTCGATACTCCCGCCAGTGCCCCGAAGTCCGTGCAGCCATTGATCAGACCGGGGAGCTTCGCAAGGTGACGCTTCAGCTAGGAGGCGAGGGCGTAGACACTGTCTTCCTCCAGAGGAGCGGAGGTTTCGCCTCCGAACTCGGTGATGATGGCCCGGTAATGGCCAACGGTTGAAGCAAGGACCCCGGCCAATTCGTTCGCCCGAGACCCTCGGCCAATTCGTTCGCCCTAGCTTCCGCATCCCGGGCGTTGGCGAGATCGGCCCTCAAAGCCTCCTTTTCTTGTTCCTTCTCCGCTAGTGAAAGGCGGAGAGCTGCAAGGGAGTTGGACAAACCCCCTTTTTCACCTTCCAGGCGCTCGTTCTCCGCCTTGAGCGCTTCAATCGTAGTATCTCAGTCGGAGACGTCGCGAATGCAGCGCTCTTTCCATAACAACAGCCGTGTGATACCCCTGCATCCAGAAAGAAGAAGACCAAGGCGATCAGCAACAGAAACAAAAACAAGTCTAAAGGCGAATATACAACAAAAAAAGGCAAACCGCCGAAGACGTACCTGTTCTAGATGAACATGGAGAAGTTCGAAGAAATCCATGTCCCTCAGACACTGTTTGAAGCGATCTGTTCAAAGAAGAACAAACAAACACAAAACAATAAGGTGAGAAAAGCAAATCTCACAATAAATACACCAACAGCCACAGACCACCTCCGACGTCTCCAAGAACCCCAAGATAGCACTCTTCCCAACCTGAGATAGAAGTGTCGGAGGAGCCTACGTAGCAAAAAAAACACCAACAACTCAGGTCAGAGGGCCGATCAGAAACAGGCAATAACAACAGGCCAAATGACGAGTAAAATAAAAACACTCAATACTCACTCGGACCCGGTGCCATCAGCCCCGGTTGCCCCGGACCAAACATGACGCTAGCAGTGGCCGCTCGCTCCTCCGGGGTGAGGAGTCCAGCCATGACATCACCTACAAAGCAACAAGTACACGGTATTCCCACTTGGTACAATACATAAACAAATAAATCGGGCGAAGATAGTAAACACAAAAATATGCGCCAAACAAACTTACTCATAAAAAGCCTAGGCTGGGCCGCCTGCCGAGCCCCCTGGGCAGATGTCTCCGCCATATCATGCGGTGAAGGCCCAAAGGGCCGGCTCTCCTCAGCAACGGCCTGGCGGGCGGAGGGCCCAAATAAGACTAAGCCGCCGGCGCCTGCTCAGCGAGCACGACCTTCGGCTGCCTGACGTCTGCCGCTGGAGCGGAGGAAGGCACAACAACGACAGGAATCGAAGGAGCGTGCCGCAAAGCGTCCTCCGCGCCATCTTCAGAACTTGAATACAGCCCGCCAAAAAAGTCGGGCATAGGATCGGCGGCGCTAGCCTCCGGCTGTTCGGCGACACTCGCAGCACCGTGCAAGGAGCACGCTGGAGCAGCGCTGGCCTCCGGACGCCCAGCACCGCACACAGCGCCGCTCACAGGATGCACCAGAGCTCCAGGAGAGCCGCGATCCTCGCCGCTCGTGACCCGCACGTCCACTGACGGGACGGAGGAGCTCTGAACGTCTTCACTGCCGGCGGAGGCAACGCCAGCACTACCGACCGAAGACGCGGCCGGCGCGATCACCAGAGCACCGCTCTTCTTCTTCTTTTTCGCAGGCGCCCAGGCAACAACGGCGCCCTTCCTCTTCTTGGATTCAGCCTCCGCTGTAACATTTTTCGTGGAGGTCTTCTTCTTCTTCTTCTCAATTGAAGTCAGGACCTCGGCGGGGACCTCGCGCTCCCTGTAGACGATCCCAACCTCCTCAAAAACTCAATTGAGCCGTGACATGGTGCCTGCCACGGCTCTCCGAGATGTGTATTCATGCTCGGAAATCTTGCCAACCAGCCCGATGGCGTTTTCCTTAACCTCAGAGACGAAACTGTCCTCCGTCACCCCCTCCCCCAAAGACTGCCCGAAGCGGGGGAACGGAATCCCGGCCTCCGGCCCAAAAACGGGAACCTTCACATGTTCTAGCCGAAAGGCTGGTTGTCTTTGCCCAGGGGCCAGTAGTTGGAGGCCATAATCTCCTCCACCAGGTCGCGGCCCCCGGAGTAGCGGCACGCTGCTGCAAAAGCCTGGTCGCAAGCCACCCTCGCCGGAGACATCTCTTCCGGTGGTTCCACGCGCGTGTGCGACGCCATCTCCTCCATTCTTGAAGTCAATGGATACTCTGAAACCTCCGCACCATCCTCGGTAGTGCCGCGGACCCCGTAGGTCTTCACGTAGAACCACTGCTCAAGCCAGCCGTGGTCCCACTTGCCCTTCTGGCAAAAAGAAATCTCCAGGCGGTCTACGCCTTGGTTCCTCTTCGACATAAAGGTGCAACTACCATACTGGTAGGTCACCTCCACCTCCTTGCCATCCCGCACCTCCTTCTTCTTCTTCGGCTGCTTCTGCAGCTCGTAGTACGCGCAGAAGGTGTCCACATCCGGCTCGGCACCATAAGAGACACACGCCCAACAAAATTTGCTGAGCGTGAGGAAGGCAGTAGGAGTCAGATGATGGAGCTGGACATTGAAGGTCTCCAACACCCGGCGGAGGAAGGGGATATAGGGAAGGCGGAGGCCGCAGGTGAAGAAGTCCCGAAAGACCACTGCATATCCCTCCTCCGGTTCCGGAATAGTCTGGCCAGGTGGAGGGATTTTTACCCTCGAAGAAGGAAAACACGATTCCTTCAACATCTCCGCGATTGCCTCTTCAGTAATGGAGGAGGGGCCAAAATCCCATGACTTTATCGCCATGTCTCTGGAATCCGCAGCGATCAGGTCTTCAACGGACGCAGAGACACTCCCCAAATCCTCCTCCACTAGCTTTTCAAACTCCAATGCGGAGGCAGAGGCAAGCATGCACTCCTCAAAACGCGCGCCCCAGCCGGCGGCCCTAATGCCGAGAAGGTGGCGATAGGGTCCGAAGAAGGCGGGCCGACGAGTATGGGCGGAGGCGGAAAAGAAAGCCACCGCGACAGCAGCCTAAGCGCAAGACGCAGGTAGAAAGATGGAACGTGCGAGGGCAGCAAAAGGCGAAAGCGAAGAGAGCAGACAGCGATTTCTCAGAGGCAAGGAAAGCGAATGAGCAATGTGGGGGGGGACCCCGCCACCAACCACGCCCTTATATAGGCCTCAGGCAGGCGGTCTGGCTCCCGCCATACAACGGTCATCTCCGGAGAACTCGCCTGCCGCACAATGGTCATCTCCGAAAAAGTCACAAGGTATACAACGGAAATTGATAAGGCATAAACGGCCACACCGTAGGACAATGGCTAGATTTGCTGCCCAACGGCTACTCTCAACGAGACCAACGGCCGCGCCAGAGCGGGCCAGGGGGGAAGTAGTGGGGCCTCGCTTGGAGACGCCAATGCGTGTGGCCTCCGCCCCCGCGGACGCCTTTGGTCAAGGCGTTTTGAGCTCACGGCACGCTCAGGCGAACCGTGGTCTCAAAAGAGGGGAACTGTTGTAACACGGCCTCGGCGGGTGGCGAAGGCCTCCGACGGCGAGGTGTCACCAAAGCGTCTTCGACCGTCTTAGGGCGGAGATCTGGCGCTGACTAAAGGAACTTTCCTGGCTATGCTCGTAGGGCGCTGCACGAGGCTCAGCGAGCTTGTCGCGGATTCCGCCCGGGCCAAGCACGGACATCTCCGGCCGCTCAGGCGAACGCCGCCCCGCTTCGGCTGACGGGCGTCTCCGGCGCTGAGGGCGGAGGCCGCCTTACCCCTGAACTAATCAAACAAACAATCTTGCCTAAGTGTGTGCAGGTACCTAAGCGCAGGCGCCCGTGGTCCGCGCGAGCGCGCCAGCATGGCCCCCGCGTGGCCGGGCGGAGACTTACGGGTGATGTCTCCGACCGGACCGGCGGAGACCCGCGTAGGCAGCGGCGCGCCCCCGAAGACGGAGGCCAGCGTCGGGAACCCAGGCGTCTGGGCCGAAGACCGAGGCACGGTGGGCCGGCCGCTTATGGAGGCCCATTACTTGAAGACGGTGTGGCAGGATTGCCCCGCGAACAAGAGACTAGTGGCAGAATATTTCAGGAATGTAGCAGTTGAGGGGCATTGTAATAAATTCTGTCAAGAAGTAGTTGAACCCTATAAATAGAGAACACTTGTAACAGTGCAGATGGATGGTGGATGAATTAATGAAACCTTAGCTTTCCGTGCCAGTTTCTTACACGCCCACCTGTCGTGCCTATCCCGAGCCTCCGCTTGAGGGCGACGCTCAGCGGGCGGAGGCCTCTGTCTCCTCCACGCTGTCTGAGACCGCTAGTCTCAACAAAAATAATATATAAAAAATTATTTTTCGAGAAAGTAATATGTTATTTAGTCTCTTAGATCGACGCTCCACAGTTATTTGGGAGTACCATAGTAAAGCTCCTCTATTTCTCTTAATGAAATACTTGCTAAGCACCATCGCTAAAAAGATTCACAAGGTTCTCTAGAAAGGGAACACCAGAGAAAAACTCTGATTTTCTTATAGCTGATCTGTTTGAGACAGTAGCATAACATAGGCCCTGCTTACCATACATATTCATGGCACATTTATCTCCATAAAGAAGATTAAAATTCAATACATCATGATTGAGAGGGGATGTCTCTCAGTATCATTTTCTAATGCATATTCCCCATGTCACCACGATTACAAATGCAAACCCAACACCAAATCCTAATCCTGTGAAGAGGAATAGTATGACATCAGGTTTCTCATTCGGTGGATGCAGGACAATATTCGAACCATTGCTGCACCCTTTTGACAACGGAGGCCCGCACAAACCGTCATTTCCAAGAAATGAGTCATTCGTGAATGTGCCGAAATGAATTGACTCTGGTATTCTTCCCACTAGCATATTGTCAGATAGATTTAATGTTGTGAGGAAGTCCAGTGATGCTAGCTCTTGCGGGATCTCCCCTGAAAGCTCATTTGACGAGAGATCCAATGACTCAAGCTGGTTCAAACGGCCAAGTTGGTTGGGTATGGGGCCTGTCAAGGCATTATGTGACATGTTCAATTCAGAGAGATAGACAAGATCACCTATTGACTTCGGGATGTCTCCATGGAACAGGTTACTTGAGACATCAATAAATACAAGGGCCACTAAATTATTTGAGAATGCAATGTCGTGCCCTTTGTGTGTGACCTCAACAGTAAATTGGTATGCCTGTCCATGACGATATCGATTTTCCACCATAAATGTCTCGTTAGAAGAACTGGCCGTCATGGACTTCAAATTGCTAAACCACTCTTCTGGCAGTGTACCATAAAGGTTGTTTGAGGCTAAATCGACAACTCGAAGTTCCAAGAAATCACAATTGCTCCTATCTTCTGCAACAGAGGGTCCCAGTCCCAGGTGCCCAGTAAAATTGTTAGACTTCAACACAAGGACTTGAAGGTTAGGAAGTTTACTCATCCAACATGGAAAAGAGTCACTAATCTGGTTGTTTCCGATGTCAAATATCTCTAACCATTGGCAAGCCACCAGAGATCTAGGTATTTTCCCTTCAATCTTGTTGCTACCAAAATCTAATTCCTGGAGTGAACATTCTTCTTTCATGCTATGTGGCAACTCCCCGTGAAGTTGATTTCCCGCCAAATTTAACACTTGTAGGCTATTGAGGTCCTCCATTAAGCAGGTAGGGATTGATCCATTCAAATTATTGTAAGAGAGATCAAGGAGATTCAGGCTCCATGCAGTGCATATCGGCGCTAGAATTTCTCCAGAGAGTTTGTTTCCAGAGGCTTTGAAAGATGCAGTATCAACGATGAAAGTGCCAAAATTAGATGGGATAGTTGAGAATTGGTTGCTTGAGTAATCCAGCAACCAATTTGCTTCCTGTGGTAAAGGTATTGCCCCTTGGAAATTGTTGAAACTGAGATCAAAATACTGGACGTATATAGGAAGAATAGGGTAATCATAACCCATGCTCGTAAAATTGTTATGTGAAAGGTTCAAAAAGCTAAAAGAGGACCATTTCTCCCATACCCATTGGGGCACAGCCCCGTTTATGTAATTGTTTGAAATGTCCAGCCCACTAATCTGGTCCAGATTTCTCAAGTCATTTGGGAATTCAGATATGTTACAAGAAGCTAAACCCAAATACTTTATTGGGGGGAGGGATGCCAATGAAGAGTTGTCTTGGTCTTCTGGTACCACATTTAGTAGATTGTTTGAGAGATTCAAATCAAATAGCTTTGGTAGTTTCCAAAATGGAGTGAGTTGCACTGTACCAACCAAATTATTTGAATAAAGCAAGAGCATGTTCAAGTGCGTTAAATTTGAAATATGTTGAGGTATTTCCCCCAAAAAATTGCATCTGAAGAGTGCTAGTTTTCTCAATTTTGGCAAATTGCCGATGAAAGAAGGTATTGGCCCTGATAAACCACAATTTGAGAACTGGAGAACCAACAAAGAAGTTAAATTAGTCACCCATGCTGGTACTGGCCCTACTAGCCCGAATCCAGAGACCTCTAATAGTTTTAAGGACGTGAGCTGACCCATCGATGAGGGTATCTCCCCGGAAAACCCTCGACCACCAAGGGCTAACTTCTTCAAGTGTTGGAGATTGCTGATGGAACTCGGAATTGTACCAGAGAAGTTGGTGTTACCAAGAAGCAGATTCTTTAATCGGCTATCAGCAGAGAAATTTGGTAAAATGCCAGATATTTCGATATTGTTGCTAAGATCAACCGTTCTTAATTTCTTTTGTTCAAATATTTTCGGGGAGACCCACCCTTCATGATGATTACGGCTGAGCTGGAGTACTTCCAGAAAGGAGAAGTTGGCAAAGAACTGGGGAATAGGACCATCCAAATGATTTTTGCGTAGGTCAATTAGAACGAGCGAGCTCAAGCGAGACAGTGAAGCACTGATTGGCCCATGCAGCTGGCAAAACGGTAAGCTAAGAACTTGAAGATTCGGAGTATAATTGGCAAGGGCATTGCACCACTCCATCGCAGGGTTATTTGACAAGTCCACAAAGCCAGCACGGAGCTCCAGCAAACTACTAAGGTTCGCAATCAATCTTGCAAGGTTTGGCTCTACAAGCCAATTCCCAGCATAATTGAAACTGTAACCATCATCGGCTAGGTCAAGGATATCGAAAGCAGCAGAGAGATCGAGGGAGACCAAATTCCTTAGACTTCCGATACCAGTTGGTATCTCCCCTGAAAAGCTGGAACTAGAGAGGTTGAGGTGGGTGAGCTCAGTTAAACGCTCGAACCCAGCAGCTGGGAGTTGAGACCCGTTGAAGCAGTTGCCACCAAGGTTGAGATACCTGAGTGAGGTCAGCTTGAAAAGCGCAGGGCTGAGCCCGCCACTCAATAAGCCGTAGTCGCCCAGGTCGAGAGATGTCACGCGCCCGTCGTTGGAGTGGTCGCAGTGGACGCCCTCCCATCCGCAGCAGTCGGTGCCGGGCCTCCACGATCGGAAGGGCATGGTGGAGTAATTGGTGACGGAGAAGGACTGCTTCAGCTGGAGCAACGCTAAGGCCTGGTCGGGAAGGCATGGAAGCACCGATGCGGTGATCGTCGTGTGGTTGGTGTACGCACCACCGCCTGCGCCTGGAGGTACAAGCGAGCATAAGGCTAGGACGACTACGAGCTGTATTATTTGTAGCAGCTGGAGGAGCAACACCGGCAGCTCGTGAAAAGCCATTGTGGAGGGCATGTGTGCACTACCTACCGTGCAGTGGGTGGTTGGGGGCGGAGGGGAGTACGCCTAGTGTAGAGGGAGGATTCCACCGTGCCCCAGTTTTATACATCAGCGTAGCTCTTCTGATTTACGTTTACCGATCATTTAGCAGTCAAAGCAGCGTCGGTACCATGGGCCCTGGCGCCATGCTGCTCGGCCAATCGGCTCTCTGATTGCAACGTACTTACCAGTCAAAGCCGGAGAGCATGATGATGACCCGGCAGTGCTGCTGCTGCTGGAAGTGCGCGTAAAGTGTAAACAGAAGCTTCTCATCGTGATAAATAAACGTATGTAATTTTGTACCCATTAGCATGTTGTACGTTAGGCGAACGATGCTTTATCTTTTCTAATATGTAATTTTTGTTATAATACGCTTAGATATACACTATATGTCTAATATATAGAAATAAAAACAATATACATAGAAAATACAAAACATCTTATAATTTGAAGATGGAGTAACAATCAATCTCGGATTGAGGCTTTTTTAATGCCACGTAATTAAAGGGCAGTTCTTATGGACTCTATAATAAAATATTAATTACACGGACAGTCAGGACTCTCTAAAAATGAACTGTCAAGGAGACGAGAACACTTACATATTTTCAGTGCGGTTGATGATGCAGAAGCATAAGAGGAGGTGCAGGAAGACGTGGAGCTTTGAGTGCCTGGAATTCATCTCATCTACTGCTGTTTTGCCGGCTCTCACTTTCGTACGATGGCGTTCGATTATTGGCTACTTTTATATATATATATATATATAGAGAGAGAGAGAGTGTGTTCGTTCTTTAGTCGCTCCTAAAATTTATATCACATTCAATGTTTAGGTACTAATAAAGAGCATTAAATATAGATTAATTATAAAACCAATTACATAGATGGAGGCTAATTTACGAGACGATTTTTTAAGCCTAATTAATCTGTCAGTAGCACATATTTACTGTAGCACCACGTTGTCAAATCATGAACTAATTAGGCTTAAAAGATTCGTCTCGCAAATTAGTCACAAGTTGTGTAATTAGTTTCGTAATTAATCTATATTTAATACTTCATGCATGTGTCTAAATATTCGATGTGATAGGAATTTTAGAAGAAACCAAACAGGGCATAGCAGCAGAGTTAGAGGCAGGGGCATTTCCTTTTTCGAAA
The DNA here is from genome assembly GCA_904845875.1 of Miscanthus lutarioriparius. Lineage (NCBI taxonomy): Eukaryota > Viridiplantae > Streptophyta > Magnoliopsida > Poales > Poaceae > Miscanthus > Miscanthus lutarioriparius. The sequence continues at coordinate 101,261,421 of CAJGYO010000006.1, forward strand.
AAAATATATATATAGTTTACGTGCAGCATATCACAGATTCACGGTGCATGGCGTGCATAGAATGGCACTTCGCGTGCGCGACCATCCTGTGGCTGATGATGCTCCCTACTTTTCAGCATATGACAGATTCACAGTGCTGTCGTCAGTTCATGGCGTGGCGTAGGCGTACGTAGAATGGAACTGTGCGTGTGCGACCATCCTGTGCGTGATGCTTTCTTACCCGTGCGACACGGTAAGTCGCTACCTAACAATGCGCGGCAGTATATAGGACCGTTCAGGGCATGTTTAATTTCTTCCTCTAAACTTTAGATGTTTAATAAAATTTAGAGCTAATTAAAGCTCCAAACAAGTGGCCCAAAATTAACTCTAAACTTTAGCTCACCTCACATCAGAGCTTTAAGTTTAAAAGTGAGCTAAAGTGTTCTAATTCTTTCAGAGCTCTAAAGTTTAGAGGAGATGATCCAAACAGACCATTAGTCGTACTTTGATGAGTGCTTTCACTCCCTGTCCAAATAATAATAATTTTTAACACTAAATTAATAGGAGGCTCTAAAGTTTCTGCCTTTTAACAGCGGAAACAATTTTCAGAAATCGAACCAAACACAACCAAAATATTCACTACAACTTCTTCCTTGAAGAAAGCTAAAGACATGCATTTCTTTATCTAAAAACATAATAAAATAAAATCAAGACAAACCACACAATGGAATCACTCTTATATATTATCCAGACATTTGCGAAGTACTACTCCTCCGTCCCCACCACCCCAACAAAAAAGAATCTAACTTTATGAGAAATCAAACCATTGTATCCTTAGTTTTAACCAAATATATATATAGAAAAAACTACTAATATTTACGCAAAAGGTATCACTAAATTAATTATGTAACATATTTTTATGATTAACATATTTAAATATATAAAAGTTAATATAGTTTTCTATGAACATAGTTTTAAAATAAAAATCATTTAACTTAGTTTTAAAATAAAAATTATTTAACTCTTTGAGAAACGAGATGTATATTAATATTTTTTGGACAGGGAGAGTACTCATCAAAGTACGACTAGGGCCTGTTTTGATTCTCTCCTCTAAACCTTAGAGCACTGAAAGCTTTAGAGCACTTTAGCTCACTTTTAAGCTCTATAGTGCAACTCCAAGAGACTTGATAAAATTAAATGCTAAATTATGAGATTTAGCCATTATGTAAAATAGAAAGCCCATCTAAAATAGAGAGTTTTACAACAACCTAGTTAAATTAAAAAACCAAGATAGCAAGCAGGGCTTGCTAGGGAAATATGGCCAGCGAGAATAGTGGGATAGCCAGCTGAGAAAATAAAAAACAATATAGACAGGCTGTTGGAATGTTTTTTAGAGCGCAATAGCTATAAATGGCTTCACGAGTACATTTAATCAGTCTGTTGGAGTTGCTCTAAAGCTCTGAGGTGAGGTGGACTAAAATTTAGAGCTAACTTTAGACCATTTGTTTGGAGCTTTATAATCAGCTCTAAATTTTAAACATCTAAAGTTTTGAGAAAGAAATCAAACAGGCCCTAAACGGTCCTATATACTGCCGCGCATCGTTAGGTACCGACTTACCGTGTCGCACGGGTAAGAAAGCATCACGCACAGGATGGTCGCATACGCACAGTTCCATCGTTAGGTTCCGACACGGTTCTCTTGATTTTTCTGTCATCCAACACCAGTCCGTCAGCCTCGCTCATATTATAAACACAAAAGGCAACATATAGATCTACCTGTAGCTGGGCAGCAGCCGGTGCGACGGCCAGGGCCCATGCCACGAGGGGCCCATGAGTACATCTATGTATGTAGTATTTTTTTAATGAAATGAAAATTTAAATGTCCATAAACTTAGCACAAGTCTAAAATTAAGGAATTAGCTTGTCATCACTTCCTATTCTGATATTTAGCTATTCTCGATTGCCAACCGATCCTGATCAAGCGATCATTTCGCCTCCCAATTGCCTAGACCAATTGCCAAACACAGTTTCTAGTTTGTTTGCTTTTTATATATAAAGAGTTTCTAGTTATCTTCGCTAGGTTTGACAAGCGTGTTCCCTCTATGGAGGGTAAACGCCGACGCATATGGCCGTATCGGCGGCACACCACCAAGCCAACCAAAGTCCAATCCAAACTCCAAAGAGACGACACAATGACGCACAGTCGTCAGACTGCATGTGGACCAGTATTCTTCCTAGCCCTAGGAGAGCTCCTCTTGCAGTTGCAGGACAGAATGGCAGATAGCTCCAACCATGCTATTGCTATCTCCCCAGACTGCCTATTTCATGATAGGTCCAAACACATGCAGCGATGCAAATGCTGTTGGTACAGTCCACGCGCTCGTGCTCAGAATCAGCGAAAACAGGCATGTTGATGTTGAGTTTACCCACGGCACCGAGTTCTGAAAATGGTGTCCCAATGGGGGAATACAACCAAGCTGCCGGCATCGCTGTTGGTGTGTTGGAACCCACATGGATCCAATAACACAACTTTATACGGCTACAGTGACAGAGGGACAGCTGTGTTTACCTGAACAACAGTTTAACATGAACTACATGCATAGGTGGCCTGCCCCTGCAGCACCGCTGTAACGCAACAGTTCCGAGTAGCATCAAGCTTGGGCCATCTGCACATGAACATCAAGGAGTCAGAATTCGGTAGAGCCGCAGATTCCATTGGTTGTTTCTTACTTCTCAAAAGCAGTTTGATTCTGCTTCCCGCATACTCTGTTTTTCAAAAGTAGGTTCAAATGAATGCTTTTCCCTATGCCATGGCATAATTACCTTTGGAAATCATAATCTTTGGTGAATAAGCCAGCGGGTTTATGAAAACTTCTGATTTCAGGTTCTTTTAGTAACCAATCAGTTGCGTAAGGGGCTACGGAACTGGATTCTACATGTGAAAGGACAAGAGGGCATATCTAAAAGATTCATGGACTAGAGCTATACCAGTTTTGCAGCATTTCTGTTCTTCAGTGTCAAAACTGCTGCTTCAGCGAAGGCCTGTGCAGCTCGGGCCTCTGCTTCTGCAGCCTCTGCTTCCCTAGCAGCTGCTTCAGCTTCTGCCATGATAGCCTCAGCCTCTGCAACTGCATGAGCAGCGGCAGCCGCAGCTGCCTCAGCAGTCATAGTTGCCATACGAACCAATTCAGCATCAACTTGGGATCTCGTGAGGGTTCTACTAGCATCACTCCCTAATTTCAAGGGTTCTCCTTGCACGTCTACCAGCAGCAGCATCTTGGGGTTTCGGCCCTCTAAGCGTGGTGAACTAGGTGCTATCCTGTACTTCCGATTCACCTGCAAACTTCCACTGGTCATGCTGAAAAGCTCAAGGTTCTTCAATTTGAGAACATGCAACTTCTGATTGGATCAAAATATGAACATTCAGCAATGAAAGATGGCTCATTGGCTCATGGACACCATAAAGCCCACAAATTGAGTTGTGCTGAAAATAGCATTTAAAGTAAGATCAGCCGGAAACCTGCAGTCTAACAAGGATTCTACATGAAATTAAACAAGAAATCATTATGTAATAGACTAACAGTGGAGTATTGTGCATCACTAAACAAGAAATTAGTGCTTGCAAATACTGAGAAACATGTTTGGCACTGTAATAATACACAGATAGTAGAGTATGGTGCATGACTGAACAAGTCTATGCGTGTGCACCTTCTCAGAGCACATGCTTTATGGCCAAACATATGTGTCATGATAAACCTTCATATACTTGTATTCACAAATATGGCATATGAGTTGTTCCAGTTGGATGAAAACTAGGCTTCTGATGGTGTTATGCACAGATTTTACTTATCTAGGACTACTTCATTAGATGATATCATGAGAATGCACTAGTGCGGTGGTTGGCCAGTGGCCACCCAGTTGTGGTGCCATAGGACCAGGGTTTGAACCCTGGTTTTCACAAAAGGTCCCTCACTGTGTAACTGCTTTCAGAGATATACACAGTTGCATCCTGGGCAGTCAGCCTTCATGGCCTTCTTGACCCTGTGATTACGGTTTCTCCTTAATGCAGTGCCTTGGGGGAGACCTTTCCCCCAAGAAGAGGTTTTTTTGGTGATAACATTAATTGAATTTACTCACGTGGTATCACCTAGTAGTTTCATCTTTACAACAACAACAACAACAAAGCCTTTAAGTCCCAAACAAATTGGGGTAGGCTAGAGTTGAAACCCAGCAGAAGCAATCAAGGTTCAGGCACGTGAATAGTTGTTTTCCAAACACTCCTATCTAAGGCTAAGTCTTTGGGTATATTCCATCCTTTCAAGTCTCCTTTTATTGCCTCTACCCAAGTCAACTTCGGTCTTCCTCTGCCTCTCTTCACCATAGTTTCATCTTTGAATTAACTTTATTTCTCATAGCATAAAATGATGTAGAGAGCTACAAAAATCATATTTACCTTTAACAATTTCCCACTGGTAGCTAAATCCTTCAGTTTTGCAGACAATAAGTGATCAAAATCACTAGGTGGCCAATATTGCTCCTACATAAAACCAGGGTAAGAACCTGATTGTGTACATAGCAAATAAGACGACCATGACCCAGTTGGCCAAGAATTTTTATTAGCTAATAAGAAAGAACATGATGATTTCAAAATGAAATCAGAACTCTGCAAGAAGACATAGTGCAATAGCTAACTTTTGACCAACAAAAGGATGAAATCGAATGTAGCTAGACATGCTTTTTTTATTGGATTCTAATATTTGATATCTGTGATATATCATTTTTATACAGTCAAATCAGGTGTACTGAAGTTCTGTTTCTGTATGAAACGGTGTTCACTATTTATTTAGGTGTTTAGGAGTAATGATCCTTGCAACAGATATGGGTGGCACCAGCCATCACTGCATAGGCAGGCAACCTGCAAACTTGGGCAAAATCATGAGTTCATGATGGCTGGGTAGTGCCACCTAGTTGATTTCTTATACACTTTTGTCAAAAATAAAAACAATAAATTTATTATTAACAAGATATCTTGTGTATAAAAAGCTTTGGCTGACTAAATACAAACAAAAAGGCAAATAATGTTGACATTCAAAAGTAAAGGAAAATGGAAATGTAGACAGACCATAAAGCATATTATAAGTCTATAAGTCCTAGAAAGAAACAAAAACAAGAGAAGAATGCACACCTCTATGTAATTAGCAATAGTAGTTCTGTGTGACCCTGTAGGCTCATTCAAGTTCTTTATAGCCTCCATTATAATATTGTCTAGCCTGCATTAAAGCCATTAAAGTAAGCGAAGACTTCAGTCTATCTAGTTTTCTATTGAGATAACAAAGAGAGGAAAAAAAGTTAAACGGCACAATTATGTATTATTACATTTATGCATATGCAATCACCTTGAGTGAGATTTCTTTGAATTTGAAGTATTCCACGCTTCAACAGGCACTGATGCTATAGGAATAGGATTTACATCAACAATCTCATCATCAACATCAGAAGTAACTGTGCTCAGTGCCAACGAGTGATCATTATTCTTAGGAGCAGCTCGGGTTCTCCTCGTGGAAGTTCTCCCCCTGTCACGAGCACTCGATGAAGTGACAATTACATTCATGTTGCGCCATTTGTCCTAAGTAGTGATTAATAGAAAAGAACATATGAGCATTAAGATTGAAGATGAATCTGGAAATTTAAAAACCAAAAGACACATGATTTCAAGGAATACCCAAATATGGCAGTCCCTTCACTAAAGCAAACTTACGTAAAAAAAGGAATCGAGTGAATAGTTTTAACCTTTAGGTCAACATTCGAGCGGTAGCGCAAAGTGGAGCTAAGTTCTGGATCATTCAATATCATACGCCAATTTCCAACTCCATGTCTCGCTACTCCAGCTCTAAGAGCAGCCTCTTCCTCAGAAGTCCACCTCTGTTTTGGAGCCCCCATGCGTAGGCCCAATCTTTTCAGTCAAATACAATATGAAGACGAATGTATACCTTCTAACCTGGATTGTGAATTCAATCCATTAGAACATTGTAAAACTGGAAGGAATATAACAACTGCTGGACTACAATAGATTAACACTACTGCAAACATTGAATCATCTGAAAACTCAATTCTAAGAATATTTTGGTAACAAACAAATCCAACATGTGCAAAAACTTATCATAAATAAATTCTTGTTTTAATATGTACAACATCCTGCCATGCTTGGCTAAAGAAGAAAATCAGGTTTGTACTACAACTTAAATATACCGAATATTAAGAAGGGAAGTCTAATGTACCACATAAAATCTGTACAGGCCTAGAAATTACTGAAGAAATATTTGCTGGTTTTCAAAGGCTCTGTTATTGTTCATGAATACAGCCTATGATATTCGTCATAGTATTACTCCCTTCGGTCAAAAGTAAGTGATGTTATAGACATCGGCACTGTCCTGAATACACAACTTTGACTACTGATTCTTGTTGTGATATATTATGAATGATCTGCTGTCCAAGTTCAGATTGGTTCTTTGCACACAGCCCAAAAATATCACTTATTTGTGACTGGAGGGGTACATATGAGTCAAAATGGCATAAAGTAGCCTCTATGATGTGATCTAACAGAGCTTCAAACTAGACTACTAGAGCTTGCAAAGCAACTTCAGAACTACTTTTTTTTTCCTCAAAAAAGTGGTAACCGGCAAATCCAATCATATCCCAATAATATTGTGCAGTTCTATTTAAGAATTCCATTGCTATGGCATTAACAGCATGACCTAACCTCCTATGATACCAAAACAAACCATGAAAAAGATTGATGCAAGACATAAGACAACATGGGAGCATTTCATTTCATGAAGAAGGAAACTGCTTCACCATCTCCATTTCTTACTGAAACTCCAAGGATGCCCTTTCCAACAAATCCTAACAAACTTAATAAATTGTAACACAGGAACATGATGAGTTCAGGGTCAGGGGCGGACCCAGTAAAGTACATGGGTGTCCAAATGTACAAATGTACGGTCCATATTTTTCGCCAAAAAAATCGCAGCTGGTACGCATAATAATACATAAATAATACATAAATACACTTGCAATTAGATCAGATCCGAATATACAAATACCCATATAGGTTAAGTTAGGGTTCGCGTGCTCGGTTTCGCACAACAGGAAGGGAAGAGAAGGGATGCGCATACCTGGTGGGTGCTCGTCCCCGGCCCAAGGAAGACCTGGCGAAGGAACCGACGAGGCTAGACCTGGGCGCCTGCCATAGGTCTGCAACGGCGGTCGCCCAGCTGCGGCGCTGCGCCACGCGAGAGAGAGAGTGAGAGCGCGCACACCCGGCCTAAACCCTTCCTTTGCTTGTTGCTGCCCGCCGCTCGGCAAATCGCTGCCCTACGTGGCGCTTGTCTCCGACCTCCCCCAAGCGTCAAGCCCCTCTCCTCTCCGGCTCTCCCTCGTCAATGGCACCCTGAGCCTGCGCTCCTCACTCGTGTGGTCCGGCACAGACATGTGCAATCTAGATAGCCATAAGGCCCATGGCCCACGGTCGTTAGCACAGCCCATGACCTGATGTTTCGGCCTTATCTAGGCACGGCCCGACACGACCTCGGCTAGCACTTTGAGGCGACGATGGCGGGTGGCCCCGAACGGCGTGTGGAGAGAAATATTGCGAGGCCCTGGCCCTTGTCTTCGCGGCATGGTGGTGCTGGGCCACGTCCCTGCCCAACGTTTGCTGTAGTAGCGACAACACAGGGGCGCGTGCGCCATGACGCGTGGTGGAGCAAGAACGCGACGACGGTGCTACGGATTAGGGACGTGACGACGTTGTGGCATGACAATGCCCACGTGGTGGCGCATCTCGAGCACGACGGTGGCATGGTGGTGCAGCTTGGCACGCGCGGCCTTAGCATGTCATCAGGTCGATCTCGACCCGGCCCGGCTAAACTGTAGTAGAGTCTTGTCTTGGCTAATGGCACAACCCATGGGCAAACACGACACGAGCATGCAGCTAATAGGGTCGTCCCACCCATTTGGTCATCTATACAGGAATGTGACCGATTTGGAGGAGAATGAAAAGACTTGTGGCTGGCAGCTTAAGATAAGATTGTAAAGGGGTAAAATGCGCATTATGTTAAAAAGGTGGTCATGTTTCGACATGGTTTATGAAGGACACGTGGACGCCTAAGAGGGAGGTGAATTAGGCAACTTAAAAATCTAACTCTAGACTATGGCCTCTTTTTCTACCTCTAGCAAAACCTATGCAAAAGATAATCTATCTAGATGTGCAACTACGGTTTTGCTAGTGTGTTGCTATCTCTACCGCAGATGATAATAATATGATCAATGTAAATGCGGAAGCTTAAAGAGCAAGGTAGAGATATGCAAACTCCCGTCGATGACTCCGGTATTTTTACCGAGGTATCGAGAAACGCGCAAGCTTCCCCCTAGTCCTCGTTGGAGCCCCTCGCAAGGAATCCCTCGCAAGGGCCAAGCTCCTGGTCGGGTAACTCCGTGGATAGCCTCGGACCTTCCCCACACGCAAGTGGGTCTCCGACGTGCCTTCCGGCAAGCCTCTCCCGGATGCTCCCCGCCGTCTTCACTATCAAGCTTTCGGCCGAAACGCCGCGGGCCTTGTTCCCTTCGGTACACGGTGGCGGCCGCACCACAAATACGGGTCGGTGCGATCTCGCAAGACTTCAAGCCCCTCCGATGTACAACTCTTGTGCTCGCAAGCACGGGGTGGTAAGAGGTATGCAAACCTCACTAAACACTAGGCTTATACCTAGAGCAAGCGCATAAGCGGTGGTCTAATCAACCTAAGCACCTACGCTAATCACCTGATGAAACACTAAGCACTATGCAAGTGGAGATCACTAAAATGGTGTATCAACACCCTAGATATGTTTCCTTAGCTCTACACTACTCAAATGGCCGGTTGGGGGTTGTATTTATAAGCCCCACTGAGAAAGTAGCCGTTGGGGTCGAACTTCCGCAAAACTGCTACTGACCGGACGCTGAATTGTCCTAACCGGACGCGTCCGGTCGTCCCGACCGTTGAGCCGGCAATGTACTGATCGGACGCTAGCCAGCGTCCAGTCGCCTGCCACCGGACGTGTCCGGACGCAGATTTGCCGCTCTAGAACCTTACTGTAATCGATCGGACGCTACGTTCCTGCGTCCGGTCGGTTGCCGCCAGCGTCCTGTCGCCTGTCTACCGAGTCTCCACCCAGCATCCGGTCGCAGCGTCCGGTCGCTTGTCCAGCGTCCGGTCCCCACCGTGAGCTCGTTTCTTCGCGATCTTGCATACGGCTTGGTTCCAATCTTCATGCTTGGACTTTACTTGATCTCTTGGGTCTTCTCTTATGCTCCTAAGGTCTTTCTTAAAGTGTTGATCATCGGATCACCACGTCGCCTTCGTCCAAGTCACGTCTTGCATCCTATTGAACTATAAAATAAACACTTGCAAATTCATTAGTCCAATTTAGTTGTGTTGGTCATCAAACACTAAAATCCAAAGTAAATGGGCCAAGGGTCCATTTTCCTTACAGTTTATATGTAAATAACAATGATGGCACGTTAGGAATAGAAAATTAGGAATCAATTGTATCGAAGAAACCTATAAAAAAATTTCTTTTCGAGAGCAGGCATTTTTCATTAAGAGGAAGAAACCTATAATTTTCGATGGCATTGATGGATATATAGGTACAGATTTGGATAACAATCAAAGAATATTCTCATGCCTAATTCACCACCAATTTGGGGGACTTCACATGTTAGATCACATATATCATTTTTGCTAGCTAAATATGTGGAGAAGTATAATCATGGCCTAAAAGAGTGTAATCCTAGACTTTGAATAAATCAAACATTTTTTAGTTTGAATAGGTTGGTAGAAAATAATATCCTACATTTGTATTTCCAAATATATTTGTTGTAAAAACATATTTCATGATTGATTTAATAATACTAAATAATCATATTTTTAATACATATTTGATCAAATTTGAAATCGATTGCTCATTGAAAAATGAGAATTAGATTCTTTGCGTTGGGGTGAGTAATGAAGTAAGGTGACGCAGACGCAGCAAGACCAATGTTAGCCGTGTGGAAAATTTTAACAGGCTCTCATCTATAAGCATGGGCCGGCTCACTAAATGTCAGCTTACAATGTCCTTGGCCCGTGCGATTCTAGCCAGGCCCAGGCGTGTTGCTGGTTGCGGCTGCAAGCCAAGAACGGCGCCGCCATGCGTGCGGCACTGCGGGCGTCGTCGCGGTGAGAAGGATACAAAGGAGAAGGCTGCGAGATCGATGGCGGATGGTACTCGGTGATGCTGCGTGAAGGGGTGTCAACTGTCGACATGGATTGCACGAGGCAAGGTGCTCGCGCGCGTCCGAGCAGCGGCTCATTGCAACGTTGGATTCAGCAGGACGGAGCTAGGCCCGAGCACGACCGCGTGCATGCATGAGAGCGTGAGCGGTTCTGCCGGTGTCCAGAATGGCTTCAGATTGGAGCCGAACTTACTTAGGGCAACGCTGACTGCATGTAACGACGTCTCGTGAAATCAGGATCGGTGATGCATGCATGCGTAGAGTTGGAAGGAATCAACATCTGGACATCTGGTCGATCGATCTCCCGGCCGGCCGATGCCGTGATGTGTTGACGACAAGCTTGTGGGAGAAGCCTTCGAGTTGCTTTGTTTATATATTTCCTGCAGGGATGCACTGCCATTATTGCCTTCTATATTAAGAGGTGTTTGGTTCTACCTCTTAAACTCTAGACGCTGTCCCATCGGATGTTTGGACACATGCATGGAGTATTAAATATAGACAGTGTAAGCTCGGAGGCTCAAATTCAAATTCAAACTTAACCTACTGCATGATTTAAATAATTGATGCCAAATAATCTACTTCACTTGTTGCGTAGGGTAGTTATCTGTAGATACATATATATACCGCACAAGGCATTTTATATTGTCGTAGATCTACTAGCTTGATGACAATAATGCATATCATTGCAGTGTAAATTAAATTGGTAGCAGATTTGTACTGCTAAAAAAATCGAGGATATCGACGTTTGAATCAGTCATGGCGGGAACGTTGGCACGGGCGTCAGTGTCAAGGTCAATAATTGCCTTCAACAACGACGTCGACGCAAAGCTTGTCGCGCTGTAAAATATGTTGTCGGTGGCTTGGACAACGTATATATATAATCCAGACAAGGCCTAAGAGCTTAGTAAAAAAACTAGAGGTGGGCATATAGTTAACCAAAACCGAAAAACCGAACCGAAACCTAAGAATAGCAACTTAAGTTTATGTATAATGTCTCATATTGAATTGCTATGTATTTGTGTTACCACATTACTATTGTTATCGACTCTCCGATGACATCATGTGCCGCCCTAAGACTGAGCAGACACTTGTCCTATACAACTTTGGTACAAAACCGAACAACTATAAAAACCCACGCCACTACTTGCTCCAACTTGGTCGAATTGACCCAACTAACAACTCAAATAACAACAAACAAGGACCGAAGAAACACGACGACCTGTCGGGGCGCCACCAAACAGCATAGCTTGGGGCACCACCATGGCCAGACGGCAAATGAGCAACCGCGGAAGTGGAAAGCCTAGCAATGCCTCTAAGCAGGAAACGACGCTAAAAAGCGTCGATAAGGTAGCCCGGCAGAGGAAGGTTTTCACTTGGCAACATTCAGTACAATAGGAGGAGAGGTAGGTAAGACGCCTCCAAGAAGCGGACTTACGGTGGGTGGAGTTTAAAAATAGAGAGGCTTAAAATAGGTTTTGTGCTTAGTGGGAGGCCCCAATCATCGGCCTACCTCTGATTGTCTTTTATAATGTGAATCGATCCCATAGGAGTAGAACAAAACTAAAACGACCTGTGATTTGGAACGTAGCGTGGCCAATGATACCAGTCTGCATCTGATTTTTTTTCGAAATCCATGACGCTTTTCTCAAAAGGATCCATGCATGCACCGCACGGGTCCGCGACATGCCAACATGTCAGCTTTCGCTTCTCACAGTGCAACGAGAAAATGGTAGCAATAGATCGACGATATTGGTTGGGCCGGCTGCTGACAATTCACAGCGTCCCCGATCACCGTCCCCGGCTGCTGGCAATAGATCGACGATATTGGTTGTTCACGTACGTGTAGGAGCGCCAAGAGGTACTCGATCTCTTCTTTTTTTCTCCTTCACCTCGTCCCACAGGCTCAGCTGTTGGTCGTTATAACAAGCTATTGCACCTGCTCTCATGAATGGATCGATCACACACACGAGAGAAACTTTCATGATTGAGACGTACAAACTACTACTCTTGTGTTGCGATAAATATGTTATCTTAATTAAGGAATAAAATTATTCTAGCCACCGCATCAACCATATATATAGCTTTGAAGCGGATTGGTACTGCTTTTCCTTTGGGCTCAGGCATGGTTGACAAGCGGGACTTTCCCTTTTTGTTTCCCTTCGGAACTGGAACTACTGCTGGAGCATCCAATTCGTCAGTTACTGGCATGTTTGTGGTGAAAGCACCTTTTTTCAAAGCAAAGGCGCGCAGCGTTTAATTAAATAATGGGCAAATCGGGAGTTTGCAAGCTACGAACTTGTGGTAGTGTAGAAGAAGGTCCGGCATATCGAGGAATAGGAGCCACACCAACCATGAATGGTCGAATCGTCGAGTAGTAAGTAGTAGGGGAAGTTAATCTTCTTCTTTTTTCGAAGCATATATATATATATATATATATATATATATATATATATATATATATATATATATATATATATATATATATATATATATATATATATATATATATATATACACCGCATCAACCATGGATATGCAGAATGTCATCGATCATATATATATATATATATATATATATATATATATATATATATATATATATAAAAACTTCAGCAGAAAACGAACCACAAAACCGAAGCCATCTTCTATCAGCTTGTTCGTTTCGTCGTAAATGATCGTGGATTATTTACTGCTCGCTAGTTTGGTGTGAGAGAAAAATAATGTTCCAGCTTATAATCCACGATCCGTATACGAGCAAGCGAACAGGCTGTATGTGAACAAAATTACTTTGCACGACTATCTTTGCTAGCTCCTATGTGCACCTCTCCGGCTCCTCTAGTCTAGCTAGAGAAATAACTTCCCTGGTGAAACTAAAACCTTTTGGTGAAACATTTAGTAAAATGGCTTCTTTAGACCCTCCCAAACATCGGTATTATCAAGAAGGAAAACTTTAACTCAAGTAAGTAAGAGCAGGAGATTCACGCTTTCGGTCAAGCCTAATGGGAGTTACAAATTCCTAAACCTAGGAAGGTTCAACCTAAAAAGTGGCAACCATATTAGGTTTTGGGAAGATAAATGCTTAGGGTCCCAAGCATTAAATTATACCCCTACACTGTTTGTAGTGAGAAAAGAAACAACCTAAAAAGTGGCAACCATATTAGGTTTTGAGAAAATAAATGCTTAGGGTCCCAAGCAAACAAGCAACAATTGTGGAAGTGCTAAGTTCAGATTCTCTCAAGTACCCTTCGGAAGGGCATTAGTTGGGAATAAACTTTCAGATTGGCACAATATTAATATTGCACAAGAGTCGCGAATATTAACCTAATGGAGGATCTAGATCCATCTGTGTAGAAATTGCACGGTGATGGAACACTTTCAATTAAATCAGTATGTAAATATCTTGCCAATAAATGAATTAAGGTTATGCAAGAAATTTTCCATTTGAAGATTGCATTGAAAACGACTAAGATTTTTTGTGGTATCTAAAAAAGGGAGTCATTCTCACTAAGGACAAACTAGGTAAAAAAGCTCGAATGGTAGTAAGAAGTGATGCTTTTGTAGTAAACAAGAGATTATCTATCACCTGTTTTTTTTAATGTTATTATCCCAAATGTTTATGGCGTGTTGTATATATTGTATCGTGAGTACTTCCATTACAAAATAAAGAGAGCATATGTTCAACAACTGGTATAAACATGGTGACAACAAAACTACAATTCCCTCAAAAAACGATGATGAAACTACAAATAATTTTTGTTATTAATTGACAAGAGCATAACAGTGTTTTGTTGGGATATCTAGCTCACAAAAAATGAAATTGTGTTTAACAACAATGAACAAAAAAGTTTCTTTGGGGCTCTATTCAGGATAATGCATTGCATTCGGTTTTAGGCTCTATTATAGCGCATCAATGACCAAAAGGAGGAAATGGGCAAGTCATGTCGTCGGCTAGTAGAGCCAAAGAGCAATGGGCTTCTTGGCGGCTCATATGGATGGCCTTTTGTTTTCTTTATCAGTAAAGAATATCAATTTTTTTTGTTAGTTGAGACCTTCTATGCTTGTAATAATTACAGTCTGATGCCCCTTCCACGAGGAGGTTCGAAACCAAAATATTTTTTCTACTATCTACAAAATCATCATTAAAGGCATGCTTGCTCAGATAAGCTAGCATCACGCCATGGGCAGACCTACGTTGTGCGAAAACGAGTTGATGGACAAATGAAGGTGTCATTTAGTTTCTCATTTTCTATAGACATATAGGCACTATCTAGTGAAGTTATATATAAAAAAAATCATATACTACAACTAGTTAGCCGCCGCTTTCATATAATTTTTGGGTTAGGTATCCTGACGAAAAAATTGGTGCAATGCAGTTTACGGATATACTTGTTGTTGGTTGAGACCTAGTCTGTGCTTGTAATATTCGTTATCTCTGATGTCCCTTCCATGAAGGTATTAATTAATTTGGAGCTGGAATTAATATTTTTTTGATCATCTAAAAAATCGTCATTAAAGGCATACTCAGGTAAGCTAGCCTCACCAGGGGCAGACCTACGTTGGGCCGAAACGAGTGCAGAAGGTAGCATCATCGATCGGTTCTCTCGTTCTCAATAAACACGTATAGGCAGTATCTAGTGAATTTATATATATGATAAAAAAAAACTTATAAGCTAGTTACCCGGCACTTAGTTTTTGGGCTACGGTCCGGCCGCCACGAGCCTGACAAAAATGGTTCAAGTTCAATACTATTTCGGGGATTACAAATTACTTTGTGGCGTAATGCTAGCTGTCTAGCGTGTAGACGCATGCTCTTGACGGAAAACAGAAGAGTTATTATTTTACACTGTGTATATAGTCAAAACACCCACCTGTACTGAGAGTACGTCCTACCAACCGCGACTGATCGAGACCGGCCGGCCGGCCGCATCACGGCATCAGGATTCAGGACTTGGTCACGAGTCAGGGGTCACCACGAATATGCCCTGAAATTGCCTCTAGTTGTTGTACCGTAGTTATTATTACTTGCGTGCAAAGGCGGTTAATTAGATTCGTGAAGGCGTAGCTGTCCACGTATTATCTTTCTGTTTCTGAAAACGTCACCAGACAAGTGTGTGGGTGACTTGCGTGTGCCGCGTCCGTGTCGCTCGATATAAATATAAATACGAGGCCAGAGGCCCAGAGCGTGGGCAACGACCGAGCTACACTTAGGTTAGACACATTCAAATACATGTCCTTCAACAAGTAACAACATTAACACATATAAATTAGTACCAATCAGTTCTAATACCACTTCATTACAACAGCAGTACAAGGCACAACAGCTAGCTAAACCAATTTGCATGAATTACAACAACTCATTCGAATTTATAAGATCGAATTACAACAATTCATTACAACAGTACATTCATGTGTTGTCCATAACACTCCTACTTGGAGGATTACTAGAGCGTTTACATAACTTGTAGGAGTTGCACAAAACATTTGCAACACCTACAACAACATGTGCCTTCCAATATGCGCATGTACTCCATGTACAAAATCAACCTATATTGGCATATAATCCTATAATTTTCAATTGGTACCATTCCAGTATACTTACCTACTGACCTAAGTGTCATCTGTACAAAATTTGTACCCTTTTCTAGGCACATAAGATTAAGCATGAAGGCAGTTCCCCTGCAAAAGCCAACGACCCAACCATCAATGGGTACAATACCTCTGCATAATCATTGTCCCCACATCCTCAAAGATATGAACTCCCTAACTGCTGACACACTGTTACCAACATTGAGCTGAACCCAGAGAGACGGTGGGTAGGTTGGGGATCCTAATCCATGCTCCCTACTAAAAAAGTAACTGTGGAGTGCAAAGCAAGAAATTATAATCATCATTTGCTTTGTCCGATGGCAGTACGGTACCCCATCAAGAATCTGCCATCGGTTTTTTAAACCCCAAATGTCGGTTCTACCACATTGCGTAGCTTAGAATGAGTCAAGTAAAATTTCTCCTGTCGAGACATAGTCTCTACAGGTACACCCCTAAAATCATCCAGATGGTACCTTGTATCAATTTTTTTGTTAGTAGAGACCTTCTATGCTTGTAATAATCACAGTCTGATGCCCCTTCCACGAGGAGGTTCGAAACCAAAATATTTTTTCTACTATCTACAAAATCATCATTAAAGGCATGCTTGCTCAGATAAGGTAGCATCACGCCATGGGCAGACCTACGTTGTGCGAAAACGAGTTGATGGAAAAATGAAGGTGTCATTTTGTCGGTGCGAAAAGTGACCAACTAGTAAATATTTGTTGTTTTGCCGTACGTTGTGATCGGATGTGGCCTAACACTCAATGACACATAGTTTATACTGGTTCAGGCAACGTGCCCTATGTCCAGTTTGAGTCGGTCGGTGACATTATTCCTGAGCCTAGGTGCTCGAAGTTTGTTGTGGGGTTACAAACGAAAGGGAGTAAGATGGGAGGTATCAGATGTCCGGTCAGACTCCAGACCGAAGGGCCAAGAGTAACGGGAGCTCCGACGTGGGCTAAGTATTTGAGCGTGTGCTCTGTGTAGCTTTAGAGTGTCTAAAGCTGACAGAGAGTGTGTCGGAATGATCCGAGTGTTGTTTGTTGTTCATCGAATCGTCCTCATTGGGAGAGAGCGCATCCCCTTTTATAGATGAAGGGGACGGCCTTACAAGTGTGTGAGAGAGAGTGTACGTATGCTACTAAGTCTTGTTGCTCACGCCGTCGGGTACAAGATGATTGTAGGCGCCCACAACACTGTTTATGTCAGACGTATGTGGGAGGTTTTATCGTGTTCACCATGTATGGCAAATGACGGCGCCCACAACACTGTTGATGCCCAGAGGCATGTGGGGGGTTTTACCGTGCTCGCCCGGTATGGGAATTGATGGCGCCCACAACACTGTAGGGCAAATGTCGGCGCCCACAACACTGCTTGGGTTCTGACATGCCTGAAAGGTTGTAGGGCACCCTTCTGACATGCCCTGTCGGTACTGTCCTGCAAGTGTACAGGGTACGGCCCTTGGTATTGCGGTTGACTTGAGCTTCCTGCCTTACTTGCTCCACCCGTTTCCTAGGTCCTCACCGAGCGGGCGTCCTCAGTCAGTTGGTCCCAGTTGGCTCTGACTGCGCTAGTCGGAGAAGAGCTATAAGTAGAGGTCCGGTGAAGCGAGCACCATTCCTCCTTGGCCAAGCCTTTCGGTCGGAGAGGCGGGCCGGAGTCGAAAGCGAGCGCTGTTCGACCAGGCCTTTCGATCGGAGAGGCAGGCTGGAGTCAGAAGCGAGCATCGTACCTCCTTGGCTAGGCCTTCCGGTCAGAGAGGCGGGCTAGAGTCAGAAGCAAGTGTCGTTCCTCCTTGGCTAGGCCTTCCGGTCGGAGAGGCGGACCGGACGGGCCAGAGTCAGAAGCGAGGCCTTCCGGTCAGAGAGGTGGGCCGGAGTCATAAGCGAGCATCGTTCCTCTTTGGCTAGGCCTTCCGGTCAGAGAGGCAGGCCAGAGTCAGAAGCGAGCATCGTTCCTCCTTGGCCAGGCCTTCCGGTCGGAGACTGGATTGTCCTTTTGCCCTGTCGTTTAGGTATTTTGGGCCGGGCCAGGAGTTGCACGTCGTTCACAACATCGTCTGCTAGGCTGAGCTTTTGCTGGGAAGCAGGTCCACGAGGGACCCCGGGTTTATGAACCCGACAGGAGCTCCCGAGTCCCCGGGTGATTCAGGTAGAATCGTCTGGGGGATTTTTGTTTTGACAGCGGGTGCGCACGAGCGCACCCGCAGGTGTAGCCCCCGAGCCCCCGGGCAATTCGGGTAGAATCATTTGGAGGGTTTTTTGTTTTGACAGCGGGGCAATTTTTTGACGGCGGGTGCACGTGAGCGCACCCGTGGGTGTTGCCCCCGAGCCCCCGGGCGATCGAACAGAATCACCTAGGGGGTTTTGTCAGCGGGCGTGTGTGTGCACCTTGGTGGGCGTAGCCTCCTCTTTCTAGTTCCTGACCAATCGTTTCTAGGAGCGCGGTCCTAGGAGTTTGGTGGCAATCGAGGGACTAGGCGAGATGGAGTCGTCAAATAGGGCGTCGGGCATGCCAAGGGTTCGAGCGAGTCGGAGTCACGGATCTAGGGATCGAGCGAGTCGAAGTTGCCAACCAAGGCATCGGGCCCGCCGAGGGATCGGACAAGATGGACTCATGGATCCAGGCGTCGGGCACAGCTGAGGGATCGGGCAAGATGGACTCGTGGACCTAGGCGTCGAGCGCAGTCGAGGGATCAGGTAAATCAGAGTCATGGATCCAGGTGTCGGGCGGGCCGAGGGATCGGGCGAGTCGGAGTCCCAGATGTCGGGCGCTGGGCGCAGCCAAGGTGTTGGGCGTCCTGAGCCCCTGAGCCCCATTGGGCTCGGTAGGGGTCGGTTGAGTTTCGTGCATTACCCCATCTACGGATTCTGCAACTAGAGGGGCTGAGCTAATGTCGCTTGCCTCGATGGCTCGAGTGACGCGCTCGGTGAGCTCGCTAACGGGTACGTTCGAGTGGAATCTGGGTTCATCGTTCATGGTGGGGTTGGCATAGCCCTCATGTGGCATTCCACTGCTCCTTAACCCATGTCCGGGCAGATGCCCGGGTCATTCCGGAGACCGACCCAGATGGCCTGCTGGCCTCCCCTCGATGGAGATTCTGTGGGCATGGCTCGAGGTTAGGATCGAATGAGAAGGTTGAGATGACCATGTCTGCTTCGGAGCAGACTGGGCAAGGGCCACTAGGGCTCATCTGTGTTTTCTCCCTGGCTCTGTTTGACATGAGGCGGCCTCGAGCCCTTCGTGGGCCGGCCTTCGAACCCCGGTCGGTCGTTGCTCATGTTGAATGAGGCAACTGCCGCTTCATGACGCAACATGGAGCGTTGTGATGCATCAATTGCATATGCGATGGTTCGGATGTATGGGATGAATGAATGACTGTATGAATGAATGTGTGAATGCGTGTATGCGAATGGATAAATGAATGATCATGCATCAGAAAAAATAAAGTAAGAGGGATCGGTAGAGTTACCTTGTTGACTCGAGTGACAGGCTTGAGGAGTTTTTATTGGATATGTCCGAATGGGATCTGTGCTCGTCGTTCATGACAGAGTCGGCGTGGCCCACATGGGGTGTCCCTCTGCTCCTTACCTGTCTCTCGGCGTTCGACTGGGCCATCCGATCGACTCACGGAGCCCGTTGGTTTCTCCTAGGCGGAGATCCCGTTGTTGGGCCCTTTCAAGTCTTGCCTGGGAAGGCAGAGGGCCACCTACGTGTGGTTGCACCTTGTTTCCCGTGCTCGGCATGTGGTAGTGGTGGGCCATGCCTAGGCCACGTCCTGTCTAACCAGGCGCCATCTTGTCGGGTAGGGCGCATCCCATCGGTCAGGACGTGTCCCACCGCATCTCGTCCGCATTGAATGGGGGAAGGGAGAGAGTTTTTTCACCCCAATCCTTCACCTTTCCCCAACTGCTACACCTCTTCCTTAAATAGGGGAAGGGAGAGGGCTTTCATACCGTTCCTTCGCCTATTCCCCATCTGCCAACTCTCCTCCTTCTTCCTTCTTGCCAAGAGCGTTCGTGTGCCGTGGCAGTTCCTAGGAGAAAAAGGGTAGAGCGAGGGAGAGGAGAAACTCACAGATCCATTTGCAAATCTGGAGCGCAATGTCGAGCTAGAGGTCATCCTGTGTAAGCGAGTCGCTACTGGCCGCCTTCGCCGAGAGGGGGTGCTGCCACCGAAGGAGGTGGCACACTGGAGGGCTCCTGCGTGGGAGGCTTTTCCTCGACCTCGGGCCAGCGAGGTTGTTTCCTTCCTCGCCTTCTATGAGTGTAGGTTGGGATATCCCACACACTGGTTTCTGCACGGGCTCCTTAATGAGTGGGACCTAGAGCTACATCACCTCAATCCGACTGGGGTGCTGCACATCGCTGGCTTCGTCACCGTTTGCGAGGCTTTCCTCAGGATGGAGCCGCACATGGACATCTTCCATCAGCTATTCTCTGGGCCAGCTTTGTCGGAGGGAGATCAGCCTAGGACCACATCGATTGGGGGCTTCGCTCTATAGAAGAAGCCAAGTTCATCGGGCGCCTACCCCGCGTACACCCCCTGTGACTCCAATCGGGGGTGGCATGGGGAGTGGTTCTACATCAGGAACCCGACGGAGGTGCCATTCCCGCCGTTCACCGGTTGAAGGCCAGAGAGGTGGGACAGCTGGTCATGGGGCCCTTCTAGCTAGTAGAACAAGCTAGAGATCATTGGGGCGGAGCTCCAGAAGTTGGTGCAGCAGGGCCTCGATGGGCTATGGGTGTTCCACACCTTCTTCCGCCATCGGGTCACCTGGCTGGTGGAAAGGACACGGCCGATGTGGATGTACACTGGCCCGATGAACCTCGACCGTGCGTCGCCGGAGGAGTTGGCGAAGGATGAAGTTTGGAGCCATCTTGACCGGGTGCTACGACTGAGGGCCAAAGAGTCTCTCGATGAAAAGCCCAGAGCTCTTCATGCCTTGAAGCTATCCAACCTGGTATGTTCTCCTTTCCTTATTTCGTGTCCCTTTCGATCCAGCTCTCCTGTAATCTTGACCTTGAGTTGTCCATTTCATAGGGACTTGAACGTAACAAGTCTTGGCCACATCTTTTGAAGGGGCTAGAGGGCGTGGCTCAGCAAGCCGCCCTAAAGGAGATGGCGGACACCAAGAAGAAGAAGAGAACTGAGAAGGCTCGGAGGAAGCACGGAAAGGAGATGGAGATCGCTCGATGGGTTCGGGCAGGCGAAAGTAGGAGCGATGTTGAGGCAGAGCTCGAGTCAGAGGAGCCCACATAGGTGGGGGATGACGCGAGCTCTTCCGAGGATGGTGGAGGCCGGGAGGTCATCGTGACCTCGGCGGAGCATCACGAACTTGTGGCCACGTCCGCCAGTGGTAGGTCGGAGGTAGAGAGGCGCGACAACGTTCCCGCGCCAAGGAAGCACGCCGTGAGCTCGGACGGCATCGGTGAGCGGGAGGCAAAGCGGACGCGGTTGCTGCACCCTTCCGAGGAGCTGGACCGCACTCCCGCATCATTAGGGCTGGTGCCAGCGCGTGACCCACAACGTGTGGACGCCTCACCAACTGCTCCGGTCAGCGTGCCTTGAGCCAACGGTCACAGCGACTCGTGGGGCGATCGGGAGCCGGTTGGGTGCACTCCCCCCCAGTCGAGGTGAGGGGCATGGATCACGAGCGGCGAGCAGCCCTCATTTGGCGGGCCCATTGCCAATGGGTCAGCGCTTTAGAGCCATGTTGCTTACTTCCTAGTATGTGTTCTTTGTTTCTTTTTTATCTCATAGTTGAGTTTTGAGTGCGACTGGCCTGTTCTTTTCGACATTGGCCAGATACTGACAGGATTGAGCATCGCCCCATCTCCCGTGCGGGTGGAGTGGACACCTAGCCTACATCGAGCTGCGACGAGCAGCGGGGAGAGCAGGCCTATGGTGGCACATCCTTCCCCTCTGGGGATGGTGCCTTCCCAGCCGGTTGGAAGTACGGCAGTGGCGGCGGAGGTGATGGTGGCGATCCCGGTGGCAGCGGAGGCTGGGTCAGAGGTGACCCTCATGATCCCACCTGCACCGACTGTGGCAGAAGAGGGGAGGGAGATCGGGCTCCCTGCCTCACCGGTCGGAGGGCCGCACGGCTCACCCTCCCGGTCAGAGCTGGAGGTGTCGGGGGGAGACGTGGCTAGGGCAGAGGTGGAACATCTACCGGTGGGCCATGAAATCGAGATAGTGGAGGTCTCCTCCAACGGCGAAGCAGGTGATAGGGTGGAACCACTGGCACCATCGCAGGAGCTGGCGATGGTCCGGTCGTCGGCTAGGCCCTCCAATAGGTTGGCGGCGACCACCGACCTGGTGTGGCCCTACCCTAGAGACCAGAGGAAGGTTCGGTTCATCCTTCGGGATGAGGATGAGGTGCAGCTCTGGGACGTACTTGGGGGGAGAGGACTCCCGATGGAGTCTGATCTCGCTCAAACCAGGGTAAGGCTTGAGGAGGCCTTGGAGCGGGTCAAGTCCGTTCAATAGGCGGTGACGGTCAACCTACCCCGCATCATAGAGATAAGTTTTCTGTGTTTGTCCTTGATTCCTTGGTTTCTCGCTGGTTGCTTTAGCGTGTTTGCTTCTTCCTTTGCAGGGCTTGGAGGAACTGTCGAGCCACAAGTCCTGTTTCCTCCGAGAGGAGCATGCTCGGATGGAGAGGGAGGTCGTGGCGTCGCGGTGGGTCACCGAGCTTGAGCACTAGCTAGAGTCCACCCACTGTGAGTCTCAAGACCAAGTAGCCAAGGCGACGGAGGCACGGGCGGCGGAACTGCTCGCGGTGGAGCGAGCGACCGCCGCTGAGCGGGGACTTGATGCGGCGAAGGTCCACTAGGCGGAGACCAAGGTGGTGCTCTAGAAGTCCCTAGCGGAGACTAAGGTGGCGCTCCAGAGTTCCCTAGAGGCTCTGGTGTTGGAGCAGAAGCCTGGTCGGAGGTCAACCAGGAAGTGCTCGCGCTCTGGGGCTAGATGCTTGGGGTGGAGGAGTCGAACGCCCAGCTGCACGTGCAGGTGACTCAGCAGGAGGAAGGACTTTCTATCCTCGAGAACACCCACCTCAGTATGTACCTGTTCTGCTTTTGGTTGATGTCCTGGCTTTTCCTTTAACTTGCTTCTAAGTCTGTCATCCTTCTTCTAGAACTAGGCAGAAAGGTTGGGTTGCTGGAGCGGGACCTGGAGATGGCCAAGGCGATGATTGGTCTGAATACGGAGGCATTGGCCAAGTCCCTTGAAGAGGGATGTGCTCTTGAGGGGGAGCTTGACCAGATCTGCAATGTCGCCTAGGTCATCATCATGGAGGTGTTCGGGTCTGCGCCGATCACCAGTACGCTCGCCATCCGACTAGCGGAGGTCCCAGATGAAGTTTGGGCGCTTATCTCTGACGGAATGTTCTACAGGACATCAGGGGTGCTGACTTTAGTGGTGACACACCACCTGGACCTAGACTTTGTCGCCATCTATAGCGGGTACGCCGACGGCTAGAGCCCGGACACCATCCATGCGCTCGGGGAGAGCTTGCTGCCACACACACAGTTGGTGGCAAAGCAAGTCTCTGCGCAGTGGGTGATGGAGGCTCGCTGTGCGGGCGTGGCTGAAGGCGCACGCCAGGAGGATGTCGCCCGACCTACGGATGGAGTGGAGCCTGGGTCAGAGGCGAACATCATCACGCCTCCGGCCGAGCCGAACGCCGTCTAGTCAGAGACTGAGCAGCCCTTATCTTCACTGGTCGAGCCGATGGATGATGCTGCCAGGCAACTGCAATAGAAATTAGAGTAGAAGTATTTAGCATATGTAAAGGATAAGGTTGTGGGGAAGCCCCCATGTGAACAGTTATATTGATGGATACATCAATTTTCTTTTTGTGATGAATTACTTCATTTGGGGAAGCTTGTCCCTTCCGTTCCTTATGTTTATCCTAGCATAACTTTGTTTTTTATTCTTTCTTTTTTGCACTTGCCCATTTGAACCCTAGGCTACAACCTTAAGAACCCGGGTGTGGCCCGCGAGGCTCAGCTGCTCGTAACCGTAGGTCATGGCGGTGTGTGATTGGTCGAAATGTTTAAAGCAAAGTTACGTAAGGTAATTAAAGGAATAGACTACCCTTTCAATCGGGTAAAAAAGGTATTTACCATATGATAGTAAAAAAGAGAGGTGGTATCGCACCCCCATGGAGCCCCCGAGCGACCCGGGCTAAAAGTGTTCGGGCCGGGGAGCTTTGTAGGAGCAAATGTTGAATGAAAGAAAGCGGTAAGACCGAATTTTTAGGGGAAGAAACGACATAGTTGTTCGATGTTCCAAGTGTTGGTGAGAACGTCGCCGTTGTTGTCCTTCAGTCGGTTGACGCTTGGTCGGATCACTTCGGTCACCGTATAGGGTCCCTCCCAAGGCAGAGAGAGTTTGTGCTTCTCCTTGGTCGATTGGGTCCTTCGAAGCACGAGGTCTCCGACCTCAAGGATTATTCCTCTGATTTTCCTCTCATGGTACCTGCTGAGAGTCTGCTGGTAGCGAGCGGAGCGGATGATGGTCGTCTCGTAGGCCTCCTCAAGCAGGTCGACTGTGTCTTACTGAGCCTCCGTGGCTCGGTCGCGGTCAGAGGCCTTCACTCTAGGGGCACCGTGGTCGAGGTCAGAGGGCAACACTGCTTCAGCTCCGTAGGCTAGGAAGAAGGGTGTGAACCCTGTGGATTGGTTCAGGGTCGTTCTCAGGCTTCAGAGGATTGCTGGGACCTCTGCAACCCATCGCCTAGCGTACTTGTTGAGTCGGTCAAAGATGTGTGGCTTAAGTCCTTGGAGGACCATGCCATTGGCACGCTCGACCTGACCGTTAGTACGTGTATGTCTGACTGAGGCCAAGTCAATCCTGATGTCGTATCCATCACTGAAGTCTAGGAACTTCTTCCCGGTGAAGTTAGTTCTGTGGTCAGTGATGATACAGTTAGAAACACCGAACCGGTAGATGATGTCGAGGAAGAACTTAACTACCTCTTCTGAGCGGATGTTGGTGATAGGCTTGGCCTCTATCCACTTGGTGAATTTGTCGACCGCTACAAGCAGGTGAGTGAAGCCACTCGGGCCCTTTTTGAGGGGTCCTACCATGTTGAGGCCCCAGACCATGAATGGCCAGGTGATGGAAATGGTTTGGAGTTCCTACGCCGACAAATGAGTTCGCCGAGCGTAGAATTGGCATCCCTTACACCTGTGGACGACCTCCTCTGCATCTTGTAGTGCGGTGGGCTAGTAAAAACCTTATCGAAAGGCTTTTCTGACCAGTAACCTCGAGGCCGCGTGATGTCTACAGATTCCGACGTGGACCTCGAGGAGGAGCTGTTTCCCTTGGTTGGTAGGGATGCACTTCATGAGTACCCCCGATGGACTTCGTTTGTAGAGTTTGTTACCGATTGTGACGAATGTCTTGGCACATCGAGCGATTCATCAAGCCTTAGTCCTCTCTAGTGGGAGAACCTCCTCGAGGAGGTAGGCGAGCAGCGGCGCTCGCCGGTCGGTTTGATCGAGTGCCACCATGGCGACATTGGCGGGCGACGTCATTATGGAGGCACCGGGGTCGAAGCCCCCAAGTGCTAGGTTGGCATTGGGGTGTGTCTGGATCAGACCTTCCAAGATGCAGGCGGATGGCATGTGGAGGTTATTGATGAAGACCCCGTCCGGAGACGGAATCCACCTGGCAGCCAATTTCGCGAGAAAATCGGCGGCGTCATTGTCTTTTTGGGGGACATGATGTAGCTTGATCCCCTGGAATTTATTCTCAAGCTTGCACACCTCCTGGCAGTACACTGCCATGAGGGGGCTTTTGTAGGAGGACTACTTCATGACTTGGTCAACGACCAACTCCGAGTCGTCGTGGACATAGAGTCGCGTAGCACCGAGCTCGATGGCGATGCGCAGTCCGTTGATGAGGGCCTCGTATTCCACGGCATTGTTTGAGGCCAAAAAATGGAGGTGGATGGTGTAGCGGAGTCTACTCCCATTCGAGGAGATTAGAACCACCCCAGCCCCCAAGCCGGGCGCCATTACGGACCCGTTGAAGTACATCGTCCAGTACTCATGGGTGACGTCCGGGGTCGGTAGCTAGACCTCCGTCCATTCGGCGACAAAATTCATGAGATCTTGAGACTTAATAGAGGTACAGGGGATATACCTGATGTCGTGGCTCATTAGCTCGAGTGCCCACTTGGAGATTCGTCCTGCGGCGTCGTGGTTGCGGATGATGTCTCCGAGCGGGTATGAAGTTACGACCGTGACTTTGTGGTCGGTGAAGTAGTGCAGGAGCTTCTAGGTCGCCATCAGCATGGTGTATAGGAGTTTTTGCACCTGGGGATACCGAACCTTGGGTTCGGTGAGTACCTCCCTGACAAAGTATATGGGTCGCTGGACCTTAAGGTGCTGTCTCGGCTCCTCCCTTTCGATGACCAGGGCAGCGCTCACACGTGGTTGCTTGCCACGACGTAGAGGAGGGGTTCTCCTTGTTCAGGAACGATAAGGATTGAGGCCAACGTCAGTGACATTTTGAGGCTCTCCAAAGCTTGCTATGCTTCCTCAGTCCAGACAAAGGCGTCCATTCTTTTGAGATGCTTGTAGAGAGGCATCCCTCTCTCACCGAGCCGGGAGATGAAACGGCTTAGGGCGGCCAAACAGCGGTGAGCCTTTGTACGCCCTTGACGTTGCGTATAGGGCCCATGTTGGAGATGGCCATGATTTTTTTGGGGTTGGCTTCAATGCCGTGTTCGGATATGATGTATCCCAGCAGCTTCCCCTTTGGAACCCCGAAAACACATGTTTTGGGATTCAATTTGATATTGAACCTTTAGTGGTTCACGAATGTCACGGCCAAGTTTGCGATGAGGTCGCAAGCTTGAGCCGTTTTGACCGCTATGTCATCAACATAGACAGCGATTGTTGGTTTTGGCCGGTCGACTTGATCAGGTTGGTCGAGCGGGTCGATTTGATCGGCGAAGCATTGCTGCATGCACCGTTGATAGGTGGCGCCAACATTCTTTAGGCCGAAAGGCATGGTTACGTAGCAGTACAAACCATACGGGGTGATGAACGAGGTTGCAAGTTGATCGGACTCTTTCATCGCAATCTGGTGATAGCCTGAGTAGGCATCCAGAAAGGAGAGGATCTTGCATCCCTAGGTGGAGTCGACTATCTGGTCTATGCACGGCAAAGGAAAGTGATCCTTCAGACATGCTTTGTTGAGGCCAGTATAATCAACGCACATTCTCCATTTCCTGGTCTTCTTTTTAACAAGAACAGGATTGGTAAGCCAGTCGGAGTGGTATACCTCTCTGATAAATCTGGCTACCAGGAGTTTGGCGATCTCTTCGCCTATGGCCCTGCGCCTCTCGTCGTCGAAGCAACGCAGGCGCTGCTTGGCGGGCTTAGAGCCTGGGATGAGGCATAGTGCGTGCGCGGCGACCTCCCGTGGTATGCCTGGCATGTTAGAAGGTTTCCATGCGAAGATGTCGCGGTTGGCGCATAGAAAGTCGGCGAGCTCGCATTCCTATTTGGCTAGGAGCTAAGTCCTGATCCGCACCATCTTTGTTGGGTCAGTGGGGTCGATCCCCACCGCTTTAGTTTCCTCGAGTGGGCGGAAGGCAGTAGAGGAGGTTAGCTTGTTGCAGTCTAGGACTACTGGGGTCAACAACTCCCTGAGCCGCAGAAGCTCGGACGAGTTGATGATGGCAGTGGCGAGCTTGAAATGCTCGCGGTCGCATGTGAAGGCATGCGAGAAGGTGCTACCCACAATGATGACGTCGTTCGGACCCAGCATCTTTAACTTTAGGTAGGTGTAGCTGGGGACCGCCATGAACTTGGCATAGCATGGCCGCCCCAAGAAGGCATGGTAGGTCCCTAGGAAGTCCACCACCTCGAAGGTTAGTACCACCGAGCGAAAGTTGGCTCAGTCGCCAAATGTGACGGGCAGGTCGATCTGCCCGAGCAGGTATGCATATGTCCCTAGGATCACGCCATGGAAGGGAGAGCTCACTGAGTGGAGCTCCGACCGAGGGATGCACATGGCATCGAGGGTGTCGACGTAGAGATGTTGAGGCCGCTGCCTCCGTCCATCAGCACCTTAGTGAGGCGCTTCTTGTGGACAATGGGGTCGACGATGAGCGGGTAGCGCCCTGGTCTAGCGACGTGGGATGGATGGTCCCTCTTATCAAAGGTGATTGGAGATTTCGACCAGCGGAGGAAGGTGGGGATAGTCGTTTTGGCGACGCATGCCTCTCTATAGCGCACTTTTTGCTGGTGCTTGGAGTAGATGGCATCGGACCCCTCGAAGATCATGATGCATTCCTCGAGGTTGGGAAAGTCGTCCCCATCCTTGCTCGCCGCGCCTCCTTTCTTGGCTGCTGCCTCCTTACCCTTTCCTTCTTTCGGCCCACTGGCCTATCGTAGGAAGCGCTTGAGGAGCTCACAGTCCTTGTAGAGGTGCTTGACGGGTAATCATGGTTGGTGCATGGGCTATCCATGAGCTTGTCAAAGTGGTCAGGCAGGCCCTGCTGGGACTGCTTGCCCGCATGATCAGCTATGGCGACCAATGCGGAGTTGGCCGTTCAGCACCGATCCTTCTTATTCTTCGTGCCCCTCTGCGTGGAGGGGCCCTCGTCTTGATCCTCACGCTTGGCCTTGCCATTGCCCCGCCCTCCATTGAAGAACGCTCTGACCACCTTCTCGCCAGAGGCGTGGTTCGTGGCGACGTCGAGCAGGTCACGGGTGTTTCGGGGCTTTAGACAGCCGAGCTTGTGGATCAGGGACTCGCGGGTTGTCCCAGAGAGGAATGCGCTGATGACGTCTGCATCGACGACATCAGGAAAAGAGTTGCATCATTTTGAGAACCTACGGATGTAATCTCATAGGGACTCATTGGGCTCCTATTAGCAGCTCTTGAGGTCCCAGGAGTTCCTAGGGTGGACGTACGTCCCCTGGAAGTTCCCGACGAAGATCCTCTTAAGGTCCGCCCAGTCCCAGATGCTGTCATGCAGGAGGAATTCGAGCCATGCTCGAACATGTTCCCCCATGCAGATGGAGAGTTATTAAATGATGAAGTAGTCATCATCCACTCCACCGGCTCGGCAGGCGAGTCGGAAGTCTTTGAGCCATATACCGGGATTTATCTCCCCGGTATATTTGGCAATGTTGGTGGGTGGTTGGAAGCGCTGCGGGAACGACGCTCTTTGGATGTGTTGGCCAAAGGCCCATGGTCCTGGGCCATCCAGGCTAGGACTCCGGTCGTTGGGTCGGTGACCACACCTAGGGTGCGTCTCACCGGTCCCCTCGGTGGTCCAGTCGAGATCCGTGTCGCCTGCTCTCACCGCCGCCTGATGGACGTCATCATCATGCTGGGCCTGACGTCAGTTGCTGATGACGCTATGAGCGTCTCGATTCGGCCTGAGCCATTCGCGCACAGGGGGTCGGTGTGGAGCGAGCGCCAGGTCAGGCCATGGTGCAGCTGCGGCCTCCTGTTCCACGCCCGGTGGCTGCAGCGGCGAGCGGATGGAGCGATTTGTCTGGTGCGTCCCCACTCCCCTAGTGGGGAGAGAGTCCACGGGTCGGTGGCATGACGTGGTGCTCTCCGCCTGTTGAATGGCGGTGGTTTCCACCAGTGCTCGGAGGTTCTGGTGAACCGCCTGCTCCTGGGGTCGTCCGGCTCGGGAAGGCCGCGCAGAAGCATCGCCGCAGCGGCGATGTTCTGGCCAGCCCGAGCAAACTATGGGGGATCGTTCCCTCATCCATGATGTTCCGCTAGACCTGGCGCGCATGACCCCGGGTGCCGCTCGCCGGGTTGTGCACGCGTGGTGCAGCGTGCTGCGTCGAGCACGCGGGCGCAGGTGGCGGCTGGTTCTGCCGCCTTTGTCGTAGCTCCTCGCCGTGCTCCTACGCACATGCGAGGGCCTCCGCATGAGGATCCAGAGGGGTGTGGGTCTGTAGAAACTCCGCCACCACCGACAACTGTCCCGGAGCGTCCTCCATAGCGCACTCCCAGGACAGAGGGTGGCTAGGTGCCAAGACGTCGCCGATGCTGGAGCCGTCACTCTCAACCTCGTCATCCATGAGGTCATGGAAAGAGGTGGGAGCATAGCTCGCCATCCCCACGAATTTGGATGTGAGAGGGGGCAGCGCCAGCATCCTTCGGAGCCCCTGTGCGTACGCGTCCGCGGGGGACGTGAGGCCATAGGGGAACCGGTCGCATGGCCGTCGCGGCAGGGACAGCGGGGTCCCTCCAGAGAATCGGCAGAAGATAGTAAATAGCGAGTAAATAACAGTATGTATGTTACTCACAATGAGGTTTGAGCCCAGCATGGGCTCGGAGCAAAGCGCAGATGCCTCGTTGTTGAAGTAGTCGGGTGTCTCGAAGCCAACGGAGGGCGCTCCTCCTCCGACAGGCACCAGGACAGGTACCTCCTCGCGGAGGTTAAGCACGCCGAGCCGGTCGGGGATGAAGTCTAGGCTTCCAAAGAGGAAGGCCTGGGATGGCTCGAAGATGGGTGGAACCCACATCCCAATAGGTGGGAGTGCGGGAAACTCCAACAAGTCAAAGCGAGTCGTATCGCTTGAGCCCGCCATGGCGAAGATGGCAAAAAAGTGGGCTATTCGATGACCAAAAGCGTGAACATACGGCGTCGTCCCCATGGACGGGGCCAACTGTCGGTGCGAAAAGTGACCAACTAGTAAATATTTGTTGTTTTGCCGTACGTTTGTGATCGGATGTGGCCTAGCACTCAATGACACAGGATTTATACTGGTTCAGGCAACGTGCCCTACGTCCAGTTTGAGTCGGTCGGTGACTTATTCCTGAGCTTAGGTGCTCGAAGTTTGCTGTGGGGTTACAAACGAGAGGGAGTAAGATGGGGGTATCAGAGGTCCGGTCAGACTCCGGACCAAAGGGCCAAGAGTGACAGGAGCTCCGACACGCGCTAAGTATTCGAGCATGTGCTCTATGTAGCTTTAGAGTGTCTAAAACTGGCAGATAGTGTGTCGGAATGATCTGAGTGTTGTTTGTTGTTTGTCGAATCGTCCTCTTTGGGAGAGGGCGCATCCCCTTTTATAGATGAAGGGGACAACCTTACAAGTGAGAGAGAGAGTGTGTGTATGTATGCTACTAAGTCTTGTTGCCCACGCCGTCGGATACAAGATGATTGTAGG
This sequence comes from Miscanthus lutarioriparius, assembly GCA_904845875.1. Taxonomy (NCBI): domain Eukaryota; kingdom Viridiplantae; phylum Streptophyta; class Magnoliopsida; order Poales; family Poaceae; genus Miscanthus; species Miscanthus lutarioriparius. The sequence goes on from CAJGYO010000006.1 coordinate 101,292,467, forward strand.
CGCCCACAACACTGTTTATGTCAGACACATGGGGAGGTTTTACCGTGTTCACCATGTATGGCAAATGACGGCGCCCACAACACTGTTGATACCCAGAGACACATGGAGGGTTTTACCGTGCTCGCCCGGTATGGGAATTGATGGCGCCCACAACACTGTGGGGCAAACGTCGGTGCACACAACACTGCTTGGGTTCTGACATGCCTGAAAGGTTGCAAGGCACCCTTCTAACATGCCCTATCGGTACTGTCCTGCAGGTGTACAAGGTACGGTCCTTGGTATTACGGTTGACTTGAGCGCCCTACCTTACTTGCTCCGCCCGTTTCCTGGGTCCTCACTGAGCGGGCGTCCCCGGTCGGTTGGTCCCAGTCGGCTCCGGCTGCGCCAGTCGGAGAAGAGCTATAAGTAGAGATCCGGTGAAGCGAGCGCCGTTCCTCCTTGGGCAGGCCTTCCGGACGGAGAGGCAGGCCGGAGTCGTAAGCGAGCGCCGTTCGGCCAGGCCTTCCGGTCGGAGAGGCGGGCCGGAGTCAGAAGCGAGCGCCGTTCCTCCTTGGCCCAGCCTTCCGGTCGGAGAGGCGGGTCGGAGTCGGAAGCGAGCGTCGTTCCTCCTTGGCCAGGCCTTCCTGTCGGAGAGGCGGGCCGGACGGGCCGAAGTCGGAAGCGAGGCCTTCCGGTCGGAGAGGCAGGCCGGAGTCGGAAGCGAGCGTCGTTTCTGTTTGGCCATGCCTTCCGGTGGGAGAGGCTGGCCGGAGTCGGAAGCGAGCGTCGTTCCTCCTTGGCCAGGCCTTTCGGTCGGAGACTAGATCGTCCTTCTGGCCTATCGTTTAGGTATTTTGGGCCGGCCCAGGAGTTGCGCGTCGTTCGCAACGTCGTCCGTTAGGCCTAGGTTTTGCTGGGAAGCAGATCCATGAGGGACCTCAGGTTTATGAACCCGACACATTTAGTTTCTCATTTTCTATAGACATATAGGCACTATCTAGTGAAGTTATATATAAAAAAAATCATATACTACGACTAGTTGGCCGCCGCTTTCATATAATTTTTGGGTTAGGTAGTCTGACGAAAAAATTGGTGCAATGCAGTTTACGGATATACTTGTTGGTTGAGACCTACTGGTTGAGACCTACAGCCTGTTCGCTTGATCGTATTCGGCTTATAAACTATGGCTTATCAGTCAACGAATAGTATTTTTCTCTCACACTAAATCAGTCAACAGTACTTTCAACCATGACTTATAAGCCAAACAAACCCAAATGAACAGAGCGCTAGTCTGTGCTTGTAATATTCGTTATCTCTGATGTCCCTTCCATGAAGGTGTTAATTAATTTGGAGCTGGAATTAATATTTTTTTTATCATCTAAAAAATCGTCATTAAAGGCATACTCAGGTAAGCTAGCCTCCACCAGGGGCAGACCTACGTTGGGTCGAAACGAGTGCAGAAGGTAACATCATCGATCAGTTCTCTCGTTCTCAATAAACACGTATAGGCAGTATCTAGTGAAGTTATATATATGATAAAAAAAAACTCATAAGCTAGTTACCCGGCACTTAGTTTTTGGGCTACGGTCCGGCCGCCACGAGCCTGACAAAAATGGTTCAAGTTCAATACTATTTCGGGGATTACAAATTACTTTGTGGCGTAATGCTGTCTAGCGTGTAGACGCATGCTCTTGACGGAAAACAGAAGAGTTATTATTTTACACTGTGTATATAGTCAAAACACCCACCTGTACTGAGAGTACGTCCTACCAACCGCGACTGATCGAGACCGGCCGGCCGGCCGCATCACGGCATCAGGATTCAGGACTTGGTCACGAGTCAGGGGTCACCACGAATATGCCCTGAAATTGCCTCTAGTTGTTGTACCGTAGTTATTATTACTTGCGTGCAAAGGCGGTTAATTAGATTCGTGAAGGCGTAGCTGTCCACGTATTATCTTTCTGTTTCTGAAAACGTCACCAGACAAGTGTGTGGGTGACTTGCGTGTGCCGTGTCCGTGTCGCTCAATATAAATATAAATACGAGGCCAGAGGCCCAGAGCGTGGGCAACGACCGAGCTACACTTAGGTTAGACCCATTCAAATACATGTTCTTTAACAAGTAACAACATTAACACATATAAATTAGTACTAATCAGTTCTAATATCACTTCATTAATTTCAAGTTTAATTTAGAGTCTATCTACTACACAATCATGTATTCTATGCAGTTTTAACATATGAATTTTTTTGCACCATAGGATTAAGATCCAACAGCCTCCATCCTTCTTCTACCCCCAGCCTCCACAGACCATAGATCACAATTTTTTTTTCTATGGAAGGACAAATCACAGATCATCCGCTGCCGCCGCCGCCACCGCCACTTCCATGGCCGGCGCGGGCGCGGGCGCCGGGGCGAGCTCGCCGGTTGCCGTCGCCGGCGCCGGTGGTCACCGGTGAGAGAGAGGGAGAGAGATATAAAAAAATCCATGTGTTTTTTTTTTTGTTAAAACACATATGTTGTATAACATTTCTGTTGTTATTACTTGCATGCAAAGGTGGTTAATTAGATTCGTGAACGCGTAGCTGTCCACGTATTATCTTTCTGTTTCTGAAAACGTCACCGGACAAGTGTGTGGGTGACTTGCGTGTGCCGTGTCCGTGTCGCTCGATATAAATATAAATACGAGGCCAGAGGCCCAGAGCGTGGGCAACGACCGAGCTAGACGAATGAGTCCCAGGTTCTAAGCAGTCAGCATGATGATGGTCTCCATTACCAGCCACCGCCAGCAGCTCCTGCTGTACCTGCACTTGCTCGTTCACTTGTTCCTTGGGATCCAACATCAGCTCTCGCACTCCCTCGCCACCTACAGCAACCAAACTACCATACCACCAGCAGCAGCCGTTCCGTGCCGGCCGGACCAGTCCACGGCGCTGCTCCGGCTGCGGCGTTCCTTCACCACCACCACCACCGACTCCACATGCACCCTCGCGTCGTGGCGGCCCGGCACGGACTGCTGCCGCTGGGAGGGCGTCGCCTGCGCCACCGCTGACGGCCGCGTCACCACCCTCGACCTCGCCGAATGCGGGCTGCAGAGCGCCGGTCTCCACCCGGCGCTTTTTGAGCTCACCTCCCTGAGGTACCTGGACCTCTCCTCCAACAGCTTCAACGAGTCGGAGCTCCCGGCTGTTGGGTTTGAGCTGCTCACCGAGCTCACCTACCTCAACCTCTCCTACACCGACTTCATAGGCAACATACCGCACGGGATACGGCGGCTCAACAAGCTGGTATCCCTGGACTTCACCAACTGGATTTATCTTGTTGAAGGTGACAATGACTATTTCCTGCCACTCGGCGAAGGAAGGTGGCCCATCGTAGAGCCAGACATTGGATCATTCGTCGCTAACCTTAGCAACCTCAAGGAGCTTTATCTAGGCAATGTCGACTTATCCGGCAACGGGGCAACATGGTGCAGTGCCTTTGCTAATTCCACTCCACAGCTTCAGGTTCTTAGCCTACCAAATACACACATCGATGCTCCAATTTGTGAATCGTTGTCCAGCATTCGCTCACTGACCATGATCAACCTAAACTATAACAAAGTCTATGGCCAAATTCCAGAGTCCTTTGCTGACTTACCTTCCCTCAGTGTTCTTAAGCTTGCCTATAATCGCCTCGAAGGACGGTTCCCAATGAGGATCTTCCAGAACATAAACTTAACGGCTGTTGATGTTAGTTATAATTCCAAGGTATCTGGTCTACTTCCCAATTTCTCATCACATAGTATTATGAAGGAACTGGTTTTTAGCAACACCAACTTCTCTGGTCCCATTCCGAGTTCAATAAGTAATCTCAAATCCTTGAAGAAATTAGGTATTGCAGCAGTTGACTTTCACCAGGAGCAGCTTCCCACTTCAATTGGTGAGCTCAGATCATTAACATCATTGCATGTTTCTGGGGCTGGTATAGTAGGAGAAATACCATCTTGGGTTGCAAATTTGACTTCTCTGGAAACTCTACAGTTCTCGAACTGTGGGTTATCTGGTCAAGTACCTTCCTTCATAGGTAACCTCAAGAACCTAATTAAATTGAAATTGTATGCATGTAATTTTTCTGGTCAAATTCCTCCACATCTATTTAATCTTACTCAATTAGGCATCGTAAATTTACATTCCAATAGTTTCAGTGGTACCATCCAACTCAACTCATTCTTCGAAATGCCCAACCTAGTCATACTGAATCTTTCAAACAACAAGCTTTCCGTAGTAGATGGAGAATACAATTCTTCATGGGAATCCATCCAAAACTTTGATACTCTATGTCTAGCATCTTGTAACATATCCAAGCTCCCTAATACCTTGAAGCACATGTATTCTGTTGAAGTTCTTGACCTTTCAAACAATCACATCCATGGCCCTCTACCTCAGTGGGCATGGGATAATTGGATCAACTCTCTCATCTTGATGAACATATCACACAACCAATTTAGTAGTGGTATTGGATATGGCTCTGTCATTTTTGCTAATATGTTTGTTATCGATATCAGTTATAACCGATTTGAAGGGCCTATACCTATACCAGGACCGCAGAACCAACTATTTGATTGCTCAAACAACCAATTCTCATCCATGCCATTCAATTTTGGTTCTCACTTAAGTAGTATTTCCCTACTCATGGCTCATGGAAACAAGTTGTCTGGAGAAATTCCACAATCAATCTGTGAAGCAACAAGCCTTATGCTCCTTGATCTCTCCAATAATGATTTGACTGGCTCCATCCCTTCTTGTTTACTAGAGGATATGAGTCGCCTCAATGTATTAAATTTGAAAGGAAATCAACTTCATGGAAGATTACCAAATAGCCTGAAGCAAGATTGTGCATTTGAGGCATTAGACTTTAGTGATAATCAGATTGAAGGACAATTACCTAGATCTCTAGTTGCTTGCAAAGACTTGGAGGTTTTTGATATTGGGAAGAATCTTATTAATGATACATTTCCATGTTGGATGAGTATGCTTCCTAAACTTCAAGTCCTTGTTCTAAAGTCCAACAGGTTCATTGGAGATGTGGGGCCATCTATTTCAGAATATCAAAATAGTTGTGAGTTTGGAAAACTTCGAATTATTGACTTGGCTTCAAATAATTTCTCTGGATTATTGAGAAACAAGTGGTTTACGTCAATGGGATCCATGATGACTAAAGATGTCAATGAGACGTTGGTCATGGAAAATCAATATGATCTACTTGGCCAAACATACCAGTTCACCACTGCCATCACATACAAAGGATCTGATATTAGTTTTTCTAAAATATTGAGGACCATTGTCATCATTGATGTTTCTAATAATGAATTCTATGGCACTATTCCTGAGTCAATTGGGGACCTTGTTCTACTTGGTGGGCTAAATATGTCACATAATGCCCTCATTGGACCGATACCATCTCAGCTTGGCATGAGACATCAACTTGAGTCACTAGACTTGTCTTCAAATGAACTTTCTGGAGAGATCCCATGGGAGTTGGCATCATTGGACTTTCTTTCAGTGTTGAATCTATCCTACAACAAACTACAGGGAAGAATACCCGAGTCTTCCCACTTCTTGACATTCTCCGATCTCTCAGTTTTAGGAAATATTGATCTGTGTGGGTTTCAAGTGTCCAAAGCATGTCACAACATGACACCAGATATGGTTCTACATCAGTCAAAGAAGGTATCAATAGACATTGTACTATTCCTTTTTGCTGGATTGGGATTTGGTGTCGGATTTGCAATTGCAATTATCTTGACATGGGGAATCTCAAGGAGCTCATCGTTACATTTCCAATCCACCATTTGTTGAAGATAATGTTCCATCTCCAATAATCTGTCCAACTACTTCACCTAATCAACCATGCCATCTCAAGGAGGATGAAGGCCACCTTCCCATTGTTCAAGAACTAGAGTCTAGTAGGCTTCGTTGTATGAGTTCCTCTTCAGAACATATTTTCTCCGGTTAGGGCTATGCACATTTTGGCCCTCATTTCAAATAGGGAGTATGCTCACCTTGACATCTCTCTACCTAATATGGAGAACTTTGATGTTGTTCCTGGTAATAACCTCGCCATCCAATGGGATTTCTAGACTATTGGTCGTTGATTGATGATAAAGGTTATGTTCCATTCATTGCCATGCATGAAAGGTGGATCAAATCTACAAATCCTAGGTCATATTGGAAGAGGGATTCTAGCACATACAACTAATGACATTTGGATTTAAGGTACCTAAATGTGTTACTTTAAATTCTTGTGTCCATTCTAGTTCTAACTGATATTTTGTTTCATTCTAACAATTATTTGAAATGCAATCCAGAGCATGAATTTTTTCCACTTTGGATGCATGGTGTGTTTCAACGGTCATGGTACTTGTCTCTGAAGGTGGAATCTCCATATTTAATGAGTGTGCCTAGCTTTCATCATACACTACTATGTTACTCCATACCATCGTACATATACAGTGAAAATGTTGTTTACTAGAGGCTTGTATATGTACCAAACTTTTGTCTGACAAATGTGCCCCCCGATATTGTCTCCGCTGAACATTTAGACACAATTCAAGATTATGATTAGGGGCCATTCATCCCCAAGAGTAAATAAGATATATGCATGTGTTTCGTTTGGTCTGATGTTGGATGAGTCCTGCCATAGGCTTAAGGAAGGTAGAAAATTGTGGTACTTAAGTGTTTTATTTATGGCCTCAAATAAAACTTAAAATAAATTAATTTTTAACTAATTCCTAACATTGTGCTCTTATATGTGAATGGGACCTAATGGAAATGCATAACGAGTTGAAGGATCATCGGTGAATTTTTCTCTTATGTGCGTGTTAGAGAGAGAGTTTGAATATGACTTGTATTGTATTCTTCTTGTAACACAAGTCGTAATTGGCTATATATAATGAAAGATCACCCAATCTTAGGGGTGCAAGGTGTTTTCCTATTTTCTACATGGTACCACAAGCCTAGGTCTCTCTCTGACTCCTCACACTGCCCTAACTCTAGTGTCGTTGTCTTTCCTTTGCTCACGTGCGCTCCTTCCACACCATAGTTTCTATGGTCATGATATCTACTCGCGCAAACCCCATTCCTCTATGCGATCCACCTCCACTTTCATCTGTTTTAGGATCCAAGAGTAGAAGTCCACCAATCCTTTGCTCATCTATGTGCATCCATGCTCCCGTGCACGCTACTATATCTATGTTGTCCCAATCCATCCCTATGATATGCCACCCCTTCGACCTCCTCTACGCATGCATGATTCCTTAGTCCTGGCAGGATGTCTTCCTCATCCTCTTACATCCAGTGCTATATCTTAGCTTAATAGCATTTCCATGGCCAGCAAGATAGTCATCATGTTCACCAAATCACTTGTGTCCATCACCCTAGAATCTAAGAATCCCAGCGTTGCTAAATGGTCCACTTTCTTATGTTCCATGTGTGGTAATTTTTGACTACTCAAGCACATCAAATGGCACTACAACACCATTGCCAACCAACCCTATTTGGGAGATGAACAATCACAATGTGCAAAGTAAGCTCTATGGCTTTGTCACCCCCGACGTCCTTGATCCTGCTATGGAGCCAAATCAAAACCAAGTGCCCTGTGGACAACCATTGAGAACCTTTCCCAAGCAAACAAGGAACCACCGACGATTTTCTTGAGTCATGAATTCCACTTCATGACTCAAGGCGATCTCCCTATGTCTGAGTACTGTCAACACGTGAAGATCCTCACCCAATCTCTATTGGACGTTGACCACACCATCTCCAACCCACAATGAGTTCTTCTGCATGGCATCAATAAGTGCTTCTTCAACACGACCGACATATATATTTCCAACACCATACCACTGCCGACCTTCAGTACTACTCATAGTATATCCTAGCCCTCAAGGAACACCGATTGGCCAATGAAAGAAAAGTCTCCTATGAAATAGCATTATTTCTTGTCGGGTGTTCCTCCACTACTACTTATTGTATGATCTATCGCACTTCTTCAGCATCGATCATCGGGAGTGTCATTAGGAGCATATAGCACTAGCAACACGTCCCATGGCAACACCTTGGCACAACAACAGGGTGTCGTAACTGGTGCAACCATGAACAGTAACAGCATGACACTTCCCCCCACACCTCGCATGCTAGTGCTGGTAGCCCATGGCCCATGGGTCTGTTACAGCAGCCCGTGGTTGAATCTACAAGGCAACCCATGGCTAGGACAGTCTGAAGCCTCTACGTAGCGAGCTCCCTTGCTTGGATTGTCGGGCCATCTTCCCTAGGTCCACATGACAATGTCTCCCTCAAAGGTTTTAGCACCTCTAAACACATGGGATCCATTTGCTCTAGTTGCAGCACTAAACTAGCTCTAGTTTCAGCAGCCTAGTCTATGGATGATGGACACATGCACTACCTCTCACATGAGCTCCACTGATGGTACTCTGCTCTCTCACCTTCTTCCTTACTCTGACATTACCATTGTGAACAACTCTTTTATTCGAATTGTTGCTTAGGTCATTCCATCGTTCCTATCCCTAATTGTTTTTTTCGACATAGATTCATTACATGGCAGCTATGCTTTGCCCAAGCATGCCCAGCGCAGCGCCACGGAGATGACCGGCTACTACTCTGCTTTGCCTGGCGCCGGGAGGACGAGGACAGCGTCTACTACGTCGACAACAGCAATAGCTACTTCAGCGAGGGCACCACATCAGCCTGGTCGCTGACCTCGCTGGCACGCCATCCACAGAGGCGCTCCAGCTCGACGTCACCTCCGCCGCCAGCATCGGCGCCGCCGTCCGCGATGTGCTGGCGCGGCATGATGAGGAAGGCCACGGACGCCGGCGTCTTTCGCCAGGCACGTGGCGCGCAAGGCCGTGACTCGGTCACGGAGGTCGATGGCCACCACGCGACAGCCGAGAGCCATGAAGGCATGTCAGTACTCGTACTGGATCCCGCCCTGCACCACGTGAAGATCACCACTAGCTGCTTGCTGTCCTGCTGCCACTAGCCTACGTTGTTGCCGATCAACATGGGGTGACAAGCTTCGACTTAGCATGTCACTAAAAGAGAAGAGTAATTTAGTTTTGAAAGTTGCGTTACTTGATTCTATGAAAGGTTTCAATAAAAGCCATTTAAAGTTTATTAAAATTGTCGTGCATTATAAACAATAATTTTAAATAGAATTCAAATTCCATTTTTTCTGCAACATTTATCCAGTAATTAAAAAAAGGGTAAAGTCTAATTTACACCCTCCAATTTTCACCAAAGTCCGGATTTCAACCTCGAACTTCAAAACTGGATAACTTTGGCCCTCTAACTCTTGAAACCGTTCAACTTCCAACCTTCTGGGCGGTTTTGCGGGCGAACAGTAACTTTTGATATTTTCGGGAGGCGTTGAAATTTTATATTATTTTTTCGAGCATCTTAACGTCCTCAAATGAAAAAACTAAAAGCTACAAAGTTGTAGATCTCATCGAGCTCTACAATTTATATATATAAATTATCTTCATCCGACATCGTATTGAAGGGTTTTCTATTTTTTGAAATTTGAGTTTCATCACGCGACAAAATATGGTGCTGAAATTTTATATTATTTTTTCGAGCATCTTAACGTCCTCAGATGAAAAAACTCAAAACTACAAAATTGTAGATCTCATCGAGGTCTACAATTTATATATATAAATTATCTTCATCCGACGTCGTATTGAAGGGTTTTCTATTTTTTAAAATTTAAGTCTCATCACGCGACAAACAATTTTGTCGCGTGATGAGACTCAAATTTCAAAAAATAGAAAACCTTTCAATACGATGTCGGACGAAGATAATTTATATATGTACATTGTAGACCTCGGTGAGATCTACAACTTTATAATTTTTATTTTTTTTCATTTAAAGACAGTAAAATGGTCGAAAAAATAATATAAAATTTCAGCACCATATTTTGTCGCGTGATAAAACTTAAATTTCAAAAATTAGAAAATCCTTCAATACGATGTCGGATGAAGATAATTTTTATATGTAAATTGTAGACCTCGATGAGATCTACAACTTTGTAGTTTTGAGTTTTTCATTTAAGAATGTTAAGATGCTCGAAAAAATAATATAAAATTTCGGCGTCTCTCAAAAATATAAAAAGTTATTATTCACCGTAAAACCGTCAGGTTAAAGTTGAACGGTTTCCAAATTACGCGGACGTGGCCGAAGGTTGGAGGGTGTAAATTGGAGCGCGCTCTCGGCCGGCATCCACCGGCAATGGTCTTCCCCGTCCCCGGCCTTCCCCGGCTCCCAGCCAGAATCAGGCATGCGGCAAACCCAACTGCCGCTATCGAGTTTCGACGGGATCGGGAGTCGACCGCCTGCGGCGTCTCCACCCTCCGCCCCCTGGCGCTAGGAGGGCGCCGAATCGAGTCAGCGATGCCACCCTCACCAGTTCCCCGCCAGCGGCGACCGGCGATTGCTCCTGGGCGTCGACCGTAGCCACACACGGCCGTACCGCTGCCTCCGGCCTGCACTCATCTCAGCTTCCGTCCCCATCGGCTCCGACCCCGCACCTCCGCTCACTCTTGGCTCCTCTGTGCAGACTAAGGCGCCCCGACCGTCAAGGTGAGTGAGTATCCTCTCAATCCTCTTTCCTTGTATGCTTATGTGCAAAAGAATGTTGCCAATGGATTCAAAAGGGAGGAGCTCCACTTTGGCACTCAAAGAACCTCGGACTCTTATCAATTAATATCAAAGGAAGAATTTCCTCTAGTACAACCAAGACAGACTTGCAGCAATGCAGCATAGAGTTACATGCATTTTCTGATGCACATATCAATGGAAAATTAAGACTTCATCACCTTTATTCCTTGCAAAATGATAATGATAATCAGCTTAGTAACCTCATTCTGTAACCTCTAAAGACTTCGTCAACATTCAGGACAGTGACACAAATACCCAAATGCCCAGTAACATTATGACCCACTCAACTAATTTTGTACTGAGGCTACACAATTGCTAAAGTGATTTTTTTATACATAACACGTGAAATTATTTTTTTAATACATACTCTTGTACATATCAATTAATTTGATGGCTATACCCAGATACCCAAATCAATTTGATGGCTATACCCAGATACCCAAATGCTGGTTTGTAGCGATCCTGGCTGAGGCACTGGGCTGGACGAAGCCATTGAAAAGGAGGTGAAGGGACATAGTCATGATGGTGGCTCCACTTGTTTAGCAGTGTACATGCAACCCAATTAAGAATATCTAGCTCTGTAAGTCAAAAAACCTGAAGTGTTCGGTAGGCATTTATATATTGATTTTAGAACTGCGTTAGTGCATGAGTTATTGTAGCATGTAAATATAAATTTGCATTGGGCATCTTTTGCTTATTAACTCCTTTTTTTGCTTGATTCATATTTTCTCTGGATGTGGCATATTTAATTAGTACTGGCTGCAGTCTGTCAATTTGCTTCTAGTCATTGTCAACTTGGACTTGTTACTTGCCCGTTCCAGTTCTGTGTAGGACATGTTTGTAGAATTTCTATCTACGTCTCTTAATTGTTCCTGTAATAGTTCATGCCTACAGGTTTCTTGCAGGAATTCATTATTATTGACAAAGATTGCAATTTATAGAATTATATCAGTTACAATCAGACGACAACTATTCAGCCTGATTGACTACTGAATCTTCAGACGTGCCACTGAACGGTGACAACACTAGCGACATCGTCATGCTCTCCACCTTTGACAGACAGGTGAACAATATGACTCGACCGCAGATTAGTTAGCGGCAACTGATGATGACAATATGGGCAGTGTCCTTAATTGGGTAACTGCTGGATTATATGGTTTCGCATGAATAAGTTCCCTTCGTGACGATGGGCCTGTTTGGTACAGCTTATAAGCTGCTTATGGCCAAAATAAGTTGAAACCAACAGCCAAACGGTATGCTTTTTTACAGCTTATTTTAGCCACGCTTATTCTCACTCTCACCACTCTCATTTGTACTAAAAAGCAGAAACTGAATCAGACCAGCTTATTTTGACCGCCACTTTTACTCTATTTGTGCAGCTTATCTAGGAAGCGCTTTCCTGATAAGCTGTACCAAACAAGGCTGATATATGATTTGCTGATTCCCTGGTTACAACAGTAGTTAAATTTATTTTTGATGTAACATGCAAGATATGGTTAGTTTGTGTGGTGTATCTCCGACCACAGAACCCTGATCGTGATGGGCACTGCCTTTATGATGGGTGTTGGAGCTGTCAAGTTCTGGGAGAGGACATGGTCTCTCAGGCACGCCAGCTTCAGCATCATCCGGGAATCAGTGAAGACAGTGGCACTGGCCAAGTGCAATTTTTTCCTCGAGTATGAGACCCGTCCATGTGGATTCAAGGGGGATACTACCCAAGAAGAAGAATTCTTCAAACGGCATGTTCATGCCCTGTTTCATGTTAGCAAGTCTGCCATGGTTGATTCTTCAGTTAATGATGAAGGTTCAAATATTAGAAGTAACCATGGTGGTCTTGGTCTTGGTCGAGTCCTTGAAGGCTTCAAAAAACAAGACACCAAGTACAAGTGGACGTTGATGGAGAATTGGAGATAGAGCTATCTCTTATGCACGACATTCTCTACACCAAAGCAGCTATGGTCCACATCTGGTTTGGCTATTGCATCCGTATTGTGTCAGTGCTCACAGTATCAACCTTGCTTCTGCTGTTCTGGTTCAGTATCAAAGCTGGGTACAACAGGGTCGACGTTGTTATCACTTATGCCTTGTTCGGTGGTGCCTTGCTTCTGGAGATGATATCGCTGTTGGGAGCCCTATTCTCCACCTAGACATTTGCCTTTCTATGCTCCACGCAATGGAGTGGCCTTCGGCTTGCAGCCTTGTGCTCGGGAAGGTGGGACCAGCTTCGTCGTGTGCATCCGTTGGGGCACAACCCGACCTCTTCGCGGCATATGGACTAGGATGGTAGGCTCCAGCGTTTGGACTGTTAACATCCCAGACACAGTCAAGGAACATGTGGTGGATTATATAAATTCCATCAACGAAGAAGGTTCAATAAACACACTGGGGGTGATTAGGAAGAACTGAGGCCAGGTCGCACTAAAGCACCATGATTTTAAGGTTGGCGAGGCACAACATGGTGCTGAGGTCCAAGAGGCCATCGTCATCTGGCACATTGCCACTGATATCCTCCTCGTAAAATTGGGGAAGTTGAGGACCAAGGACACAGAGTGTTGTAGGGGCAATCAAAACAATCTCCCACTACTTGATGTTCCTCCTTGTTGAACGCCTGCTATGCTACCTGGCCTTGCTCAGATCAAGTTATACCAACGGACAGAAAAAACTTCCCCCACTCTCAGTTCAGCAAGCTGGATTTACATCGTCTATACAATGGTCGTGGAATTACATGGTGGTGGCCCCAACTCTGATTCTTGGAGCCACCGAAGAGAGCAACTTGCCAAGAGACTACTCGATCACCAGCCTAAGTTGGACGAATTTGGCATTAAATCTCGTGTAAGATTTGGGATCAGTCTAGCGGAAAAACTGCTCAAGAGGGAGGGCAAAGAGAAGGACTTATTGCGAATAGTCTTAGATGTGTGGACAGATATTCTAGTCTATGTGGCCAACCGATGCAGCAGGGAGTCGCATGCTAAACAGCTTAGCATAGGTGGTGAGTTTACAACTCTCATATGGCTTATGACAGAGCACTGTCATCAAGCTGGTTAGAGACCAACCTCTTACTAGGGATGGCAATGGCCCTGTCCACTGTTTCATGGCAGTTGTTATTAATCCCCATACTTGGGATGTGGTTAAATATGACATTGGATCTGTGCGTATCTTATATCATATAAAAAACATTATATGAAATGTTGAGCCACCTTTGATTCTATTTAATATGTCATGGTCAATTGATGTCCATCTTTAGTATCTTGAAGTCTTATTGTGTTGATATAAATCATGATGTTGCTATTGCCATTTTGATGCTTGTAAAGGGGGATGGAGAACCCAGTGGGTATCCATTCAATTCGAATGGGTGGGGGTGGGGAAAAATGAGCTTCAAGGACAAGGATAAGGTATTTTCTTCCCAGTGGGTATGAAATGGGGAGGAGTGCTTCAGGTCCAGATCAACGACCATTTGCTATTACAGTTCATGAACTTGACTCCCAAGGAAAGCTCAATGAGTCTGCTATATTAGACACTGATGATGTCGTGCAGGATGATTTCAGAACCAAGAACCAAGATACTGGTGAAAGCTATATGTATGAAGAAATATGGGGCTGTCGCAGATGACAAGTCTCTAAGTAAGTAAGTATGATAATTGATACGGAATAATCTAAAACTGGTTCCACGGTCAGTACTATCCCATGTTCATAAATAGTTCACTCTTCATTGGCATCTTGCTTCTATGCTATAAACAGAGGATGATGGGAATTCATTTTTAATGGGCACATGACACACATCACAATGTCCTGTATCTTGTATGTCAGTGTCAGTGTCCATACCAAAATTCACAAGGGTCACATCTTGGGCTAAAGGAGATCATCACTCATCAGCAAATAATCATTGACATTATTAAAAGGTTTTCTGTCAGACTTGCAATATTAGAGTATGCTTGTCTGATTATTAGTACAATTTCAAGTACTGTTTTACATGCTTGTACTCTGAGGGGCATGTGAAATTATTTGCTTGTTCATCTGTTATGTGTGTTGTCTTGTTGTTGCCAACATATGGACAAGTAAACTATGGATAAAATTATGTTTTATATCTTCCATAGAAGTTGGAAAACGCTGAATTAGTACTGCTGGTTTCAAACGGCTGGCAAACAGTTACAAACTGAACTGATGGTACAATCACTTCATTTTTGGCATACCTCTGCTTAACTTGTACCTCCGTCTTCTTCTGTTAAATTTATAGATCATACGTTGCCTGGCTACTCAGGAACTCATCTAGTACTGTCACAGTTGTGTTTGGTCACTTCCACGCTGCCAGTCCTAATCTATTCTCAGGTAAATCTATTATTGTCTTTTGCTAATTTGCTGCCTCTGGACTACCGACTACCGGCTACTTCTCTTTGCTTTTTGTTGACTGTATTTTCTTTTCATTGTTGAGTTTTAGATATCCTTATGTTAGAAATTACTTCATCTGTTTGCAGATTTTTGAACAGAAGGAATAATTGCTAGAGCAGAATTGGGTAATTCTGTGAATATAACTGAATCAAGGTTTGTCTCAGATTAGGAACAGAACATGTTTGCTAATTGCTAATGCTCCACAGGTTGGAACATGTTTCTAATCTAGTTGAAAAAATCCCCAGAAACTGGCAAAGCCCAAAACAAACTTGGAAAGGACACGTGAAAGTCAAAGATTGAAGGAAGCAGTGTGCAGCGACGTCTCACCGGATCATGAATCAGATGCGATGGATTTGCATGCTGCATGCATTAGCACGCATCCATCAGGATTAAAAAAATACAGCAAGTTGCTCGCTCCCATGCTCTGACTCTGACCAAGAAAGGCTTGGCCCCTTTCTATTTTTGGATAAACATAGGGCAAGGCTCAGCCAGCTCTTGGCTACGCTCCAGCCCAGCACCACCATGGCAATGCGTGTCATGAGATTGCTGCGCGCCGCCACCTTCGTCATGATTGCAATGGCCTCCTGGGGAACGCACGGCAGTGCCAGCGACGAGGCCAGTTCTCTGCTCGCTTTCAAGGCTGAGCTCGCTGGCAGCAGCAGCTCCGGTGTGCTGGCCTCCTGGAACGCCAGCACCGGCGTCTGCAGATGGGAAGGCGTGGCGTGCAGCGGCGGCGGCCAGGTGGTGTCGCTGAGCCTGCCCTCCTACGGGCTCGCCGGCGCGCTCTCCCCGGCCATCGGGAACCTCACGTTCCTGCGGACGCTGAACCTGAGCTCCAACTGGTTCCAGGGGGAGATCCCGGAGAGCATTGGCCGCCTAGCGCGTCTGCAGGCGCTGGACCTGAGCTACAATGCGTTCTCCGGCACGCTGCCCGCCAACCTCAGCTCCTGCGTCAGCTTACTGCTGTTGAGCCTCAGCAGCAACCAAATCCATGGGCGCATCCCTGTCGAGCTCGGCAACAAGCTCACGCATCTTCGGGGGCTCTTATTGGCCAACAACAGCCTGACGGGCGCCATCCCAGGATCACTAGGTAACCTTTCATCCCTGGACTACCTTGATCTGACAGACAACCAACTCGAGGGTCCGGTAACACATGAGCTTGGCAGCATTGGAGGCCTCCAGACCATTTTCCTCTTTGGGAACAGCCTATCGGGTGTGCTTCCACAGTCCCTGTACAATCTGTCATCGCTGAAGAACTTCGGGGTAGAATTCAACATGCTGTCTGGAACTATCCCTGCTGATATTGGCGACAGGTTCCCTGGCATAGAAACCCTTAGCTTCTCTTACAACCGGTTCAGTGGAGCTATCCCACCTTCGGTCTCCAACCTCTCTGCTCTCATAGAACTTGGCCTCGCAGGAAATGGATTTATTGGACATGTGCCTCCTGCTCTGGGGAAGTTGCAAGGTCTCACTGTCCTGGACTTGGGTGACAACAGGCTACAAGCCAACGACAGTCAAGGGTGGGAGTTCATCACTTCCCTGACGAACTGCAGCCAGCTTCAGAATCTGATTCTTGGCAACAACTCTTTCAGTGGTGAAGTGCCCGGTTCAATCGCCAACCTATCGATGACTCTCGAAACTCTTTATCTGGGAGACAATAGGATTTCTGGAGCTATTCCATCGGACATCGGCAATTTGGTTGGTCTGAAATTACTTGAGATGGCAAATAACTCCATATTTGGAGCGATCCCGGAGAGCATTGGTAGGCTAGAAAACTTGGTTGAGTTGGGCCTTTACAACACTAGCTTGTCAGGCCTCAATACCTCCATCACTAGGAAATCTTACACAGCTGAACAGGCTTTATGCATACTATGGCAATCTAGAGGGGCCCATTCCAAGGAGCCTGGGAAACTTGAAGAATGTATTTGTCTTTGATCTGTCAACAAGTCTACTCAATGGTTCAGTTCCCAAAGAGGTGCTAAAACTTCCTCAGCTTTCTTGGTACTTAGACTTATCATACAATGCATTGTCTGGGCCACTCCCAGTTGAAGTTGGTAGCTTGGCAAACCTTAACCAACTGATTCTATCAGGAAACCAGTTGTCAAGCAGCATACCTGACAGTATTGGAAATTGCATTTCACTGGAACGGCTGCTGCTGGATCAGAACTCATTTGAGGGAATCATACCTCAATCTCTGAAGAACTTAAAAGGTCTCGCCTTACTGAACCTGACCATGAATAAGCTGTCTGGTAGTATTCCTGATGCCCTTGCTAGTATTGGCAACCTGCAACAGTTGTATTTAGCACACAACAACTTTTCAGGTTTGATTCCAGCAGTTCTACAGAACCTGACACTATTGTCGAAATTGGATTTGTCCTTCAATGATCTCCAAGGTGAAGTGCCAAAAGGGGGTGTTTTTGCAAATGCAACGTCCTTGTCGATTCACGGAAATGATGAGCTTTGTGGCGGAGCGCCTCAACTACATTTAGCTCCATGCTCCATGGCTGCTGTGGATAACAAAAGACAAGTGTCAAGATCCCTTATGGCCACCCTAATATCAATTGGCGCACTTGTATTCTTAGGTATACTAGTTGCTCTTATTCATTTGATCCACAAGAGGTTCAGACAAAGAAAGGCAAGCCAACTCGTTTCCACACTAATTGATGAACAGTACGAAAGGGTTTCTTATCAAGCATTGTCAAATGGAACTGGTGGTTTCTCAGAGGCTAATTTGCTCGGACTAGGAAGCTATGGTGCTGTTTATAAATGCACTTTACATGATCAGGTATTACCACAGCTGTAAAGGTGTTTAACATACGACAGTCTGGGTCCACTAGAAGTTTCGTGGCTGAGTGCGAGGCACTGCGAAGGGTACGTCACCGTTGTCTCATAAAGATCATCACCTGTTGTTCAAGCATCAATCATCAAGGTGAAGAATTCAAGGCACTGGTTTTTGAGTTCATGCCGAACGGTAGTCTAAATGATTGGCTGCATCCAGTATCTAAAGTACACACTCTGAGTAATACGCTCAGCCTAGCTCAGAGACTAGACATTGCTGTAGACATCATGGATGCTCTAGAATATCTTCACAATCAGTGTCAGCCACCGGTAGTCCATAGCGACCTCAAGCCAAGTAACATCCTCCTTGCAGAGGATATGAGTGCCCGGGTTGTAGATTTCGGCATATCGAAAATCCTTTCTGATGGCACTAGTAAAACCCTGCTAAATTCAGTCAGCTTCACTGGACTGAGGGGCTCCAATTGGTTATGTCGCTCCAGGTAACAGAAGTTCCTACTCACAATGTTACCTTCGGTCTCTAACTTCCACTCTGTCATGTCTAGCTGCCTCTGCATGTGTACTGAATCCATCGACGAAATAAACTAATGTCCGAAATTTGAATGACACTGCAGAGTATGGCGAGGGTCGATCTGTCTCAACTCTTGGGGATGTCTACAGCCTTGGCATACTGTTGCTTGAGATGTTCACCGGGAGGAGCCCTACTAACGACATGTTCAAAGACTCGTTGGACCTTCATAGGTTTGCCGAAGCCGCTCTTCCCAAAGGAGCCTCGGAGATAGCCGATCCAGTAATCTGGCTGCATGAAGAAGCTAAGGCAAAAGATACTGCTGATGCTGCCAAAATTAGAAGCCCGAGCGAGGAGTGCTTGGTTTCAGTGATCCGGCTCGGCGTCTCCTGCTCAAAGCAGCAGCCAAGAGAGCGAATGGCGATGCGGGATGCTGCTGTGGAGATGCGTGCGATCAGAGACGCGTACCTCATGGTTGCCAGCTAGCTGGACGGAGATCTGGAAGAGAAGCAAGCAAGCCGCCGAATCCTCTTATTCTGATTAAGTTTCTGATGTTCAAAATCATAGAAGCAGCAAAGCAGGAGGCCCAGTTCTGAACTAAATCATTGTACGGTTTAGAACCTTCATTCATAGCTATGAGCCTATGACAATGATGAAATCAACACAATTATTATTTGTTATACTTGCTTATTGTACCATTGTGGAAACATGTGCTAAGTGCATTCTCGAAAAAAAAAACTTCTTGTACCATTGTACGCTGGTGAAGTTGCGCATTACCAGGTTTTCATATTTGGATTTGGCAAACTAGTTGCTTGATTGGCTGCTATAATTTTTTTTAAGCTGAAGGTGTAGAGAGATGACGGATCGGTGGAGAGCTGAAGGTGTATCTACTGACCCTATACAGTTCATCATTGGATTAGGAAGAACAAAGAGATAAGGAAGCCCAACAGGAATAAGCAAAGGTTGATGATTGACTCTGCCCAAGAAACAGAACACCTCAATTTAGGCCAAGGAAATCTTTTTTCAGAGGACAAGGAAATTGCGTGTTTACTGGGTTTCATCAAGACAAACAAATCTGAAACAGTTGGATGCACTTCACGTCGTCGAAAACAGTATGCTCTGATGTTGATTGGACATAGACACTTCACCCACTGCCCAATAATGTAGGTAGCAACTAGCCCACACTACTCACTCAAGTCTCAAGGTGTGTGCTAGTATTTGCCAGCTGGGTGCATGAGCACGAACAGGTTGATCTCGTTGACGTCCGTCTCCGGCGTCGGCTTGCTTATCATCTTGAAGAGCATGTACCCGCGCGCGAGCCTGAACTTGCCGGTGCCGCCGACCACGGCGCGCTCGATGGTGCCGGTGAACCCGAGCAGGGGGCCCTGCACGGACAGCGTGCTCCCGCCGTACTCGCCGGCGGTGAACACCAGCGTGATGGACGTCAGGTAGCCCTTGCCCAGCTCCAGGCTCGTGCCGAAGAAGACGCCCTGGTACCGCCCCACGAGCTGCGACGACCGGTCCGGGCCGACGCGTATCTCGTCGTCCACCACGCCCATGCTCCCGAACGACGAGTTGGCGCCCAGCGGGGACTGCAGCACGGCGGTGGCCGTCGCGTTCGCCCCGGTGTACGTCTCGTGCACGTACAGGTGGATGTGCGTCAGGCCGTGGTGGTCGCCTTCGCTGCCGGCGGCGGCGGCAGCGAGGACGGCGACGGACGACGTCAAGGCAAGGAGGAAGAGGAGGTGGGGAAGCGAGGACGGGGCCATCGTGATGGCTGCCTTGTGGCCCTGTGTCGTCCAGTGTTTCCCGGCTTTCATTTAAAATAGGAGTACCGAGTACGTACGAATGTGGCTATGTGGAGGTGGGAGTGGGACGCAAAAAATAGATGATGTTTTCTCTCTCTTTTTTTTGGACAAGGGAGCAATAGATGATGTTGACTTGCCAACAGCTTCGTGGGTGGGCACAGGCGAACCATGGTGGTGGTTGTGCGCGCCAGCTGCCTCCAGCCCACGGTGGTTGTGCGCGCAACTGTCCATTAGTCTCGTTCGTGTAATATCGAAATCTGTATTTATATGCTAAGATGTCCAGCCCACGGCTATAACTCTGTATACCTCTTAGAGCGTTTGTAGAAGCACGTTGTTATATCAAATATTTCTTTCAGTAAATCTTTTGCGTATTTAAGAAAAAAATCCCCTCTACGGCGAGGCAATGGGCACTGCGCTCCGGGAGGCGCAGAGAACTTTTGTTGAGTCGTGCTGTGTAGCCACATTGGGCTGATGGGTTGAACCAAAGAAGAGGAGAGTTGGACAGCTCAACTCTGAAGGTTTCGTGTCATGGCGGATTGTCCACGTCTTGGTTGGACCGTGGAGAATTTTTTTAATTATTTTTTAATTAATATTTTAATAATAACCACTTCAAAAAATATTTTTAGATCTAACCCTTTTGATCGCGGCGTGTGACCAAACAACGCTGTCGCGTCAATGCATGTGGCGTGGCAACATTTGCCATGTTGGATGGCGTTTCCAACATGGAAAAGCTTGTCGCGCAACTCCCGGTGCCGTGACAGTAGACAAGACTAAATTTTCGAAAAAACATAACTCTTCAATACGACGTCAGAGGAAGATAATTTTTATATGAAAATTGTAGATCTAGACGAGATCTATAACTTTCTAGTTCTGAGTTTTTTCGTTTGAGGACGTTAAGACGCTCAAAAACATAATATAAAATTTCAGCACCATATTAATCACGTATCAGCGCTTACCGTATTTAAAAAATAATATCTTTTTTTATGGTATCAAATTAAGATATATTTTATATCAAAGTTGTAGCCCTCAATGAGATCTATAAGTTTATAGTTTTGAGTTTTCATATTTGAGGTCTTAACATCAAAACTTATCTTTTTTAGAAAAATCGCATATTTCTTATTTGATGTCACGTAAAACTACTTTTTAAATAAAAGTTGTAGATCTTGTAAGCTCCAATTTTAATATAAAAAGTACCTTAATTTGACACGGTACAAAAATGATATTATTTTTCTAATGCGACAAGCGCTATTACGCGATTATTATGCTACTAAAATTTTATATTATTTTTTTTAAAACATCTTAACGACTCCAAATGTTAAAACTCAAAACTATAAAGTTGTAGATCTCATTGAGAGCTACAACTTTCATGTAAACAATATCTTCATTTGACAACATACATAAACCATATTATTTTTCTAATGCGACAAGTACTATTACACGGTTATTATTTTCCTAAAATTTTATATTATTTTTTTTAGCATCTTAACGACTCCAAATGTTAAAACTCAAAACCACAAAGTTGTAGATCTCATTGAGAGCTACAACTTTCATATAAAAATTATTTTCATTTGACAACATACAGAAACGATATTATTTTTCTAATACGACCAGTACTAGTACGTGGTTATTATGCTCCTGAAATTTTATATTATTTTTTGAGCATCTTAACGTCCTTAAATGAAAAAACTAAAAACTACAAAGTTGTAGATCTCATCGAGAGCTATAATTTTTATATAAATTTCATCTTCATCCGACGTTGTATCAAAGAGTTATGTTTTTTTAAAGATTTAGTCTTGTCACGCCACTCCCGGTGGTGCGACAGAACAATACTGTCACGCCAGCAGGAGTGGGGTGACAACGTTTTTCACGTCGGAAACGCCGTCTAACGTGGCGGATGTTGCCGCGCCATTGCATGTGGCGCGACAACGTTATTTGGTCACGCCAGCGGGTTAGATCTGCAAAAAAAAATTAGGAGCGATTATTATTAAAATATTAAATAAAAAAGGATTAAAAATAAAATAAAAAACCGTCTGGAAACGACTCTCAGGTTCATGGTGAAGCCACCCCTTCATGTTACCATTTGGCATGAACTCAAAAACTAGTGCCTTGAATTCTTCACCCTGGTGACTGATGCTTGAGCAGCAAGTGATGATCTTTATAAGACAACGGTGACGCACCCTTCGCAGTGCCTCACATTCAGCCACAAAACTTTTAATGGGCCTGTTTGCTGGTTGGTGCTGGTGCTGTTTTTTGTGAGAGGAAAACACCGTTAGCTGGCTGGTTTGGGCTGGCTGAAACCAACAAGCGAACAGGCCGAATAGTCCGAGTCTGCTGTGTTGTTAAACACCTTTACAGCTACTGTAGTGCCCTGATCATGTAAAGTACATTTATAAACCATGCCATAGCTTCCTTGTCCAAGCAAACCGGCCTCAGAAAATTCATTGGTCCCATTTGACAATGCATGATAAGAAACTCTTTCATACTGTTCCTCAGTTGTGGATGTGAGTTGAGTTTCATGCCTTTTTCTGAGCTTCGAGTGGATCAACTTAATAAGTATAACTACTGAAACTAAAGCTACAAGCACACTGATTGATGTTAGGGTAATCATAAGGGACTTCGAAAAATGCCTTTTCTTCTTTTCTGAAGCAAACATGGAGCATGGAGCTAAATGAAGCTGAGGTGTTCCACCACAAAGGCCATCATTCCCTTGAACGGACAGGTTCATTCTATTTTCAAAAATACCCTTTTCTGGCACTTCACCACATGTCTTCAGAATTTGACATCATTGTCAAAATTAGATCTGTCCTTTAATAATTTACATGCATGTAAATTATTAAAGGACAGATCTAATTTTGACAATGATGTCAAATTCTGAAGACATGTGGGGATCAATCCAGACAAGTTGTGTGCTAGATACAATTCTTGTATGCCGCCAATACTACAAAGGGCATCTGGAATACTCCCAGACATCTTGTTCATGGTCACGTTGAGAACAGAAAGACCTTTTAAAAATTCTCCAAAGATCGAGGCACCCTGCCTTCAAACGAGTTCTGATCCAGCAACAACAATTCCAACGATTTGCAGTTTCCAATACTATCAGGTATGTTGCCAGACAACTGGTTTCCTGACAGAAACAGTGCGTTAAGGTTTGCCAGGCTACCAACTCCAGTAGGAAGTGGCCTAGACAACGAATTGTGTGACAAATTTAAGATGTAGGAAAGTGCAGGAAGTTTGAAAACCTCTCTGGGGACTGAACCATTCAGTTTCTGCGCTGAGAGATCAAGAATAAACAGGTTCTTCAAGTTCCCCAAGCTTGCTGGAATTGGACCCTCCAAGTTGTCATTGTATAAAGCAAGTGTATTCAACTGTGTAAGAAAAGCGGCCATGTTTTGTAAAGGTATAAAGCCTGACAAGCTGGTGTTGTAAAGGTATAAAGCGGCCATGTTTTGAAGCCTACCAATGCTCTCTGGAATCCCTCCGGATATGGGAATATTCATAATCGCAAGTACTTGCAGACCAACCAAATTACCTATGTCAGATGGAATAAACCCAGAAATCCTATTGTTTCCTAAGAAAAGATTCCGGAGAGTTGTCGACAGGCTTGCAACTGAACTAGGAAGTTGTCCACTGAAGGAGTTATTGTCAATATACAGGGTCCGAAGCTGGCTACAGTTTGCTAGCATCTTCATGAATTCCCACCCCTCCCTGTCACTTGATTCTAGCTTGTTGTCGAACAAGTTTAGGGTAACGAGACCTTTCAATCTCCCCAGAGTAGGAGGAACGCGCCCACTAAAACTGTTTAGCGCGAGTTGCAGAAACGTGAGAGCAGAGATGTTGGAGAGTGAGGGTGGGATAGTTCCATGGAACTTGTTGTAACCAAAGTTCAGAGTTCTGATGCTGGGGAGCCTATCGCCAATATTACTGGGAATAGTTCCAGACAGGGAGTTTGAATCAATGGAGAAAACTTGTAGCCTAGACAAGTTGTACAGAGAGTGTGGAAGCACACCTGAGAGCTTATTTTCGTAGAGATAGAGGAAGCGCAGGCCTCCAATGCTGCCGAGTTCAGGTGGTACGGGGCCTTCGAAGTGGTTTGTAGTTAGATCGAGAGAGTACAGAGCCGACATGTTGGCTAGTGATGCCGGGATATTGCCGGAGAAGCTGTTGTTTCCCAGCCAGAGCTTCTGAAGGTCTGTGAGCCTGTGGCCGAGCTCGACAGGAATACGGCCATGGAGGTGGTTGTTGCTGAGTGTCAAGAACAGTAAGCTGACGCAGGAGCTGAGGTTGGCAGGCAGTTCTCCGTTGAGCTTGTTGTAGCTCAGGTCGAGGGTCTTGAGGCGTACTAGGCGGTCGATGCTTGCAGGGATGTTCCCCTGGAACCAGTTGAAGGTCAGGTTCAGCACTCGCAGGAAAGTGAGGTTCCCAATGGCCGGCGACAGGGTGCCAGCGAGCCCATAGACGGGCAGGCTCAGCGCCACCACTCGCCGACGCCTAGCCCCGCACCTGATCCCCTCCCAGCTGCAGAAGCCGCCAACGCTGCTACTGTTCCACGAAGCATGCGGGTCATCACCATGACCGCCGCTGATCACGGCGGCGGCCTTGAACTCCAGCAGTGCGGTCTCGTCGCCGGCGGCTTGTGCGGCCACGAGAATCGAGATGGACACGGAGGCGGACAGCAGCAGCGGCAACAGCAGTGAGCTCGCCGAGGCCGAGCGCATCGCCATGCCTATTCCTCTATTTGCTCCACTGCTTATTGGGTATGGATGGGTATGCAGCAAGTGGTTTTGGGTTCTTTTTGAGTGTTCACTTCGAACAGCGCGGCTTCGTCATGGCCCTCTGCGGTCACACCACCTTTATTTGCCGTTATAAATGTCCATGCAGCCCTCGAGGCCCGGCACGTAGCCCGCAAATTTGGCTCGGCCCTGGTGGTGTGCGGGCCTGGGCTGGCCCGGCTCGGTAGAGCAGGCCATGCTTGGGCCGCTACTCAGGCCCACGAGCTGGCACGCCACGGCCCGGTTTATAGGGGTCGGCCCGGCAGCAGCCCGAGACCTCCCCCAACGGCGAAGCGGCTTAGCGCAGCGGCCAGCCGGCCTAGCCCCACAACGCCTCAGCCCCCGCGTATATAAGCGACGGCCGCAACACTCTCCCTCCTCAACCCTAACCCTAAATCATTTCCTCCCCCACCGTCTCACCGCTCTCGCCTCGACCGCTCGACGGTCGACGCCTCGCCGTCTCGTCTGCTGGCGTCCGACCTCGCCGACCCCGATTCCGGTGACCTCGAACCACCTGTCGCCGGCGACCTCCCCTGATCCCCTCCCTCTCTGCCTCTCCCTTCTCCGTCTCCCTATCTCCCCTCTAGATCTCGGTGATTATGTGAGTTCGTTGTCCCCGTCTGTCCCTCCTCCGCCGCTCGTCGTCCTTGCTAAACGGTGTGTCGTCTTCTCTGGGTGGTCGTCGTCTTCTCTGGCACCGGGCTCCGGTTGCGCAAGTAAAACACTAACCCTCCTCTTCTATCTTCTTCCATTGATGTATTCTGATATGATCTTTTCATCCTCCTCCATCTCTTTACGCAGGTCGGTAGCCGATACGTCGTCCTCTAGCTGTGGCATAGAGCGACCAAGGCGGCCCCTCGCACCGTTGAGGAAAGGTGCTGGAGAGCCGCCCGCTATGGCGGCTGCTGATGATGATATCGTCTGCCCGCTCACCGGCAACGATGACTTGATAGCGGCAGGCCTGGCCCCTGAGGATGACGGCAACACCAGAGAGGACGTTGTTGCGTTGTTCAGTATCGATGCCGGTAGCGGCTCTGCTGCTCTGACTCCGAGCGATCTAGACGACGATGGTGGTGAAGGGGCGACGGCGACTGGGAACCTGCTGGGCTCCAACTCCAACAGCTCTGCTCCATCTATTGCTGGTAACTCTAATATTGGTAAGCGTAAATTACCTGTGTGGGCTGATTTTGATGAGATATATGAGACTGTGAATGGTAGGAAGATATGCACTAAAGCTACCTGTAAAATGTGTAAGCAAACCTTGTCTGCTAGATCTAATGCCAGCGCTGGCCACTTGAAGGGGCACCAGAAATCTTGTAGGCAAAAAATTGATCAACGTGCTAAGGTTCAGTTTAGGTTTGCTTACAATCCTAATAATTCTGTGCATAACTGAGACTATAAACCTGATGTTGCTAGATCTGAGTTGTGTCGTTTGATTGCCAGGCTTGATCTGCCGTTAGATATTGGTGAGACAGAGGCCTAGAAAGAGTATATTGTTCGTGCTCACAACCCTAGGTTAGTTAAGGTATCTAGACAGACCACCACTAGAGATCTTAGCAAGCTGTTTACTGAACGTCGTAATATTCTTATAAACTCTATATTGTCTGTTGCCTCCTCTGTTGCTCTGACATCAGACATTTGGTCTGGTAATGCTAAGGAGGACTACATTAGTGTTCTGGCTCATTATGTGAGTGCTGATTAGGAGTTACAGAAAAGATAATTGGTCGTCGATTGATTGAGATGAAATATACTAGTGAAAATATTGCTGAAAGAATTGCTTATGTGGTTCAGGAATTTGGTTTGATTGACAAGGTTTTTTTCTGTAACTCTATACAATGTTTCTTCTAATGCTAAGGCTATGAAAACTTTGACACCTATGTTTGCTAGTTATTTGGGTTCTGATCCTGCACCTGCCTTCAGATCCTAATAAGTATAAGTATAGTCTTGTGCATTAACGTTGTGCTTGTCATATCATTAATCTGATTATAAAATATGGTTTAAAGAGGTTCAAACCTTACACAGAGAATTTTAGAACTGTTATTAACTTCTTAAATTCTTCTAATCAAAGAATTACTATGCTCAAGAACTACTGCACGGCTCAGGGTGTTAGACCTAGAAAGTTTGGCTTAGATATGGATATTAGATGTAATGCTACATACCTTATGCTTAAACACTTGCTTCCATATAAGAATATTTTTTCTGTGTTCATTAATGCCAATTATGGGTCAACATTGTTAACTGCAAGGCATTAGTATATTGCTGAAAAGATATTGGAGTTCGTGGAAATTTTTTATGAATCCACTATTGTTCTTTTTTGTGTTTACTATCCAACTAGTCCACTTATTCTGCACCATCTGCTAGACATTATTTCTCATTTGCATGCAAGTGAGTGAAAAAGATCAAAATCTAATAGTTGTTGTATATCCTATAAAGCTTAAATTTCTTAAATGTTGATAGGATATACCTTTGTTATATTCATTTGCATTCATTCTGGATCATAGAGTTAAGTTGAGATGTTTATTTAATGTTCTTCAAATACTAAAAGAGAACACTGGTAGTGGCTACGGTTCTTATAATGCTGATGTGAAAACTGAAATTTACAAATTATTTAACAAATATGAGAGAAAGTTTGGTGCAGCTTAGTCTCAAAGGGCTGCACAGCCTGCAAGTCATACAGGTAAAAAAGACAGGCATGGGAAAGAATCTTTGGAAGCCCTGGATCATCTGGTGTTGTTGGTCCTTCCCCTGCCTCTCCCCCACTCCATCTCTATCTGCTTCTGCTGCTGCTTGTGAGCTCTCAGCTTATCTGGACAGTGTGCATATGAGGATGACTTTGATTTACTTCTTTGGTGGCGTGACCATAAACTAACATTTTCAGTACTTTCTATAATGGCTAGAGATATTATGTTTGTTTCTGTTTCTACTGTCTCTTTAGAATCATATTTCAGCTTGACAGGAAGGATAATTAAAGAGCGGCAACGACGCTTGTTGCCTGAAACTGTGGAGATGCTGGCTTGCATAAAGGATTGGGAGTTAAGAGAAAAAACGGTTGCAACATGCTGTTGACAACTGAAAGGTCCTTGTGTGGTTTTGTTAATTGAGTGACAACCTAGGTGGACTAATTGTGTTTATGTGAGATACACAGGCGATTAGTCCATATGTACATGTGTGTGAGCAACATATGCCATGAAGACGAAAATGGCTTGGAGATGTTACAAAGCTCACACATATGATGATGAAGGAGCTCATTGCACATGAGACATGACATTGAGTCATGTGATCAAGGTGGAGAAGATCAAGATAAGACTTGGCTTGATGGACCGGTTGCAAGCGTGAAGGGTAAGTCGGAGGATTTGGAGCGATGGACCGCGTGGCGGTGAAGCTTGAGCAAGACTTGACGCCGATGGACAAAGGCAACGGTGAAAAGCAAGTGAAGTCAAGATCGATGAACCAATATGATCACGTGATGATATGAAGTGGATTATATCATTGTTGATCATGTTGGTGCATGTGTTGCATCAACAATTGGAGGGGATGGAATAGAATGCGCAAGGCAAAGGTATAACTTAGGGCATTTCATTTTACCGGTCATAGGTGTGTAGAGAAGTTGATGATCGGATTTAGGATAGATGACCGTACTATCAAGAGGGGCAAACTTGTTTGCATATCGGTCATCTAGTGCCACTCGAGTGATCTAACTTTACATCGTCGCTAGGATTAAGTTGCGTGGCAAGTTGAGTAGCTAATCCTTTAGAAAATGATTGTGAAAATGCTAACACACATACACATGATAGTGTACACTTGGTGGTGTTGACACATTTATAAAGAAGATGAAGTTGGAGTTGATGTGGATCAACTCGGCGATGAAACGGAGGCGAGAAGGGTTAGGAACTCCAACGACGGAGTGTCCGCCCGTAGAGTGCGGATAGTCCGATGGTGCCACCAACGCCCTATACAGAAAAGACAGGGTCTCACAAAGTGGACCGGACGCTGGTCACGTGATGACCGGACGCTAGGGTCCTGCATCCGGTCAGTGGCGACAGAGAGCGTGCTGGCATCGGTCTTCGACCGACGCTAGTGCTGCGTCCGATCGTGACCGACCGGACACGTCCGGTCGCGACTGGTACCTTACTGGAAACGGCCGGACACTGGGGTTGCTACGTCCGGTCACTTTGAGCAGCTGCGTCCGGTCATCACTTGACCGTTGAGATCAAGCGACTGAGGTTGAACGGTGGCGACACGTGGCGAGCATCCGTTGACCGGACGTTGTGGTCCTGCGTCCGGTCAACCCGAAAAACGCCCAGTGAAGGAGTAACGGCTAGTTTAGCCTATGGGGCTATAAATAGAAGGGTGTCTCGGCCATGGCTGGTGTTGAGCACCTCGGGGGACTTTGTGTCCATGCTTGTGAGTGTTTGGGAGCCCTCCATCTCACATATGCTTGATAGTGATTATCCGATTGTGTGAGAGAGCGATTCTAATGCGATTGCATCGTGAGGTTGCATCGAGTGGCACTAGGTGATCGAGTTGCAAGCCGGTGGTGCTTGTTACTCTTGGAGGTTGCCACCTCCTAGATGGCTTGGTGGTGGTCTCCGTCGAAGCCCGCAAGAAGCTCGTGCGGTGCTTCGGAGAAGACTTTGTGAGGGGCATTGTGCTCGCTCCGCGGGAGCCGCGAAGAGCAACTCTAGTAAAGTGTGTCATTGAGCTACCCTCATTTTCGGGATAGGTTCTTGCGGTGCCCGACGTGCGGGCTTGGCGGGTGATGCCAATTAGCCACCAAACCACCAAGTGAGCGGTCGACACAACGGGGACTAGCGTGTTGGCAAGCACGTGAACCTCGGGAGAAAAATCACCGTGTCAACCTTGTTCTTCTCGTTGGTTTGCAATCCCCTTACACAAGCTTGTATTTATATTTTATATACATTGTGCTTGTGTAGTTGCTCTTGTAATTAGTTAGCTTGTGTAGCTTACTAGTTACCTTTTTGCTTGTGTAGCATAGAAGTAGCTCACTTGCGTGGCTAATTTTGTTTGTGTAACCTTGTTAGTTACATTGCTTAGTTTGTGTAGCTAAGTAATTGCACTCTCTAATTTGACATTGGTTGCCTTGTTATTGAGCATTGCTAGTGAGTTTAGGTGACTTTGTGCTTTTGCTTACTAGCTTGTATAGGAGCTCCCTTGTTGCTTGAAGTACTAGTGGCATAGGTTTGTGTGATCTTGCTTCTAAAATTGGTTAGGTGAGCTCTAGCTAGTCCGACACCTTTGTTGCTTAATTAGTATCTTTGGAAGGTGATAGAGAACATAAACAAAGGGGTGTAGTCTTGGCTAGACCGATAGTTTTAATTACGCACTTGTTTCGGTTAGCCGGCGCGATTAATTTTAGAAAGGACTATTCACCCCCCTTTAGTCCGCCATCTCGACCTTACAACAACCAAGAGTTGGAAAACTCCTTCGAGAATTTCTATCTTGATGAAGATGCATCTGGGGCTGCTTCTGCTGGCACATCTAGGGCTGGCACATCTGCATCTGTGGCTTCTGCTGGTACTTAGTGCCTATGTGAGACTTGAGAATTGTGAGAGTGTGAAACTTGAGACTTGAGAGTGATCTGTTATCTGTATCTGAGACATTTAAACAATGATGGAAGACTTAATTAAGAGCTGTGCTGCACTCTTTTTTTTCTAGGGTTTCTCACAAAGATGAGTTTTACCTAGAAATATTTTTAATGAGGCAGTATTGCACAAACAACTCATTTATCTTAATTGTCTTATCTGCTTTGGTGCTTTTGTCAGAAGTTATAACTTAAAATCAGTGATAAGTTTGGAATGTTATATTTGTGATTGTGAATGAGTTTGGCTAATGGCTTGTGAATAAGTGTGAATGAATCTGTGCAACTATGAAAATTGAGAAGAGTGTGATGGAAGCAATATTTTAAGGTGTGTTAAGGTCACCGGGCCATGGGCTGGCACGACACGGTGATTTGGCCGTTCTTAACGGGCTGGCACGGCACGGCACGATTTTCGGCCTATAGTGCCGTGCTTAAGCCGAAGGTCAGGTACAAGGCCCGTAGAGACACGGCACAGCACGAAAGGCACGGCGTGCTGTGCCGGCCCGACCCCCTGCAGGCCGTGTCGGATCGGGCTGGCCCGATGGCCAACTATATTTGCGGTCGTAATCCAGCAGCTCTTGTCCCGTAGGTCCACGCAAGGGTGGATAGATGACGGCACAGTTATGTGATGGTAGCGGACGCGCGTGTAGCGCAGTGGCAAAGCTCCGGTGGTCGGAGCTGGCCGGTCGGGGTTCGAACCCCGGTTCTCCACCACTTGCTTCGTGCAAGCAAATAATTTTCAAGCGTCTACCTCTCTCACATGATGCCATAGTGGGATCATGACGTGTCCGTCGCCTATGAAATCAGTGGATTTCGATGATCTCAAAAATGACGCGGTCTTCTGATCTAAGTGTAGCTATAGGTTTGTTTATACACGGATGGTGTGTAGTGTGCATGTGTTAAGTAGGCGTACGTGTGTACGAACATATACTACAGCTGAACAAGATGAGAGGCAGTAAAAAAAAAGTTATGTGATGGTACGCGGCAACCGTCAGCGATTGTCAGATGCGAAGACGCATCGCCTCACGCACAAAATAAAAAGATCATGGACCGTCATAATGTGCGGCTGCCAGAGTAAAGTCAGTATGGCCCATGCTCGAAAAAAAGTCAGCATATCCGATCCAGAGGCATGCATTTATTCAATGCATGGTTTTGGTTGGTACTGGTAAAACAACTCTCTCTCTCTCTCTCTCTCGACCTCTAGCTGGATCAACAACACCTCGGCAAAGTGCACCGATGCTGTTCACGAAAGCCAAAAGAAAAAAAAAATCACAGTTGACAAAGCTCTAGATCAAAACAAATGTGTGGATCATGTCACACCACACTACATACTCGTGTTGAGATTAGGGAATTCGTCAATCTCTGGGAGGTACTACAGGGGATTTGCACGACACCTTGATAGAGGATCAAATCTATTGGAAATGGGCCTCTAACGAGGAATATACCACTAAAAGTGCTTATCAAATACAATTCACCGGAGGTTTCGCCAAGATCAAAATCTTCCCAATTTGGAAGTCTAGAACTGAACGGGAATGTCGGTTCTTCGTGTGGACACTTCTTCACCATAAGATTCTTACAACAAACAACCTAAGTAAGCGAAATTGGTCACACGACCCAATTTGCAAATTATGCAAGTTTAATCCAGAAATACTGTTGCATCTGTGCAAATATATCTTTACCAAAGAGGTGCGGTCCATAGTCAGAAATTGGTTCAACTTATCATAGTTGCAAAGCATCCCCGAAAACAGCTCTATTTACAAATATTAGAAAAAAATCAGAGCGGAGGAATTCGATAAGGCACGTAAGGCCTCTTTTGACGGAGTCCTAATCTATGTTTGGTGGTTCTCCAACAACAAGAGCTACAACCCCTACAAGTCGCACATCTGATTAAAGATGATACAGAGTATTGATTGGTTCAATACGGCAACAGCAGCAAGCCATGGCCTCATCTTGAACCACCTCTAGTGTTCCTTACTATAGTACTATCAGTGTGAGGATTTTTTTTCTAGTTTCTTGACCACCCAGTCAGACTTTTAACGTTTTCGCTTTTTATCGATTCAGTCTAATTTTCTCTTCGTTTCGGTTGCTTTCCTCATAGTTGAGTCAATGGGTGGCTTTGTAATTATCGATTTGTCTCTGTTTTCGCTTTCTTTGGTCTAATAAAATTTGTGACAAAGCTCTTGCCGTCTTTTAAAAAAAGAGGCATGCATTTTCCACACATGCCACCGTGCCTCATCAGCCAGGCACGACCGCCGGAGCAAGGAGTTATACTGGTTAGGGACGGAAACAGATAAGTTCATATGTAATCAGACTCAGATATCACCTTATTGAACATGCATAAATAGAATTGTACTACTAAATTCATCGATAACCAAAGTGAAATAAAATCAAAGCATACTTCTGAAAGATCCTAATGGCTAGAGGGGGTGAATAGGCTATAAAAATTTCTACAACAATACTTAGCAAACCGGTTAGACAAATATGACGCGAAGCGAGTGTTGCGCTAGCCTACTAAAAATGCAAACCACCTACCACAATTCTAGTTTATATAGTCTCTATCTACACAATGGCTATGTCACCACACTAAGTTAGTGTGCTCTCAAATGCTAACTAAAGAGCCACACTAAACAAAATAACAAGTTATCACGACTAGCTACACTAAAGAGCTTGACAACTAGTTTACGGTAATATAAAGAGAGAGCAAGATGGTTATACCGTCGAGTCGAGAAATGAACCAATCAATCACAAGAATGAATACCAATGAAGACCAATCACCTCAGAATCAAATAATGACACAATAATTTTTTACCGAGGTTCACTTGCTTGCCGGCAAGCTAGTCCTCGTTGTGGCGATTCACTCACTTGAAGATTCACGCGCTAATTGGCATCACACGCCAAACCCTCAATAGGGTGCCGCACAACCCACACAAGATGAGAACCACACAAGCCATGAGCAATTTACTAAAATACCTTTTGGCTGTCCATCGGAGAAAGGTCAAAAACCCCTCACAATCACCACGATCGGAGCCGGAGACAATCACCAACCTCCGCTCGACGATCCTCGCTGCTCCAAGCCGTCTAAGTGGCGGCAACCACCAAGAGTAACAAGCGAATCCCGTAGTGAAACACGAACACCAAATGCCTCTAGATGCAAACACTCAAGCAATGCACTTGGATTCACTCCTAATCTCACAAAGATGATGAATCAATGATGGAGATGAGTGGAAGGGCTTTGGCTAAGCTCACAAGGTTGTTATGTCAATGCAAATGGCCAAAAGAGTGAGCTAGAGCCGGCAATAGGGCTTAAATAGAGAGCCCCCACCAATAGAGCCGTTGGCTCTTTGTTCCCTAAAAGTCGGGGAGACCGAACGCGCCGGTCGTATTGACCGAACGCAGGACCCCAGCGTCCGGTCCTCAGATTTTCGCCACGTGTCCCCTGCTTCAAATGCCGATCGTCCGATCTCAACGATCATTAGTACACTTAAGTTGTGACCGGACGCTCTACAATGTAGGACCGGACACAGGACCCCAGCGTCCGGTCACTTCCAATAAGGTTCCAGTCGCGACCGGACGTAGACCAGCCAGAGTCCGGTCGTTTCCAGAGAGCTCCCCGAACCTCTGTTTTGCGACCGGACGCGTCCGCTCCTGTACGACCGGACGCAGCGCCTGAGTCCGGTCATTCTCCAACTGCCACGCGTCACTGCTGTTCCTCACGCTACCACGTCAACGTACATTAGTACTGACCGGACGTGGGCCCTGAGCGTCCGGTCACTCTTCGCGTCAGCGTCCGATCACGAGACCGAGACCGCGCGCTCATAGCTGCTACTGACCAGACGCAGGGTCAGAGTCTGGTCACTGTGTGACCAGCGTCCGGTGAACTCTGTGAAACCCTATTTTTTCTGTACAGGGCGCCAGTGGCACCGTCGGACTGTTTGCACTCTACGGGCGGACACTCCGCCGGTGAAGTTTTGAACCCTTGCTCCCAAGTGCTAAACACAATGTATATCACCTTTGTACATGTGTGTTAGCATATTTTCACAAATATTTTTAAGGGTGTTAGCTTTTCACTAGATCCTAAATGAATATGCAATGAGTTAGAGCATCTAGTGGCACTTTGATAACCGTATTTCGATATGAGTTTCACCTCTCTTAATAGTACGACTATCGATCCTAAATGTGATCACACTTCTCTAAGTGTCTCGGTCACTAAACCAAAAACCTCCTAATAATTTCACATTTGCCTTGAGCTTTTTGTTTTTCTCTTACTTCTTTTCTAAGTCAAACACTTGATCATCACCATGGTATCACCATCATCAAGTCATGATCTTCATTTGCTTCACCACTTGGAATAGTGCTACCTATCTCATAATCACTTTGATAAACTAGGTTTGCACTTAGGGTTTCATCAATTTACCAAAACCAAACTAAAGCTTTTAGGGTGGGCTCGATGGAACTGTCCGATGTAGCTAACTTTCGAGGTGCTTAGTGTCTAGTGGAAGACAAGTAACTCTGAAAGCGTGTTATTTCGGACGGTTCTGCCACACTGCTGCTCTGGAATAGGATCTTCATCAGCTAGCCCAGCCCCCAACATTTCATGCTGCAGTATCTCACATTGTATGGTCCAAGAGTCACCATCAAAGCCTTCAGCATAAGTGAAAGGTATGAACTGAGGCACTGAGTCTAGGTCTACCACTCTGGCCCTGACAAGGACTCTTGCTAAGCTTCTGTCATTTGCAGACCAACTGATGAGTCGATCAAATGAGCCAACAATCTGTTCGGGCCAATTTAGATGCAAAAATTTTTGGCTTTTGGCTACTGTAGCACTTTCATTTGTATTTGATAAAAATTATCCAATTATGGACTATTTAGGCTTAAAAGATTCGTCTCGTCAATTACGGGCAAACTGTGCAATTAGTTATTCTTTTTTACTACATTTAATGTTCCATACATGTGCTGCAAGATTTGATGTGACGGAGAATCTTGAAAATTTTTGGATTTTGGGTGGGATCTAAACAGGGCCTTCCACATACTCATCTGCCCAATAGTCTGCATGCAGGCCCAAGAGTATTAACCTAACCTCACGGTTAAAATTAACCCTTCGCCAGTTGCGGCCTTGGTTATGGCGTGCAAAGCTGATATTCACATCATCGAAAGGATGAGGGCTTTCAAGCACAAAAGAGTCTCTAATATGATCCGAAGCAAAACAAACAAAAGCTTGTCCTAGATGTATTGGCTGAATGTCCAGGATTGGTACTCTTTCACGATCAACTAGGAACTCTCTAAGAACTTCTCTGACCACAGCAAAGTTGAGTGCATTACCCGGCAAAGGCGTAATTGTAGCAATGGCCAGGTTCTCGTTGCGTGGCACTGGCCTTGATTGTGCCACTGCACGCACCATGAAGACTCTGTTGGGCACCTCTTGCCACACCATTCCCGTTGGCGCAAAGGGGCTTGGATCAGCACGTTGGAACGCCATGATTGAAGAAGAGGTGATGCTCTGGTGTGGATTCAGGCGAGGGTGGGTTTCTCCTTCTACTCTGTTAGTATTTGTAAGGCCAGTCTCAATGGGGATTTTATAGAGTTTCATGGACATTAAATATGCTGACATGGCACTGTCTTGATGAAGAGAGAGAAGATAAAAGTTTCATAGGAGTAGAGAGACTTTCATGGGGATGAAACTCTTCTGCGTTGTTTCCAAAATATGGGTGTATTAGAAACTGGGAGATGAAACCCACTAAGACTGGCCTAAGGGGGTGCTACAGTCTACCAAGTTGAAGGGTTATCTTGAATCACGACTGTGTTAGACAGCAAGGAACACCACTGCTTGTGGGCCACGTGTTTGCTGGACCCATTAGTCATAGGCTTCTGAGGCAGTGTCCATGAGACGGTCTTTGGATCCTGTAATTTTTCTCCTCTCCCTATACCTGCACTCCACCAGTCAGCAAAAGAACTAAATGAAGGTGGGCTGCTTGCGCTTGGCCCAAGGTGCACGCCCGCGGCCTTGGAAAACCATTTGGGCTGCTCAAGAGTTCCTTTTCCTTTAATGCGCCATTCACTGCTCAGATTAGCTCACAACTTGTTTCTGACCGAGCTCAACTGTCCCTGGCAATTAACTGCAATGTGTCCCTCTTGCAGGCATTTGTGGCGTCTAATATTGGATTTGCAGCCACTTCTTACATGATTACCTGACAAACAGCGCGAGCAAATCCTGGAACCTGTTGGCTCTGATAGATTTGGCGCAGGAAGAGTAGCAGAGTGTGGTTGACCTGTCCCAAGACTCAAATTCAAATTCAAGTTAGACGTCTTCCTCATGGGCTCACTGTTGACTGCACCGCCATTGTTGACTCTGCTATTCTGCTTTGTGCCATGAACAATGCTACTTTGGCCATGGAAATTACTGAAGGAAGCTGACTGAAATCTGCTTGGACCCCGGACTTTCCGCGGGAAGAAGAGACGGCTAAAAACCGATTGTCTAAACTGACGAGCATCTGGTCCAGCCTGAGACCCAAACTTCTGGTTGATCGGCAAAGAATTTGCACCAGTCTTTTTGACAGCAACTAAAGAACTTGACGCCAGTTGGACCAACTGGCCTACAACCACTATAAAAGTTTGTTTATCATGCATGGTTCGGAGCAACTAAAGAACTTGACGCCATTGGAATGGAACAGCAAACCAATAATAGCAAGATGGCTCCCACCAAGCATCGCTTCCCCATGCTCCTGCTCCAGCTGCTATGCTCCTACTCCGCAGAAGCTGCAGCCATGATCAACAGCACCACAGCCCCTTGTCTCCCAGATGAAGCTTCTTCCCTCCTCCAGCTTAAAAGATCCTTCATCGTTGCCAACGGCCTGTCATCATGGCAAGCTGGAACAGACTACTGCCAGTGGGTGGGCATCATCTGCGACACGGGCTCCGGTAGAGTCATTTCTCTTGACCTCGATGGGTTCAACTTGATGAGCCATCGCCTACACCCTGCGTTCTTCAACCTCACCTCTCTCAGGAACCCCAGCCTTGCTTCCAATGACTTCACTGGCGTCCGCCTCCCAGCATCTGGGTTTGAGCGGCTCACAGATATCACCCACCTCAACTTCTCCCATACCTACTTTATTGGTCAGATCCCCATTGGAATTTCCTGCCTCAAGAACCTTGCCACTCTTGATTTTTCTGGTAGTTATGGCGGGTTGTATTTTCAAGAGCCAAGTTTCCAAACATTCATGGCAGCAAATATGAGCAATCTGAGGGAGTTTTTTCTTGATTCAATGGATTTATCTAGCAGTGGGTCGACTTGGTCTACTGCTTTAGGGCAATCAGCTCCTCAGCTACAAATTCTTAGTTTGCCTAGGTGTTTTTTATCAGGTTCTATTCACTGCTGAGTCTTGGTCTACTTCGCAGAAAACCCGGAACTCAGTGGCAAAGTGCCTGAGTACTTCTCTGAGTTATCTTCCCTGATGAGTCTTGACATATCAGACACTTATTTTGAAGGGCAATTTCCAACATCGATCTTCCAGCTAAAAAGTTTGAGGAAGCTTGATTTGTCTTCGAACCCCATGCTTTCAGTGAGACTAACATATTTCCCAAATGGAAATAATTTGCAGGACCTGAATCTACTGGGGACCAACTTCACTTATGACACTCCACTCTCTTTTGGCAATCTGACGTCCCTCCAGACTTTGAGCCTTACCACGGCAACCATGGCCAAGGAACTCCCCGCTTCAATATGGCTTCCGTCACTGAGTGAACTAGACCTAGAGGGATCTGGGTTGGAGAAGCGAGTATTATCTTGGGTTGGCAATCTTAAATAATTGAAATACCTGAAGCTTGATGACTAAGACTTCTCTCAATCGGTACCTTCTTGGATCGGCAACCTAACAAGGCTCGAAACTTTGCGGTTATGGGGGTGCGATTTCTCTGCGCCAATACCACACCAGATTGGATATCTCACAACTTTGACAGATTTAGAGTTCTTCAGCGGTGATGTCTCTAGGCAGCAAATACCATCATGGATCGGCAATCTTACGAAGCTGACATATTTGGATCTCAGTTATTGCAATTTCTCAGGGCCGATACCCTCAATAATTGGGAACCTGATCCAACTTGAAGAGCTGACGCTTTCTTGGAACTACCTCACCGGTGAGACTCTAAAATCTCAATTGCTTTCTTCATAAATCAATATTACATGCCGTACTTAAATGGTCAAGATTCAAGAGGCTAAAAGAGGGAGGGGAACAAGAGGTCGATTAGACTTTTATGCTCTTGTGGAACAAAGATAAAGTTGAACTATTTGAATCTTTTCAAAAAAAAGTTGAATTATTTGAATGATATATACGAAAATTGTTCTCTGAGGCCTTCTGAAACAAATGAATGAGTTCCTTCAAATCCTGAAAATACTGTGGAATAGCTTGTTTTTTTAGGAATTTGGAAGCATTCTTGACTTCTTGTAAGACCCTGTTTGGTTCCTATGAATTGAGAGGAATTGAAAAATAATTTAATAATAAAATGGGAAGCAATTTTTAGATATTGGTTTTAATTTATGGGATTCAACCAGACCCTAAGAGATTTGTTAGATATTTAGGCATATGGATGGGAATGGGTCGGATCGACCCAAAATAAGGCATAAACATTAATGTTAATTAGCATAACAAATAAACTCCACGGTGCAAAAAAGTCACAATTTCAATTTGGTGCATTATTAGGATGTAAGCAAAATC
This sequence comes from Miscanthus lutarioriparius, assembly GCA_904845875.1. NCBI lineage: Eukaryota > Viridiplantae > Streptophyta > Magnoliopsida > Poales > Poaceae > Miscanthus > Miscanthus lutarioriparius. Next base: position 101,331,734 of record CAJGYO010000006.1, read on the forward strand.
CTGAAATATATATGCATCTACTTAGAGAAAATGAAGAATATTGTTATGTTAAGTACAAGTGCATACTGGATTTCATTATACATTAATAAAATTTGGAATGTTCTGACTAGTATTCTGTCGGCCTTGCATGCAGGAAACATTCCAGAGTCTCTGTTCGCCCTTCCAGCCCTGCAATATCTTTATCTTGATACGAATCAGCTTTCCGGTTCCTTGGAAGACTTTCCTCATCCTTTATACTCAGGATTGTCGCAAATCAACACAATTATCCTAAGTGATAACCAATTGGCAGGCCCAATACCAGAATCACTTTTTCAGCTTAGAAACCTTCAGTATCTGTATCTCGACTCAAATAAATTGATGGGTACAATAAAACTTAGCTCTATCTGGGGGTTGACAAATCTCACTGAGCTTGACCTGTCTAACAATTTGATATCGCTCATAGACACCAAAGGTGATACTATAGCTCCTTATCTTCCTAATATCGAGTACTTAGCTTTTGCATCTTGCAATCTTAAAAAAACTTCCAGCTGCATTGAGATATCTTGACACTATTACAGACCTTGACCTTTCTAATAACCAAATTGAAGGGGCCATACCAAGTTGGGTGTGGGAGAACTGGAAGGACCAACTTACCACTTTGGATCTTTCACACAATATGTTGACTACATTAGAGAAGTCACCTTCTCTTGTTCATATGACGACTTTAGCCTTTCTTGATCTCAGTTCTAATAGACTTGAAGGAACCATACCAATACCAGTAACCCGGTCTAGGGTTGTTGTGTTGGATTACTCAAACAATAGCTTCTCCATTGTATCTAACTTTGGCAGGCATCTTACGAATGCCATCTATATCAATTTGTCCAAGAATAAATTAAGGGGCCATATACCAGCATCGATTTGTAGTTTGAACAAACTTGATATCATGGACTTATCTTACAACTACTTTGGCGGACCAGTCCCATCATGTCTCATAGAAAGAGGAAGCCTGACTGTATTAAAATTAAGAGAAAACAGATTGCATGGGGTGCTGCCAAAAAATATTGGAGAAGGATGTAAGCTTGAAACAATAGATCTAAATGGAAATAGAATTGAAGGTACGCTACCTACATCACTAGAAAATTGTCAAGATTTAGAGTTCCTTGATGTCGGTAATAATCATATTGTTGGTTCATTTCCAGCTTGGGCGGGTACTCTTCCAAACCTTCGAGTTCTTGTATTGAGATCTAACCAACTCAATGGCACTATAAGGGATCTTCATAGTGTCAATGAAAGTAATAAAAGTTTCTCAAGTTTGCAAATAATTGATTTATCCTCCAACCATTTCTCAGGTTACTTGCATTAAGAATGGTTTGTGGGTTTAAGATCTATGATGAATAATAACAATGACAAGGGACAAACTTTAGAGCACTATTACAAACACCCAGTGCCAAAGGATGAAATGTATCAAGATATTTTCACTACCACATACAAAAATTTTGATTTTACTTTGACCAAAATCCAGACCGCTTTGAAAGTAATTGATTTCTCAGATAACACATTTAATGGTTCCATTCCCAAGTCAATTGGCAGGCTTGTTTCACTGCATGGACTTAATATGTCACACAACAACTTCACGGGACAGATTCCATCACAGCTGGGTAACTTGACTAGGCTGGAATCTATGGATCTCTCTTGAACCATCTCTCAGGGGAAATCCCACAAGTTTTGACCTCTCTAACTTTTCTCAGTTGGCTGAATCTTTCATACAACAACTTGACTGGAAGAATACCAGAGGGAAACCAGTTCTTTTCGTTTCCATACAGTTCTTTTGAAGGCAACGCTGGCCTTTGTGGAAGTCAAGTGCCTAAACAATGTGACAATCCTGGTTCAACTACTCCAAAAGCGATAGACCATCAAGAATCCAAAAGTTTGTGGCAGGACAGACTTGACGCCATCCTTCTGTTCACATTTGTTGGCTTGGGGTTTGGAGTGGGTTTCGCATTGGCAGTCTTGTCCAAAATCTGTCGCCGCATAGAAGGATGGATTTGCAAGCATTTTTGTATCCATAATATGTATGTGTAAAACCACTATGGAACATATGTCTGGTATTGTTTCTAAAAAGGAAAACGAGAGCCATATGTATTTGTGTTGTTACTATATATGGTTAGATGAGAGAGGTTAAATCTACTTCGTTGTTATATGGTTGCAGTTTTCTAGATTATTTTGTGCCAGGTCCGGTTCCCAAAGACGATGGTGTTATCTCAAGGTGAAATTAAAGGTCTATTTTAAAATTTTGTTCTAATTCTCAAGTGATAGGTTTAAACACATACATTAGTGTAGTTCATGGAGTAAAACTTAGACCAAACTAAGCAGAACTGAACTCCACGAAAACGCAATAGGCTGTAGAAATCTAGAAGTACAGGTTGTGTCTGTCAGAACCTCAACTGAACTCCATGAGATCGTCGCTGCCTAGCTGCGCATACTGGCGCAGTAGACAACCAGTCATGTGGTGACCCTCCACCCCATCGGCTCCAAGTCATCTTCACGAAGCCTTCCGCTCCAGCCCAAGAAAACAATCGACAGAAAAGAAAAAAAAAATGGAGGGTGTAGAATCAAGATGAACTTGCTGAAATTTGAGGTACCTAGAGTCTGAGCAATCATTTGCATGAGGAACAGTCGGGGGAATTGTGACTAGGGGCCTTTTTGTTTTTGAGGGGCCTGTTTGTCGGGGTATATTTTGGCCAGTGCGCTGCACCACCGAGCCCCGTCCTCGAGAAGGAGCTCCCGCCTCAAGTTCTTCAGGTTTGCGACCAACGTCTCGAGCCGTTTTACGATCGTGGTGAGAAACCCATGCGAGATGAATAGGACGCGCCGTCATCTTGGACCATTATTTAAACGGGTTATAAGGTCAAGGTGGCTGCTAGGCCGAGGGCTCTTATTAGCAGCCCTTTCCGTGCCTTCGGTCAACATAGATTATGTCTGACCGGTTCAAACCCACGACTTCAATCCTGGTGTCCTAACCACTTCAACTCAAATTGACTTTATCCAAAGGAGACATTCTCAGAATATGAATAAAGAGGTTTTAAAAAAAAGGAATATGAATATTAGTTAGACCATACTCCACAGTATGGCGATACAAAGGTTCAAGACATAACAAAAGAAACAAGACTCCACCCTCAATGTTATTCTTGTTTTGCCATCCAAATTCGTTGAAGAATTCGAGCACCATAATCTCTAGCAAGCGATAGCCTTCCTTTAGGGGCCATTTGGATCCTTTCGTTTGAAGGAATTGAAACATACTTAATAAATTAGGCTATTTGGCTTAGAATTTGACATTCCAGTACTTTCTAAATTTCACATATAAGTGTATCTCAAATTCATAGGGTGGAAGATGAAAATTTATTCTATAGATTATCATCCTATGTTTCTATTCTATAACTTATAACACGTTCTTCAACTCACATAGAATGCAACACATAAATATCTCTCTCATATAGCCAACAATAATATACAAATATAATTCATATACAATTATATTAGCTTAATTAATTTGTGTCTAAATTATGATTGTTAAAATGAATTCAATTCCAAGGATCCAAATGGGACCTCAGTGAAATTCTCCCTTACTCTTGAGACAGCTGTGGCCATTGCTTGATCCAATACATCCCCAAAATTAACCAGCAAGGCAGCCAGAATGAATGAGATGTAGTCCTTTTGAAGACAGAATCATTTCTACACAACCACATAGCCTAGCACAGGACCGCAACGCCAATCTGATTTCAAAACTCTGAAGAAAATATTGCAAACAAGAACCAAACATAAGCTACAGTAGCAGGAGGTTGAATATTAAAAATGGTAAAAAGAACACCACTTTCCAAAATGACCTTTCTATACATAATCGAAAAAAGGTGTTGAATAGTCTTCTCATACCCAACAAACAGCACTTAATGCACTCCTTCCAACAGATTTTTGTCAAATTATCCCTTATCCTTATAGTCAAAACAGTACTTAGAGAATAAAGAGGTTACCCTATAAAAGATCAACAAAAAGAAATTCAAGTTGCTCTAGTTTTCAGCTTGCCTCGCTGGTCATGAGTAATTGGCATCATTGCCAGTCTTTCATCAGCTGAAAATGTTGCTGCGCCTCTTCATCAGGTTGACTTTTTCAAGTTTTTTTATAAAGCTCTTTCTCCATGAGTTCGATGGAGAAGAGTTCAATCACAATCAGTGCCAAATTAAGCAACACCTGAACCCATCACGGTGGCAAGTTGCAGGTCAAAATAATTCTGAGTACACACAATAATTTCATGGGGCCCCATACATGCATTGTTGATCAGAAAAACAAATAAGGCTATTCACTTGTGGCCTACATATATGGCTTGAGCCCTCGAGGTACTGGAACACCATCCCAAGCAATAAACCAGCAGCGTACAGGAGATATCATGATGAGCTCTGGACACTCAAAATCCCTAGTCTTCATGCTCCTGGTTTTGAAACTCTGCTCCATCCACACTTCTGCTGGCGGTAACACTAACACCACCGTAACATGCCTCCCTTCTGATGCTTCCACCCTGCTCCGACTAAAGCGGTCCTTCCTGAACTCTACCAACCTCACGTCATGGCAAGCAGGGACGGACTGCTGCCGCTGGGAGGGCATCGTCTGCGACACGACCACCAGGCAGGTGATCATGTTGGATCTCAGTGAGTTTGATGTCAAGAGTCGGGGCCTTGATCCCGCACTCTTCAACCTCACCTCACTGAGAAACCTTAGCCTTGCCAGCAGTGACTTCATGGGAGCGAGCATGCCATCGGTTGGATTTGAGCTCCTCACTGAGATGGTTCACCTAGACTTGAGCAATACTGGTTTCATTGGTCAGGTCCCCATCGGCATAGCCCAGCTCACGAAGCTGGTCACGCTTAACTTATCCATAATTTACGCTTCCAACTTGGTTCTCAAGGAGCCGAGCTTTCAAACACTCATAGCAAACCTCAGCAGTTTACAAGAGCTCAGTCTTGATGGAGTGGATATCTCCAGCAGTGGGGAAACATGGTCCATTGCTTTGGCTAACTCCACTCCTAGACTAGAGATTCTCACACTGAGTAATTGTGGTCTATCTGGATCGATTCATAGTTCGTTCTCACAACTCCATTCACTAGCCGAGATCGACCTCACAGGAAACACAATAGTTGGTGAGGTTCCTGAGTTCTTTGTTGACTTCCCTTTCTTGAGCAAACTTGACTTGACAAGCAATGATTTTGAAGGGCTGTTTCCCGCAAGGATATTCCAGCAAAATCATTTGAGGGTTCTTTCCGTGGCTGGTAATCCTAAGCTTTCTGGGCACTTACCAAATTTTCCAGTTGAGAATAAACTGGAACAGCTCATTCTGGCAGGGACAAATTTTTCTGATGCGGTGCCCGAGTCCATTGTCAATCTCAGGTCTTTGAGTGTTTTGGTGCTTTCAACAGATGGAACTTCCAAGCAACTCTCCTTATTTGGTGAGCTCCCCTCTCTGGAAGTGTTAATGCTCCTGGGGTCATCTGGTTTAGAGAAGCCTGGATTTTCTTGGATCGGGAATCTTAGACATTTGACCACTTTGGAGCTTTATAACTACAATTTCTCTGAGCCAATACCCTCCTGGATCGGCAATCTTACCAATTTGGTGTCCCTGGAGCTCGTAATGTGCAACTTATATGGAGCAATACCCCCTTGGATTGGCAACTTGACCCAACTTTCATTCATACACTTCGGTCAAAACTACCTCACTGGTAAGCTCCCACATGTGCATTGTATTCTAATTTGCTGGTAACCTCCCACATATATGAATATTAAAATACACTATAATACAGCCAATGATGAAAGCAACTCCAGATCATGTGTTGCTCCATTCCTTGTACTCTAACTTGCTGAGAAAATGGTAACGTTACTGTATTAGTTTGGTCCACAGGAACAAATAAAATCTTGAACTGTTGACTTCTGTCCCTGGTTCTTTTTCATTCATTACTATAGCACATTTGCACTTACTAAATACTATCTACACATTAGTGATGGTATAATGTTAATCTAAGGATGCTTAGTCTGAATTTAGAGATTCATAAGGTCACATGTGAACCCCAAAGTTTGAAGAATTAACAAGGTACTTCGAATATTATTTGTGCTTACACTACAGAAGTAAAAGTTTAACATAATCTGATGGTTCTCACTCATCAGTAATTCTAATTTAGTGACCTACTTTCATCTGTATTGAATTGACAATAGTACATAAAGGGTATTCTAGTTAAAACTTGTTTCTTGCTGTTAACATATTTTTTATTCACATTGGTGTCCTTCACTGAATCCTTAAATGTAATGTGATGTTCCCAGTTCCCACATGCTCAGTTTAAATGATGGCTATTTTGGTACTCACATATTAAATTTAATTCAACACAATTATCATGAATCAAAGAACATTGATTTTCTAAACTAGTAGTCACCTTTTACATGCAGGTAAAATTCCAAGATCTTTGTTCGCTCTTCCTGAACTTCAGCAATTACGTCTCCTGTCAAATCAACTTTCTGGTCATCTAGAGGAAATTGAAACTCCTTTGTCTTCATCCATATCCTTTATTGAGTTGACAGATAACCAGATTGGTGGTTCGATACCTCAATCGTATTTTCAGCTTACAAGCCTTGAAGGTCTTTTCCTTGGATCAAATAAATTGACAGGCACAGTGGACCTTAGCTCTTTCTGGAGGCTTAAGAATCTTTTTTCACTGACTCTGTCGAATAACATGCTATATTTGATAGATGAAGAAGGTGATTCTCTGTTTCCTTCGCTGCCTCCCATTCAAAGTTTGATGCTTTCTTCATGCAACCTTACAAAACTTCCAAGTGTGCTGAGATATCTGAATGAGATTACGGAACTAGACCTCTCAAGCAATCAGATCAACGGTGTTATACCAAGTTGGGTATGGGAGAATTGGAATGGTCACCTTAGCTATTTGAATCTCTCTCACAACATGTTTACCGGTTTGGAGAAATCTCCCTCTCTTGTTCCAATGGGATCTATATATGTTCTGGATCTAAGCTACAATAGACTTGAAGGAGATGTGCCAATACCAATCATAAGGTCTGGACGCACAGATATCATCTTGGATTACTCAAATAATTACTTCAATTCCATCCTGCCCAGCGTAGGTAGATATCTCGGGAAAACATCATATCTTGATTTGTCCAGTAACAAAATAAGAGGCCACATACCCACTTCAGTTTGCAATGCAAGTGAACTCCAGATCCTCGACTTATCTTACAACTACTTTAGTGGAGTGATCCCATCATGCTTAGCTCAACGTAAATTGGGAGTACTGAAATTAAGAGGGAACCAAATCCACGGGGTACTGTCTGATGGCATCAGAGAAGGATGTATGCTTGAGACAATAGACTTGAGCCACAACTACATTTCAGGGAAACTGCCTAGATCACTATCTAACTGCCGTGACTTAGGATTGCTCGATATTAGTGACAATCAGATTGCCGATTCATTTCCATCCTGGCTGGGAGCACTTCCTAAACTTCAAGTTCTTGTTTTAAGATCCAACCAATTCTCTGGCCTGATTACAGATCTTCAAGACAATGACCAAATTATGAACCACTTCTCAAGTCTGCAAATACTGGATTTGGCCTCCAACCAGTTCTCTGGAAACCTGCCCAAAGAATGGTTTAATGAACTGGAATCAATGAAGGAGAATGGCAACGATGATGGACAAGTTGTTGGACATCAGATAAACGTAGAAGTAGGATTCTATCGAGATGATATCACTATTACATATAAAGGGTCCGATCTTATTTTCACTAAAATCCTTACCACTTTCAAAGTAATTGATTTATCAAATAACTCATTTGTCGGTAACATTCCCGAGTCAATTGGGAGTCTGGTTTCACTACATGGGCTTAACATGTCATACAACAACTTCATGGGGCAAATTCCATCACAGCTAGGTAACCTGACTCGGCTAGAATCAATGGATCTCTCATGGAACCATCTCTCAGGGGAAATCCCGCAGCAGCTAACTTCCCTAACTTCTCTTTCTTGGTTGAACCTTTCATACAACAACTTGACAGGAAGAATACCACAAGGAAACCAATTTCTCTCATTTCCCAGTACCTCATTTGAAGGGAACACTGGACTCTGTGGAAATCCACTCTCTACACAATGTGACGGCCCAGATTCAACAACCCCAATAATATCACAAGAACCCAGTGGTTTGTGGCAGGATAGACTTGAGGCCATCCTCTTGCTTACCTTTTCTGGTTTGGGGTTTGGAGTGGGTTTCACATTGGCGATCATGTTCAGACGCTTTTTCCACATAGAAGGATGGGTTGGCAAGCATTTCTGTATTCGTATGTGATATAGTTATGCAAATTACATGTATGGCATTATATTATATTTTCCATAAAAGGAGAGGCAGATATGTAGTATTTTATCCTTGTAGTCGTCAGACAAGACAGATTAAAACCATTTTGTTCTCATAAGGTTGCGGTTTTCTAGTTCATTTTCATTACATTATATCCTCCAAAAGTGACAATATTGTTTTGCTATCTTCAGTTCTCCCAACATACACGCCATAACTAATACTATGAGCAACAAAAAAATAACATAAATGCTTGGAACAAAGCTCAGAACTGTACTTGACTGCAACCATCTGAAATTATGGATGCAATTTACTCCAACTGTAAAGAAAATGAGAATCCAATTTCGCCAGAAGTCCATAAAACACTGACCTCTTGGGTGGGGGTGGGGAGCAGTGTCTGTCCGAACCTGGGCTCCTGAAGAGTGTGCTCGCGACTCCGCCAGGCCGCGCGCACCGGCGACTTCCATGCCTGGGAGGAGCCGACCGACCACGCACACGCGGTAATCCACGGCGTCAGCATCTCAACTCAACTGCAAACGCCCTCGCGGAACCCTAGGTCACTCGAAACCAATCAAATACTCAAAGGCAAGGCCGAAACTCAAAGCGTGGCCATTTGTAGCGGCGATGAGATGAAATCGCCTGAAAATTCAGCTATCCTGTTGGAGAGGGAAGGCATTTCGATTGGGAAATTTCACCGTTCTGTTCCGCTGGGCTGAATCGAGCGACGGAACGGAAGGAATGAGGAACGGGGTGGCATTGCGGGCCCACAAGTCAGAGTGTACTCCCCAAGTTTTTTTAATGAGAGAGAACTACATATACATTGAAATAAATATAGAGCTGGTTATTTGTTCATAACTGGGTATAATAATTTCTTTCTTGAGGTAACGATTTTTTGGATCGAGAGAGTGTCATTATTTTAAGGAGAGAGTGTCAATTTCATTCATTCAACCGAGCAAGAGTCACGAGGTAAATATGACAAATATTCTTTCTGATGAAGCTAATCGCTACCTAGTCCGATCTCCGCAGGATTAGATCAGATATCGAGACATGGCAATCAGGAAGCGGATTGCCAAGCAGGTCAGGTCTTCAGTTGCGAATCTTTATCAGAATGTTACTACTGCAATTGTCAAACGCATCCAAGACCATGTTCCCCAGTGGTTACACGCGCTAACATTCTCAGGCTGTAAAATCTCATGTGCCACTAGTAAAAGAACTGTAAGACATGTCTGAATTTTTATTACTTTCTCAAAAGAAAAACAAACAAGAAATTAACACAGCTCAGATACGACCGTCTGGTATCATATTGTAAACGGTCAGATGTATACAAAGAGAGCCATGATTCGGAGGCTTGAACCTTGAAGTTTACAAATTAGCTTACAGAGAATGTCACACTGCAAACAACAAATTAAACACCAACTGAAACAGGGAAAATCAAGAAACAAAAGAAATCGAAGTCATTCATACTCCGAAACAGAACCTGAATCACTTCTCTCATATCACCAGAGCACACGTACGCGTGCTCATCATGGTCGTGGCACAGCACACTGTTCTCGCGTGCGCTCAGTAGTGGTGCGTGGGCGCGCACTCCCTCGGCCTGAACGCGAGCGGGCCGGCGGCGAAGACGACGTTCTTGAAGCCGCGGCCGTCGGTCCACTGCTTGCCCTCGTCGCGGAGCGGCGCGCCCTCCAAGCCGCCGTGGATGTTGGTGACGATGTTGCACTTGGGGTCGGGCGACGAGAGCAGGCGCACGAAGCAGGCCCCGCGGGGGTCCTTGTCCAAGTAGCCGTCGGCGCGCTGGACGCCGAACTCGGCGTGGAAGTAGCCGTTGGAGTCGGCGACGCGCCGCCGGTACGCCATGACGCGGTTCTTCCTGTCGCGGCAGGTGACGGTCACGTTGGCCCCCGGCAGCGGCGCCGCGCCGTCCAGGCTCTGCGAGCCCATCTTCGCGCAGCTCTGGCACACCACCAGGCCCTCCACGCGCACCACCACCAGCTTCTTGTCGTCGTAGCCTTGCGCGGCCGGCGCCGGCTTTGGCGTGGCGGGCTGTGGGGTATAGGGCGCGGGCGTCGGCGTCGGAGGTGGCGTGGCGGCCGTCGGGGTGTAGGGCGCCGGTGTCGAGGGGCTAGGGGTCTGACTGCCGTAGCCGCCGGCCATGGCGCCGGTGACGAGGAGGGACAGGAGGACGGCGATGGGGAGGAATGCCGCCATCGTTGCTTTGGGAGCGGATCTCAGAGAAGGAGATCGATGGAAATGGCTGAGCTCTGGTTGAGTGGAAGTGGCGGGAGGCGCGCGGTTTATATACACGTGACAGGGTGAGGGTCAGCCGTCAGCGTGTTAAAAAAATGGTGCCGACGTGCGGCCATGTAGCGTGGGGGACGAGTCGTGATCGTCTTGTCGGCATTGCGCTACGTGAAGGCCAGTTTGTTTTGTTTCGATCCATGGCTCAGGAGATTTCGTCACGTTGAAACGAGTACTGTAGTGATAATGATTGGTCCAGACAAAAGGGTTCAGACACAAAAAGAACATTCTTTGCGGGCGTGTAATGATGAGATGAGATCCGTATAGTATTTTCAGAGATTGCGCGACCCGTGTGTGTTGAGCCCACGCTTATCTAACGAACATCCGGTGAGAAATACGTATAATGCGAATTGCAAGGACTTTTTCTTCTTCTTTTGATATAAGGAGCTCGTTTATTGATGCCAAATGGCGAAGCTCAGCATGTAGGGTAAACTTTGGATATTGAGGTCCATCCTCCATCGGGGTATTCAGCCGTCTATGGGGCATCCATAATTACTAGCTCTAAGTCAACTTCTCCAATAGTGCTAACTTTTAGCACATAGCTTTTAACATGTATATCCCTATATGGTACTCTCACATAACCTTGAAATAAGTGCAAGAGCTTAGCTTTAGCTCTTGATCAGGAGCTAGTTTTTTTCTCTTTTCTATTTAAATACGAAAAAATGCTTAGAGCTAGTTTAAGAGTCAGCTATTTTGGGTGCCAAGTTGAATAACCACCGTGCTTTATGTATTGTATACAACTAGCTATATATTGGTGGATAATGTAGCTATTATTTTAAAATCAACAAAGCGTTATGTGACGGTTTTATTAAACCCTAAAATTTAATTAAAAATTACCACGGTTTGAGCAAACAATCAAGAAATCAGCCTCATAGGTTGTACTCCCTCTACCCACACGCTTGTTTAGTTTGGAGGCGAGATTGATCATGTGTTTGATTTTGGGGCAGGTGGAATATGAAACCATCCTTGGGAGCAAAAATTCTTATGAGATGTTGTCTCTAGGTGTACCTCCAAATTTGAGGTACGAGCCCGTCCCATCGTGATGCCATTCTCTGTTTCGTTGCCGCATGTTTCTTCCTCTTTTCTCCTCCCGTTGGCAGGCGTGACCTCGGTGAGGGCAAGCTTGACCCTAGCTCTAGCAGGCACAGCCCTGACACGAGCGAGCGAGCTCAGCCTCGACCATGGCACGACGGCCTTGATTGCTTTGGTTGGGCAATTTTGTCGAAGAAGTTAGGAAGAAGGTGAAAGATGATGATATGTGGGTCCCACTTAACGAATGTCTAGCGGAATACGAATAGTGATGTATCCACTTCATCTATATCCCTCCAACGAAACACAAAGCAGGGACATCTTATCCTAAAAATACTAAATGAATTTACCTCTTATCTCAGAACTAAACGGGTCCTAAGAGTTTCTATAACTTTTAAGATTAAAAAATTAAGGAGAGAGGGAAAACCATTTCAAACCTCTCCCCAAAACCATCATGCATGCATTCAGCCCGTTCGGCTGGGGGTGGCTGGCTGGCTGGGCTGGCCAGCCCTCTCACATGAACACTGTTCATATGAACCAGCCAGCAGTACTTCTCTCTCACATAAACGAACCAGCAACGATACGAACCAGTCAACCGAACAGGCTGATTATCGATTTACGCGATTATTAGCGGCTTCAGTCAACCCTTGACTGGTTACTAAGAAACCCTTATATTTGTGTACATAATTTGAATATAAAAAATATCATCTCATGGATGGAGGGAGTAGCTTCTTACAGTTGTTTAAAAAAGTTGTAGATCCGTGAAATTAACTCAAATCAAATAGTGAAAAACACTCAAATGGTAGTTTTTTCTAGGTCAAAATGATAATGCTCTCCTTAGGTCGTCCGGACGGACGGACGCGGATTCTCCACTCTTGTCCGCGCCCCTTCCGCCCAATATACCTGCTCCCCTAATGCTCCCTTCATGGCTTTTCCATCTAAAAAACAAGATGTCGATTTCCTATTCCGGTGCTACTGCTCGTGCTCTCCCCGGTCTCGCTCTCCTCCTTGCTCCTGCTCCTGTCCCTTACTCCACGTCGGCTTCATGCCGCTACCTCCCGCTCTCGCCATCCCTCCTCCTTCCCCGCCACCAATAGAGGAGAGGCAACATCAGCAGCAGGCTCCTGAGGTCTCGCGCCCGCTGCCTCCCCTTCTCTAGCACACTGTGGGGGTGCGTCGCCGCAGGGACCGCGCTCGCCTGTCTTGTCACTAGTGCGGCACAGCCGCTCATCGTCGGGGCTGCGCCCAGCCGCCCGCCCAGTGGCATCCCCCTCCCTCGCGACTCCGCAGCATCGAGCTCTGAGCCGGCGTCGAGCTCTGCGTCGATGAGCCTCCATTCGTCCAAGCAGCAAGTAGATGTTGCGCTTGAAAGCGCATGTTGTAAGTATATGTTTCAAGTGTTTCAAATGTTTTAGATGTATGTTGCAAGTGTTTCATATGAATGCTGCAAAGCTAGATCAAGATGTTGCATATTTTGCAATGGCTTTTTTCAAGCGTTTTTAAGGTGTTTTTACTAGTGTTTCACACATATATTGCAATTGTTTTAACCGCTTCGAACATATGTTGCAAATATTTTTTATTTGGATGTTTTAAAAGTAGATCAAGTGTTACATCTCTCTCCTCGTCTTCTACTGCCTCGCCTCGATGTCTCCTCCTCTTTCTCGATGCTGGTGATGTTCGGACGGTGTGGACCCACGTGGGGGCGGACGGCGTGGGTGTGGCGAGTCGTTCAAGCGGCGCGGAATGTGAGCGGGCAGGACGTGTAGCATGAAGCAGGCGCGAGGTGGGGAGCTGTGTCCGAACGCGGACCGGCCGGTCCGGGCGCTAACCTGACCGGGGCCAAAAACACGAGCACACGAGCGATGTAACTGCCGCAGTCTCACCAAAGCCCAAGATACATAGTGATACTGGTATATATTCCAAGAAGCCAATCGGCCCACTTTCGGTCACCCAAACCGCCATATAACAGCCCACTACTGTTAAGCACAGTACGATTTATCCCGGTTGCAACTTGGAAACACGGCTTCTTTTTGCCCTAATCCAACATACCTCCCTGTCCGCATCACGAGCGCTCTATTCCGCCGTGTCTTCTCGAACGGTCCCAAACCCTAGGCCTAGGCGCGACCTGAGCCCATGTCAGGGTCTTACGGATCCGACGACTACCGCGGCGGCGGCGGCGGCGGATACGGTGGCCGAGGTCGCGTTTGGATCCCCCGACCTGCGTGCGTGTGTCTGTCCCCCTGGATCTGATTCTGAGCGATTCGTGCTTGTGCAGGTGGCGGCGGCGGCGGCGGCCGTGGGCGCGGAGGCGGTGGAGAAGGGTATGGAGGTGGCGGCGCGGGAGGAGGATATGGAGGTGGTGGTGGTGGTGGTGGAGGCTACGGCGGTGGCGGTGGCGGCGGCCGAGGCGGTGGCGGCGGCGGGTTCGGTGGCGGAGGACGAGGTGGCGGTGGTGGTGGAGGTGGCCGAGGCGGTGGCGGGCGCGGGGGTGGACGCGAAGGCGACTGGGTTTGCCCTGACGCAAGGTGCGTTTTCAATAGCTTGTTCGTCGATTGTCTGTTGGGACTAGATTCGTTGAATCGTGTTATTCCATACTGTGATGAGAATTCTGGCGTGTAGAGTCAAGTAAAACTGTTTTGAGATGTTTTTTTGCGGTGTTTGGGTGATTGAATCATTATGCTGTCGGATAATGATTTGCATGCGGCATGGTGTGCAGGACCTAGCTCCCTGTTCCTTTAGCTTGATTTGCATCCATGTAGCTGGATGGTATATAGCTACCTGTTGTTTGCGTTGTCTTATTTACAGGACTTTAATAAGCTTCTATGGATTGAAACATTGGGTGTCTTGATTTCGTTATAATTCCAAAAGATTTGGGGGCTAGATGGCTAGTGATGACAATTTAAAGCTGAGTTTCATGGCTTTTAAATTTATTTGATATTTGACTTTGAGATGCAATTCAGGACAACTGTAATAGATGTATACATTTCATTAGGATTATAGGAAAGGGTTATGGTTTGTTTTTTTGGGTATAGTTTCATATATGTGTTTTTTTCTTTGTATGTAGTAGCTTTAGTTCTTCCATGATGCAGAAAGCTTAATCGTTTTATTATAACTGATTTCTTGATGTATCTCTTTCCTGAAAATTTTTTACGAATCTTGATGTAGTTGTGGCAATGTGAACTTCGCGAGGAGGACTGAATGCAATAAGTGTGGAGCACCATGCCCAAGTGGAGGTGGCGGCAGTGGGGGTGGGGGCTATAATAAGTCTGGTGGAGGTGGTGGGGGCTACAACAACCGTGGCAGTGGTGATTATGGTTCTGGAGGAGGTGGTGGTTTCGACAGAGATGGCGGAGACTACAATTCTGGTGGGCGTGGTGGTGGAGGTGGGGGCAGAGGAGGATACAATCGAAGTGGTGGTAGTGACCGTGGTTTTGATGACCACCGTGGTGGCAAAGGTGGCACCTATGGGGGACGAGATCAGGAGAACAAAAGGGGTAGTGAAGGTGGCTACAATGCCGTTGGCTATGGACAAGCTCCTGCGCAAGGTCCTCCTTCCTATGGTGGTCCTGTGGGTGACTATGCAGCGCCTCCTAGCTCCTATGGAGGCAACAATGCTTATGGTTCAGATTCTGCAGTGCCGCCTCCTAATAGCTACAGTGGTGGCCCGGGCTCATACCCACCAAGCTATGGTGCCCCGCCTCCACACCAATATGGTGGTGCCCCAGGGGGGCAAGGGGGTCTGCCTCCTACATATGATGGTGGATATGGTGGTCGGTCCATGCCTGGGGGTGGAGGATCTGGGGGTGCACCGCCACCTTATCATGGCAGCGGTGGCGGCGGCGGTTATACTGGTAGTGCTGACCCTGAACCAGCTGGAAAAGTTAAGCAGTGTGATGAAAATTGTGACGAGACATGTGACAATGCAAGGATTTACATCTCAAATTTGCCTCCTGATGTCACTGTTGAGGAATTACAGGAGCTATTTGGAGGAATCGGCCAGGTATAATTCAATTTACATCACTTCCTTTTGTGCGATAGTAATTGTATGCTTTACAAGATTATCATTTTCTCTAATGGTATATATATTTCATAATTCTGTAACAGAATTCATTACTTCTCTTTTACTAGTTTGCTAGTTAGATTTGTATGCCAGTAATTGTGCTCACTATAATTGTGCATTTTATAGCAAAAAATTCTACTGCTGAATAGGTAGAACAACCTTTAGTAGTAAACTAATTATTCTGTGTAATTATATTCATGCAATCTTCTAATGTGACTTCTGGTGATGGAAAATGTTATGGCTTACATCAAATCTAGTGTTTCACTGCATCCTTGGTTGTTATTATGCTTCTAAGAATTTTAGCTTATTTGTTTAGGTTATCTGTATGGAACTGATTTTTCTCGCCTTTCTATATTTAATAGTGTACAGTTGGTTTCACATTATGTTGAGTCTGTGATTAACTAACACTTTTTTAGAGTTTCATTTTTAGATTCTTATTATCAATCATCACTTTTTTAGAGTTTCATCTTGTTTTTGCATGAGCTATCATGCTGTTGAAACCAATTCATTTATTTAATGTGTTGCCGTTCATCTTCGTGTTATCTTTGCATCGGATGATTCTGCAATGCTTGTGGCTATTTTTTTTTAAAGGTTGGAAGGATCAAGCAAAAACGTGGTTACAAAGATCAGTGGCCCTGGAACATAAAAATATATACTGATGACTCTGGAAAAGCCAAAGGAGATGCTTGCCTTGCTTATGAAGATCCTTCTGCTGCTCACTCAGCTGGTGGATTTTACAATAGTAAGATTTCTGTCGAGTTTTCAATGTTAGTGATATCAATTTCTCCAATGCATAGTCCAGTTCAGTTTCTAATGCATCTATTCTGTTCTAGATTATGACATGAGAGGCTACAAAATCAGCGTTGTGATGGCTGAGAAATCAGCACCCAGAGCAGTACCCTCTTATGGGCATGGGTAAGTAGTTTTTATCTGTTATTATCTGCTAGATGCGAAGTGTGGATTGCCATATCAAATTGAATCAATTAGTACTGGTATTGGAATTCCATAGTCTATGGAATTTCATTAGCATGACACTTTTAGCTACAAATGATAATTCCCGCCAGAAACAAAAACACATGATCAACTTTTATATGCCGTGCACTGTTAACACTTCATTTTGATCTAGGCTTTGAATTAGCTTCATTTATAGGCTGATGGCTAATAGATAGTCCAACCAAACTGAGTTTGTAAATTGTTCTATCATACATAAGATCCTAATGGTTGATCAGAAACACAGCCCAAAGGTCATGATTTGTGCTTTCATTCAGGCCCTTTTATGATATACTTCAAAATAAGTAATACATGGGTGGTGAATGGTTACGTTTTCAGCTTTTGTTGGCTTGAACTCTCCTATAACTTCACAGAAGCTAATTAGTTGAACAAAGTAATATTGTGCTGATTGCAATACCATATATTATTAAAAATTCACTGATGTGAGGGGAAATAGTTAGAATGTGGCAACAGACGAAATAATTACATTTTTGTGTGCTATATTGTCATGTGCTAATGTTTACAAATTGAAATTATGTTTGTTTGTCATCTGTGAACCATGAGTGATTTCATCAAGGTTATTACACAAGCGGAAAAGGAAGCGCTTCAAATTTGTGTGCTAAATCATGATTCATGTGGATGCCCCTTTTATGTTATTTGGACTGTGTGATGTGTGCAGTGGTGGCCGTGGTGGTGGGCGAGGGGGATAATTACAGAGATGGCGGGGGCCATGGACCCAATAGAAACCAGGGTGGTGGTTCGCGTTCACGGCCATACTGAAAACAACTAATATTGTTACTGTGATTTTCGTCTGTGAGAAACGATTTCTATTCCTGTTCTACGGATTTGTACTCATACAGGCGCATAAGGTAGGTTGTCTGCTTTCCTTATTGGACTTATGTTAAATTGTCATACACCAGTCTTGGTCGGACTTATGTTTGTCCAAAAGTGATTGATCTATGTTGTATGAATTTTTGAATAGAGGCAGATGGATATAAGCTCCAAATGCTGGTAGGTTTGTGATGTTTTTCAGGTGAGTGCCGATCCGTTATGATTGCTTATATTTCTTCGTTTTCTCGTTATTATTAATCTAATGCTTACATTCCACATGGTACCTCAGCCGGTGGATCACTCCTGTAAGCTTTGGATTTTGCTGTGAAGAACAGGTAGGGCAGTTTTGTTCTGTGATAGATTTATTAGATTTCGTGTATATTAGACGACATATCAACCAACATTCATAGAATGTTCGACATCCATTTTTGTTTGAATGGATGGAGGGGTTTTAACTTAGACTGTAGGATGTACTTAGCTTAGGTTGCCACAAACGTCTGGCTTCATATAGATGGTGACTCGTAGCTTATTTTGGTAAAGAGCCTATTCTTGGATCAAGGCTGCCCTATCTCATCATCCTCAGCAACACGATATGACGTCGTGTTAAAGTGATGATTTATATATAAATAGAAGAGCAGATTGCGTGAATTGGTTCTTCATATGCCCTGTGAGGCATCTCCGTACTGGGAGCTCGTGCCTTTGGTTAATTGACCTGGAGGTGTTTGACAACTTTTTCTTTAAGTACCCATTCCTTGCACTGATTAGACATATCAGTCGCGTGGGCATGCAGATGGCGAACTAGGATTGGTATTTTCGTGGCTGAGGTTTCTTATTTGGGTTTTATTGTATTTGACTTCTTATTTGTTTGACATTTGTTGATTGAATTTTCATGAAGTGTGTGAATGATTGTACTGCTTGAGCAGTAGCCAATTAATACGCGACGGGCTTGTGACATGAAGCTACTGGACGTTGCAGAGTTGATTCAGTGCAAATCCGTTGTTGGCTGTTGCCGAGTTGATTCAGTGCAAAGCCAGTTGTGAAGTATTACAATCGGGAGAACTCGTTGGCCTAGTCATGTGCGCAAGAGCAAGTGTATTATAGCCAAACATTGCGGAGATTGGGAATCGAAAAGTTCAACAATCTCACTGGCAACGTAATACTACCTTGTTCCTAAATAAACTAAATGTCAATTGTTTTTTTAAGTTTGATCGAATCTATAGAAAATAACATGATTGTTTATGACACTAAATTATATTTCTATAGCGTGAGTCTTAAACATTGATGTTTTTTTCTACAATAATAAATTTGGTCAAATGTAAAAAAGTTTGACGTAAACAAAATCTAGAAATTGATTTATATAGGACGAAACGAGTAATTTGAAGCATTTTTTGCGAAACTAGTACAAACATTTATACGTACGCACACTCGTCCTTGAACGTGCCTCACTATCCTAAGAATGTCCATGCAAGATTGGACGAGCTGAGCTCCATTTTGAGCAGGTCGTACACTTCTTACTCCCTACTACAGTACTACGTTCGAAATAGAAGGCATGCTTCTGTTTTAAATTTAAACTTTTTATCTTTGACCAACGATTACTCTAATTTTATGAGAAGTTTATAGTAACAAAGTGCTACACAAACATCTTCCTTCGGCAAAGGATGGGGATTCCAATTCAATAAAACCAAGAGGGACAGACAGATTAACCCACAAAATCCCAAAATTTGTACAAAGATTCAACCGAGCCTATACCTTGCACTTTTATGGATCCTGAGTTTTTTCATATTCATGAGCGATTGTTATATGTGTTGTACTATTATATATCTTCTAATCATAATATCTTTGGTAGTAAAAACATAAATGGAACATCTAAAGTATGCAAATTATTTGCAATAACAAAACAACAGTTGACAAGTTTAAGGCATTCACCCGTAGCAACCTAGGGGACTTTACTAATGTTGAAGTATGGTACGTTTTCATCCTTCACTCTCTCTCGGCTTGTATTTGTATAGACGTACTATAGAGTGAAAGCTGTGTATCTAGACATGAGTCGGAGTCTGATTCTAAGAGAACTCGTACACATATGAGTTAGAGGAGCACACATATATGCACTACATGAAATTCGATTTCAAGACAGATTATAACAGATGACGTGATCACTGTGCGGAGTTCAATCCTAAGACACTCGTGCTTATACGAGTTAGTGCATGCAGTGCACATGGTACGGAGTACGATTCAAAGGCGAAGTGGAACGGATGATACTACTGTTGACTAAGGCTTGTAGCATCAAGTTGTCCAAGTAAACGTGCAACATGTTGTACATCCTGTTGCAGCGCGCGAGCATATTCGCTATATCTCTACTATATATGTAATGTTAAAAATATGAAGTGATTCTTTCGTCTGTCTTTTTTTATTTCTCATAATCCCCTGGTATCTCTCCTTGTCTCATCTATGACCCAGACTCTCTACATGCACTCATACATGTTATGGTATGGAGTCTCCTTGTGCACGTTTGTATGTGCAGTGATGGTATGGAGTCTGAGGGTTCATTTGGTTTGGCTTTCTAGGTGTTGTGGCTTCAAAAAAAGCCAGAAGCCAAATCAAAGGGGGTATCCATACTCCTTGGCTTCCAGAGAAAGCTGTTTTTGTGCAGTTCATTTTTTACAGCAGGGGGGAGGTGCTTTCTTGAGCTTTGGCTTTCACAAGTTGGAAGAAATTACCCACTGCCACGGGTTATGTTGTATCGGTTCGCTTCTTTTCTTCTTCTTTTTTCCGTCTCCCTCACCTGCCACTCTCCCCTGCCCGGCACCGTTCCTCCTCCGGTGGCGGCGGCGCCCCTCCTCCTCCGACGGCGCCCCTCCTCCTCCTCTGGCGGCGGCGCCCCCTCTCTGCGGTGCCCCTCCTCCCTTCTCCTATCGAGCCGCCGGAGGTCATCTTTTCCCCGCGCCGGCCCGCCATGGGTAGAGGCCGAGCGAGCTCGGGAGCTCCCCAGTCTAGGGCCTCGGGCTACTAGGGACCAAGGGGAAGGTAGGAGGAGCAAGGGGAGGGCGCGGGCATCCCGTTCTGGTGGTTGGGGAAGGGTGAGGGGAAGGGTGAGGCGCGGCCACTGGGGTTAGTGGCGCTGCCTGCCTCGGTGCGGTGTGCTGCTCCGGTGAGAGGAGGAAGGAGGAGGGGTCGAGGGTGGAGATGGGGTGGAGGTGCGTGAGGGCGAGGAGCTCGGCCTCGCAGTTGCGGCGCTCGACCTCGCGCTCCATGGAGGAGAGCACCTCCTTGGTCTAGCCCGCGACCCAGTGCGCCTGGAGGAAGAAGATCTGTGCGCTTGGAGGAAGAAGAAGATAATGACGAGTGGGGTCCGCGTGTCAGTGAGAGAGGAAGAGAGTTCAGTGGGGTGGACTGTGAATGACATGTGGGTCCGCTCGTAAATGTTTTCCAAAAGCCACAGTTGTTTCACCAAACGGCTTTCAGCTTTCTCACAACCCACAGCTCACAACAGCTTTTTCCACAGCCCACAGCTCACAGCTACTTTTGCAAAAGCCACAGCTCAACCAAACACACCTTGATTCTAATATGTTTTAGAACAAATAACACGACCGTTCCATAAATTACCGAGCTAGGTAACCGCACGACAGCACAACAACGTATATGTTTCGTTGGAACGAACGGACACGTTTACTATTTTAATATGAAGGGCATGTTTGGATCTCTTAAGAAAAATGAGGATAAGATATAAACACGTAGATTTTTAGAATGAGATTTTAGAATTCAACTATCTACTTGAAACCTATTCCCCCATTCCAAAATATAAGTCGCTTTGATTTTTTTAGTTCGTCCATTTTGTTATGTATCTAGACATATTATTATATCTAGATGCATATCAAAATGGATGTACCAAAAAAGTCAGAGCAACTTATAATTTGGAACGGATGGAGTACGATTTGGTGTTCTTTACTATACAAAGACTATAATCACTATAAAAATGAGATCCAAGCCTCCTTATTTTTTTTATTCAAAATCTAGATTCTACAAGGAATATCTAGAATCCATAATCTCGCTGTGAGGATGAGATTCAAATAGACCCTAAAAAGAGAAGGGATTCTTTCATCTGTTTTTTTACTTACCACAATGCCCTCATATCTCGCCATGTCTTGTATGTGATCCGAACGGATGTCCCATGCTCATACAAGTTGCTCATACAAGTTATAACAAAGAGCGTCCAGCGATGGTCAGAGTTCGATTTCAAAACGTATTGAAACATATAACTTGATCGTTGAATAAATTTCTGAGCTGCAAATAGTGCAGGTAACCTCGCAACAAGTTATACATTCCGTTATAACGCACGGACAATTTGCCATATATAATAAGGGAAATTAGTGGTCAAATTGTGACCTCAAAGACCACACTAAATCAAATCGTATCAAGAAAATATTCAGCAAAACATGAGCATAAATTACTTCAAAAATACTTGTTTTTGACTTTGTATGCTTTTTTTAGAATATTTTCTTAGGAACATTTGAATTTATGAGATTTTGTGAGTATTTTCAATACAATTCTACGCGTATATAACTTACATATTTTAAACTAAACAATTTGAAGTTATTGTTGTTTGTAGTTGTTAATATTATATGACCAATGAGTCAATGACCGGAGGTGATAGTAATCCTTTCTTTCGGCCTTTAGCTGAACTGAAGGATTCAGATAAGCAAGACCATATCATAGGCCCCATCCAGTTCCCGCTCAGCACCCATCATCAATCATCAAACCAAAGAAAAAGGCCCTAGCTTAGCCGTGGGGCATGCATAGCTTCTGTGCAAAATCCCAACTGCTGTAAAATTGGATCTGGATTTTCAAAAATATATTTATCCAACAACATTCTATGCTTTCCTATCTCCTTTTGCTCCTCATTTTACTCCTCCCTTCAAACTTCTTAGACCCACCTTTGCATTTTCCTCTCTGCTTGAGCTTCTTCTGCGTCTTGTTGCCCTTCTCCTTCCTCTCGTCCAAGTTGCTCGCATCATCAGAGTCTCCAAACCCAGTGAGCTTCTCGTACTCCTCTTCATCAATGTCTCCACGTTTAAGCTTCTTCAAAAGCTGGTACTCATGCGCCAGCTCATCCAGGTCCTCCTTGGTTTGGATTGACTGACGCTGCTTGCCTGTCTTCTTCCGTTTTGGTTTCTCCGGCTTCTCTGGAGCTCTCTTCCTCTCTGGCTTTGGATTTTGAGCTTCCTCTTCTGCTTTCCTTTTCAGTGCCTTCTTGCGTTGTTTCTCTCGAGCTTTATCCCTGCAGTGAAGCAAGACAGAAAATCATGTAAACTCCAATGTGATACTACCACGCAAAAAGCACCATCTTTTGACTATGAATTGTTGGGTGGGTTTTGGAAAAAACGAAAAACAGCCTCAATGCAGACTTGATCACTTGAAATCACAAAAAACTGATGGAAGATATTTGAGTTTTACTTTGTCAGGACTCAGGACAGAGGAATAATTCATATTTCAAACATTATCATTCAAATGTGGACGATCCACAGATTTTCATTCAAATATAGATATTTCATTTTCTACAAGATCCAACACAACAAATTAGCTGTTACTTAAAAACAGGACAGCAAAAAAAAGCAAAATACGTTATGTTTGGGGATAGAGTTCTTACTTGTACTTGATTTGTGTAATATCAACATCATCAACAGGAATAAATCCCTCCAGTGAAAGAGAATGATGCTTCACTTCTGGCATGGATGGGATCTGGAGTAAACCATACTCCATAGCTAGTTTTCCAATCTCGAGATCTTTCCACCTAAAAATGTAAGAGCAGTGATGCTCCTTGTATGCTCGAACAAACGAGACAAACGCTCTAAGTCCTTTCTCCATGACATTACGATCTTCGAGCGCAGCACTTCTAATCTGCAGCCCAAAGTGGCATATTGGTTATAATTAATAATTAGAATTGGTCTCCTAAGCAGGGTAACCTTTCTGCGTTACCATAGCATGATATCACTGACATTTCAAGTGGTATCTGGACCAAAACCTAAGGTACCTCTCTATCTCTAAACGATATTTGTACAAGAGAACCCACCTGCGGTATGACATCATCTGTGTTTGCGGGGCATTCCCTTTCTGTGAGAAAAACACCTCGAAGTTTCAAGAACTCAACATAAGTATCCTCCTGCAGTGCAAGTAACCTTATGTTCTTTTTTTGCTAAACAAGAACTGCACAGACATGCGCATATAGCAAATAAATACAAGAACTACTTTCACTTCTAGAATGAACAATGAGAAAACTCATCACAGAACAAAATACCTTTGGTAAGAGAAACACAATAGCATCCCCTTCTTGATCATAACGTGCTGTACGGCCAGCTCTATGTATGAAAACATTGGGATCTTGAGGTGGATCATACTGGATGAACAAACATGCATCCTTACTATCAGCTGATGCCTGGACATGAATATTCAAATTTAGGGAGGAAAGAGCAGAATATAACCTGAACAATCAGGTCAACACTTGGTATGTCAAGACCCCTTGCTGCAACATCAGTGCAGACTAGAACGCCACTTGAAAGAGCAGAAAATGATGCCAAAGCCTTCTCTCGAAGGCCCTACATATTAGGAAAAAAAGGATAGATGAAATCAGTATGAAGAAACCACTGGGAAGCAAGTCATTTGAATACCACTTGTATCACATCCAAATGCTGTAATGTGACTTGGTCTTCGCTTTGGTAAGACAAAGACTATGCCCTATTACTCTAAAAAAATATTAAATAGTAAAAATTACTCACTCCGTCCAGAAATGTAAGGCATGTTTTGACTGTCCAAATCCATGTTTGACCAACAAATTAATATAAGAATAATATGTGATTGAAAATTGATACAATTGGATTCATATTCAACCGTACATTCTTACTGTTGTGATTGTAAAACTATTACTAAAATATTCAAAGAGAAATCTCTGGTCAAAACTCACTTCTAGACGGTCAAAATGTGCCTCATATTTTTGGACAGGGGGAGCATGAAAACAAAGTGCTTTGCTCTACCAACCTGTTTCATCTTCCCATGGTAAGCAATTATTGGAGAACCTTTAAACGAGTTAATCAGTGGAAGAACAACAGCCCAATAATCTACACAAGCACATGTTGCAAAATACCTGCAATCAATCGGGATAGGAGGGTTCAAAAGTTAGCACAATGCTACACACAACTAAGAATAAGTAGCTAAACATAAATTTCAGTTCATCATGTACTTACACCATTATTTTCTTCCCACTATTCTGCACAAGGAAATCAACAAGCTGAGATGACTTCTTTGATGCTTCACATATCATATACTGCACCAAAACAAGCTTATGATTTTGTAGGGAACAGCTAGAATTCATCAAGAAAACCAGAACACATGATCATGACAAAAACAAAGTATATTGAATGCACCTCTAACCGAAGCCCCAATGGTGTTTTGGATGGACCAAGCTCTTGCTGACCAGCATCTTTGCTTGTGGACTTTGCCTCAGTCTTAACCTCAACCCTTATAGGATTTCTCAACCCTGCTTTGGATAGGTCCGCAACAGCTTTCGTCTGGGTAGCTGAGAAAAGGCCAGTCCTCCTCAGCTTCGGTAACATTGAAAGTATGAAGTTAATATGCTTCTGGAATCCCATATCCAAGAGTCTATCAGCCTCATCTAGGATCAAAATCTGCTTCCCATGCATACACAAAAACGAATGGAGATAACATCAATGCCACAGCATTTCCACCAAATTCAGAAGAAAAGAATCACACGAAGAGTTCCCATGTCTCTGAAACCACCTCAAGATTCTTGTACTCTAGAGCGTCCGTGTGCATTATATCACACAACTTCCCGGGAGTGCCCACCAGTATGTTTGCGCCCTCTTCCTCTACCTTCTTGAGCTCTGCTTTGATATCCAGCCCACCCACCAGGAGCATGGACGACACGCCATTCAGGGTCGCGAAGAAGGGCTGGGCCACATTGAATATCTGCGAGGACAATTCTCTCGTGGGAGAGATAATGAGAGCAAGAACCTGCAAATACCGATTCATTTATTGATCAGAAAGTGAGAAAAAGGGTGCAGATTTTTGTCAGAGGTAGCAGAAGATCAGAGCAGAGGATGTGTGGAGGTCAGGAGCGGTGAGGCGACCTCGTGGGACTTGGGCCGGGAGGAGCGGCGCCGGAGGATCTCAACGACGGGGACGATGAAGGCAAGGGTCTTCCCGGAGCCTGTGGCGGCGTCGACGGCGACGTCCTTGTGCGATAGCAGGTGCGGGATGGCCGCCGCCTGCACGGGCGTGCACCGCTGGAAGCCTCCGCGGTCCAGGGCCTCCACCACCTCCGGGGACAGCGCGGGGGACAGCTCCGAGAACCTCTGATCCGTCAACGCGCCCTTCCGCGCGGCAGCCGCCGCCGCCGCCGCCGACGTGGATGCGGCCATGGAAGCGCTGTGCTTAGGGTTCGGGCCTTCGTGGGGGTTTAGCGATTGAGCCTTTTCCATGCCTACCGGTACGAAAGATGCTCCATTCCTCGTGTCATGCGCCACGACGCTAAACTCTTCTTTTCAATACGTCATTCCGTGTCTTTTAACCGTTTAGCAGCTCTTACATATAGGATCGGACATAAAAAATGTCCATGTTATCCTTTTAGTCATGAGCATACGTGGAGGCTGTGTTGACCGATATTGATCGACATCTCCCTCAGTCTCTCACTCTCTCTTCTCGCTCGACTCCCTCAGTTCCCTAACCCTAGCGGCGGCGGAGGCTGTAATGCCGGCTGGGAGAGAAGACGACGAATCCCCCGCGCTTGTGGCGGCGCATGGGGTAGTGGAGCATGGATTCGACCGTGGATCCAGATGATAGGTGTGGCATGGCGGGGAACAAGGGCGTGGGCGAGCGACCGGATTGACTTTCGGACGAGTGAGTTCACTACTTTCCCTCTTAGTTTTGTGGTGCCCCGTGTTTGTAGTGTTGATTGGTATTTAGTGCCCTGCGTTTGTGCCCCGTGTTTGTAGTATTGATTGCGTGCTCCTTGTTCATCTGTAGGATGGACGCAAAAAGTAGCTACAACTTAAAAATCTGGATTGTTGCTCTCAGTTCTCGTGCGCGGTGGTTTTCGTTGAACAAAGTCGTGGATGCTGACCGCACTAACTTCACAGATCTGGTTGTTGAAGTTGTCGACAAGTATCCTCATAACTATGGTGACATAGTGAGATTATTTTATTTCTACATGGATAGTAAAGTGAATATCCAAGTCTGCACTGATCAAGATTTGGTTGAAATGTTTGCAAAACATAAGGCTTTCAAATATTGCTTGTTGACTGTTGCATATCATAGCCTAAGTAGTGAGCCCCCTATGATTCCTGATTGGGATTCTAGTAGCACTGTGAACTCCGTTGAACCCTCATTCACCCCTTCAATTGCTTGTCCAAGCTTAGCAGAACCAAGCCATGCCACACACACTCAATCTACTGAACCTAAATACCTGGCTAACCCAAACCCAATGAATAAACATGTGGGTGTTGATGAGGAAGGGTTGTATATTGACCTTGGTCTTCAATACCCCCCACCTCCTCCCAATCCTCAGAGCCAAGGTGGGAGTAAAGAATGGGAAGGTGAGAGTTCTGGTGCTGATGAATCCTCTGAGACAGACTCTGATGATGAATCATCTAATGATGAAGTAGAAGACATAGATGATATGGTTAAAGATAGAGAGCCTGAACATATGTCTGATGTTGATTATGACAAGAAGGACCGCCCTATGTTAGTAGGAACAATGTATTTAGACATGGATGCTTTTAAGATTGCTTTAGCTATTCATACTGTTAAACATGAGTTCAACTATGACATTGAGAAGAGTGATACAGAGAGGTATAGGATAAACTGCTCACAGCAGAGTAAGGGATGCAGGTGGAGACTTCATGCCTCAACTCTAAGGGATGGGCACACTATTAAGGTAATGTGTTAGTACATTGTTTTCATTGACTGCTCCCTATTTTTCTTGCATTGTGTGGCTTATAATAAATGCATTACTTGACTATTTTACAGGTGAAAAGGAACCTCTACCCTCATGAGTGTCAGAGCACTAGGAGGCAAGGAATCTGTGTAGGGGTAACACAGTTCTGGATGTGTAGTCAGGTGATTGATTGGCTGAAGGGAGATGGAACTCTAGGTGCAACAGAACTGCAAAGGAGGTTGAAGGATGCACACAAAATTGTGGTGCCCTACAAGAGAGTGTATAAAGGTAAAAATCTTGCCATGGATAAGATTTATGGGCCTTAGGACAAAAGTTTTGATAACCTGTATAAGCTTAAGGCCCAGTTAGAAGAATCAAATCCTGGATCATTTCTTGTCATTGATAATCACACCATCAATAATAAGATCAGGTTTAATATGCTATTCTTTGCGCTAAAACCATGTGTTGATGGATTTCTTAGAGGCTGTAGACCATGTCTTCCATGTTTTTCAGTTAAAGAAATGTTTGCGGGTCCCTAATGAAGCTGTAGAAATTGAAGGACTTCCTCTCTAGCCTGACTTGTCTTATATTGAGCATCCCGTCAAGATCTTAGATGAAAAAGAAGAGTGACTAGAAATAATATGGTGAAGTTTTATAAAGTTTAGTGGCAAAATCACTCGATGACAAAGCAACGTGGAAGCAAAAAAGCTATATCTTGAAGCATTATCCCCCACCTTCTTTCTAGTTCACTGAGGTAATTGTTTAAATTGGAATTTATTCTTATCTCTTTTCCTACACTAGACACTCACATAAAATCTCGGGGCGAGATTTTGTTTAAGTGAGGTAGAGCTGTAACACCCTCGGTGTTTTCCCGTTAATCATCTACTAAAACTTGACATGAGCATCATACTTGTGTGTTAATACATGTGGTGAAGTGTATAGATCAATTTCTGTAACTCAAAATGATCAATAAAAATGCTAAACAAAAGTTGGTTCCATGGTTCATGCATATCAAGTAGGGTTTAAAACCAATTT
This sequence comes from Miscanthus lutarioriparius, assembly GCA_904845875.1. Taxonomy (NCBI): domain Eukaryota; kingdom Viridiplantae; phylum Streptophyta; class Magnoliopsida; order Poales; family Poaceae; genus Miscanthus; species Miscanthus lutarioriparius. Next base: position 101,360,286 of record CAJGYO010000006.1, read on the forward strand.
TTATTAAGCAAAAATACTATAGAACATGTGTGTGATATTTAAATAAAGTTGGAAGTGCAAACTTTATAGATGACAATAAAATACTTGTAGTTAAAAAAGAATATTGCTAAGTAATATTTTTAGTAGCTTAGAAATGCAATATGAAATTAAGATTAGCTCAAACGCTTAGAAAATTTCTAAGTCTGTGGACAGCTAGACGCTGCTATGTTTAGCAATTTATTTGGAGAGATTGGATTAAGGAGTGGTGTAGTGATATGATTCGATTTAGTAGTTCCATATGTCATCTTAAGTGTAGTGAAGTCGGTTTAGGTTTAGGAGCAACGGTTTGGTCGTGATTAACGCTTTAAAATTCGTGCATGTCACAGCTTTGTGCTATCTGGTGCCGTGCGCGTGGTCACCACGCGTGGCTGACCCACGTCGCCGCGTGGTTGTGCCATGACCGCGCGCGTGGCCGCGCACCGGCTGGCCGTGGCCGCCGTGGCCTTGCCGCGGCTTGGCCGCTCTAGTCGCACCGCTAGGCCTCCGGTCCGCTCTATGCCCGACCCCCCCTACCACCGTGTCTACCGCCGCCGCTGCTGTTGTCTCTGCACCCACGCCGCGACGACGCTGCTGCCGCCACCGTCGCATCACCACAATATGCGCTAGCAGCTGCACTGCGTCGCTGGCCCGCCTTGACGCTGCGTGCATGTGGCCGTGTCATCGTCGCCGTGCCATTGATGGCACTGCGGCGCGTGGGCCACGCCGGTCACGAGCAGCGAGGGGTCACCTCTCATCAATACCTCTTGGTCGTGCCTCCGCCCTCACGTCCCCTCTCCAGCCACCCCCACCCCGCTTTGATTGCTGCTCGGCCGAGCCTCAATTTTGGAGCTTCGCCCTGCCTTCGCGTCGTTATGACCCGTCACGGCCCACGCCATGGCCAGCCTGCACCACTTCACCCCGCGCAAATTCCTCTGCACCACTAGCTCGTCTTGGCTCCCTCTCCACCATGCGCACGCTAGTGGGAGAGCTACCGCCTCCCCGCCGCCATTGACGCGGCCGTGTCCGCCGCGGCTCATCGTCGTGCTCGTCGTGCGCACACGGCCATCCCTGCTCAAGTAGTCGCTAGTCGAACCACCACTTCGGGCGGATTCGTGGTGTGCCCCTAGTGCTTATCCCCTATCTCTACCATCTTGTTAGCGTTGTAGCTCGTCGGGATGACCGCGGCGCCGTCGTGGGCGACCGCGCGCGGTGGCAGCTCGCTCCAGTGTGCCTTGTTGCTCCATATCATCGCTTAGGGTAGGCGTTAGGGTCATAGATGGGGTTCGGCTTGTTAGTTGGGTCAGTGTGAGCCTCGAGTGGTTGGCGTACCGCCTAGTGCCACCGTCTGCCGTGCCGGCGAGCGCGGGGCGTCTCGGGGACCTCTCCGGTGCGAAGGTGAAAAGATACGAGGGCTCCGTTGCAAAGTCGTTGTCTATAGAAATAGTACGTGTAGTGTTCGCACTATTATTTGATAATGAGAGGGCATTTTTGCAAGAGTGCCAGCGCACGCGGGGGCTCCCCACCGCGGGCCACCTCCGCGCGTGGGCCGCGCCCCGCGTGGGCCGCGCCCCGCGTGGGCCGCGTTGGGCTGAAATCGGTTTATTTTTTTTCTTGAAAAATAGAAATAGCTTTTCATTTTAATTCTGAGATGAACTTTGGTAGATGTCGATGTTTTACCACCGATAGCCTGCCACGGGGTTACCCGGGACAGTATGTTTAGGCTTCAGTGTTTGCAGAACTCGACGGTGAACGTAAGAGACAGTCGATTTATCCTGGTTCAGGCCCTCGACTGTGGTCGAGTAATAGCCCTACGTCCAGTCGGCGTTAGCCTTTGCATTGTATTGATTGTGTTTTGTTGTGTTGTTACAAAAGTTGTCCTCCTCTTCTAGGAACCCCACCCTCCTTTATATAGTCAGGAGATCAGAGTCCTAGTCGGTTTACAATGAGAGTTCCTAGTAGGATTATAGGATAATACTACTACTAGGATTACACAGGAAGAATTCTAGTTAGGCTAGATCTTCTCCCTTCCTGGTGGGGTATCCTATGGGTCCCGCATCGACAAGCCCCCGATCACTTCATGGTTGAGTTCTAGAAGCTTCGTCTTGTTCCTTCAGGTCTTTCCAAGTAGAAACAAGCGTCGTTCGAGTGCTTTCTTGAGCGAAACTGTGTAGCGCTTTGTGAGATCTTTGGTTGATGTGTACCTTTTTGAAGAAAAAAGTATTCCCATTTGGGTGTAGCCCCCGAGTCTCTTGCTTTTTGGTATAAGGAACTAGAGCGTCTTCTCTTGAAATCACTCTGTTTCTTCGTCGAAGGGTTCCTGAGCATATACCCGGGTTCTTTATCAAAAAAGAGCTCGGGTATAGCTAGGTCCGGGTTCTTTTTGTCTTGATGTCTTGAAGTGATCTATCTTGAAGAAGTCTTCTTGGTGATGTGCGTTTTTTGGAGAAAAAGTGCACTCACTGAGTGTAGCCCCCGAGCCTCTTGCTATTTAGAATAAAAAGTTGGATGGTCTTGAATCTTATGTTGTTTTGCAACTCTTGTCTTGAAGAAGTCCCCCGAACCTCTTGCTATTTGGAACAAAGTGTTGGAGGGTCCTGAATCTGAGTTGTTCAAAGAACTGAAAACTTTCCCTAATGCAGCCCCCGAGCATTCTTCAAAAAGAACTCGGATACAGAATCTTGGCATATCCTCTGGTAGTCTGCTGTTGTCAGATGTAGAGTCTGCTGCTTTCAGATGTAGAGTCTGCTGCTTTCAGAGGTAGAGTCTGTTGTTGTTAAGTATAGTTATGTGGTGGTGGTTGAGTGTAAATGCCTTTTGTTCATGGGTTGTACAGTGTTGGTATATTCTCCCGAATATGCTTGTTGTTGAGTACTGTTCCTTCACGCCTTAGTTCTCTTTCATTGAATTCTGTCTTTTCACCGTGTCCTTTGTTAGGTTTGTTCCGTTGGTGCTCCTGGTCCATGTGCACCGCTTCTTTGGTCTATAAATATCCTCCTTGTGTGCTGCTTTGATTCATCGAGCACTTTATTGTGTTGTTTGAAATCCCCAGAGTCATGAATATGACAGTTTGTGAAGTAGAGCAGCCCCCGGGCGTATTTTGTAGTTCATGTGCATCTTGTCGTAGCTAGAGGAAGTCTTGTGATAGGGATTAGAGGTAGACTAATCCCGCAGCGGTTTTGTACTTGGAAGTACGTGGCGGTAGTTGGAGGAAGTCTTGTGATGTGGGATGCTTTTCTTCATTCAGCAGTTCTGGGTTGATTATCGACGCCTGTCTTGAGACTGTCCGGTGCAGATCAACACCATATCTGGTATCACATCGGACTTGGGTAGACAGATGTCTACCGACTTCCCCTGGTCTATGTTGTCCCGTCGTGCTACTGATTTCCGCCTTTGGTGCACTGCGTCCGTCCTTTGAAGAAAACAGTGTAGCCGAGTGCGGTTTGTTCTACCGAGTAGCAATTTGAAACATGTAGTCATTCCAGAACCTAGTCGTCTCTGGGTTCCTTTTTGCTACCTTGCCTGTCGTAGTACTGAGTTCGTTGGGTCTTGTAAGATGTGTAATCTTGTATCTTTTGAAGTCATTTGTAATGGAATGAATCTTGTCTTCTGAGTTGTCACTCTATATCCTGTTGATGTCCTGGTTGTTTTTGGGATTCCTGAGTTCTTTCTATAAGGACCGAGTTGTTATGCTCCTTGTGAGATAACCTTTCGTTGCTTCATGGTTGATGAGTTCTTTTTGTAGCAATATGATAGCTCTGCCGTTTTGTTGGATGGATAAGTCCGAAATCTGTCCGTTGAACTGTACCGTTATGTGGATTTGTGCCTTTCGTCATTTTAGCTGTGTTAGTAAATGGACTGTTGCGTTCTCACACCGTGTTTTAACGGGCCCGATGGGCCACGTTTTACTGCTGTAAAATCTATTTAAAGGCCTTTCATCTTCTTCTTCTTTACTGTTCCATTTTTGCCTTGAAACCGTAGCTTTCAAAAATCCACCGCCGCCATTATCGCCGTCACCTGAGCGCTGCCATCTTAGTCTCGTCTTTCCCTAGCGCCTTTTTACTTCCGCTAGTACAAGGGTAGGAAGAAAACCATGAGCAAGTCCTAGGCAGCCTTCGTGGACGAGGAGTCATCACTTTTCGTGATCAAGAACCAAGAGTTCGTGGCCATGAGGGTTGCCCAGAAGGCTTGGCCGGCTCCGACGATGACTGAAGACTAGCTTCGCGATCTTGTCAGCGATGGTCTGATCCAGAGCAAGGACATTGCTGAATGGAGAGCTCCAGGCGAGCATCGGGTCCCTGCTCCAGGTCCTGGTGAGATTATTCTTTTCGTCTCCTTTATCCATGCTGGACTTTGCCTTCCTGCTTCCGCCTTCCTTCATCAATTTCTCAGTTATTTTGGGGTTAGTTTGAACCATCTTACTCCCAATGCCGTCCTCCATCTTTCTATTTTTGTTCATCTTTGTGAAACTTTCCTTGGAATTCCTCCTTCTCTTTCTCTCTTTCGTCACTTCTTTCGTCTGAAACCTCAACCCCGTTGTGAAGACACCAATGTTCTTGGCGGCTGCGGGTTTCAGTTTTGCCAGGGTCTTAAAAGCAAATTCTTTGACTATGACCTGGTTGATTCTATGAGGGATTGGCACGCTGACTGGTTCTATGCCGCCAATTTGATTCATTCTCTCGTCGTTCATTCTGGATCTAGTCCCTCGGTTAACGACCGGTGGGAAAAGAACTCTCTGACATCGGATGAGCTCTAGGAGATCCAGCCGTTCCTTGAGCGGATAAGCACTCTGAAGCAGCATGGCTTGATCGGCTTCGGAATCATCTCGAGTTTTCTTTGCCATCGTGTTCAGCCTCTGAAGGAGCGAGAGAACTTTGGCTTCGAGTACTCTGGGGCTGAGGATCCTTCATGCATGGTCCCTGCCCTTGAGTTGACCGACGAGGAGGTACTCGAGCGTCTTTAGAAGATGCTGAAAGGAGCAAGCGTTGTCCCGCTTACCATCTCCGAGTACTGTGCAAAGAACCCGCCTCCAGCTGTAAGTTGTTTTCTCTTTGTACGGGTACTTTTTGTATTTCTTTTGCTGTATCTATTTTCGCTTAACCTTCCTTGTCTTGTTGTCTTGTTCTTTTCGTAGGAATTGGGGCGTAACTTTGTTGACCCGATTCCCCTTGACGTCCTCCCTGCCGTTGTTGGGGCTAGGGGTAGTCTTGCTGGGGCTTCTTTAACCAGTAAGTCACAAACTGCCGTAATGCTTCCTGGCGTTTCTTCTGCAAACCCTGATGTATATGTAGAGTATGTTCCTCATTTAGTTCCTCGAGCTGCTCGTAGCGTCGGCAAGAGGGGGCGAGTGGCTGGTTCTTCTTCTGGTGTGCCTGCTGCCAAGAAAGCTCGCCAATCGAGTACTTGTCCAGGTACTCAAGTTATAGCTAGTATGCTCTTAGGTGAGCACATTAATATGCTCTATCCTTCTGTTGCTTGTTTTCGTCTTTAACCGAGTACTTTTGTCCTTTTTCAGCTGGTGCTATGGTGGCCTTGGTTGAGACTGAGGAAGAAGAGGATGATGATGCACCCCTTGTCGCGCGGCGGTGAGTTGTTTTCTTATTTTCCTGTTGTCGAATCCCTCCTTTTTGTTTTGACTTTGGTCTTGATGTTTTTGTAGTAAGCGGTCATCGGGTACGAGTTCTTCTGGAGCTCCGGCCCTGAGTTCTTCTGGGGCTTCGGCCCCGAGTTCTTCTGGGGCTTCAGTACCAAGTTCCTCTGTGGCTCCGGTACTAGCTGCGCCGCTCCTATCGCAGGGTGGCGGTGATATTTTTGCCGCCATAGTTCCTCCGGCAAGGTCTTCTTTTGGTTTTTTGTAGAAGAAGATAGCTAAGTAAGTGACTCTTTGTTGTGCTTCTTCGCTTTTTGCCTTCCTTTTTCCTGACTTGTATTCTTATCGACGAGTTTCTCTATCATCTTGCAGTCCCTCGCCTTCTCTTACTCCTCCACCTCCTTCTAGTCAACCTTCTGGTGCGCTCCCATGTACTGAGTCGAAGGACTCGGAGAGTACAGTCGGTGAGGTGGCTGTGAGGAAAGCTGGGCCCCCTGCTGCTGCTGACCCTATGGCTCCAGAGGTGACTGTGGTCACGGCGATGGGTACTTCTGAGGAGGTAGCCGGGGCTTCCTAGGATACAGCCCTGGCCTTGCCTTTTTTGCCTGCGTCGGCTTCTCCCTTAGCTCCCCTTGGTGCCGGTGCTTCGCGCTTGGATGATGATGTGTTGCATCAATTTGATGCTACTCATCGGCTGTCTGAGCTGACCACAGCCTGGGGGAACTTGGCGTCCTCTGCGTCTTCTTTTGGGGAAAACCTCCAGGTTAGTTTTTCTGAAGTTCTTTCTTTGGCTGTTCGTCTTTCTCTTGTCCTTATGCCTTGTTTTTCTCTCTCTCTATTTTCTTAGTCTTTTTCTCATGATCATACTGGCTTCTTTTTCTCGTCTGAAAATGAGAAAAAGTTGTCTTCCGAGGTAAGCGCTCTAAAAGCAGAGCTTGATCTTTGTCGGGCTGATCTGGAGATTGAGCTCCAGATGCACCAAGAGGAGGAGAAGACTCTCCGTGTCTAGGTTGTTGAGGCAGAAAAGCAGAGGGATGCTGCGGTGGAGTCCCTGAAGAATGAGTGCAAAGGTATTGCGGGTTCTTTTGTTTCCCTTCGTATTCTGACTTGTTTTTTTCTTTTGTACTCTTATTTTCTTTTCCGCTGACTTGTTTTTGTTGCCTGGTCTAACTCTCCAAGTTGAAAAGCAGAAGCTCTCGGAGGGTCTTGAGGAAATGAAGACAACTGTCCGCAATAGTCACAACCGGGCTGAGGAGGTAATCGCTTATGCTGAAGAAGAACTCACGCTTGCCAAACTGATTAGGTGTGGAGCTGACAGAGATCTTGTGTAGGCTCAAAAGACTATTCAAGACTTGTCTGGTAAGTTGGCGACGGCCACTGAGAACTGGAACACTTTGTGGAAATCCTTCCGGTCAGTGGTCGACCTTCTCTGGACTCCAGCAGATGACGGTCAACCTTGGGCTCAGTTCATTCCCCGCGTACTAACCCATTTCTAGGAGTTTGTGAAGAGGTGCACCGGCTTATGTACCAGGAATGTTCTTGCCCAGGTCCAGGTTCTTTCTCCGGAGTTTCCCCTGTCCAAGGTCGCTGACGAAGCCGAAAGTCGAGAATATGTTGATGCTGTTGAAAGGGCGGAGCCTGAGGTCGAAGACTTAGCCAGTAGGATTGCTGATAACCTTAATATCGATATTTCTACTCCTGATGACAATGCTTGAATGTAATCGACTTTTGTGCTCCGGCTTTTGTAACAGAATACTTATACTTCTTCTTGAATGAAGATCCTTTATCTTTGTTGATGTCTTCTTTGTCTGGATGCTTAATCCCTGCTTATTCTTTAAATGAGTTGTCCAAGTGATCAGTATTTTCTCCGAGTAGTTACTCGTTCTAACTTTCATCTGCGTTGTGTAAACCACTCGGTGTATGTAGACCGTTGCCTTGACAAATTTTCTTGATTTGCCGAGTGCTTGTCTGGCTTTCGTCTACGCCGTGTAACAACTCGGGGTGAGCAGATTTCTATCTTGACAACCTTTTTGCTCTTATTAGTACTGAAAAGACTTGGGGCCGGCGATCTTGAGATTGATAAGTCCCCGAGTACTTTATGGTGGAGTTCTGGAAGCTTCTCCTTGTTCCTTCAGGTCTTGCCGAGCAGGAACAAGCGTTGCCCGAGTACTTTCTTGTGCGAAACCGTGTAGCGCTTCTTGGATCTATCTGAGTGTAGCCCCCGAGCCTCTTGCTATTTAGAACAAGTAGCTGGAGGGTCTTGTCTTGAAATTGCCCTGATTTATACTCAGGCTTAGTTTCAGTCGTTTTGCTTTTTGTTTTGGGTGTTAGCTTATTAGCTACCCTCATCGGCGGGCTCAAGCATCTTTTCAGCTCTTTTGCTCTCGGTCGGTATGCTCAAGCATGTTTCAGCCATTTTGCTTTTTGGTTCGGGTGTTAGCTTAGTAGCTACCCTTATCGGCGGGCTCAAGCATCTTTTTAGCTCTTTTGCTTTCGGTCGGTAGGCTCAGGCATGTTTCAGCCATTTTGCTCTTTAGTTCGGGTGTTAGCTTATTAGCTACCCTCATCGGCGGGCTCAAGCATCTTTTCAGCTCTTTTTGCTCTCTACGGCGAGTGCTCTGTGCATGTTTTAGCCATTTTGCTCTTTGGTTCGGGTGTTAGCTTATTAGCTACCCTCATCGGTGGGCTCATGCATCTTTTCAGCTCTTTTGCTCTCGGCCGGTAGGCTCAGGCATGTTTCAGCCATTTTGCTCTTTGGTTTGGGTGTTAGCTTATTAGCTACCCTCATCGGCGGGCTCAAGCATCTTTTTAGCTCTTTTGCTCTCGGCCGGCAGGCTCAGGCATGTTTCAGCCATTTTGCTCTTTGGTTCGGGTGTTAGCTTATTAACTACCCTCATCGACGTTTTTTGGCCGGAATGCTTATTGAAGACAACTCGGAGAAAGTCAAAGCATGACGTATGTTGTGTAGAAAGACCATCTTTATTGATCATGAATGTTGATAAGCCATAATACATGTGTCGTCGATGGACATTATCTATAATGATCATGAACGTTGACCCCTTGTGGCTTGTCTATATGTTCTTCCTTGAGTTGTTTTTATGCGTAGAACTTTCTTAGTTGGCTGATGTGCCATGTGTTGCTGACTCCTTTTCCATCCTCGGTTGTCAACTTGTATGTGCCTGGTCTGGTGACTGCTGTGACAATAAAAGGGCATTCCCATGGACTGAGTAGTTTATGGCGTCCCTCAGTTTTTGTATTCTTCTTAGCACTAGATCTCCGATTTGGAGTGATCGAGGTTGGGTACTCTTGTTGTAGTGGTGTCTTAAACCTTGTTGGTATCTTGCTGATTGAAGGGTTGTGTTTACTCTGACTTCTTCTGAGTTGTCGAGTTCTAATCTTCTGGTGTGTTCTGCTTCTTCTTCGTCATACTGTTCTATCCTTGGTGATGTCTAGATCAAGTCGGTAGGTAGTACGGCTTCTGACCCGTAAACTAGGAAGAAGGGTGAGTAACCGGTGGCTCTGCTTATTTGAGTTCGTAGCCCCCATACTACTTTGGGTAGTTCTTCAATCTATTTGGATCCATAGTCTACTAGTTCTTCATACAGTCTTGGCTTTAATCCAGCTAGTATGAGTCCATTAGCCCTTTCTACCTATCCGTTGGCTTCTGGATGTGCGACTGACGCGTAATCTATTCTAAAGCCGCAGTCCTGTGCCCAACTTTTGAATTCTATAGCTATGAAGGGAGAGCCCAAATCTGTGATTATTCGATTGGGCATGCTGAATCTATGCATAATGTCTTGGATGAACTCTCTTTCGCTTTGGTTATACCAGATTTTTTGCAGTGGTTTGTATTCAATCCACTTGGTGAACTTGTCAATTGCTACGAAGATATATTCGAAACCGCCCTTTGCTTTCTTGAGAGGTCCTACTTGATCCAGCCCCCAGCAGGAGAAAGGCCAAGCGGGGGGGATGCAGATAAGATTGTGAGCTGGTACATAAGCTTGTCTTGCGAACATTTGACAGCCTTTGTATTTTCTGACTAGTTCTTCCGTGTCTTTTAGAGCTGTTGTCCAGTAGAATCTGGTGCGGAAAGCTTTGCCAACTAGTGTTCTTGAAGCGGCATGATTTCTGCAGCAACCTGAGTGTATTTCATCTAAGATCTCTTTGCCTTCTTCAAACGAGACACATTTTAGGAGTACTCCTGATGACGCGGCTCTTCTGTACAGCTTTTCCCCCACTAGGACGTAGTTCCTGCTTCTGCGAACGACTCTGGTAGCCTCCTCTTTATCTGCTGGCAGCTTGTTCTCTTTGATATAGTCAATAAAGGCCTAGGTCCATGAGGTGCTGATTACCAAAATCTGGGTGCCTTTGACTAGGAGTTCATGAGTTATCTCACCGGGTTGTTTGATAGAGGGAGCTGATAACTCCTCTATAAATACATCGGGTGGGACCTTCGCCCTGTCTGACCCGAGCTTGGCGAGGACGTCTGCCGCAATATTAGAATCATGCAGGACGTGTAGAATTTCTAATCCTTGAAAATGTTTTTTAAGTTTTCATATTTCAGCACAGTAGGCGCCCATGTTTTCTTTGGTGCAGTCCCAATCTTTGTTGACTTAGTTGATGACTACTGCCGAATCTCCATACACGAGTAATCGCTTGATTCCGAGGGTAATTGTCACTCGGAGCCCGTGGATGAGGGCTTCGTACTCTGCTTCATTATTTGTAGCTTGCCATATTATCTGAAGGACATACTTGAGTTGTTTTTCGTCTGGAGAAATTAAGAGAACGCCTGCTCTGGCTCCGCCTAGCTTGAGCGATCCATCAAAGTACATCTTCTAATGGTCAAGGATGATGTTTGACATAGGTTGTTGAATTTCTGTCCACTCAGCCACAAAATCAGCAAGAGCTTGGGATTTAATTGCTTTCCGTGGGGTGAAATCAATATTGAGAGCTCCAAGTTCAACTGCCCACTTAGATATGCGCCCTGTTGCATCTCTGTTGTGTAGGATGTCTCCGAGTGGGAAATCTGTCACCACGGTGATCTTGTGGCTTTCAAAATAGTGGCATAGCTTGCGTGAAGTGATCAGGAGAGCATAGAGTAGCTTTTACACATGCGGGTACCGGATTTTTGATTCTGACAGAACCTCGCTGATGTAGTATACAGGGCGTTGTACTTTATATATGCGCCCTTCTTCTTCTCTTTCCACAACTATCGCTGTGCTGATCACCGTAGAAGTAGCCACAATATATAGCATCATGTCTTCGTATTTCTTTGGTGGTGTGAGAACGGGCGACGATGTGAGGTATGCTTTAAGTCTTTTGAAAGCTTCGTTGGCTTCCTCTGTCCACTCGAACTTATTTGTCTTCTTTAGTAGTTTAAAGAAAGGTAACCCTTTTTCGCCGAGTCTTGATATGAAACGATTGAGGGCCGCCATGCAGCCTGTTAGTTTCTGCACATCTTTGACGCTTCGAGGGGGTCCCATCTCTGTTATGGCTCGAATTTGTTTGGCGCTGGCTTCGATTCCACGATGATTGACCAAGAATCCGAGTAGTTATCCAGAAGGAACTCCGAATACACACTTGCTTGGGTTCAATTTTCACCTCCACCTTTTCAGGTTTTCGAAGGTTTGCTTTAAGTCTTCAATAAGTGTGTCCGGGTTCTTTGTTTTCACTACTACGTCATCCACGTATGCCTCCACGTTTTCGCCGATCTGTTCACCAAGGCATGTCTGGATAGCTCTTTGGTAAGTAGCACCAGCATTCTTGAGTCCAAACAACATGGTCTTGTAGCAGTAGGCACCGAACGGAGTGATGAAAGATGTCTTGCTCTGGTCTTCTTCTTTTAAAGCGATTTGGTGATATTCTGAATAGCAATCAAGGAAGGATAATAGGACAAATCCTGCTGTTGAATCAACTATCTGATCGATGTGTGGTAGCCCAAATGGATCTTTCGGACAGTGTTTGTTGAGATCTGTATAGTTGACGCACATGTGCCACTCATCTGTATTCTTCTTTTGTACTAGAACTAGATTTGCTAGCCAATCTGGAAGAAGGATTTCTCTGATGAATCCGGCTGCCATTAGCTTTGTGATTTCTTTTTTAACTGCTGCCTTCTTGTCGGGTGAGAACCGTCTTAGTCGTTGCTTCACAGGCTTCGAGCCTTCGTTGATATCGATTCTGTGCTCAGCCAACTCTCTTGGGACACCTGGCATGTCGGTCGGCTTCCGAGCGAAGATATCTTTGTTGTCCCGAAGAAAGTTGGTGAGCGCGAGTTCCTATTTTGCCGAGAGGTGAGCACTGATGGTTGCCGTTTTGGCGGGATCACCGGTTCCTAGGTCGATTTGCTTGACGTCGGCTTCTTTTGGTGGTGCTAGGATGCTGGGCTTTTTAGCTGGTATCTCTAGTTCTTCCGGGCTCAGTTCCACGGCAATAGCAGCTATTTCTTTTCTACCATTGGTTGCTTGTGCTTTGGCTGCAATTTGAATTGCCTAAACATCGCAGTCAAAAGCGCGCTTCAAATCACTTCGAAGGGAGAGGACTCCGTTAGGCCCTGACATCTTTAGCAATAGGTACGGGTAATGTGGTATTGCCTTAAATTTTGTCAGTGCTGGACGTCCGAGGATTGCGTGGTATGATGATTCAAAGTCTGCAACTTCAAACTTGATGGACTTTGTGCGGTAGTTTGAGGGAGTTCCAAAAGTAACTGGTAGAGTGATTCATCCAAGTGGCATGGCTGCCTTGCTGGGTACTATCCCATAAAAAGGTGTGCTCGTTGGTGTAATCATCCCGGCGAGTTGTAATCCCATCTTCCTTAGAGTTTCTAAAAAATGATGTTGAGTCCGGCTCCTCCATCAATTAGTACCTTTGTGACAGTCATACCAGCGATAGTTGAATCTAGAACCAGTGGGTAATGACTTGCGTTTCCTACGCTAGTCCATTGGTCTTCTCTTAAAAACTGGATCGGATATTGTGACCAATTGAGATATCTTGGAGTAGCCAGTTCTGCTGCCATGAAGGTTCGGAGAGCTAGCTTTTCTTGATATTTGCTTCTGGAATCTAGAGCCCCGGTGAAGATCACTGCTACTATTCCCCTAGATTTTTGGAATCCCTGGTCTTCGTGGTTGTCTTCATCTTTTTTCTGATTGTCTTCTTTAGTGTTCCCCTTACTATCTTTTCTTGTGTATCGTTCATTGAAGGTGTAGCAATTTCCAATGGTGTGCTTTCCATTAGGGTGCAATGGGCAATGCATGTTTTCAATGTCGTCATACCTTCTAGGCTTGGAAAACTTCCTTGATTTGTTAGTTACCGCTATGGTGTTGTCTGGTCCACATTTTCTCTCTTGGTGTCTATTGTTTCGATGATTTTACTTATCCGGGTTATCTCGGTTGCTTCTTTTCGGGAACCTTTCTTGTGTCTTTTCCTCTGCAGTAATCATTTTTTCTACTGCGCGTCTGAATTCTTCATTGTTTCTCGGGTTCTCTTTGCAGAAGTCCTGAAATTGCCACCTAGCCATGATTCCGTGAGAGAAAGCTTCGATTACTTCTCGTTTGGTAATGTCATGTACTTGGGCACGTAATTCGCCAAATCGTCGATAGTAATCTCTGAGACTTTCGCCCCCTTTCTGCTTGAGTCCCTTTAATTCTGCGTGGGTGATTGGGTGCGTAATGATACCTGCAAAATTTTGACAAAAAACTCTTTGCAAGTCCTCCCAATTTTTTATTGATCCTGGGTTCAATTTGTCGAACCATTGGAGAGGCATGGTTTCAAGGGCCATGGGAAAGAACAGGGTCTTGATATCATCGTCCCCCCCAGCGAGTTCAATCGATTTTGAGTAGATTATGAGGCACTGCCTTGGTTCGGTCTTGCCATCATATTTAGAGTGGTTGGACGGTTTGAACTAGTGTGGTAGTCGTATTGAAGCAAGTCTGCTTGCAAAACAGGGGAATCTATCGTGCGTACCGGCTTCTCTGTATTCTGATTCAGCGACTCCTTCCAGCCAGCTGTCGTTTTGGCGAGAGTAGTTATGCGTAAGGCTGGGCAAAAATAACCGAGAACCGAGAACCGAACCGAAAGAACCGAAACCGAAACCGAAAGAACCGGAACCAAAAATTTCGGTTCCTTATTCGGTTCCTGATATTGAAGAACCGAAATAACCGAAGAAAATTCGGTTCCTACTCTCGGTTAACCGAATTAACCGAAAGAACCGAATTACATGAATTATACTTCACTTACTTGTATTTTGTAGGAATATGTGTAGTGTTTTATATTTGAACTGCTATATATTTGTGTTACTATATTGCTATTGTTTTCTTATATATTATTATTATTAAAAATGAATATAGTGTTGCATAAATTTGCCTTAGAACAAGTATATTTATTATTGTCTTGAGGTCTTCTGAAAAAATTCGGTTAGTTCGGTTAGAACCGGAACCGAACCGAAATAACTGAGAACCGAAATGCTCGGTTCCTAAAAATTTTTGGAACCGATCGGTTCCCGTTTTCTAGGAACCGAATTTCTTCGATAACCGAAGGAACCGAACCGAAACCGAACCGAGAACCGAATGCCCACCCTGAGTTCTGCGGGGCTATCCGAATGGGTGCTTCGCTTCTGATCTGTCTTGGTTGTTCGACTCGGTAGTTTTGACTGTGGTCCCTCCTGCTTTCTCTGTTGTGACTTCCACTTGGTCCAAGTCTCTCGAATGCGGACTTCCTTTGATTTTGATCTTCCTTCCTATGAGATGTTGACTTGGCGGGTAGTCTTGAACGGGTTCTTCCATCGTGTGTCTTTAGGGCTGCTGTCCGGAGAAGTTCCCGGAGCTGTTCCTGCTGTTCACTGGGATGTGAGGTCGTTCTGAGTTCTTCAAGTGCTTCTCGGATACTGTTGTAGGGTGTATTCATCGCACGTCTTTCTTCGATTTCTTGTTCTAATTTTCTCCTATTGTATTCAGCTAGATCTGACTCATATTTGATCCAAGCTTCCTTGCGCTGCCTAGCACGTCGCTGGCGTCCTTGTTTCAACTTGTTTCTTCTTTCTCTGGCTTGCCTTTGATTCTCGGTCTCACCATCATAGCCTTGAGCAAAGGGTGATATGTTGGACTCAGATTCATCTGATGACCTGATGTCGGGTGCTTCTGGGGGGATCAATGGTGATCGAGGACGGCGAACCATGAGTACTTCCCATGCGTGAACTGTTCTGTTATTGGCATTGATTTACATACTGTCGGAGTTGCTGATAACTTTAGTAGAGGCTTCAAGGTCACATATCGAGTCTCCTTCTTGGTAGGGTAGAATTGCTGCTGTCGTCGTGCCGACCCGTCGGGTACTGCTATCCTTAGGAATAGAGCCTGGCCAGTGGACGATGCAGTCTTGAGATGTTATGGTTAGTACGAGACCTTCCTGAGCTCCTTTTAGTGGCATTCTAAACATTGGGTCGAGGGATCCTTCGAGCTGTGCTTGGTAAGACCTTGCCATGCTGTGGAGTCCAAATGGGAAAAGATCTGACTTCCTAAAAAAATTCTAAGTGCACTCTGAGTTGTATTCTTGATATGCCGAGGCCGCGTTCTGTAGCCTCATTGGAAAAGAACTCGGATTCTCGAAAGAACCCGGGTCATACTCCATCTTGGATGTGGAGCCTGAGTTCGAGTCGGATGCGTAAAGCCGTGAAACCTAAGTTGAATCGGACATCACGAGCTGCGCGAATCTTCCTGTGATTTGATCTGTCGTAGTCGCCAAAATAGGAAAGTTTTCATGGTGAACCGAATCTTCGAGAAGACGGCTTTGGAGCTTGCCATCGTTGCCTGCCTCGCAGATCCACGAACCGAAGATGAAGGTTGATCCCGTTAGAATATCATGTTGTCGAGGTCCATCGAGCTCTTGGATGCAAATTCACCGAAAGCCCCTACCTGGCGCGCCAGCTGTCGATGTTTGACCACCGATAGCCTGCCACGGGGTTACCCGGGACAGTATGTTTGGGCTTCAGCGTATGCAGAACTTGACGGTGAATGCAAGAGACAGTCGATTTATCCTAGTTTAGACCCTCGACTGTGGTCGAGTAATAGCCCTACGTCCAGTCGGCGTTAGCCTTTACGTTGTATTGATTGTGTTTGTTGTGTTGTTACAAAAGTTGTCCTCCTCTTCTAGGAACCCCGCCCTCCTTTATATAGTCAGGAGATCAGAGTCCTAGTCGGTTTACAATGAGAGTTCCTAGTAGGATTACAGGATAATACTACTACTAGGATTACATGGGAAGAATCCTAGTTGGACTAGATCTTCTCCCTTCCTGGCGGGGTATCCTATGGATCCCGCATCGACAGTAATTAATATAAAATAATGTAGATATCCAAAAATTATGAAACTAATTTTGTTAGGCTCCCAAAAACATTGTCTACCTATTAGTATAGTTAGTTCATACATATTTGTGTGGTTGCTAAGGAGCATTAAAATAGTTGAGATGCTTAGTATTATTTTGATTAATAATTGTAAGAATTTTTGTGATAGATTGGTGATAGCCAAAACCCTAAAAATTTTATAGTAGCTTCATTATATTATTATGTGCTCATTGTAATTTTTGTAGCCCTAGAATAGACTACTTAATATGGTAGCTAAATACCTATTAAGGCTAAAGGAATAATGGCATGATATTGGTTTATAAAAGTTAAGCACTTGTAGGGTGAGCTTGAAATCTATTTGGTAGAGATAATGATTAGCTTAGTATCTTAGTCATTAGAGCTAGCTTAGTAGCTTAGCATGTGTATTCTTATTTTAAGAGTTGTTGTTGCTAAAATACTAAGTGTTGCATCATCATTGCATGCATGTAGAGAATGAGTTGGTGGAGTTCGTGACCGCTGGAGAGCAGGAATACGAGGAGGTGATCGAGGAGTACGAGGAGGAGGTTCTCGTACAGGAGGAAGCCCCACAGCCACCGACGATGGACATAGCTAACAATCCGCCTACCCAAGGCAAGCCCTGGTGCATAGCCCTTATTTTGAATAATCACTGGATATATATATATATATGATGTGCATTTACGTTACAGGATTTATATTGAAACTACATGTATAGATAAACCTACTTATGAGTTCTACTAGCATAGGTCGAGTAGCTGCTATGCTTAGGCTATCGGTAGCATGAGTAACCTGCCGTTACTCATAATAGGTGATTATTATTATTACTCTCATGATAAAATGGTGAAAGGAAATGGAGACCGGGCAGGGATATGGTACGGGTATTGGTGGGTGTAATAGGTTGTGTCCCACGGCCAATGGGGCATAGCTTGGTTATACTGTTTTTCCTGTCCGTGTCGGTTAAGGACCGTCCATTGTTGTGGATGGTAGTCAGGTCACAGACTTATTATCCTGAGCACATACTTGCTTATGGGAGTGGGAAGGCTCGTTGCCCTCTTGTCGTGGATTCCAGCTCTTTTCGGACCGACTGATTGGAGGCGGGGATGGTAGAGGTCTAAGCACCACACTGAGTCCGGGACTCAGGAGTGGGGGCTTAGAGTCCAAGTTTGGACGGGGACCTGGACCCCTTGATAGGAGAGTGGTGGGTTGGTCTTGCTTGTGCCTGGGGTACAAGCGAGGCGTGTGTTTTGGAGTACCTAGCTAGGATACATTGATTCACGAATCGCCGTGTGATACGGTACGACTTGGCTATGGTCTAGCACCGTAGTAAGAACTGGAAGATGAAAGGGGATGAATGGATCTAATTGCTCAACTCTTGCTTGAAACTAGAATAGGTGCTTACATAGAACGGTTAGCTAATGAACTAATCATGGCTGCTAATAAAACACATACATAAGGATTCACTACTAGTAATGCTTTTCGCAAAAAGGAAGCCCAGCAAACCATAAAGCTTATCATATCCTTTGGAGTAGGGAAATTATTCTCACTAGTTGGGTAAGTCCTACGAGTACATTGTGTACTCAGGGTTTATTTACCCCTGTTACAGGTGCAGCTTGAGGAGTGGCTGTTGTGTGGAGGATTCTTCTGGTGGGCACAGACGAATCCTTGTATCTTATCGTTAGATGTTTATTTCAATTCCGATGTTTAAATTCCACACTCTAAACTTGGTATTGTAATAATGTATTTCCAAGAACTCTTGTTGTATGAAGTGGATTAAGTATTGTAAACTCGTTCTTATTATTGGATTCTGGATGAAAAACGAGGATTGTTCGAGTTCTCCCTTGGGGTGTGCTCGATGGAACCGCCTAGTATAGCTTACTTTCAGGGTGCTTAGTGTCTAGTGGAAGACAAGCGCCTCCGAAGGTGTATTATTTCGGGCGGTTCTGCCATAATAGAGCCCTTATATGTTTGAGAAGCACTATCAAGCAATGGTTGCAGCCAAACCTGAGGCAATGAAGTATCTGCAAGAAACTCACAAAAAACTTTAGACCAGGAGCCAGTACAGGACATTGTCAAAGGTTGATTATATGACTAATAATTTGGCTGAGTCATTCAATAATTGGATCAAGCCTGAGAAGGTAAAGCACCTGGATGACTTGCTGGACACTATAAGACAGAAGATTTTGATCAAATGAAACCATAGCAAGAAGGTAGCCAAGAAGTTGGAAGGAAAGATTCTGCCTCACATCCTACATAAGCTAAGGGAAGACAGTTACAACCTGGACATTGAAGTGATCATAGCCTCCCCTGATGGTGTGGCAGAACTTGTGCTAAGGGAGGTAGTGGCTTCAGGTTTGTGGTCAGCCTACCTGACAGAACCTGTTCCTGTAGGGTTTGGCAGGGGTCAGGAATCCCATGCAAGCATGCAATAGCCTACATTACTTCAATTCCTGGTGAAAAATTGGAAGACCATGTGGATGATTACTTCCCTGTCAACAAATTCAGAGCTGCACATGAGGGTTCCATCCCTTGTATTCCTAACAAAAGCATGTGGCCCAAAGCTACTCATGGCTTTTTCATGCACCCTCCCTGTCTTAGGTCCATAGGAGGTAGAAGGAAGAATAGAATGAAATCATCACTTGAGGGCGGCAACAACAAGAAGAGGGCAAAGAAACATGAGTGCCCCATTTGCCATGAGTTAGGGCATCACTGGTACACTTGCAAGAATGGGAATCCAGAAGATATAGCTGCAATGGAGGCTGAAAGGTAAACTATGTAACTAAATTACTTTGCAGATACATGTACAGCTTCAATAACTTAGTTAACTAATATAACTTTTCCTATGTAGGGGGCTCCCAAAGAAAAGGCTGAAAAAACAGCAAGCTGTAACACAGAGACTAGCATTGTGGTTGCTACTCCATCCCAGATGGTGTTCCCATACAATGAGGCAGTGGTTAATGCTACACACAAGAAAAGGAAGAGGAAATCTTCTTCTTCTTCTGGTGCCAAGAAGAGCAAGGGGGCAGCTACCACTAGTACTTCAAGATCAGGTCCAAACAGTGTGTCTAACAGGTATGTTTACCAGCTCTTCAATTGATCACAACACTTCTATTATGACTACTAATGCTAAAGCACACTCTACCTTTTTGCCACAAGGTCTGGAACTGGTTCCAATGACCCAGTTCCAATCCAAACTGTGCACCTGGCCCCTTTCCATGAAGACTCCATTACAATAGAGACAGAGCCACTGGAGACTGTGCTGCCCTAGGCTTCACCAAGGAGGAAGATAGGGATCAAGAAGAAGCTTACACCAAAGAAGCTCCAAGTTGCAGCATCTAGCCCAGCTAGCCCTGCTTCAAATACCAGAAGCAAGAAGAAGCTCCAGCTGTAGTGAAAGGTGTCTGCTCAAGGTTCTTTTGGTGATGTGGTTCTAGAAAAACACCTGCTATGTGATGGCACGACTGTTCTTTTGCTCTGTGATGAATGTTCTGTGATGGCATGATAGTACTTAGCTGTAGATGAAAACCAATAACTTAGTTGCTATGTGATGAATGTTGGTGACATGTTGGTGCCATGAAACCTTTGTGATGAAAAACAATAAGGTAGCTGTTGTTGTGTGATGAATGTTTGTTTACTATTGCAGTACTCTAATTGTTGTTATATTGTTCTCATACGTTGTTGCATTCTGGACAAATGAACAATCTTCATTGATTCATTCATTCATCCATCCATCCATACATCCATTCATCCATGACTACTCACACACACAGATAGGGCTGAGGACCTATATATTGGAGGAGAAGCCCAGGGGCTCAGTTGGCGCCAACAACCCTAGCTTTGGCGCCAAAACGCTCGGCCTGGGGCTGGCCTGGGAATGGCACAGAAGCAAACCAACTAGTTCACAGAGCCTCTCAAGCCTAAGGGCATCTAAGTCATTTGGCTGCGCCGTTAGCCACCGTTAGGAGCAAAACTGGACGGAATGGCGTGTTGGACAAAAGAGTATAGCGTCATGGCACCAGGGTCCGTGTGAACTTTTTGGTGGCATGTAGGAATGGAACATCTTTCGTAATGGCACACAGAGAAAAGGCCCTTAGCGATTGGTTTGCCTTGCTCGCGCAAAACGAAAGGGTCACAAGCGGCTTGACCCCAATACGTATCCTAGCTTCGAAGGCATAATATCCATCAACGGTAAAGGTGTGAACACAAGACACTAGGCTGATGTGTACCAAAACTTGACTGCATATTTTCATTGATATTTAAACCCAATCTGGGAGGGAGGAGTATATACGCACAGCTACACACAATGACATAAACTTATGTTGCTTAAATTGTTTTATGTGCAGTATAATACAGTCACAGAAAAGAAGAATGAAGAGAATGAAAATGATGATGGTCCAAGAACTCTTCATTCAGCAGATGCAACCACAGCAGCAGCGCCTTGCTCATTCCCCTTTTGTTCTTCTGTGTCGCCACCCTGAAATAGCACATATTCACATCACCGAAAGGATAAAAAGATTAAATGGTGTTGCTTTTGTATCAAAAAGTTGAGTGGTTTCGTAGGTCTACCTCGTCCTCTGGGACCACTACTGTCTTCACTTGTGCGACAATGACTGTGATGTCATCCATCTTACCGCCTACAGTTACAAATTTGGGCACCAATGAGCTTACTGATCTTGCTGTTGTACATAAAGAGCATGGCATCTTATAAAGAGCTTATGCATGCCTATTAATTTGGCTCCAAGTATCTTCTTCCACCAGGGGACATCAAAACCCTGCATATCCGGAGTGCAACATGTTCCATCATTGATGATGTAAAGAATGACATGTAGAAAAGAGCATCATAAGAGATGTTTCTATCTCACCCTACTCCGGGCCTCCATTGAGTAGGGTGAATCGAATGTGACATCCACCGAATGTTTTCTTGCAAGCTCTGCCAACACTTTTGCTGTGTAAAAGTTTAACATGGTTTTAGAAGGGGCTGGATTGCTGGAACATGTGGTCCAATGACCCCTGTTGTGGAAGCAAGAAATTTACCAGCTTCATGTACACCTGGTGACTCAGAAATTATGGAAACGATCTCTTGATCAAAGATGTTGTCAAAAAGTCCATCTGAACCACTCACAATTATATCACCCTCCATGAGATTTACACTGCAAACCTGACAGACCGACAGACTTAGAAAATCAGAAATCTTCATTGAACAGCTGGATCATATATGCACATGTTGACTGTTGTCGTGAAGCTCACTAAATCTGAAAGTAACTAGGAGGTGTTCAATATACTGATACGACAATCTTAATATGCACATGACACTTTTCTTTTTCCATTTAGATCATGTGATTTAATGAATCCAATATTGAGTCTTCCTAATAGGTTGACTTCCATATATCAACTAGCCACCTTTAAGCTTAAATTTTTACAGTGATGTATCATATTGATGGTGACTAAACATAATAAATAAAAATTAATTAGTAAAAGAAGGTAGATACCAATGCATCCTGATATGTTTGACCCACTGCCTCTGAGCTTATCTGGTATGGACAGTCAAAGTAATGTTCTTGAGGGGATATAGAGAACATTACTTGACCTAGTATGTCATTTAAGAAGAGGAGAGAATCACTGGTTAGAATTGGTACAAAATAGGTAATTTGTATATTGTTTTATTCAAGTTTACCTTTACGAATAACTTTCAACCCACAGTCTCCCACACTTGCAATTTTCAGAGTCCCGGTCTTCTCAAGCTTGGCGATGATTCTATTACCATTGAAATGAATTGTACATCTTTTTAAGTATCACTCGGAACAAATAGTTACCTATAACACCGTAACATATAACACTTTAAAAACAATGCTTACACTGTTGCAGATCCAATAGAAGAAGTTGCAGCATGAGCTTTCCTGAGAAGAATCTGAGGATCACGACTGACCTGCAACTTCCATGTGACGTAAATTTGTTACAGGCACATAGAGTAAAGGAAATGGTGTATGTTAATAGTGCTGAGGTTTAGCAAGAGACACCTCCTCATTATTGAGAAAATTAGAGCTGTTTCTCATGAGCTCTCGAGAGAATAGAGCTGGATTGACATCCTTTTCTGCCCATCTGTCAGTAGATAAGAGAATGACTAGCAGGATAAAAACCATGTGTTAATGCATATTACTGAAAACAACATATGCTTATTGAAAGTGCTACAAACACTCAGAAGTAAAAGGCACTGATTGCCTATCAAAAAAAAAACACTGACAGTTCACTGCAGCACTTCTTTTGTGTGGAGAAACAGTTTGTTGCAGCAAAGATGGGCATACCCCGAGACACCATCTGCAATGGCAAATACTCCGCCAGCATTGCTATTGGCAAAGAAAGCATCTTCTCCGCCACTTGCAGCCTGCGAAATATAAAAAATACAATGGATGTCCGGCAAGCTCAATTGCAAAAAGGATTAAGAAAAAACAAACAATGTTCCTGGAGCAATTTGAATTATGTGGTTTAAATAAACAACTAACCTTTCTTGGGTGTGGGATTAGATGAGTACCAATAGACAACACAGCTTCCAACCTACAATTACAGGTTCATATGTCTGAATACCGAGTTGCTGACAGATGAAATAGACTACAACAACTTGAAGAGTTATAATTAGCTGCAGCTACAACCTACAATTGTGCCATTAGTTAGCTGAACTGAAGCAAACAAATTAAACTTGCACCTCGATGGCAACAACAAGAGTTGACAGTGACCAAAACTAGAGGCCATCAAGGCAAACGCACATAGATAAAAGTATAAAACATCACTGGGCACACATACGAGGAGAAGTTCTGCTAAACTGAATTGCATCTAGATAAAGGCGCATAGAATAGGCGGGAATAAAAACTGAATTGCAATCTCGTAGTCTCCTAGTTTCAATTACTGATACAAACACTACTCCAGCCTCCCAAGAACAGGGAGAATCCAAGCATCTGAGAATATCCGTGCAACAAAGTGAAAGCGGAGAGAGTGTGGGGGGCCAAAGACAGGGACGTACTTGGCTGCGCGAACAGGGGAGAAGCGCGAGCGGCGGATTGGAGGATGAGGAGACGGGGAAGGAGCGCGGAAGCGAGGAGGCGAGAGGCGGGAAGCAGTGGAGGCCGCCATTGCAGTCTCCTCGCTACGGTCGCTCGCGCCAAAGGCAACGCGGTGGTGGTGGCTGAGGGGTGGAGGCAGACAGGCCACATCAGCACCGGGGCTGAGGCCTGTACATGTGGTAGTAGTGCCTAGTGGCGTTCACCTTTTTACATATCCGACATAAACTTCTTAGAGAAAATTTTTTGCAGGGCCCTGTTAAAATCAAGCCCTTTGTTACAATTTGTTGAAGAAAAGAACAAATATTTCAAAAAAATGCTTCACCCAATGTGTTTTCAATAATGGATCACAATTTTGGAAAGGGGTGCTTGAAACAAGGAAGGCTGTCAGTTGGGGTTTAGTTTCCAGTGTTAATAATGGGGAAAATACCTTATTCTGGGAGGATGTATGGGCTACCAATATTCCACTGCAACTAGAATTTCCAAGTCTGTACAGGATCTGTGATGATTACACTTGCTCAGTTGCAAGTTTCTGGGCTCAGTTGCAATTTAGGAATGGCTACAAGTTTTTTGGCGGCAAACTGACGCGATGGAGATGGAAGGGCCATTTGAGAAGTTGACTGTTTTTTTTTTCTCTCTTAGCTTGCTTTCCTGTTGACGTCCTGATTTTGCTTGTCATCTAAGCTGAAGTCGAAGCTTTCAAAGCACCTGGGTGTAAGGCCTGGTCTACTGAAGCTGATGGAGTCCCAGAAGGGAGGCGTAGTAGATTTCTCTCATGTTTTCTGGTTTCGTTGGTCTACATGATCACTGGCTCAGGTGAGTTGTCCACTCACCGGTCTTGTCGAGCACCCACTAGCCGTGCCGACCACGAACAAACATTGTCCATCCCCACACACTATGGATAGAGGTAGAAGAAGAAGGGAGAACAGAGCATAACACACACATGCAGTAGCGCCGAGCACTGCAGGAGTTGTGACGAGCTGTCCAGGTGCTCTGTCGAGCACTCAGACGGAACGGGGAACTCCATCGACGCCGATCGAGTTCGCCTCACCTCCAAGTGACATCACTGACTTCATGGACGCCTACCACGAATGTGAGGAGGTGCGGTTCCGCAGGCTGGACGACATCGTCGGCGGCACAGGTCCCTCAGGTCTGCGGATAGGCTGCTCAACTACCCAGAGCTGCTACTCGTCAGTGCAGAGGAACCACCCACGTTCGCGCTAGCCGAGCGCGATGAAAACTGGCGACGGGCGATGCTAGAAGAGATGAAGACGATCGAGGAAAACGAGACTTAGCAGCTCGTCGATCCACCTCCAGGATGCCGTCCGATCAGCCTGAAGTGGGTGTACAAGGTCAAGCGGGACGAGTACGGCGCCGTTGTCAAGCACAAGGCGCGCCTCGTGGCCCAAGGCTTTGTACAGCGCGAGGGCATCGACTTCGAGGAAGTCTTTGCACTGGTAGCGCGCATGGAGTCGGTCCGTTTGCTACTAGCCTTGGTAGCAGCAAAGGACTGGCGCGTCCATCACTTGGACGTTAAATCGGCCTTCCTCAATGGCGAGCTGGCAGAAACGGTCTTCGTCAGACAACCTCCAAGCTTCGCCGTCAAGGGAGAGAAGCACAGGGGGCTCCAACTGCGCAAGGCGCTCTACGGGCTGCGGCAAGCCCCGCGAGCATGGAACGCCAAGCTTAACGCCACGCTGGGCGGGCTTGGGTTCACAAGGTGCGCAACCGAGCACGCGCTCTACACACGGCAATGGGGGAAGAAAGAGCTCGTCGTCGACGTGTATGTGGGCGACTTGATCGTCACCGGCGCGCGTGCGGAGGACATCAACAACTTCAAACGCGAGATGGCAGCTCGTTTTTGAATGAGCGATCTCGAGGCGCTCACCTACTACCTCGGCATCAATGTGAGACAGGGGAGGGAGGCACTCACGCTCGGTCAGAGCGCGTACGCCTCAAAGCTGTTGGAGCGGAGCAGCATGGCTAAGTGCAAGCCATACGTGACTCTAATGGAGGAGCGACTGAAGCTGACGAAGGCCAGTACCACGACGAAGGTGGATGCAACACTCTACCGGAGCATCGTCGTCGGTCTACGCTACCTAGTCCACACGAGGCCAGACATCGCGTTCGCCGTGGGCTACATCAGTCGCTTCATGGAGGATCCCAGAGAGGATCACTGGGCTACAGTGAAGCGGCTACTATGCTACATCAAGAGGACGATGGATCATGGGATCGTCTTCCCCAAGACCGGTAGGAGTAGGCTGCAGCTCACTGTGTTCAGCGATGCAGACATGGTGGGGGACATTGACGGACGACGGAGCACCTCTGGCATGCTCGTCTTCCTCGGGTCGGCTCCAATATCATGGTTGTTGCTGAAACAGAAGGTGGTGGCGATTTCTACATGCGAGGCAGAGTACGTAGCGGCGGCCATAGTGGCGTGCCAAGTTGTGTGGCTGCGCCGGCTGCTGGGTGAACTGACCGGCGTGGAAGCTCACCCACCAGCACTGATGGTGGACAACCAGCCCGCCGTCGCCCTAGCGAAGAACCCAGTTCTACACGACCGGAGAAGCACATCGACGTGACGTTCCACTTCCTCAGGGACTGTGTCGATGAAGGGCAGATCGTCATCGAGTTCGTCGAAACTGGTCGGCAACTCGCGGACGTCCTCACCAAGCCGCTCGGACGTCTTCGACTCACGGAGCTGAAGGAGATGATCGGCATGGATGGGGTATAAGGGTTAGCAGTAGGATTAGGGAAAGATTGTTAGATAATTTACTGCTACCTTATGTGAACACAGCAAGGGAAGCGGCACTGAAAAGGCCCCCTGCTATGATACTGTAGTTGTTGTAGGTGCAGGCACCGCACGGCTCACCTATAGCACTGTAGGCACATGCAGAGGCCAGCGCAGAGTCAGCCCTGTATGTTATCCAGATCCTGTAGCAGCATGACAGCTGTACTAGGACTAGAAAGATAGAGTTGTATAAATAGGCTACCACGGCAACTCAGTAAAGATAGTTCAGATTTACCATCTCCTATACAGGGCTCCGACCAACGCTGGTGTCTCTGCTGTGTGTGTATATGCTCTGTTCTCTCTTCTTCTACCTCTAGCCATAGTGTGTGGGGACGGACAACGCTTGTTCATAGTCGGCACGGCTAGTGGGTGCTCAGCAACACTAGCAGGTGCTCGGCAAGACCGGTGAGTAGGCAACTCACCTGAGCCGATGATCCTATGGGCCAACATCTTTTACCATCTTGGGTCTGTTTTTCATTTGCAAGTAGGGGTCGCTTTCTGTGTAGCTATCAGGTCTGGATGTTTGCTACGTTTAGTCCCCTTCTCGCTCCTGCGTGGTTGCCCGGTGATGTGCACGGCGCGCTTTGTTGCTTCCACTCTGTAATCTAGCACCCCAACCGTCTTGTAATTGTGACATGTTTGCTTTTTAAAAGCAGGGTTTTACCTCGGTCAGAAAAAATGACTGCGCTGCCCGAACGTCGTCAGCACCGCTAGGCCGTACATGGGACCGTTCGTGCCTCCTCCGCTTCTCACACACGTTGCAACATGTGCAACACCTGATTTACTTTTGTAATATCTAGATGAAACACTTGCAACATACATCCGAAAGAACTAAAATGTTTGCAACATACGTCTGAAACACTTGCAAAACACCAGAAAAAACTCGAAAACACGTGTGTAGCCACTGCAAACATATGCAAATATCGAGATGAAACGCTTGTAACATACGTATGAAAACACATGAAACACTTGCATATATATGCAAAATCCCAATCTAGTTTTTCAACATCCAAATGAAACACTTGCAATATAGGTCTAAAATAGATGAAACGTTTGGAACATACACTTGAAACATACGTATATAGCCATTACAACATACAATATCCCGATCTACTTTTACAACATCGATATAATAAAACACTTGCAACATACCTCTGAAACATTTAAAACACTTGGAACATACACTTGCAACATGCGCTTTCAGCGCCATGTCACCTTGCTGCTTGGACGAATGGAGGCTCGTTATTGCGGAGCTCAACGACGGCGCGGAGGTCGGCTGCCTCGCATGGAGCTCGTAGTGGCATAGAGGCCGCCGGTGCGACAGCGGTGGGGCCAACTCGCTGGCGGGGCAATGTCACACGAATCTCCTCCCCTCGCCTGCTTGCTGGAGGATTCGTCATGGAGGCTCGCCAACTCGGTGGAGCGGCCATGGCAGGCGGATGCGCGCTGTGTGCGAAGGAGAAGGAAGCGAGACGAGTAGGAGGAGCTAGGCGGACGTAGGTGCGTGGCGGCGGGTATCGTTGCCAAAGGCGAGACCATGCGGGAGGCCTCTGAGTGCGGGTCTGGACGTGGGAGGCTGGGAGCCCGTGACTGCAAGGTTGTGAGGGAAGAGCGGTGTGCGATGGAGACAGGGCCACGTGTGACATTTGCCACAGGCATGTTGCTTGGGACGGTTCATAACCCAGCAAGCAAGTGGTCAGCAAACGGATGCCCTGACCCAAGAATTACCGCAAAAAAAGATTTTGTTATATTCTCATAGTAATTCTAGATAGTGGCGTAAAATCTTGGTTATAAATAGTAGGGTTTTACTATATTGTTGGATTCTATAATCCATCTTAAAATCCAAATGTTTGGATCTCATTCTTATTTTTCTTAGAAGATGACATAGAGCCAAATTGTCATAAGTTTAACCAAATTTAATTTCTCGCTAACTACTAGAAGATCACATGATTTCTTATATATATTGTTGTAGGTTGCACTTCATGGTACCAATTCAGTTCACATAGACATAGCGTATACATATTATTCTATTATTTTATTAGGTAGATATCACAAAGACAAGCTAGAAGCCCATATAAGTTTGGCGCCGTTTAGCACAGCTCAGCTTCACTAATGAAGCTTTCTTCATAAGCAGCTTTTTTGGTGAAGCTAAAGCTGTTTTAGAAATTTGTTTGACAACATAGCTTCAAGTGATAGACCGAAACAATAAAATGACTGGACTCCCCTTTTTTATTTATTTTATTTTTTTTCCTCATCTTCGGTCCTCACGGGTGTCTGTGACACTTTCTTCCCCCGATGCTGGTCGTGGAGTCGCACGCGAGCCGCACAAAGGCCACGAGGCCGCAAGCCCGACGGTAAGCCGGAGGCCTCAAGCTGGGCGGCCACGTCTAGACGGTCCTCGCGCCGCGCACTCCTCTCCGATGGCTGCACTCAGCGGCCGGCATGGCGGCGGCGCCCGCTCTCACCAACGGCACGGTGGCGGAGCCCGCGCTCATGTACGACACGGTGGCGGCACCCAAGCCCAACGAGGCGGCGCGCCGGCTCCTTTGCCCGGCTATATCCCGGCAGCGCCCATAGTTCTTGGCTACGCACCTTCGTCACTCGGCCGGCTCCCCCGGCGGCGGCGTCCCTGACCTCACGCGGGAGCCTCGGAGTCGCGCGGCGAGCCTCGTTGGCCCCGACGGTCGTGCCCCGAGCCCGGCGGCCGTAGTCCCACGCGGTGGCGAGCCCGCACAGCCATGGCTCGACCCCGACCTCCGGCGGCAGTGAGCCTGCACGGACGTGCCCCAACCTTCGGCTGCAGGTCACCCACACGGTGGCGAGCCACGTCGGCCGCACCCCGACCTCCGCCAACTACGCTGCAAGCGCTCCAACGGCATACCCACGCACGAGACTAGGTGCAAATCTAACTTGGGCAGGTGCTAGGGCTCACTTGTGCAAGGTAAAGCTAGAATAAGCTACTATTTTCAGCTTCACCCCAACTATTGTCTTTGTGGGGGGAGGAGAAAAACACCTTCACCCATGAAGCTGTTTTGAAAAATAAGTGTTTGGCAAAAAAATAGCTCATGAAGCCGTTGTGAGCTATGCCAAACAAACCCTTTACCTGTAACTTCAACTCCTTGGAATGATGCGAGCACGGAGCGGATGCTTCATGACGGTAGTGAAATCAAACACCTCTGCCATGTCCACCTTCACCCCCACCGCCGACGGCCGCCACTCTAGCTCCATGACCAGCCTCGCCATGAAGTACTCAACCATGCGCATAGCGAATGAGTACCCGGGGCACATCATGCGTCCGACACCGAACGACATCATCTTGATCTCCTTGATCCCCTTGATGTCGACATCGTGGCCCTCACCACCCTCCAAAAACCTATTGGGGTGGAACTCTAGCGGACTCGTCCACACCTTCCCGTCGCGGCCAATCTCTGCAACCATGAAAGTTGAGCTCGGCATCCTTGGGCGCCGAGTAGCCGTTGACCTGTGCGTCACCCTGCATGCCGTGTGGGAGGACGAAGTGGGCAGGTGGGTGCAGCCATAGTCCCTCGAGCACGACGGCCTTCAGGTATGGCATGGCGACCTGCAGGTTGGTGTCATCGTTAAGTTGAGGGCAGGCTTTCGCCTCCACATAGATGTTGGCCAAGATGTCGGGGTGTCTCACTAGCTCGACCATGATCCACTCTATCAAGGTCCCCATGGTGTCCCTGCCGGCAGCGTTCAGGAGCTCGCAGCAGAGGCTGGTCATCTCGGCGTTCGTGGGGGGACAGTCGTCGTCGCCGTGACCCTCACCCTCCTAGGGCACGCGGACGTCTAAGAGGGATCGAGCATAGCATGGCATGTCGTCATCGCCAGCGCCATTGCTGACACGCGTGGCATGGATCAGCGGGACAAAGAGCTCCTCTTGCCTTCGGCGCACCACGACGCATGCCGCCCACCGGTTGTGGAAGAGCCTCTTGGTGACCGAGGGGAAGATGCCGAGGACCGGGAACGTGGCCAGGGAGTGGAGCATCTGGCACTGCAGCTCCTAGACCTCGTTAACCGCCTTTCGTCCGAGGTGCACGCCGAAGCACTTGTGCACGAGTAGCTTCAGCATGGCGCGTCGGAGGAGCGGCCTCAGTACCACCACGGCGTTGTCCCCGCTGCAGCCGGCGGCGTGGAGGTCATGGACTAGTTCATCGCACACTGACCGCCTCACTGGCGCAAGAAGCCTGGCTCGGGCAGGGCTGAGTTCCACTGTGGCGAGGTTCCGGCGGACGAGGCGCCAGTAGTTGCCGTATGGCCGGCGAAGGTGGTGCCGCTCTGGACCAGCGACGGTGGCAAAATAAGAAGAATGACGACGACGCTGCGACGAGTGCGAGTGAGCGACAGAGGATGAGCCAGCTACAGGAGGAGGTTGTCTCCATAGCTAGGGAACCGGGAATGGAGCAGCTAGGGCCTAGGGATCGGAGGACTAATAAGCACGGTTAGATTGATCTCAATCCCAAACTGGGCCCAATGGCCCAGTTGGGCCTTTGATCCATGCCCTGATCGGGGGCGCCCAGCCCACTATGGCTGGAGGGCCCCAGTCACACTACGCAATAAATAGAGGTGGGGGCCGACGGCTCTAAGCATGAGGTTCGCCTAAGCCAAGCTCCCCACCGACAAACCCTAACCCGATCAGAGAGGGGCGCAGCTAGTGATGGGAAGCCACCAGTCGCGCTGTCTCCGAACTACGTCACCGGACTCCCCTGCCTTCAATGCCGATCGCCACCACGCATCACCGACACCGTCTTCACCGACCGTCGCTGCCCTAGCGCAGACACCGACTCCATGGCGGACGTGAGCGGATCCTCCTCTGCTGTGTCAGGTTTGACACGTCCATCTTCTACCCCTCTTTCTCTCGTTCTATCTACTGTTATTGCACTAGTAGATGTTCTAGGGTTCATGATTCTATTTAACAGCAAGTACCCGGCTAGATCTATGTTCCTAATGATCCTATAATCTTAACAATGGTACCAGAGCCGGTTTGCTAGGGGTAGATCTCGGCAAGGGCTAGAAACGATTAGAAAAGGAAAGAATGAATTAGATCCTTTTGGATCTAAGCAGACATAAGGGGTTCCCTAACCCTAACACTAACTGGGTGAAGGAAAGAACAAAAGCAGAGGGATTCGGCCTAGAAGAGAATCAAAGTCGAACCCTAAACTCTTGAAGACCCTTTGGGGAAGATGAACAGTGGGTCGATTCCGAACCCTAACCCTAGATCTAAACCCTAGTCCCCAACACCGGTTCGGATAAGAGAAGTAGAATCCAAATTCGAAAGAAGAAGGGGACGGGGAAGAAGAGGAAAGGGACCTACCTCGCCGTGCGCCGGGCTGACCTTTCACCGGCGCGGGAGAAGAACGCCGAGCCGGGGGAGCTGTTCGCCCAGGCTCGGCCAAGGGGGCGCCGCGGCCAGGCCGCTCGACAGCGGTGCGCTCACCCATTAGGGAGCGCGCATGCCGGCGAGGGGGCCGGCAACGGCGCCAAGGCTGCCCGCTCCACCGCTTCGCTCACGTGGCTGAGTGAGAAAACAGGAGGGAAGGAATGGGCTAGGGTTTCGGGGGCAGCCGCGGCCGGGGGTTTTGATCCTGTGAAATCGACGCTCGGCCGTCAGATGAAAACGAACGCTCTAGATTCACTGGACTGTCGATCGTCCTAGGCGGGTGCGCGCGACCGCGTGGCTTTGCCAGCCCAGGCCCAGGTTGCGGCCTAGGTGCGGGCAGCGCGCGTTCAAGGGAGGCAGGCGGGGCCGATTTCGTGGTCGGGCCGAAGGAACAATGCAGATTTGAGTCATTTTTTCTTTTTCTTTTTCCAATAAAAGATTTATTTCCTGGAAAATGGATAAATGGCTTAAAGAAAATAAAAAATAGATTTGTCCTGTGGGCAAATTCGTTAAATTGAATTATTTTTCCGCTGCGTATTTAAAGTTGTCATTTTCTTTATTAAATTCGAACCAACGGGAGAATTTAATTTTGAAAAATAGATATGTTTTTAGTTTATTATAATATTGTTATTATTCTGACCAACGTTGATTAATGGCAATATTATGATGTTTTGTCATGCATTAATTCTATTTCTGCCCAACGGTGATGTAGAATTAGTGTAGAGGACAATTGTATGTTTTAATTTTGACCAATATTGGAACTAAGGCATGCAATTATTATTATTATTATATTTATGTTCTCACTCCATATGAATTGTGTATTTAGGCAGATACAACTTGATGGGTTGTATCAAAGAGATCCCCACTCTCAAAGGTGACAACTACACGGAGTAGAAGAAAAAGATTAACCTGGCCTTCATCTTGGCTGAAGTGGACTAGGTAGTCACCTCACCATGTCCCACTGAGCCTGTGGCACCGATGAGAGAGACAAACGAGGCTGATGCCGCTTGGGCAACTAGAGAGAGAGATTTTGCATCCCAAAAGATGTCCTATGACCTTAAGCATAGGAAGTGGGTCACTGTCAACAAGAAATGTACGGCTGTGATAAAGAACATGATTGAGCCTGCAATTGTGGGCTCAATCCCAGAGTGTAACACCGTCACCGAGTACCTCAATAGAATAAAGAGTCAGTTCACTGGCTCTTCAAAGACATATGCTACCCAGCTGATAAAGCAGCTGGTGACAGAGAGGTACTCTGAAAATGGTGGCATAAAAGAGCACATACTAAGGATGAGCAATTTGGCATTCAAGCTAAAACCAATGGATCTGGCTCTCAAGGAAGAGTTCCTTATCCATCTGATTTTTGCTTCCTTGCCAAAGGAATTTGACACTTTTGTTGTCAACTACAACATACAGCCCGAGAAGTGGAACTTAGAGAGGCTCATGGCTATGTGTGTGCAAGAGGAGAGAATGAAAGCTGCCAATGGTGGCACTATCAATTATGTGAAAGACAATAAGAAAAAGAATAACAATGCTAACTCCTCCTCAAAGTCAAAGGAAAAGGGACCCATGCTGCATCAGCCTCAGTAGAACAAGTTCACAGTAGAGAAAGACCAATGTCTCTATTACAAGAAGACGGGACATTATAAGAAAGATTGTCCCGATTACTTAAAGATGATCATGGCAAAGAAAGGTGATAATATTATTACGTTCATAAATGAATCCCTGTATGTACAGTATTCAAAATCTACTTGGTGGATTGACTCAGGTGCAACTATTCATGTTGCTAATTCTTTACAGGGATTCCGTTCGACGAGGACTACACAAAGAAGAGAAAGACACGTTAAAGTTACAAATGGAGTCCGAGCAGATGTCGAAGCCGTTGGTGATCTTTCTCTAGAGCTTGCTGATGGCTTCACACTTTTACTTAGAGATGTACTTTATGTTTCCTCTTTATAGAGAAACTTGATTAGTGTTTCATGCTTGGACAATGATGGATATGATTTCCATTTTGGAAATGACAAATGTAAGATAACATTTAATAATGCATGTGTTGTAGTGTTGGTCTTGCTATCTTACAAAATGAGCTTTATTTGTTATCACTACGTGATGATGTGAATGTTGTATGCGATGATGGGAACGTTGCGTGTGACAATGAGAATGTATCCTCATCTGCGGATGTATATAGAAAACGAAAGAGAGCTCACGATGCGTCATCGAAATTATGGCACTGTCGTTTAGGCCATATTTTGAGGAGGAGAATAGAAAGACTAGTTAAGAATAATATTTTTCCTCCATTAGAGCTCTCAGATTTAGAATAATACAGAGAATGCATAAAAGGAAAGTATGTAAAGAAAATTAAAAAGATGCCAAACGAAGCGCATGAATTTTACAGATTATTCACAGAGACATCTGTGGTCCGTTTCCTGTAAAGAGTGTTGATGGTTATGATTCGTTCATAACATTCACAGATGATCACTCCCATTATGGCTACATTTATACAATCAAAGAAAGAACAGAAGTATTGGATAAATTTAAGATATTTAAGGCAGAAGTTGAAAACCAACACAATTTAAAGATTAAGATAGTCAGGTCCGACCGTGGGGGGAGTACTACTGTCGGCATACCCCATATGGCCAAATTCCTGGATCTTTTGCAAGGTTCTTACAGGAGAATGGCATAGTAGCCCAATATTCTACACTGGGCGAACCTCAGTAGAATGGAGTAGCTGAAAGGCGCAATCGTACCCTGATGGATATGGCGCACAGTATGATAAGTTACTCCACCTTACCGTTGAGCCTGTGGATGGAGGCGTTAAAAACCGCCATTTATATTCTCAATAGAGTACCAAGTAAGTCGGTGCCCAAAACACCGTATGAGTTGTGGACAGGAAGAATACCCTCACTAAACCACTTATGTGTGTGGGGGAGTCCTACTGAGGCTAAAGTATTTAACCCAAACATTGAGAAGCTAGATCCCAAAATAGTGAGTTGTCATTTCATTGGCTACCCAGAAAAGTCAAAAGGTTTTCGTTTCTACTGTCTAGACAGATATACAAAGTTTGTGGAAACGAGACACGCTGTCTTCCTAGAGGATGAAATGATGAGGGGGAGTATGGTAGCTCGAGAAATTGACCTTAAAGAGAAGCGGGTGTATGCACCCACTCCGATGATTCATGAGCCATTTTTCTCACTATCTGTTGTCGCTGCACCGACAGTGCAAGATACTGTGGTGCCAGCACCTGTTGTTATTCTGCCTATGGCAACAATGAATGATGATGAGGAACCTGTTCTTCAGGATCCTGTAGAACCTATTGCCACACATGAGGGGGAGCAACAACAGCCTCAAATAGTAGATGTGCCAAATGTGAAGGCCCCTAGAAGGTCTCAAAGAGTTAGAAAATCAAATATTCCTACTAACTATGAAGTATACAACATTGAGGAATTTCAAATGGAGGATG
This sequence comes from Miscanthus lutarioriparius, assembly GCA_904845875.1. Taxonomy (NCBI): domain Eukaryota; kingdom Viridiplantae; phylum Streptophyta; class Magnoliopsida; order Poales; family Poaceae; genus Miscanthus; species Miscanthus lutarioriparius. The sequence goes on from CAJGYO010000006.1 coordinate 101,394,938, forward strand.
ATCCCACCTCATTTGAAGAAGCCATGAGAAGTGATCATTCATCAAAGTGGCTTGAGACCATGGAAGATAAAATAAAATATATGAATGCCAATAAAGTTTGGGACCTAGAAATAATTCCTAAATGAGCCAAAATAGTAGGCTGTAAATGGTTGTACAAAACAAAACTTGACTCTCAACGGAATATAGAGAGATATAAAGCGTGACTTGTGGCAAAAGACTTTACGCAAAGAGAAGGGATTGATTACAATGAGACCTTTTCTCCAGTCTCATGTAAGGATTCCTTTAGAATTATAATGGCATTGGTGGCACATTACGATTTAGAATTACATCAGATGGATGTAAAGACGTCATTTTTCAACGGGGACTTGGAGGAAAATGTTTACATAGCACAATCGAAAGGTTTTGTCATGGAAGGAAAAGAACAAATGGGATGCCGCCTAAAGAAATCCATTTATGGATTAAAACAAGCTTCAAGACAGTGGTACTTGAAGTCTGATCAGACAATAAAAAATTTTGGGTTTAAAGAGAATGCAGATGATAATTGTGTCTATACAAAGTTTAAGAATTGAAAGTTTATCTTTTTTGTCCTGTATGTGGATGATATCTTACTTGCTAGTAGTGATGTTAGTCTACTACTAGAGACAAAGAAGTTTTTGCCCTCAAAATTTGATATGAAAGATCTTGGTGAAGCTTCGTTCGTTCTAGGGATCGAGATTCATCGAGATAGAAGTAAAGGGGTATTAGGACTGCCACAAAAGGCATACACAGAAAAGATATTAAAGAAATTCAATATGCACAAATGTAGTCCCTCACCTGTTTCTATAGTCAAGAGCGACAGATATGGGGATTTTCAATGCCCCAGAAACTAGTATGAGATCGATCAAATGAAAACGGTTCCATATGCTTCAGCTATCGAAAACTTACAATATGCTCAAGTATGTACGCACCCTGACTTGGCATTTGTTATCGGGTTACTTGGCAGATTCCAGAACAATCCTGGAACAGAACACTGGAAATTAGTAAAGAAAGTCTTGCGTTATTTGCAAGGAACGAAAGGCCTCATGATGACGTATAGAAGATCAGATTCACTCCATATAGTGGGGTATTCAGATTCTGATTATGCGGGAGATGATAGAAAATCCACGTCTGGATATGTATTCACTCTCGCAGGGAGACCTATTTCATGAAAAATCTCAAAGCAAACCGTCGCTACATTGTCCACAATGTATGCCGAGTTTGCAGCGTGTTATGAGGCAATGGGGCAGGTGAACTGGCTAAAGAAGTTCATACCTGATTTGAAGGTGGTTGACGACATCTATAGACCACTTAAGTTATACTGCGATAATAATCTAGCAGTACAGTATGCTCACAACAATAAGTCAAGTGGTGCTGCCAAACACATTGACATAAAGTATTATGTTGTGAAAGATAAAGTACGGGATCATGTTATAAGTCTTGAGCATATAAATACCGAAAAGATGCTCGCAGATCCGCTTACAAAAGGCTTACCACCCAACGTGTTCAGAGAACATGTAGCCGGCATGGATTTAAGGAAAAGCCTATAATTCCTGAACAAAAGAAAGCTCAAAGTTAAGTATCTATTTCAGAACAGAGTAGTATGTTATAGTTGTTAAATCTATCGGCAATTGACCGTGACGATAAAACATACTCTATGCGCTAATCTGTAATGGAATGAACAAAAGTAAATGATATGAAATTAAAAGATGGTAAGAGATCAAGGGAGAGATTGTTAGATTGATCCCAATCCCAAACTGGGTCCAACAGCCCAGTTAGGCCTTTGATCCGCGCCCTGATCGGTGGTGCCCAACCCACTATGGCTGGAGGGCCACTGTCACACTACGCAATAAATAGAGGTGGGGGCCGACGGCTCTAAGCACGAGGTTCGCCTGAGCCGAGCTCCCCACCGACAAACCCTAACTCGATCAGAGAGGGACGCAGCCAGTGACGGGAAGCCACCGGCCGCACCGCCTCCGGACTGCGTCACCGGACTCCACTGCCTTCAACGCCGGTCGCCACCACGCATCACCGACACCGTCTTCACCTAGCGTCGCTGCCCTAGCGTAGACACCGACTCCATGGCGGACGCGAGCGGATCCTCCTTTGTAGTGTCAGGTTTGACACGTCCATCTTCTACCCCTCTCTTTCTCTTATCTATCTACTGTTATTACACTAGTAGACGTTAGGGTTCATGATTCTATTCAACAACAAATACCCGACTAGATCTATGTTCCTATTGATCCTATAATCTTAACAAGCACGAGCTGCTTGTGCATGCATATTATGCAATGAAGCTTTTTGAGTGAACCTCCTTGTTCACCGGAGGATCGGATCGTTGCTAATCATCTGCCTGTTCGGTTGGCTGGTTCGTATCGTTGTTAGTTCGTGAAGAAGTACTGCTGGCTGATTTGTGTGAGAGAAAAATACTGTTCCGGCTAAAAATTTACGGTCATATACGACAAGCACAAGCCAAACGAACATGCTGCATATCGATCGCCTTCTATAAGTAGTTCAGTCCATGTACGCTTCCTTGCATTGCTTGCTTACCATCCGGCCTTCGAGCCTACATACTGTTTGGTAGCCTTTCATTTGGCGTTTAAATTTAAAACGACAGCAAACGACATGTTTCCGCCAAATTAATATTCTGACTTTGGAAAAATAAGTTGTTCCAATTATTTTCCACAGGGACATGCGCATGCAAATTGTGGCGATGACGCACGTTTGTTGTCGTGTACTGTCCAGGGGAAAAAAGATGAGGGAAATAACACTCGCACCCACTGTTTCTCAGAAAGTTCAGTTGTAGCCTAGCTCACTGTTAACCGGGACAATTTAAGTCAAACAAAACAAAACAAAAATGGTCTGTTGGCCAAATTTCTCGTACACAAGTATACTACCTCTGGGCCGAAAAGATTGCAATTCCAGATACATTCTCCGTTAAAGTGTTTAAAGTTGGATTGAATATATAAATAAAAGTATTAATATTTTTACACCAAATAAATATATTATGAAAATATATCTCATGACAAATCTACTGATACTTATTATTTGATGTTGTAACTATTTATATTTTTTTATATATAATTGGTCAAACTTGAGATACTTTAACTTGATACTTGTGCTAGAATTGCATTCATTTTCGGATGGAGTGAGTACAAAATTAGTGTTTGGAAGAATGAAACCCACTACCTCATAAACATGTCATCACTATCGGGTCAGAAGCCCCTATCACTACCGGAATTTCGTCCGGTAGAGGATAATCGGCAGTGATGGGAGTGTTACAACCATAGAAGAAGAGAGCATTGTTAGCATTGTGTGTTTGATCGAATCGTCATGAGAATGACTTATTATAATTACTAGCAAATATGTCCATACGTTGCAACGGAATCCGATACGTCTTGGAATCGTACTTCATACTATTATTGGATGCGTTGTTCTTCGTATCATGAGTTAGATCACATATAGAACACATAGGGCGTAAAAATTCCGGTTTATTGGCCACCATTGAGTCAGATCACATATGGAACACAGGGCGTAAAAATAATTATGTGTTCCATCATTGATTTAGATTAGGTTTATTGGCATGCGGAGGATGAACTCGAGCCCCGAAGTGAGTTTCTAGAAGCGACAGAAAAATAATTTTCTCCTCTTTAATATTATATATGTATATATTATATATTAGATTGGATGGTAAATGATTTAAGATTTCAGTCACAGATTATTTATTATAGAGAAGGATAAATAGTTTAAATATCCATAATACTATATATTTGTTACTTATCATTTTTTTTATAAAAAATGGAGACAAAAAACCACGTACACAACCGAACGTGGGTTTCCATCCGAGGGAGATAAATATAAAGAATAAAAAAAACAGAAAAGAACACTCGGACGGAAACATATTCCACACAAAAAAAAAGAAAAACAGACGGTTCCATGATGGCCGAGACACTTTAAGATTTTTAGGTTGGACAAAAAAAATTCAGTGACAGAAATTTTACCTCTTTATAGTATTATAGGTATAGATATAGATATAGATTAATTATAATGGGCCTGTATGGATCCACCAACTAAAGTTTAGCTGGCTAAACTTAGCTAGACCCAAACAGTCTAGCTAAAATATCATCTAAAGTTTAGCTAAATTTAGCTACTTCAACCCAGCTAAGCCCGACTAAAGTTTAGCTAAGTTTATTAGCTGGAGCATCCAACCACCCCAACTAAACTTTAGCGGGGAGAACTTTTAGCTAGCTACAGTTTAGCTTTAAAATTTTAGCTAGCTAAGCTCTAGTTGGGTGGATCAAATAGACTCAATGACCAAACGGTAATCCTCAAAGGAGTATTATTAGATCGATAGCATCACACAGCACACTGTAGCTTCTTCTAGCTTATTAGCTCCCCGTTCATTTGAAGAGAGAGAATAATAATATCCAACCAATCGGATATATAGCTTTAACAACCAATGGCGCAATGCGTATCATGCTGAACATGCTGCATGGGCGCCTCATCTTTACGTTGCTATTGGCCTATTGATGTAGGGTAAGATCGGACGCAAGTGTTGGTGGATATCACTATAGTGTCTTATTATGTTAGCTACACGTCCTAGTCAAAAATATTATTACTATCATCCAAATTGAGTAATGCTACTGATTTTAGTGGGAGTTTCATTCTCATTTATTATAGTGCAACATCAGCAAAACTGATAAGATGACATGGAAGAATTAAGAGGAGAGAGAGGAGACACGTTTCACATCCATAGAACTCAGAGCGTGTTTGGTAGCAGGGATCCAGATGTATAAATGTTTCGGATCCATATTCTTTTAAAAAACGTTTCTAGATGAATGAGAATCACTTTATGCTACCGTTTGACTAGTAGACTGAATTCAAAAAAAATATTTTTTATAAAAATCATATAATTGAAGACATGGTTCAAAAATATCTATAACTTTTTATGCGCAAAGAACAACTTATATACAATCCATAACTTGTTGCACTTAAAAATGGTTAACTCGAAAAAAATCACTAATGTATAGGAGAGGCGGAAACGGAACAGGGAGAAATCACGATCTAGCGGTTTTGAGCTCTGACGAAAGAAAAGTGTATCATTCTGGCTCTGATTCCCACGTCCCTCAAACAGGCTAGTGGCACTGATTCAGATGAGAAACGGAACCGATTTTTCCATCTGAGCACACCCTCAGATGGCATTGTTGTTTTCTAGTGAACGAAACTCCAACAAAACCTATATTGAGAGCTCACAGTTTTACCTATATGGGTTTGATTGGTTGCTTGGATTAGCCTTTGCCTGTATTAGGCCTTGTGCAGCATAGCCAAAGCGTAAGCACAGACAAGTCACATTTGATAAAATTGTGTTTGGTTGTTTACATTTTAGATGATGTAGTCATCTCTATATTCTAGTTGAGATCTTATGTTTCTACTAGAGCTATGTGAGTTGAGAATATCTCATTTTTTGTGTGTCCATCAAGCTTGTGCAAAGCTACGTTATCTAATACGACCAAATCAGACTTACTAGCTAATACTTTACTGAATCTGGTTTGAGCAATCACTACCGGATACAGGAGGTTTGCCGAGTGTCAGGGGCACTCAGCGAAGTCTCAAAAACACTCAGCAAATTTGTTAACGGCAAACACTAGTTTGCCCAGTGTTTTTTGTCGGGCACTCGGCAAAGACGTCGCCGAGTACACAAAAAACACTCGGCAAACTTTTTTTTCAAAAAAAAAGACACGAGAGTCTCCACGGCACTGACAAACAACAGACAAAGAAACAGACCGTCAACAGATCCGCGCGGCGCTGAGGATTTCTTGGGCATTTAGGGGGTGGAGATGAAGGGCGTACCTCGAGAGGTCGTAGCCGGCGGCGAGGGTGAGAGGCAGCTCCACCACGCCATGGATCCGGGCGCCGCGAGGGTGAGAGGCAGCTCCACCTCGCCACGCCGCCGTGTCGCGCCTGCAACGCCGGGCCACCCCTCCACCACCGCCTGGGGTGCGCCGCCGCCGGGCCCCCTCCCTGGATCTCGCCGTTGGGGGAGGGAGGGAGGGGGCGACACCGATCGTCAGATATCGCTGGTGGGGAGGCCGCGCCGTGGAAGAAGGTAGGGGAGGAGGGAACCGGGGAAGAAGGGAGGGGCGGGGAAGAAGGGAGGGCCCGGATCCGGCGGGGAAGAAGGGAGGAGGGGAGGGGAGGGGCCGGATCCAATGGGGAAGAAGAAGGGAAGGAGGGAGGGGCCGAATCCGTGGGGAAGAAGAAGGGGAGGGAGGAGGGGCCGGCCACGACGGGAAGAAGGGGAGGGAGGAGGGGGGCCGGCCGCGGTGGGGGAAGAAGGGAAGGAGGGAGGGGCCGCCAGGTGGGAGGAGGGAGGGAGGGAGGGCGAGCACCGGCCGCGGATCTCGGCCGGTGGGGAGGCGGTGGGGAAGCGAGAGGGAGGGGCCGCGCCGGGAAGAAGGTAGGGGAGGGAGGCGGCGCCGTCGAGAGGAGAGGGGGTGCTGGGGGCCGGGAGGAGATTGAAGGGGTGGGGACGGGAGGGGTGGGGTGCTGGGGACGCGGTTAAGTAGGATATTTCTTTGTTTGCCGAGTGTCCCAGATGGGGCACTCGGCAAAGTTTTTTTTATTTTTTTCTTCTCCTTTTTTTTGCCGAGTGTTCCAGATCTAAGTACTCGGCAAAAAAATCATTTTTTTTCTTCTCTTTCTTTTCTAGAAAAAAGATTTTATTTCTTTGTCGAGTGTTTTTTTAACACTTTCAAAAAGCTCTGTTTGTTGAGAGTGTTTTTTTTTTGCCGAGTGTTTTTTAGCGCGGCTTTTCGGCAAAGAACTTGTTCGCCGAGTGTCCGAGGGAATACACACGGCAAACATAAAAACACTCGGTAAATTTGAAGATTCCGGTAGTGAATGTACAAACCTGCATAAGTGCCTATGCATGTAACCAAGTATGAGCAAACTGCACTACACAAGCAAGCAGACTCTGGGTACAGGCTAATGTAGGCAACCAATCGGACCTTGTGGGCATGTGTTGGTTGGGTGTCTAAGGGCACGTACAAGGTGTCTCTCCGTCCTGTCTCTTCGTGACTGTTTTTGCAGAAAGCACCCCGTCGAAGCCTAGAGACGGAGGCCGCGTCGCCTCACGAGACGACAGGGAAGGCCTGTGCTCCGAGGCGCGGGAGCAGCATTGTACAGCTCGGCGTCTCGAGTCGACAGCGCGCTAGGATCCCGCGTGGGTGCGCTTGGATTCTGGTTTTTGTGCGCGCGGGGTCGAGCACACCGTTGCAGCACCGGCTTCGGGGCGGAAGACCTAGACGCGGTGGCGGCATCCAGCACGCAGGCTTACGCCCAGCACAAGCTCCTCCGCAAGTTCACGGACCTGTATGCGCGGCCCAACCACCATCCCGCCCTGCCGCAGCCTCGCTCTGCGCTGCGTCACAAGTGCTCGTCCCTCCACGTGGCATCGGACCTCTCCGCGCAGGGGACTCTGACATGGCGGCGACGGCCGCGGGGCCACGTAGGTGGAGCTAGCAGGGCCCAATAGACGGAGGAGCATCGGCAGGTGGAGCTAGCGGCCGCGGGGGCACGGAGCTGGTTGCTGCGGCGTGCCTGGATCCATGGTAGATAGCATTGGAGCAGCGGCGTTGACTATCTGAGGTACCTTCCTCTTACTGATGCAGCCATGATGATTCTACAATTTGTTGATTTAGGAGCATTGTTTTGATCTTAAGAATCTACATAGTGCTACATGCAGTTAAAACTGTTAGCTATCTGAATCTACATCTTTTAGTGTATCAGTTCTGAAAGCTATCTGAATTGCAATTGTATCATTTCTAAAAGTTGCTAGTGTATCAGTTTTTGTTAGCTGCTAAATTGTTAGCTTTCAGGAAGCTGAAAAATGTTATCAGTTAGTGCGACTGTCATTGATATCTCAGTTAGCTTTCTCAGCTGAAAACTACTATCAGTTGTTCGTCTGATCTTCTCCTTCGTTCTGTTTGTTTACAGGATGAGAACCAGAAAGCTAGTTGTAGTCATAGCAGAACAAGCTGCTGATGTATGGAGCTGTCATGCTTTTTTTTTTGGAACGGCATGCTTTTATTTTCTATTTTCATAGTATCTTGAAAATTTGCTAATTTCTTTGGCTGTCATGATGATGTATGGAGTTGCAGAGATGCCAATGCATAGTACCTTGAAAAAATTCTAATTTCTTTGGCTTCATTTTGTGTAGTCAACGTAGCTGTGAATCCATTATCTATCAAATAGCAACACAATGGTGTACAAAATGATATTCATAAATGATCTTGGCTACATGCAAAGCATTAAACAATTTGTAGATGACCCCTTGTCTGTGGGTTGTACGATCTGTCTTTCTAACTGTCTGTACATCAGATTCGATGCTCTTACAGACGACCTCCCGTCTGTGGGTTGTACATGCCCTAAGCGGCTATCCAGGCTTATCTAGTGCAAGGTCTGTCTCTTTGGTTACCCGGCCTAGCACCTAATGAAGCCATGCCAAGTAATGCAAGGGAGGCCTGCTGCCCAGGCTTAAGCTAGCACACAACAGATAGGCGGTACTAGCTAAGCCAGGCCCGACCTACACAAGTGTCATGACTCCACTCACCTCCCTCTCAGCACAACAACCTCTTACCCTTGCTCGACTCTATCACTGCCGTCGTTGCTGCTAGCGCTGCTCTTGCCGTCGGTAGGAGCTTCTAGCCATGAAACCTTTCCTGCATAGGAATGAAGCTGGCCGGATCTAGGGACAGAGGCCTCGGCACCCAAGTCATCTGCATCTGCTCCTCTACGTCGACGCGACTAAGGACGCGTGGGGCTTGGTGGGTGCACTAGCCGCAATCCACGTCCCCACCGATGTCATCATCTTTGCCGCCAGCAGCATGATGCGTGAGAGGCTATGGAGAAAAGGGTGAGCTCAGGAGGCCAAAAGTGGAGGAGAGGGTGAGGGAGAGGACGCATAGGGCGTCGTGGGTGGCTGCAAGAACCAGCACAAGCTACAATCCACCTCCCTGCCATCGTCGTCATCTTTGTCGCCGGCACCATGAGGTGAAGGAGGCCAAAGGGAAGGGGAGAAGAGGGTCAGGAGGGGGATGGGCAATGAGCTTGGGAGGTCCGAAGGGGAGTCAATGGCGGCAAGGGTGGAGGGGCGTGGGCAGCGAGCTTGAGAGGACAAAAGGGGATCCAAGATGAGCATGAGACGAAAGGGGAGGGGATCGATGGGCGGTGAGGGTGGAGGTGTGTTGGTGGTGGTTAATGAGAAAATTGAAAGTTCATCATTGTCAAACATGGACTTCGCTCGGATGTCATCCCGCAAAATGGGATTTGCCCGAATGCCACTATGAAACCATGGCTACACTGTATAATACATTTTCTCTATTATCTTTTCTAGTAAATCATTTTTCCTCAAAACTATACCTATTGTGACCATTATGCCCATGTGCTCAATCCTTCATCTCCCCTCCCCTTGTTCTATCGGTTATCTTAACGGAGAAAAAAAAGGAGCGACCACCTCACGCCGCCACCGTCTCCTCCCTGTGCCCACCGTGTCCTCAACTTTGTCGCCTCCCACTCTCCTAGTGTCCATCGCACGCCCCTGCCTCCAACACATAGGTGCCCCCAACCCGGTTTCCACATGATGAGGACATGACCTCCATGCATCCAACCATGCTTGGAGAATCACATGGAGGCCGAGGACATCAGCAAGGGTGTCCAAAACGAGAAGGAGGTCCAAAGCTTATCTGGTTCGAGTCGCCAAGGTGGAGGCCCAAATCAAGTTTGAGTCCACCTCGGAATCTAGGAGTAGTCACGAGTAAAATCAACGCCCAGGACGCATACGGACTCCATTTTTTATGATCCACGTATGCTTGGAAAGATAATTTGATAACATAACAAATGGCTTTGGTTTCACATCAAAACTCGTTCAGAGTCAACAGGAATCGTCGAAACAAGTCGGCGTCCAAATCCTGCCAGTCTTTGCAACACCGCTCTTTTCGTCCGATTAGGGCGTGTATAAATCTTAGAACCCATTAGTTGGCGCGTCTAGGGGTGATGCCCAAGACTCTATAATTAGCCGCGCCGCTCTCTCGTAGGGTTTGGTTCATTTGCCTTCTTGTTTTCCACGTGAAACAGACATTGTTTGCTACAACTATATCGCCAAAGATCGTTTTAACATTAAAACAGGGGCCTCTATTCTTCATCTTGTTACTTTGTGGCGATTAGTCCTTCGAATAAAGACTTGAACTCCTCCTTAGATTCATAAGCTTCATATTTATTTGCAATTTTATAGTACATTTATCCATTCTTGCTTGTGTTATCGATTAAACTTGCGGAAAAAGCCTTCTCGGCGAGGTCAATCGCGTTAGCGTGGTTGATAACCAACGGAGCGATGGTGTAATACGGTTTGTGGGGTCCGAATCAGGTCTTGATTCAAACCTAGATCATGAATGTCGAGTCTACACCAATTGGCGCTATCATACGTATCGGAAGCTACATCACCACACTCACGCCTCTACGTCTCCCAACTCCATCTGACTGTCCAGGAGCAGGGAGCAAGGTCAGCAACTCCTGTCAAGGTGCATCCTATATCTAGAATGCGCCTAGACCTAGAATGCGGTAGCGACAACGAGTAGGTACGTCAAAGGCGTTGAGTAGCAGAGAAAACGGAGGCTGTATCGGACGAGAGAACAAAGAGAAGGTAGAGGAAGAGAGACTTACATTTGCCTGTATTGATTGAGCCCAGGGGCATCATGGTCACGATAGGTCCAGTTTTTAGAAAAATATGGTTTAATGAAAAAGAAAATGGAGAAAAGGCATTATAGTGTGTAGCCACGGTTTCATAATAGTGTTCAGGCGAACCCTATTTACAGGGTGGCATTCGAGCGAAGCCCACATTTGATAATGGTGAACTTCCAATTTTCTTGTTGTTGATAGGTAAGTCCACCTACATCTAGTTTGAGTATTTTTCTACTTCCCAAAATGCTTTTGCATCTTAGTATCTCATGTGACCTAGATTTACAATCCGTGTCCATACAAGTTAAAACAACTTGTGTCAGTAATGGTATTTAGTCTAGTTCCATGCACGGACATATTTGCCGGTTTATGTATGTTATATATGCGCTACATATTATGCGCACACAGTAAAAAAATGAGTTATTTGGTTCCGTGGCATTATAATTTTCGTGTTTATGAGGTATGCCATTATCGTTCACCTATTTGGAAACTTGTCATCACAGTTGTCTCTATACCCGATTCATGCCATTTTCTATGCTTGAAACGACAACGGATCCACTTGCAGATTGTTGCAAAATACCCCTCTGACTACCCTCTCCCCACTCAAAGACATACGGGCCCACATAGTCATCCCCTTCCTCTCACCGTCTTCTCGGTGGCAGTGACAACATCTTCCCACGAGCAAGCGCCTACGACCCCGCGGTGAGGGCACACACGGCAGTGGCCGCAAAGTCACCACTGTCGGCCAAGGCCCTGCAACCGATGATGAAGCCAGATCGAACGACTGAGCCCTGCGAATTTGGGAGACCGAAGACGGCTCACTTGACGCCGCTGATGGAGCCAAACGCCGCCTTGCGCGCGTTGTCAGTATCTGCGGCGAGGTCCATCGTCTTCAACAGTGCTTCAGCCATGGCACCGTTGAACTGCTTGGAGAAGCAAGGGCTCTACTTCCATGGGGCGGTGTTGCCGAGCTACTAGCATGACTATATATTTAGATTACCGTTGAACTGCTTGAAGCGGGTTAGAGGAAGGCGATGACTGTGGGGCCCACATGCCATTAAGTGGGGAGAGGGTAGTAGGAGTATTTTAGAGCCTGTTCGGCAGGACTGAAAAATAAGCTAAAATACTGTTCCGGCTGATTGTTATGAGGGAAAAATATTGTTCTGTCTGGAAACACTGTTCATATGAACAGTGCTTTCGTGAGTGGGCTGGCCAGCCACCAGCCAGCCAAACAACCTCTAGATGATATGAAAATACAATGATCTGAAAATGGGCCCAGTGTCGTTTCAAGTGTAAAATAGCATGGATTAGGTATAGGGACTATTGTAATGGCAAGTTTCTAAAATAGATGAATAGTAATAATATATCTTATTAGAAACACGAAAATTGTAATGGCATGGATCTATTAATCCCAAAATTTTCGTGGAACCGGTCAATTTCATCACATACTCCCTCCGTCCCAAGGCCAAAATAGTTGACGTTGATTTTATTTCTCTCTATCTCTCTTCTTCTTGTTGCATAACATCTTTTTTACTTTTCTTTAATTCTCGTGTCCAAACCTAAAACGTTCTTTATTTTAGGATGATTTTTCTTAATTTTTATGTCCAAACCTAAAACGTGTGTGACAGAGAGAGTAAGGCCCCGTTTGGCACGGCTCTACTTCACCCATAAAGCTTTTTTTTGGCTTCAGCTCCATGAACAACTCTATGAGTGGAGCTGTAGCCGTTTTAATAAATCGTTTGGCAAAACAGCTTCACATATAGTTTTTCTTAAAATGTGCTCTCAGAGAACGCAATGTAGAATAAGGTGAAGCCGAGAGAAGCTACTATTTTTTTTTCTCCTTCCCACCTAAAGCTTTGTGAGAGCATGTTTTTAGGGGCTTCGCCGTTTTATTTTACCCCGTTTGACAGAAAACGGCTCCAAACGGCTCCTGAAGCCGCTAGAGAAGCCCTGCCAAACGGGGCCTAATAGAGTTACCGTTTAAGTTGTCCTTGTGCTAAGAAATAAATCGAAAAATACGTGGATTTCCCTAAACTAAAGGGCTCGGGATTCGGGAACCAAAACGGAGAGACGATCGCTTTAGGATTCGCGCGAGCACGATCAGCGCCCACCCACCAAGAGCCAGGCCACGCCGCTGTCTCTTACCCCAGAGGCGATTCCTTCACCGACGCGGCGACTCCGATCACCCACACCCACCACCGCTGCCCGCCGTCCTCCTCTTACCGCCGGAGCCGGGGCTAGCCCGTCGGGGAGCCATGTCGCGGTCCTTGAGCATGAGGGGGAGCATGAGGTCGCGCCGCGACCTGCCTCCTCCCGAGAAGGTGAGGGATCCCCTCTCCCCGTTCATCCCTTCCCTCCCTATGGCTTCTGCTCGGGCCCCGCGGGTGAGGTGAGCGCGTTCGCATTAATGTGAGCGTTCGTGTCTTTCGGGCGTGTGCGAGATGGGCGAGTTGGATCACGGGGAACCAACGTCTGCGCCTCCGGGGCATCGCCTCTCATGGCCAATTTGTTGGAACTAGGGTTGCTGAAGACCTCCAATGCACGGTGACGCGGGCACGCATTCGAGAGGACAAAAATTCAATAATGATGCTGAGTTTCACTTGGTTGAATCTAGTTGTCTGCACAAGGGATACTGCACACTTTTCTCAATCAATTAAAAAAAAGGAAGCAACGAGTAGTCCTGTATATAATAATAAGATCCCAACGTTGATGCTTTTATCACCAGAATTACCATATCATCGCAACCTAACAACCATATTTGATGATTTCTCTTCCCCAAGCTTGGCGCCATTTACTCGAACAAAACTAAGCACAATTTTTACCTCGAAACCAGAATTCTTTTATGCAATTTCCTGTATAAACTCTGAAAGTTTCTTTAATATTACTTTTTCAGTTCTCTTGTGAAATTTCTGTTGCTACAGACAGCAGTCATTATCCGTTAAGAGGGTAGAAGCATTTTGAAAAACAATTCAATGATGTGAATATTCATGAGTAGCTTGTGTGTTTCGACTTTCGACTAATGAAAAGTGAATGGATTTAGCAACAAAACCTTGCCCTATCTGCTCTAAAGTATTTCACTGCACCCTTTTAGCATTAGCTGTTATGTGAGCTTGTGCTTCCTTGGCAGCATTAAGTTGTATTTTAGGCACATGTCCTGTAGAATTTTACTCAATTAATTAATAATTGTGAATTATGTTTCTCAGACAATTGAAAGGCTTGAGAGTATGGTGGCTGGAGGAAATTTCTATGAAGCTCAACAAATGTACAAGTCAACCAGTGCAAGGTACTATGTATATTATGTAACTTAATAACAAATGGTTGGCTCTCTTTGTTCCTCTTGTTGCACAATTTCAACAACCTTATGTTTCAGTCTATTTAAGAGTTTCTTAGTACATGATGGAGATCAACCTTACACACCATTATTACTTTAAGTTGACTCCCTGAGCAAGAGCTGAATCGGTTTGTTATTTGTTATTAGTTTGGCTCATATAGCATCTTAAAGGTACTCGTGTCAGGACATACCTATAGAACATTTCAAGTAAAAGAAAGAACAAAAACTTTGCATTGTGGACAAATGTTATTCACACATGAAATGCCCATGTTTCTTAAGCCAGAAGGATAGTGCAGATTAGGTTGGGTAATTTAGGAAAGAATTTTATTTGAAGGTGTTTATGTAATTTGATTCAACAGGGTGCGAAACAGTACGGTTTTCAAGGATCAAAATGTATCAGATAATTAGAAAAATAAATAGCCGAAAATGATGTGTAAATTTTACCAGAATTAGCCAAGGGAGAATGTAGTCTCAGGGATCACAATATACCAACAATTAGTAGATCATCTTAACTTGTTTTGACACATCTTGTGTAGATATATTACTGCTCAGAAGTATTCAGAAGCCTTGGACATCCTTCAATCAGGCGCTTTGGTACAATTGAAGCATGGGCAGGTTACTTTCTTGTGATAGTGCAAGTTAACAAATATTGTTAGCAGCTGATGTCATCCATCAATTTATACCAAGAATATTTATTGATTTGATCTCATTACGAGTTTTCCTAATTTTTATGTAGGAGTTACCCAACTGCACAATTTTCTTCAACCTTTTCCCATTTAGGGGATGCAGAATCAAAAAGGAAAAAGAACAGCTTAAGCTAGATTATTTTATGCATGCAGTTTCTTCCTCTGCGGCAAGCCGTTAATGTTTCCTGTGTTTATTTTTCCTTCTTTTTTTGCACTCCCGAAATAATTTATAAAACAGACTACACAAATGGCCATTCCATTTTGCTCTTTAATTGGAAACATATGTTATTGTAGCACAGGCTACCTTGCTGTACTATAGCGAGGTGCTTTGGATTTTCGGGATAAATGGTAGAGCACTAGTTTTGCTGTTAACTGCTTATGTACTTGTGTCAACCTAAACTGCATTTGGACCCAATCCATGGTAGAAGCCACATTGCAGCAGCATGTAGAACTTTGAAATCCTTCATTTTCCTTACTGGTAAAAGATTCCGTTGTGTTTATATTATTATCAACAATTCCAGGTTACCTGTGGTGGTGAACTTGCTGTCCTCTTTGTTGACACCCTCATCACAGGAGAGCTTGCATATAGTGAACAAAATTTTGGTCAGTTTTTTTCTTTTATAAAGAAGCACAATACATAAGTTCCTTCTACTGATCATCCCAATATTTCCTATTGTTTCAGTTTGTTTTTCCTTCAATTATCTAGCCAATCCATTTGTACAGTATATCATTTTTTTGTTACTCCTAGCTTCGTGCAAAATATTGAAGAGCCTAAAATATTGTTGAAAGCAGTGACCCTTGTCCTCTAGTGCCAAATTTGATTTTAGCATATTTAGTTCTCTTCTTTTTTTTTTCTCTTTACATACAGAAAGTTTTGTTGGTCCTCTTACGGTTCTGCATGAACTGAATAAAACAATCCCCTTCTAGTAAATTGATGCATGCAATAAATTCGGTTGATAGATATCACGTTTTGTGATAGTAACTATATTGTGTCACATTAGATCGTATCAGAAAGATATATGAGGCATTCCCAAGGATAACTGTTCCACATTTCCTTGGAGATGACTATGACGATGAAGGGCATCAATTATCTGAAGCTATTTCTGCTGCCAAAGTGCGTGCAGAGAGTTGTTCATCATTCCTGAAAGCTGCGATCAGGTAGGGTTACACTAATTTTATTCAATGCATGTAACAGTAAACAAATGTTTGCCATTAAAGCATCAAATTGTTTCCAAACTTATGTGCATAACCTAGCAGATAACATCAATGAGTTATTGGGATTATAGTGATAGGGTAATGCATGGTTCTGACTCATTTGCTCTCGTTTCATATGAAAATTCAGAATCATCTGACTGGTTAAGTCAAAAGGTAAAGAATAAAGATAATTTTCCATAATATTGCTCTCATTTCACATGTTTTATTGAGACTTTCAATAGTTGATCATGATGTTATGGTTTCTAGAGTTGGTCATGCTGTTATTTCAAGATGAAATATTGAAATGTGGCTTATGCTAAAATATTGTGTGGTTTTGACACTGCAATACGAATTACGATTGTTATTTCCATTCTTACTCTGTTATTGAACTTTATGATGGTTCTCCCTCTTGTCAAGGTGCTGTCTTCATACGACACTAATAATGTGTCATTTATTTTTTTAAGGTGGTCTGCTGAGTTTGGAACATCAAGAAATGGTTCTCCTGAGCTGCATGTTATGTTAGCAGAATACATATATTCGGAATCTCCAGAGACGGTAACTTGCTATAATTCATTGGCTGATAAGAATGTGGATCTTCTATATTGAAGCTTCAGTTTTTTTTATGAGTCACTGCTGTTGCTATAGTTTAGTGCTTTTGTGATTTTGCTCCAAGGTTTAATGTTTAGTACCTTGACTGCAGGACATGACTAAAGTCTCAAGTCATTTTGTACACGGAAATGATCCAAAAAAGTTCGCTTCTATGCTGGTGAACTTTATGGGCAAGGTAGCGGTTTTGTTCTTAAATAAGTTTACATAGTGTGATAATCTAATCCTTTTTGTTGTGATATGCAGTGTTACCCTGGTGAAGATGATACTGCAATTGCACGTGGGGTTCTAATGTAAGATATCCTTCCATAATTTTTTCTTGGGATCGGGAGGATGTCCTTTCCATGTATGAGTGCAGATCTTCAGTGTATTGCAATGCAGGAAAGGTCTGGTTTCTGTTATATTTGCAGTGTTATTAGGTAGAGGTTAGCAAGACCATAATTAGAAACTGAACCTAGTTGATTGGGAGTTGTGGGTGTACACTCCTGCTTGAATTTGGCTGCCAATTTTTTATATTTATACAATGATACCTAGTTCTTCATAGGTTGGTTGAGTTTTCTTTAATTAATCGGTACATGATTAACAACAACTACCTAGGTTATATTGTCTCGAATAAATATCCTGACATGTGATCCACAAATTCCCTTTGGCCTATGCTGAATGCAGAGAGTAGCATACTTCAGAGTAAACTAGACGGTTTCATTGGTGGGATACAAGTATATGTTATGATATTATTGTTGGGTAGAGAATAAGAGATATTCTGTTTCCTGACATAATATTCATTCCTTAAGGTACCTATCTCAAGGGAACCTGAGAGATGCGAATTTACTTATGGATGAGATGAAGGAACAACTAAAATCTGCTAACTCGGATTTTCCCAAAACAGACTTGATTCAGTTCATCAAGTATCTTTTACCAACGTAAGTTTGTCCCCTATTCTTTCCGGATCTTTTATCAACGTAAGAATGTTCTCTCGTTCAGACTGGACAAATTGTTGCAGGAAAAGTGTTGCAGTTTTGGATGAATAGTTTTGAATTGTCAACTGCAAAATGAGTAGATTGCCTAATTTTGTGTGATCTTCCGACCTAAGATTCATGTCTTGCTCTTAATGAGTTGATTTAAAACAATTAGTAACAATTTAACTGATACGTTGATGTCCTTGTCCCTTCAAGAAAAAAACTAATTAAGGAGTGTGGATTCATATATGTTTCTTGTGAATAGTTATGATCAAAGGCAAATTTTGTTTTTATTTTGATGTGTCTAAGACCATGAAGTAAGTTAATATGCCAATTGGACAGGTGTAGCACCTCTTTCTTTTCTTTTAGAATAGTTTCACTTCTCTCTTGACAACTTCATGGTGAGCTTTGGTTATTTTTTCATTTTTTGGTTTAGTTCAAGCTGTTAGGTTTGTTTATTGATTTGCTACCGTGTCATGCTATGCTTTCTGAAGCTTATAATAGTATTGCAGGAATTATATTTGAATGCCAGTATCACAAATCACTGATATCATGTTTTATTTTTTGCTCTCTTCTGTGGTATGTTGCCCCGTATTAAGAGATCAATAATTTGTTGATGTCCCAGGGTTCAGGGAAGGGATCATCCTCTTTAGCCAAAATATAGTTAAGCCAACATGTTGCTGTGGTTCAAAAATCATCACACAATCATGTATGCAGTACACAAGCTAAATAAACCTGCAAAAATTCAATCTCAAATTCATTTTTCATGTCGACATTCAAAAAACATGTGTTTAAAAGGCGAAATACAGTAGGGAAGCCGCTATGTGCATTTTATTTAAAAGGCAGAACCAAAGTTGCAGAAAAAGAAAGATAAAACCTGTGTTTTAAGGCAAAAAAACACAGGACAAAATTCATCTTCCAGAGTATTAGTATTGCCAGGAAACGATGGGTAGTGAATTCCAAAATATTTGAAAAACACTACTGTCATCACGTGATGAACAGTGCCAGATTGACTGCTCTTCTATTTTGATTCTTGACAACTAGGATGAATTTGAAACTGAATTGTTGTAGCTATACTTAACTTTATGTGCACTACATACAATATTCCTTTGATGAATTTTTGAAGTATTGCCGCATGATGAATTCCACTAATGGGGATGCTCACGCCCCTGGATCCAAATCTGCACTATTAAGATATTCGCTAGGTATTTTCTTTATAACAAACTGGTCCTGCACTTTGAACATATAAAAAAAAACTCGGCCTGCGAGAGGTCAAGACCGCCCCCTGGGTATTGTGCTTAAGAAGGTCTTCTCACACAAATCGAGAAAATCCCTGAACCCCTGCCCCATCCATACACACGGAACCGTAACCTGTGAGCGGGCTGTCTCTTGACCTGTGCCTCGGCCTGGGACAGACAAGGTTTTTTTTTTAACCACAGTCTGAAATTCGCTCCCACGAGGAGTCGAACCCAGGACCCGAGGAGTGCCACTGAGGTTCTCTAACCAGATGGACTAGAGGCCCGTTGGCCACTTTGAACATATAATGCCACCATATATGTTTTAAATGATCTTAATGGAACATTTCAAGTTGTTTCAAATTCTGACAATTTATATGTCATGGAATATATTATTTGTTTCCAGCACTCTAGCATTTGTAACATTTGACACTGTTTACAGGCTTGAGAGAGATGCTTACCCTCTTTTTAGGACACTTCGACAGAAGTATAAGACAAGTACAGATCGTGACCCTATGTTTCAGGAGGTAGTGCCATTTCTCAAATATTTTATTGCTCGTTAAGAATATCTGTTCAGCATCACATGTCATCTTTTACAACTGTAGCCATGAATTTGACAGGAACCAGGATATAATAGTTTACAAAACTGGAAAAATATTGGTAATAATGTGCTTATGTAAAAGATTATTTTGGATCCTGTAGGAATCTGTTGAAAGTTAGCTGTATTTCTGGAACTAACTTGCTATCATAGTATCATGTCAAACTAGAAAATTTGCAAACTTTGGCAGCTTATGAGATTGCATGGTTGCATTTTGCAGTTACTGGACGAAATAGCTGCAAAATTTTACAATATACAGCGCCAGAACCCTTTAGAAGGACTTTTCAGCGAAATGTTCAAGGTAAGCCTTATCTTGTCTTGCCATAATTCTGCAGCCTGCAGGCACCAGCTGGTTTTAGCAAATTTTCTAGTTGGGGTGTGGCACCAGCTAGGCATCAGTAAATCTATTTAAAACATCAAATTCCTTGGTTTGTGGAGGCCACAGGATGATAACGCCTGATTTGAGGTCCAAAACTCCAAGATTTACTGATGTTTTCCTCTACATTCTGCAGATATAATACCTGAGAAAAGAATTTTATGTCGATGCTTTGATCTAAACCATTGGCTGAAATAATACAATTGCTGCCACGGCAGCTCATGATCAACAAAGGTGCTTGCTCAACTATGAATGTCCAAGGCCATACATTTAGCATCATACTGCATGAAGATATATTACTTAGCTCTGCAGCAAAATCGTTGATTAGTCTCAGATTGTTACTGAGCATGTGTAATTGAATTTTTTTTCTATTACTTGTTGTCCTTTCCCTGTTCACTTTTGGAGATGTATCTTTTGTAACCCACAGATCAAAATGATAACCTATTTATATTCCTTGATTTTAATATATGGTGTTATCAGTAAAATTAATTGAATCCTTCATCATTTGGAGGAATAGCACTTAGATACATAGCTTTTGCTCTCTCGGTCTCTCTTGTGTAAGACACTTGGATCCTTGCTCTTGCTCAAAGGCAAAACGTTTTGACTTTTCTATATACATAGCTTTTGCTATCCACTTAGATATATACCATGTCTATAGATACATAGTAAAAGCAGTGTATCTATAAAAGCATGAAACCATACAATATTTTTTTATTGACATTATGCTAAGTTTATTTTGCATGCATTTCAATTCAAACTTTTAACATTGTATAGCATTAAACTAAAACTATAAAAAATGTTGATAGGAGCTTCAGCTCTGTGTTGGGCAATACGATGGTCGATCAGAATGAGCTAGTTTTTGACAGATGTAAGCAAAATCATATTTACATGTACTATTCAGGGACGCATAGGTTTGGGACCAAAAGGAGACGGTGACTTCTTGATATGCCGATGGTTAGAGTCAACGCAATGACAGTATTGTAATAATCACGACTATGCATATCTTTCCATTATTAAAAAAAGGCAATGTATGTTACATCCCGACAAAGAGCTTATCCGGTGCAAGATGAAATGACACATTGGTTTTGACTTTGGGCTCTGTTGCAATGAAATGATGACGATCAAATTAAGACCATAATTGTGTTCTAAAGGGGGGCCTAATTAAAGGAGATGGTGACTTCTGCATATGCCGATCATTAGAGCAACAACTTACACATATCTTATATTAAGCACGATTCATAGGTAATCCAGTCTTGGTAGATCCTCTTTATTATATATATATTGTTTTTGTTGTTATTGCCTTCACTTGTTACATTTTATATTACTCCAAACTAATAAATATATAAGGTAGTACTGAAAACGCACACTGTAACTGTACCACGCCCCTGCATCATCTCACTGTCTAAGTCTAATTAAACAGCTACTAAGACCGTTATTTTGTTTTGTAATATAATCGACGAGATATTATGGCCGTCGACCGATGGATCATGCATTAGCATTATATTATATATATGTATCCTGCTGTTTAGCTTCCAAGAAGAGCCAGCAGGAAGCTCCTGTAGTCCCCCGAGGTTTCCTTGGCGATGGCCTGTTCCAAGGTGCACGACGCCCTCTTCTGGAACGCGGCGCAGATGGCCCCCATGTCGTCCTTCTCCGCGTGCATCACCACCACCCTCGTCAGGCTATCCTCGTCGGTCCCTGCAGACTCGCGCGTCGCGTTCCTCAGCACCTGCGTGCGTGCTTAATCCATCTCAGAATCGATCTTTTCAGCCAACACATACAACGGCAACAATAATCAGTTCCGTTCAGTTCAACAACGATGACGATCATCGTCGACGACCACTGCATCACCTTGGCGAAGTACTTGCTGGGATCCGCGACGCACCGCACCGCCGTCCGCAGCGCGCAGGGGTACCCCGTGGGGTCGTCCCCACGCGGCAGCGCCTTGGTGACGCTGCCGCGGTGCTCGTCCTTGAAGCAGCCGAACGTGGCCCTGAGCTGCGCCTTGCTCCTGGTGCCCACCACCCTGATGAGCTCCTCGTGACCCCCCGCTGCCGCGGCGCGCCGCACAGCCTCGTGCACGATCTTCGCCTCTGATCGCGCTAGCTCCATGTCCACGTTATCGTCGCCGTCGTACCTGTATGTGCTCACCAGCGCGAGCAGAAGCTGAACGAAGGTGACGTACGTACGAGGACAGGTTAGGTAGCTAGCCGGCCGGCACGACAAGGAGTGTCGTCGTCAAGGATGCTGAATGCATGGTGAACAAGTAAGCGAACTGCAGTTAGCTGCACGTACACTGCGAAGGTTGCCCGTGGCACGAGCGGCGACGTCTTCTTCCAGGGAGCGCCTGTACAGGGCATGGTATGCCTTCTTGACGGCCACGAGCTCCGCGGACGAGTTGGTGCACGCGACCTCCACGATCACCGGGTACTCCTCCTGGATGCATTCCGTTGCGGCGTTCGCCATCACAGCCTGCCTCTCGGCGGGGTCAAACATCCAGTGGTACACTGCTCTCTGCAAACGCATTAGCGGTCAGGCGAACTGAACTGACAAAAAATAAGAGCTCATCGGAGCAGGAGGGCAAATGCATGCACACTAATCTGAACCTCAAAATCGCCGGAGAGCTCTGACTGCAGGCGCTGGATTAGGCTCTCGCTGTACTTGTGTTCGTACTCCAGCGCGATCTGCTTCCTCTGGGTCGCGTCGCGGTGAGCTAAGATGGATATCACCGCCTGCTCGTCGGTGCCCCATCCTGAATGAACCACAAATATTTGAGCATGTTACGCGCGCTACAGTCAGAAAGATCAGGATTCAGGAGCAGCAGTAACCTTGGAACGCCTTCAAGAGAGCCGCGGCATCTTCGGCAGGAGAAGGGACAACTCGAGGAACAGTAATTGTTGCCATTCTTTTCCCCACGATATGATGCTCTCTCCTTCTTTCCTTTCTCTCCAGATTGGTTTGTTAATCACCCCAACCTCCGGGTATTTATGGAGATGATATCTGACCGTTTCCTAGTGGGCATTGAATTGAAACCTTCAACAAATCGCATGTTAATAATCCAACTTTACTTCGTTTCTTCCAGTTAGTTTTAACTATGGTGAGTTTCAAAATTTGATGCCTGTGGGTTTCAAAATTTAATGCCTCATTAAACAAAAATAAATCCTTCCGGCGTCTTTTGGAAGGAAACCGAAACTCCTTACAGATGGAACAATTAGTTCTGACCTCCAGTTCTTCAGACTAGTATTGTATTATCAGTAATGAATTCTTGATCATAGATGAACTGAATCCTCCTCGCTTATGTAATAGTCTGATGCACTGCGGCAGCGCACATGCATGAATTTGATCAAAGTTGGGTGAAGTCAGCAATCTGCGACAGACAGCAACGATGATGCACCGAACCGAAGTAAAATAAAAATTTCTTTTTTTTTTTGAGCAAGTATAAAATAAAATCTCTGAATTTTTTTTTGAGCAACAAATAAAATTTCTGAATATGTGATCTTGAACTAAGGTGGGCCGTGCCGAACCGACCGGGCCGAGCTTCACCGGGCCGAGCAACGCAACAACGACGACGACGAGGCCTTGCGATCGATGCGTGCCGAATAAAACAAGGTGACCCGATACAGCGACAGGGAATTTGGGGAAAAAAAATTATGCGGCATATAAGACTACCTTGGTTTGATTGGCGCGAGAAGGAAACCGATGGTGATACAACAGATGCTTTTCTTATAGGATTTATAAAATTGTAAAATTGAGATTATAGATTGGTTTGTGTTGCCTGTGCCTATCAAAGAGCTCAGCCTTAATCTTCCAAAGATGCTCGCAGGAGTACGATATATGGACGTCAAATTCGAAAGATATTTGATAGAAGTAAGTGTATGCACGAGATGTATGAGCACCTACGTCAGTACCGGTAAAAAGTAAAAGAGTATACAATACGACACGTACGTCCAAAATTGATGGACACAAAAGAGATAGAGGAGTGAGAAGGTGCGATAAAAGTAGACAAGATGGTCACCTTAGTTCTACGTATCACTTAAATTGTCGGGATACGTGTAAAAAAGAGACAGTTGATCGAGCTCAACTAGACGAAGCTAGTATAGGGTTTCGAACATCGACTTTAACATTCTTCTTCTTTAATTTGTCCGAGCGTTGCTACCTTTTTACCACGTAAAGGAAGACGCCTTGTAGTCTACTGGAGCATCTTTTGGATTCTTCGACGTTTCAAATTGGGGGTGGGGGGGGGGGGGATTGACAGTCATGTTAGTTCCTTCCTCCCAACAGATGGGATGTTATGCAACATGTTCGTTTGGCTGTGGTTTGTCGTAAACGATCGTAAATTTCCAGCCGAAACAGTATTTTTCTCTCACACAAACCAGCCAGCAGTACTTCTTCACGAACCAACAACGATACGAACCAGCCAACCGAACAGGCTGATGTATGGTATATCTATTTGCTAGATATCAACCAAATTTAGCCTATATACCTCTTTTTATGCAATTTGAAATGGCGGTAACCTATCCTGATTCCTGAATCCACACAGGCCTAAGGCCTACCGTGCCATAATACTGTCCATCTGTGTCATCGTCAAGCAACTCAAATCGTGGACACAAATGCTCATGGCCTCATGGGCATACAATGGGGTGGCCGTTAGCCACCGCAGGCCGCAGCATCCATGGTCAGCCAAAGGCCGCTGTAGTAGCTATCCAAAGGGTTTTCGTTTTTCTAAGACTGACTCCAACGACGCGACGCAACCGCAAAATTGCGTCGCCCACCACACAGCATTTATAAGTTCCCAGCGGCTCCAGCGACGACGCAGAGCACCACGCATTTTGGGTGGAGGAGAGAGGAGGCAAATTTGCCTTCTCCCTGACGCCTTGCGCCCAAAACACAGCACGGGCGTCAAGCGACGCTGAGGAGCACGGGCTCCTCACCGTGCGGCTCGACCGAGTCCGGACGACGGGAGGAGCTGGTCGAGGTCACGCTGGACCTTCTCGAGGACGACGGGGCTCGGCGCCATCACCTCGCTCCTCGCCGACGGCCTCGGCAAGGTCGTCGCGGCTGCTTCTCCCCACGGCGACGGTGACTCCTTGAGCCAATGGCCATGGCTCGCTCCACGCACGGCAAAGGCGGAGCGCCGCCGGTCTTGGCGTGGCGAGACGGATTCGGCCCCACCGTCCCATCAAGCACCTCGCTTCCTTTGCCTAGGAGGGTCCCAGACCACGGGAGGGAGGAGATAGAGGAGAGGAGAGGAGAGAGAGAGGGAGGCCAAGAAAGCGGCTGACAAGACGCGACGACGGAGAGGAGGACGGTCCGGGCGAAGGCAACAGACGGAGGAGGACGCGACCACCGGATCTTTTGCGTTGTCTGTTGGAAAGGGTGATGTTTTGGGTCCTAACCCATTGGCTGTGCGCGACGCAAAGGATGAAATGCCTTTCGTTTTTAGGTCCCACGGTTGGAGACATTCTAATGGTGATGTCGAAAAAGGCATCCGGAGTTGGGTCCAGTTTAGTTGCAAAAAATTTTGTAAAATTTTTCAAGATTCTCCGTCACATCGAATCTTTGACGCATGCATGAAGCATTAAATATAAATAAAAAATAAAACTAATTACACAGTTTAGACGAAATCCACAAGACGAATCTTTTAAGCCTAATTAGACTATGATTAAACATTAATTATCAAATAACAACGAAAACTACTACCGTGTCATTTTGCCAAAATTTTTTACTCTAAACATGGCCTTGGTTGCACGGACACGGTGTTGTTTCTGTTAGAAAGAGATGGTACTGTACACTACTCGGACCCGGGGCGAGAAAGAAGCGCGCGCGCGTGTTGGTGTTGACAGGGCGGCGGGCGGGCGCCGTATTTGGGGCTGGCTGGCGTGTAAACGCTTGCTGGCGCGGGGTGTTGTTTCTCGTTTGACCCGCCCCGGCGCCCCCGCGCCCGCCTGCAGCCTGCCAGATTAGCCGCACCGCGGTGGCGTCCACGTCAAAACCGAAGCGGACGCAGTCACGCACGCGGGCAGGCCAGGCAGCGAAGCGGCGGCAGCGTCAGAGGTGGGAGCCTGGGGGGTGGTGGGACACCGACACCTGCCGCGTTACGAGGTGTGAGGTGGGAGGGGGAAGGGGGACGGGGAGAGATCCAGGGGGGCGCGCCGGCCGTAGAAGATCTGGCTGCTGCCCAGACGAGAAACAACGAGGATACCACCGCCACAGAGAGGCGGCCGGCCAGGCCCAGTCGGGCGGGAGGGAGGGACGAAATCTAGGCAGGGCAGCGGAGGAGCGGGGAGATCTCTCGCTCTCTTCTCGCTCTTCCGTCCATGGAGCTGGGAGACGCCGCCGCCGGCCAGGGAGCGCAAGGGGACGCCGCCTCCGGGGCCCTTGTCAGGTGAGCTGTCCTGTCCTCCGGTTCTCCTTCTTCTCGCGCGCCGGTCTTCCTTGCTCGTGCGTGGTGCTCGTCGAGCATTGCTGCGCCGGCGCTGTGCGTGCGCCTAGCCGGCCGCGGAATCGGTGCGTGCCTGCCTGCCGATGTGCTTCTGTCTGGTGGTCTGGGTTTGGGTAGTGTTGACGAGTCTCCTGCTGCTGACCTGGAGCTTGTCCATCCATCTCGCTGCTGTGCTCGTTTGGCGGCGGATTGGGTAGACCAAATCTTCCACGGCTAGGAGTAGTTCCCGACACTATTTCATCCGATCTTCGTTTCCAAATATAGTTTTGTTTTTGGGTTAACTTCAAGCTTTCTCGGTGGAGAATTTTGTAAGATAGACATCTCGGGGAGAATTACAGTTCAAAATTATTCGGGGCGGTGTCTCAGTGCTGAATTGGGCGAGACAGACAGGTGATGTTGCCCTGGGTAGTGGATGTGGAAGTCTCCTGTGTTCATGGTGGTGCAGGTCCATGCCTTTCTTCCTGGAGTGCCATGGCAGCAGAAGAACTGCCTTGTGTGCACAGCATCTAAAACGACTCTCTCTTTCTTTTCAGCTTGGTTAGATTACTGCTGGCCCTTGGAGGAATCAACAGGGCTCGTTTACTTCTTTCCTTGAAGCGGATTAGATAGATGACCTTCTATATCTTGTGATTTTCATTTGAATGTTTCCGCTCCGGGCCTTATGAAATGATGAATGAATTGCCTTGTTGGGTCAGGAAGAAGAGGATGAGGAGGAAGAGCACTGGCCCTGACTCCATTGCCGAGACGATCAAGTGGTGGAAGGAGCAGAACCAGAAGCTGCAGGACGAGAGCGGCTCCAGGAAGGCGCCGGCCAAGGGTTCCAAGAAAGGGTGCATGGCGGGCAAAGGAGGGCCTGAGAACGTCAACTGCGTGTATCGCGGCGTGAGGCAGCGGACGTGGGGCAAGTGGGTGGCGGAGATCCGCGAGCCCAACCGTGGCCGGCGGCTATGGCTGGGCTCCTTCCCTACCGCTGTGGAGGCTGCCCATGCATACGATGAGGCGGCAAAGGCCATGTATGGCCCCAAGGCACGTGTCAACTTCTCGGAGAACTCTGCTGACGCCAACTCTGGCTGCACGTCGGCGCTTTCGTTGCTGGCATCTAGTGTACCGGCTGCCACGTTGCAACGGTCTGATGAGAAAGTGGAGACTGAGGTGGAATCTGTGGAGACTGAGGTCCATGAGGTGAAAACAGAAGGGAATGATGACTTGGGAAGTGTCCACGTTGCCTGCAAGACCGTGGACGTCATTCAATCTGAGAAGAGTGTGTTACACAAAGAAGGGGAAGTAAGTTATGATTACTTCAACGTTGAAGAGGTGGTTGAGATGATAATTATAGAATTGAATGCTGATAAAAAAATTGAAGCACATGAAGAATACCATGATGGAGATGATGGGTTTAGCCTTTTTGCATATTAGAAGCATGGTTATGGGGAGAAGTAGGAATAACTTCATTCTAGATGTTAGGAAAATGCTTCAACCTGAAGCGTTGTAGTCATTCGTGGTTTTCATCTTACTGAGACATAGCTTTATACTATGAACCAACCGGTACAAGAAGTTGTCCTGTGTGTTGAGTTCCTGTACTATAGTAGGAAATGAGTCCGTGTTTAATGAGCTCTCTTGGTTGTTAATATTGCACATTTGCTCAGCTGAACTCAAGTTAGGTCAAGAAAAGGAATGGTAAGTACACCAAATAAATCTTTAGGATTGCATTAAATTGCAAAGCAGGCATATGAGCAAGTTATTTCGTTGTAACGGTACATTCAGTTACAATAGAGTAATCATACTTTTTGTGCCTCATACATGCATGGATTTTTCAATGGTTATATCTCATACTGCTATACAATCATTCAGAGTAAAGTGATTTATGGAAACTTTGTAAGGGGAAGCTGCAGGCATTCTCTAAATTCAAGCCACCTTGTTTAATATGGAAGGTCCTTTGTTTGTTAGGCCAGTATGTTAGCCAAATCCAGCCTCGGTTTCCCAGTTCATAGTCTTTCCTAGTGTTGCACCACAGATCTTCCACCAGACACTATCTCCATACTCATCACGCAAGAAAATGACACCCCCCTGCTTTGTGAGCAGGCGGTATGCATTTGAGTACCTGTCACGAACCAGGCCCTTGGTTGAAGCAGAGAAAGCTTTGAAGGTTTTGAGGAATAAACCTCCCTTCCATTGACACCATCATGATGAAGAAACCAGTTCAAGGTTGCAGTGTTGCCATGCACAGACTGCTCAAATTTCCAGGGCTTCATGGCCAGTGTAAGGCTTTCAGTGACTGATGCCTTCAGACCAAATGAGTTTGGGGATCAAAGGAACCCTCAAAGCCCTTCTCAATACCAAATTCATGTGTGGGGTTGTCTGTGGACTTGCCGACAGAAACAGACAGCACGTCAGATTGTTGCATAGGTGTGATTTGCAGCATGACACGAGATGGGAAGTGCTTCTCTTCAGAGCCATATCCACGTTCTGCCATGAGGGTCTCAGAGACCAAAGAGTCCACATCACACCTGTGATAGATGCCAAAAGTGAGTGCTGTCTGTTCCCTTTTATTTTGTTTTATTAGATAGTCCATGTATGTGGACAAATGTTTTTTTTTAATGAAGTTGCTTTCTACAGCTAATCATAGTCTGTGAAACAATGAACCACCATGAATTTCTAATGATTTTTAAATAGTGTTGGCTTATAGATTACATATGCTAATGAATTTCTAGACAGTTCTGGTGTAGACTACTCAAATGGGAGTTTTACTCTAAGATCTATATTGTTCCTAGTTAACAACATTTTACAAAAATATACATGATTCCTTACTCCATGTCAATTTACTTTAGTGTAGAAAGTGACTATATTTTGACATGTTTAGGTTTTATTTGTTATCTAATGATCTAGCTTTGATGCCAACTTATGCAGATACACTTTACAGGGTACCACTAAAATTGAACTATTCTTTGGCCTTTGTACTAAAAAATCAAGTTGTTATTGCTACCTCAGGAAAAAGAACGGAAACTTGATTGTGAGTTCATGTAATAGAAAGAACTGGTTCTTATATGTTAAAATAACTGACCTTATGTTGTCTACCTTCACCTCGACATCAATCCAGTTATCCCTTCTTGCTGTTCTATAAGCTAGCTGAATGACACATTCAACCTGCTGATAAATGAGTGAGAAGAGAAGGCGCTCATCCTGTGTTGCTTCTGCAGGTTCCTCCATGCCCATGGTTATGACTGGGCAGTATAGCTGCACCTTCCAGAGCCCGCTTGCTGAGAGGGCATATGAGAACAGCGGCGATGATACCCCAGATGACTGGTTTGCGGATCTCAGCTCAACGATCCAGTTAGTTACTGCAAGATTCATTGTCTGCATCCACTGGTCCTCAAGGTTTGCCCCAAGCATCTTTACAAGGTTCTTTGCGGCATCTCTGCACTTTGAACCAGTAAGCTGGGTTCTCAGTGAATCCAAGCATCCAGGACGGAGATCACGAGGAGACTCGTAGATGCACACCAGGAAGGCCAGGGACAAGAAAACTATGTTGAACACGTCCTTGAAGTTGGCATGAGGCTGTGCCCCAGGGAACCGAAATGACAATTTTTTGTCTGGACAATACCTCATCACTGAGTTGACAATGTCAACGAAGACCTGTATCATATCTTGTTCATCTAGAGTTTGCTGTGTCTTTGTTTTCAGATGGACTGGTTTTGACGTCCACAGGGAAACTGGCACACTGTAGTTTGCATAGATGGAGAAGGTAACATAAGAAGGCTGGGGATGGAAGGGTTTTCACAATCGAGAGGTTCATTGATGGCTGTGATGACACTGATGATGATGTTGTGGTGCAAATGCAAGGGACATGGCGCTGGTGCGCCAATGGGTGAATGGGGCAGGCTGGTGATCCAAGCCCAGGCATCAGGCACAAAGTTGGAGGCCATTGCTCTGGTGCTGGAAACTTAAGCTGGTGGTTTGATGATCGATGAGGGGAATAGGTAGATTTTATAGAGGAAGAAGGCAATGTTTTTGGGATAGAATTCTGGTCGACGATGATTGAGTCCAGTAAGGCCCGGCAAAGTTTCGGGTAAAGCAGATTCTCGGTTTGAAGATGGGTGTCTGAGTTGAAGAATTTCTGTTGTCAATTGGGCCTTGAGGAATCTCCCTTTTATACTTCCGTGCTGAGCCAAAGGTAAATCGGTGCAACGTATTTCTGCTCAAGTTGGTGCCTTATACTTCCGTGCTGAGCCAAAGGTGTTGGTTTATTTGGTGTGTACGTCTGAAGGAGTCCACTGTTGATTTATTTGGATTCTGTCGTTCTGGACGATGAATTGATGTGCTAGCCTTGTACGGGAACCTTGCGCTGTCGATTGGTAATCGGAAGAATCTTTTTTTTTCTTTGCTTTCGTGAGGTTTCAGAATTTAAACACCAATCGCTTATCGGTTGTCTAACCACCCAATTAGTCCTCAAGTTCCATTTTCATCCATACGTAAGAGCAACTCCAATAGCTCGGCTATTAAAGTATTCTAAAACAAATGTGTTATTTGACTTTGTAAAATAGAAAGCTAGCTATCTTTTAATTTTCTGTGGCCATATAAAGCCAACCATAGGCGCTATCTATCTAAAAATGAAAAATAGTAAGACCGACAAAATGACTAAACTATAGAATTTAGCTACTAATTTTAGCTTAAGCTATTGGAGTTGCTCACAGCTAACATTTGGGAATGAGAGAAATCCCTTTTGTGCTAAGATAACCAGCCCTCATCAGGCTAACGAAAAACTTACTCAGAAACACGCAACGCGATCGGAAAAACTTACTCAGAAACACGCAACGCGATCGGGCATCTTTGGAAAGAATGGCTGAACTGATCAGGGCCTAACTAGCCCTGTGAAATCTCGCACAAGCAACAGGTCCGCAGTCAAACCGCACTTTGCTCCTACGATAGGCAGTTTGGCGAGCCAAATCCCTAGAGTTAGGACCATATTCCTTGCTTAGCAGCGTTGCACTCCGTTCACCAACTCAATGCATTGCCGCAGAGTCCGATTCCACCAACCGATCGCACTATATATGAGAAGAATACAGATGCTACCAGTTCACCGGACAAGAGCGATTCCCTTGCAACAATCATATCCACTGGCTGCCAATTAGAGCTGCCAGAGCTAGCTAGATTGCTACCATCAGCATTCAGCAATTACGGAGCAAGAAATAATGCTCCAAGGAGCGTGTCTCGAATGCTGTAAGGAGCTCGGCATGTACATTTGAACTCCCCAAAATACTCATGAACCCTCAACAATTCAGTAGACCGCCTCATCACCTATACCATATGTAGTTTCTCAAAAGTGCAAGCAGCAGTAGACTGCCTGAACGTTACACAACAGAACATGCTACTGTGACCTTAACCATTTGGTGGCATTCTGTGATTGTCAATTCAGAAATGCACTACCAGAAAAAATAGGTGACTTTGTCTTATACTCCTTCCGTCCCCAAACAAATCAACTTTTAGAGTTGTCCTAAATCAAACTTTTGCAAGGTTGACCAATTTTATAGGAAAGAATATTAACATCTATGACACTAAATGAGTACACTACGAAAAATATATTTCATGGTGTATCCAATAATTTTGTGTCAAAAATACTGGTCTATAAATTCAATCAAACTTGCAAAAGTTTGACTCAAGACAACTCTAAAAGTTGATTTATCCACGGACGGAAGTAGTATAAAGTAAGAAGCGGAAGGAGGAGCAAAAATTTTCTCAACCCAGTGACTGTTTTGGGAAGAAGGTATACTCTGACCAATGTGTAGAACCAGCAAGAGGGCAAAGGCTGCAAAACCATAACTCTGTTCCAAAAAATTGGTAGGCTATGAGATCCGTGGTCCTGTCAAACGGTGATAGCGCAGGCAAAGGCCCTCCTCCCTATGGATCTGCAGCCAGAGATCGACCAGCCTTGCCTCTCATTGTAAACTTCAACCTGCGAAACAGCACCAGAAGAAATTCAAGAATCCAACAAGTCCAGGGAAAACAAATCATGGAGAATAACAACCAACAGACTTACAGTCTCGATAGTTTCTCCAGCATCATTGACCCCACCAATGAGGTACAGATTATCATCCTTTGTCACCGCACATCCGTATCCTCTTGCGATGCTGGATGAACTGTCTATCCTCCATGAATTGGCACGCGGATCAAAGATTTCTACAGTGGAAATCTTGCTGTTTCCATCATACCCTCCACAGCGAATCTGAAACATAAGCTATCCTGTTTCAGTGTACACAACAATGAGGCAGATTATGCAAGTCTTGGGTTGCAAGGAGGTCATAGGATGGAGATGGAGAGAAAGAGTCTCAGAACTCACAAGGATTCCCTCATGACAGCTACGGAGTGGGATCCTCTTCTTGCACTCATACTTGGAAGCAGAGCCCAGAAACCTTCCCTTGGGTCATATCTTTCTGCTGATCTGTGTATTACCATCATTTTGTCAATAGCAAAGTCAAAAGACATCAAAATCATAATCATAATACTGAAAGAATGGTCAAGGATCATACTGTAAGTACGTGTTGCCATCATAACCACCAGTTACATAGAGTGTACCACTTAATACGGCTGCAGCAGGAGCAAATCTCTGGAACAACATATATATATATAACAAACAAAAGCAAGAATTGAGTTCTAAATCAAACCATCGTGGGTAAACTAGATAACACTGTTGGCCCTGGATCTCCTTGCACAGGTGAGCAGCTAGCTCACCAACACCCTCACACACACACACCCACAGCTAGAGGTAGAAGAAGGGGGTGACAACAGAGCACACACACACCACGAGCACAACACTGAAACTCTGAATGTGTGTTCAATTGAACTGGTTTTCTCCTTGTATTGCCTAGTGAATATATGCACAAGTGTAGAGGTGAGTACACCAACTACAATGTCCTCTAGGACATGGCTGAGATCAGCCTTACCAACTATGTATGGCTGAGGTAAGCCACTACTACTAGTGGCCTATTGCCACTTCTAAGTGTACAGACTAGTACAAGGAGGCGATGGCCTATTGCCATACCTCTACAGATGCTAGCAAGAGCTGACCGAAATGGTTCAAACTCTGCTGCAGCAAAAAGCTGGAGAGGGAGAGCAGCAGATTATCTCACAAACACAAAACAATTAAGTCATGGACACATGCAGATGATCCTTATCCTACAGACACAAAATCACATGAAATAGCGCCCAATTCTCTCCAGCAAATACGCTCACGCATTGCAATTTGATGCATACTCCTTCCACTCACAAATTAGTAAATGTTTTGGGGTTGTCTTAAGTCAACCGTTTCAAGCTTTTGTCGCATGTTACTTTTTAAATGTTGAGTTTGGATATTTGAGAATGCTAACAGTAGATTTATCTCAAAATGTAGTTTCATAAAATGAACCTCTTCTATATTTTACAAATACTTCATAATAAGAAGTACTAGTCAAAGTTGTGTTTTGCAGACCATGTCAATGCCCAAATCATCACTTATTTGTGACTGGATGGAGTAGTTTGATAGAGACTGGAAAAATATTTGTGAAAAATATGTACGATATATGTTATTAGTTCCAAAAGAAACTACATTAAATTAGAGATATGCAGAACTACTTCCATATAATATACACACTCACCATCCCAATGATTAAATAGCTATCCATATTCTAATGCAGTTGATAATTACTGATCTTACTATAAGAATGAACACTGCTTTGCCAATTTATGACAAGCAAACAATAATAAAATAATATGACTACCTATTGCAAAAGCTTGCTTCTTCTTGTGATCTGGAACTTTTAGCTATAGAGTTTAAACAATTTCTCCCTATAACATTTCCTTTTTAAATTTTGCTCCATTATATGGATCCTGAACCTTGTTAACCATAACACGAGAATAAAGAATGGACTAGTAGGGAAGCCAACAATAAGTCATTCTAGCTTTGTCCTGAGTCAAGCTTCTGTAGTTTGACCAAGTTTGTAGAAAAATGCACAAGCAACAACACCAAACTAGATTCATAAGGTACATCATAACATATATTTTGATAGTGTATTTGTATGATATTGTAGATATTAGTATATTTTTCTATAAACTTGGTCAAAGTTAGACAAGTTTGACTTGGGACAAAGCTAGAATGATTTCTAATTGGAACAGAGTGAGTAGTTTAGAACATTCTACTCTATATCCAACAAACTAAATGTGATAGGAAGTGTGAGACTGTGAGACCATACCTTTTGCCGCATTGACACACTGTCTATCCACCTCCCAAGTGCTGGATCAAACATCTCAACTTCTGAGAAAACTGCAGACCCATCTCCACCACCAATAGCAAATATTTTATCATTCAATGTAGTTCCAGCAAGGCTTCCTTTTGCATGTTTCAAGCGGGGCATGTTATCCATTTATTACTGCCCATACTGTAGCATTCCACTTCAATAAAAGGAATGCAGATAGTCAACAGCTTGGAACTTATATAAAACACTTGATCATGTTTGAACATTTACCTGTGTGATACCATGAACTGCCATCCCCACCACAAAAAATATAGAGATGATCCTTCAATGCAGCTACTGCTGCATATGCACGGGCTGACCTCATTGAACACAGAGGCACTACTCTGTCTGTCTTAGGGCAAAAGGAATCTAGCGATGACAGGCAAGTACTGCCCCTGTAGCCACCTATTAGGAATATTGATGGTCCTTCCATATTATCATGTGGACTACCAAGGAGTGGGACCAAAGAGTTATAGTTTGATTGTAGTTTCTCATACTGGTATTCCAGTTCCTGAATTCTCCTTCCTGTGTCCTTCATCGATTCCCTCAGAAACAGTATTTCTTTATCTGACTCAAACTGGTAGATAGAAGAACCACAATTAGGAGGGAGATTACACATATACCATGCATCAATACCACATAACTCGGCATCGACCACATCTACAGGGTACACATATCATATGTAATTCCATAATTCTATTGAACATTTGAGCTAACTTCAAAATCCAAATAACCACAGATATGCTAATGTAGATCCGGAGCCAATGAGGAAAGTAAAATAATCTATCTATTTATACTCTAATGGATAATAATGCTTTCTGCCCTGTTCGCTTGGCTGATAAGCCATGGCCGAAAGTACTGTTGGCTGATTTGTTGTGAGAGAAAAATAATATTCGTTGGCTGAAAAAGTACGGCTTATAAGCCAAGCGAACAGGGCATTCATTTTTCCACCTAAACGGTCAAGAAGAGCAGTACCAGTTTTTCTCCATTGCTTGGTTCCTCTTGGATAGCTCTTTGACGATGTGAAGCAGCTACAGACAACAAGACATATCAGATAGGACTGCCATAGCAAACATTACAAATAATACAGTTGAAAATATGGAGCGTAATCTGAAAGTAATTTCTGTGAAAGAGAAAGCAATAGAATGGAATAGCTTAAAGCACCTCAGCATTTCCACGAGATTGCCCTAATGATTTCAGGTCTTCAATACGTACATCACCCTTTGAGGTGGAATCAGATGGGTCTGTGGGGAGTGTGGCATCAAACTGTGGTTCTTGAGGCATTGGTTTATTTGAAGCAGAATCAACAGTGTCCTCGGAGGATTGAGCCTCCTGCTGTCGTAAAACAGACATCTCTTGTAGTTTCTGCCTAACAGCCACTGTGACATACTGTTCATTATGTTGTGGATTAATATGTGGATGGTCATCATTGACAAATTCAGTTCCTTCCTTGGTCGCAACATCATCTAAATCATCCCAGTTAGAAGACTCATCGTCAAGGTGGCTTGTTGATGTTCTACTCGCACTAGCATATTCACCATCTGGATCAACCAACTTGTAAGGGTCAATACAATGAGATTCAGAAGAAACATCAAATGGATTGAGATCCTTTATATAGGACTCAGGCTTCACATGACCAGGATTAACATACGCTTGACTGTTGGGGATTGCATAGATCTGGAAGGATCCCATTTGTTTGGAACATCATGAACAGGGCAGGCTTAAACAAAGATATCAAAGCTCTTGTTTGTTCATGGTCTAGCTCAAAGAAGAAGTGACGAGGTCTGTAATAATTGCCACGGATCACACTTTGGAATTGAGACTCTGGAACTGGAAAGCAGTGAGTTTTCATGGAGATGAGGACCTTCAAAATACACAAGTCACTCACGAGTCAGTAAGCTTATGAACCTATGACCAGATTAACCATACATACATGGGTATGGTGCTGCATAAATGGAAGGATTCTTATTTGATGATACCTGTGCAGGAAATTGTGTCTTTATTCTACCACCATCACTCCAAGCAAATTGATCAATGTTAAGCTTGCCAGCACATGCAGCCTCATAAATTCCATGCATTTTTCGGTCACTATAATTGAACAGAAATAGGGGCATGCCAGGTTTAACATTCTTCACATATGAGAAATGGCTTGAAGGCAAACCTATTGAACAAAATACTGACGAGATTTCAATGTTCCAAAAAGCTAAGAACTGATGTCAGGATGACAGTTTATAGTTTTATGGGGGTGATGATTTAATTGCAGTAGCGGCGTTGCATTATAAGGTGGAAAAGGAATTGCTAGTTAAGAAAAAGGTGGAAAGGAATTTACTAACCAAACAGCTGTTTTGAGAGGCATTCATTCATGGTGTTGTGTTTGCAGCCAAAAATCACTCCTCCTAGCTCATCTTCCCGAAGATTACGGGCAGCAACAGAAAAGGCTCCATACCATTCATTGCTTCGATTTTGTGTCTGTGCACTTGGTGTTGCAGCATAGAAAGTTTCAGTCTTCCTTCCAGCACCCATTCTTTGGAAATCATGAAAAAACGTGCAAAATGGCAACATTAATATGCATACAGCATACATGCAGGGGCAAGTTGGACAAACAAAATCGTTACTGAGATAATTCACCATAGGTAGCAACACAGAGTAATATGGAGTAATAAATGTCTAAAAATATATTTGGAACCAGTAACACACTAGGACCACGAAGCCACCAAGGAGAAGCAAAGGGCAGATAAAAAGGGAAGTAATGTACAGAACATCTACTAACAGGAAAGTGGAAAAGAAAATCTAAAGAATCATGGACTCCCAGTTACTAGTTCATAGGTATGTTTGCTTCAGTAAGAGTTGTTCCTCATCTCAAATGTTCATAAAACGTCCATTCTTTGATAAAACTTGAAAGTTGAACAAGTATGGACATTATACATGCTGATGCAGGTAAACTAGGAATACCAAATTCAATAATCCATAATGAAACAAAATAAGTAACCAAAGGAATTCAAAGACTCCATATAATATGCAATTGGATCACCACCTGGAATAACAAAAATAATAATAATTCATAGCACAAAAATAACAACCCAGCTTTCTGTCATGCTGGTCATGAAAATCACTGCTGATACACATCTCATCATCAGGTGAGCCATCTAGCAAGCCACCATGTTAAATTCTGCACCTGGGCAGAACAGAAGTCAAAAGGCTACTCAAGTACTCCACAGCATTCGCCAACCACACAGAAAAGTGGAATCATTCCCCAGTTTCAGTGAACCACGCACACATGCTTTGTGATACGCAAACAATTAAAAACAAAATAAATAATACAACAGTTCTGGCCTCCCAAATACCCAGCTCCCTAAATACCAAAACTCCAGCAATTTCAGGTAGCCAAGCTGCACCAGAATCATAAGCGATTAACTGTTGCAACAAATGCAGGTCTGAAAAAAAAGGAAAAAATAATACACAAAATTCCGGCAATGTCCCCCTAACGAACTACATTAAAAGCAGACCAGGAAAAATACACGCGAAAACCAACAAACGCCTCGCAGGAAGACGTCCAATCGCAGCTCCGCTCTTACAAAGCCCGCAAATCCCAACCCCAACTGCCCAAAGTTCAGAACCACCTCAACCCGTTGCAACCCAACCCAGGCTGGCGCATTCAGCCCCCATCTCCCCCAAACCCTAGCCCCGAAACCGCTCAAAACGGCGCCGCATCGCCCGCTGCGCTCCAACAGGCAAGCGAGCGCCAACCCGTGCCCGCATCCTCCCAACCACAACCACAAAACCCGCCTTAAACCCCACCAAAACGGGGGTCAACCAGCACCCATCGCGTCCAGACCGAGGCGAGAAGCAGGGGGAAGGGATCGCTTACGTGCTTGGGCGCCGGGGGCGGGGTTGATCGGGGGATGCAGCTAGAACCACTGCTAGTTCGATCGCCTCGCCCTCGCGCGGCAGCGCCCCGGAGGTAGCACGTACCGACGAGCTCTGCCCAATTCAAAAGGCCGGTGGTGGATGGGCAGGGCTCAGGCCCAGGAGCGCATGCAAGGTACTCCCTCCGTACTTAAAAAAAATAAAGTGGTTTTGGTATGGAGAGAGTACTCAGTATATAAATTCAGGGAGTCTCGGGGCCGGCGGTGGATGCTTCATTTTTTTTAGTATGAAGGGAGTACTCAGTGTATAAATTTTAAAAAAAGTACAAGGATTCAGGGAGTCTCGGGCCTCTACTAGGGAAAAAAAAAGATTCCATCGCCGGAACTAGAACTCAGGTCTGTCGGGTTACTCGCTCCGTCCCGTAATAAAAGACATCGCTAAAAATAAGTTAAAATACTGTTCCGACTAATTTATTATAAGAAAAAGATACTATTCTAGCTAAAAAAATACTCCCTGCGTCCCTTTATAGAGGACGTTCTAGCATTAAAAAAGTACCACAAAGAAAGACGTTTTAGCTTGTATAGGGTGGGTCCCACTCTATGAACCGACCCCATCCATCATCTCTATATCCTCCACTGCCCACTTTTATGAATAAAAAAATGAAAAAATAGATGGTTGGGAGGAGGCTTTATCCTTTCCATCCCGTCCCTGGCGTGGTGCTCACGATTCCATCCCACCACCATCGCCGCACCCGTCCTCTTCCCACACGGAGCAGCGGTCGAGGCGGAGTGGTCGTCTCCGAGCGGCCGATCTAGAACGGAGGTGGAGCAGCCGACGTCGAGCGGCGCATTCTGAGCGGGCGCCGCCGCCTTCCTTCTCCCTCATCCACTGCACCGCCCAGATCCAGGCACAGCCGAGGTCGACGCCCAGCTCGAGATCCAGGGTGCCGCAACCTTAGGCAGGCGCAGCCGCCGGGCAAGGAGGAGGCGCAGCCGCAGGTCTTCCTCCGCTGGTACCACTCGCCACCGCCAACCGCCCATCTACCGGTCGTCGCCTCCGCCGCCAACGCCTCCCCCGCCGGTCGCCACCAACACCGGCGCTCTCCCTCTTCTCCACCGACGCCTCCCTCTAGTGCGCGTGGCCAGGAGCACCGGAGCCAGAGAAATCCGGATCTGAGCAAAGCGGAACACAGGAGAGGAAATAACGTGTGGGGATGAAGGGAGGACTGGACATAGTAGGGGCATGCAGGTCTTTTGCCATAATCATTGGTAGTCACACCGTTTTCTAGAACGACTAGTATCGTGGGACGGAAGGAGTAAGCTAAAAAAATACGGATTATAAGAGAAACGAACAAAGACATTATAGCAAATGTTGCATTCTATAAGGTTACAAATAAAATACCTAGCTACCCCTATAAACTTCAGCCTGTTCGGCTGGAGCTACTGGTTCGTGAATTATTACCGTTAGTTGGTTTGGTGTGAGAAAAAAAATATTATTCGTTTATAATCCACGATCGTTCAAACGGCAAATCACGGCTCTGTTTAGTTGGGTGAAATTTGGAAATTGGGCTACTGTAGCACTTTCGTTTTTATTTAGCAATTAATGTTCAATCGTGGACTAATTAGGCTCAAAACGTTCGTCTCGCGATTTCCAACCAAACTGTGTAATTAGTTTTTTTCGTCTACATTTAATGCTCCATGCACATATCGTAAGATTCGATGTGATGGTTACTGTAGCATTTTTTGGAAATTTGGTTTTTGAACTATGGGCGCGTTTAGATCCGAAAATTTTTGGGTTTTGGGTACTGTAGCACTTTCTTTTGTATTTGGTAATTAGTGTCTAATTATGGACTAATTATGTTCGAAAGTTTCGTCTCGCGATTTCTCACCCAACTGTGCAATTAGTTTTTTTTTTCGTCTACATTTAGTACTCCATGCATGTGCCGCAAGATTCGATGTGACATTTACTGTGCAAAATTTTTTGGCTTTTGGAGCCAACTAAACGGGGCCTAAACGTGGCCCAACTTTTCACATTTCGCGATGCACCTCAGAGGACAACGATTTGACAGATGACTGATGGAGTAGGCTGTGTGGCCTATGAGCAGAGCTATAACGTCAAATATTTTGAGACATCATTTGAATGCTCTGTATTCTCGGCCGGAGAGAGTAGACTACAACGGATATGTGAAATGCAAAAACATGTAAACGTTTATATACTATAAATGTGTATTTACCAATTCATTCAGTAAATCAGCTGGCCACGTTGAAGTTTAGTGATAAAGAAAGTATTTAATCTGGAGGTTTTAGTTTGTTTCTCATGTTATCCTAGCTTCTAATGACTAATTCACACTGCAAAAATGGTCATGTGCGTCAAAACAATCAAGGTTTTGGTTACAAAACAGTGTCGGGAGATCCTTTCCTGTATTGATTTCTTTGTTTCCAACCCCTTCATCCCAAAAAAACACAGGCCATTTTAATTTTTTTATAAGTCAGGCTTCTTTTGTTTTGATTGAGTTTATAAAATAACCCTATATCAAATTCCAAACAAACATAGTATAAAGACATATTTCATGGTTGATTTAAATAAAGAAACAAAATTTCGGACATAACAAAGCGACCTACGTTTTGGAAGGGAAGGAGTATGTATGGCTGTATGTGTGATCCTTGTTGCAACTCACAACTGACATGCCTAGCTTCTGGTCAAGTTAGGATTAATTCACACCATTTCTCCAAAAAATTGAAACCAAAAGTTTTGGCATAGCACAACAATTCAACTACTATCGCTGTTCACATCAACGTCGTTCTTCTTCTTACCAATGTGAATTTACTCTATAGAAACAGTAGTACAGTACACTTGGCATGAAGGACATACCATATCATACATTTTTCTGTTGGTAATCTCGTCGTACGTTCGAAAAGTTGGCAACAAGAACATGTTAACTGCGAAACTGCTCTTAGTCTTCACCACACAATTACGAGTATTTCTATTGTGATTCCCACTAGGATGGTGAGGTTTATTGCATAACCCCTTTCAACCGATCAATGAGCTCGCCCTTCTTTAGCTTGGAGTAACCCCTCATCCTTCTCGCCCTCGCCAATTCTCTCAAGTCGGCCACGTTCATGTCCTCCAGATTCATCACTTTCCTCTGTCGTTCCTCTGAAACATCGCCGGCGCCACCGTCTCCTCTACCTATGCTTTGTGATGATCAATTC
Source organism: Miscanthus lutarioriparius (assembly GCA_904845875.1). Taxonomy (NCBI): domain Eukaryota; kingdom Viridiplantae; phylum Streptophyta; class Magnoliopsida; order Poales; family Poaceae; genus Miscanthus; species Miscanthus lutarioriparius. The sequence continues at coordinate 101,436,454 of CAJGYO010000006.1, forward strand.
ACATCACAACATGATAAAAAGCATGTATGATCTAGAGTTAGAAAACAAACAGTGAAACAGCATGTGCTTGCAGGAGGACTAATGAGCTGTAATACGCCCATTTCAGAAAAGAATTCAACTCCAGCATCGTTCGGCTTGGACATACCGTGTGACTGCTCCCTCCTGTGAACCTCTTTTAACGGATCAGGTGGCTGCTTCCTCGTCCTCTTGGAAGCTTTAGGCGAGCTCTCGGCAATGGAGGTCTGAATGTCTCTGAAGAAAGCAATGAGCTCCTCCTTGCTATGCTTGCTGACCATGTCTGGCGACGCCACGCCGTTCCCGTTGGCTTCTGATCTGATGAGGGCCGACCAAAATGAGCGTGGAAAGCCTTGCCGCGGAGAACAGAAGAGGTGCACACCTGCAAGTTCAGTGACTGCGTCAAGATACATTGCTGAACTCTCAGTTCCATTTTGCGATAGCGTGCAGTTCACTGCAGCTTCAGTCAGGTGCTGAACTGTTGATCCATGCACGCTGTTTTTTTTCTCATCGTTATTTTTTGTTTGCCAAAGAGCAGAACGAGAGATTCTGCAAACACTATTTTTTCACCATAAAAGCTTCAAAGATTGCGAAATCAGGCCTACCAACTGTCAAGTAATGAAGGTTTTTGCGGTCACCTTTGTGAAGAGAGAGAGATCCCGGGATGGCAGCTTGCAAAGAATTTGGAAAGGTTTGGTGATGCGGCAAGAGCAAGCCTCCCATTTCTTTTCTCTTCTTTCTCCTCCAAGAACAGCAGCACAACCCCTGGTTCCTGTCTTCCAATGGAGACAGTTTCAGGCCTGCTTCTATCCACTTCCTGACCACATGCAAATGAAAGATGATACAGACCTGGAATTTTTGCAGAAATACCCTCCTCATCACAAGATAGAACTTTCTGAGCAATTGTTGGGAAAGACTGCAAAAATGTGTTATCAATTCATGTGCTCCTTTGTTTAAGTTTGTATAAAATGTGAGGGGCAAAAGGCAAATGGGCAACCTAATCCAGAAAGCTATCCAGTCCAGCACAGCCACACCAAGATCACGACATGTCACAGAAAGCTTTGAACTCCTCTTCTTCCTCCAGTTTCCAATTTCCATGGGTACAACAAGAGTTTGCAACCACTGAGACTGACAAGTTGCCCAAGAGTGCAACAGAGAGATCCTTCAGAGATAGTTCAACAGGCCGTCATTAACACATTATAGCGCAGAAAAACATTCGTCATGCATCTTCCTTGGTTCTTGGTTATATGTGCTGCCACAGGCAGCACCATATCGAGAAATAACAGCTATAATATATAGAAACAAAAAAGATAATGCCTTCCAGCACAAACAAGCCTTCTTTTCTCCAAACACGTAAATTCATTTCACCATACAACAAAGATAAGTCTAGCTAGCAGCCTGTGGAAGTTGTATTGTACACATATATCGGAACAAAATAAGATCCGCCAGTAACAGAATAATCGATACTTTATCAGATTCGTTCCACGCCATAACTGATATTGCGAACTGCTAACCAATGACTTCTCAATTCAGGAACTATCTGCACCAGGCTTCTAATATCTGGATACCAGAGTCAGGACCAAATTGGTTCCAACGGTCAGACAATCTTCACTCCCTCGGATAACAGTCTGACAAACTGAGGCTACACCTTGATCCATCTATCGGAAATTATATATTTTGACCACCTTGGATGTGTCACACACAACCAAGTTATCTGAATCAGTTGGAGCAGTACACAGCCAATTTACCTGCCAAAACAGAGGTCATCATGAATTTTTTTACTGAGCCTAAGAACTTCATCTTTTAAAATACAAAAACCCATTTATTATATAGATTTCTATATTTTGTTATCAGCTGTACATATGAATAGTCAAAGACAAAAAGAGACAACATCACAATAGTTGCAAAAATTGAAGGTTCAGTCTTGACCTTTTCTTTACATCAATATTCAAAACCAATTCAACTTTGCTGTTTGTTTCAGAGGAAAATCCTTTGGACCAATCCCACAGCTTCACTGATGAATCATTGCCGCCAGAAACGAGGAACTTCCCTTCTCACCAAATACTGAAAATGCTCTGTTAAGCAGTTGATTAGTTCAAGAAAACAAGATTAAGCCTCAATACACAAGAGAGCTGCATATAATGAGATATTTAACTGATACATTGACAAAATGAAGGGACTTACACACAAGACACAGCTGCTGTATGGCCACCCATCGTGTAGTCAAGATGGATTCTTTTAAACTTGACTTTGATTACAGCTCCCATCTCCAAGTTCAGCTCCTTTTGAACTCATTTTGAAATAGCTGCCCGAGGAGCTCCCTTCGATTTCATGAGGAGCCAGTTCATACTCAAGATCAACCACATCAACAGCACCATCCCCCTTGCAACAGCACAAACCTTGTAGAGCCCTCCCAAAATACCCTCTTCAGAAACTTCTACTGAATGAACAAAAGCAGGGTTGAAACATTGCCCTGCACTACCGGAAGAACTGCCATTTTGCAATTCAGGTGATCCTGAAACTCAGTAATGAATATTATGTTGAATTGTTGATTGATCCGAATTGGAGAGTATTTTGAGGTGAAAAGCAATACATGAACAGAAACTAATATTTCTATGTAAAGCAAAGTGAACCGACTTTCCAATGGACAATATGAGGCTCAATTTACCAATGCTTAATGGAAATGTATGAGATCAAGGAACTGCTAGGATACTCTTTTACAACGACAAAAAGAACATGGAGCAGTCTAAGTAATGCACGTTATTCACAGGTGTTCCATGGAAAGTAAAGGGGGTACCATAATCAATAGAAAACAGTGTTCGTCCTTTGGAGAAATCCCATGCAACGAGCTTTGAGTCGAGACCACCAGTAATTGCTGCCAAATGAAAAATATTTATTATTGACAATAAAGGCATTGAAAAAAAATAAGAATTAAAAATCCAACAAAGTCTTCTAGGATTGGCTCCCTAAATGGTTGACAAAAAAGGAGCCACAAGACTACAAGATTAAGCCAAACAAAACCCTGAAAAAAGAAAAAGAAAATGATAACACTAACCTGTCCAAGGTCTCCAAGGAATGAATTGCACGCTGCTGCAAATCTGTACGAAAATTTATCAAGGAACAACTGACGTACATATTGCATATAGAGAGGAACTTATTGCACATTTTTAAACATAAAAATGGAACGCTACTACAAATAAAAATTATCAAAAGCATCCAGTTACACCAGATAAGGATACACTTGTGTGGGCTTCCCTTATTCTTTTATACAGGCACTTCTGAATGGTATTGACAATCTGCAAAATAGACCATAACTTCTCAAGAACAAAATCATTGAACAAGTACAAGATTAATCATGCCTATCAGTGTGTTGCACATATCTTTCTTCTAACTCGAGGCATTTATTCTACTGTTCTCCAGTTCCCAAACCCTCTAGCAATCTACATGCAATTCAAAAAGTGTAACACAACAACCTCTTCTTGGTTTCAGAACAAAGCACAAATATATAAGCCGGTAAATTTGAATTCATAATGACAAACGATCTTACAGCAAACTTATTCTTCAGGAGCATCATTTGTGCCATTTTCGAAACAGAACATTCCAAAATAAATTCCATACAATATGCTTATATACCTTAAGCAGGAAAAACAGTAAAAAAAAAAAAAGGGCAGCACCAGTGCACGTAGCTCCAGCATGCAGGGTCAGGGAAGGGTCCGACCACTTGGGTCTTTTATGCAGCATTTCCCTGCATTTCTACAAGAGGCTGTTTCCAGGACTTGAACCCGTGACCTCATGGGCACAAGGCAGCAGCTTTACCACTGCGCCAAGGCTCCCCTTCAAAACATTCATGCAACAACCTCAAAATAGCCAACACCAAAATCTGGAGAATGTGGTATTTGATATTTGTTAAAATGCAATGATCTTTGACATTTATGTTCATACACTTAATATTCTATACCTTAACATCCCCACTATCATCTGCAGCAGCGAGAAAACCTTTAGAGCTGACAGCAATCTGCATCAAAAGTGAAAGTATCAGATTCTGAATCTTTAGCTCAATTCAATGTTATCATAAAGCCTAGAATTGAATGTAGGAGAAAGATCACAGTAGGAGGATATTTTATAGTGGTTTTGTAGAAGAGCATACTACCTGATTGATTTCATCTCTATTGTAGTTATACGTCTCTAATGGCTTTGATTGAGTTCCCTATAAGAAAACCACTGTAATCATGTTACTGACAAGAAACCAAGGCACAGGCAACATAATAGTAAGTTGGATCATATAACTTCAAACTAACAATAAAAATACAATTGAATTCTGAACTTACCATACGAACATCAAAGGACAATATTTCATTTCCAGCAGAGATATACACACAATCTTCATTTCCTACACAAATAATGATTTTGTAAGTGCAAAATGTCTGCACGCTCACCAAATATTCAATTCATGGATTAACATACAAAGATGCTTGTATTTGGATGGCATACTGACCTGGTTTAAAGCAAATTGAAGAAATTGGTTTATTTGCTGCCTCCATGGTCAAAAGTACATCTTTGGTGCGCAGATCAAACCAGCAAAGACATCCATCCTGAGGCGGTAGGATAAGACATGAGAACATGACAATTAACCCACCAAGGGCTTGAAAAACGGGGGAAGGGAGGCAAATAGTACAAATCATATGCATAAGATTACTGCAATAGCCTCACCGCTGGTGAGGAAAATTTTGAGCTAAAGGAGCACTACAAGGATGACAAGATTGGATTTATATTTATTTTGTCAACAACAAGCATGAAGATTTTGTTAAACGGACGGACTGGGAGGCGGATCGGCCATGCGAGAGGTCTGTGCCAGGGTGACATTGTCGCCAATGATCTTTGTTATTGTCATGGAGGTGCTGAATGCATTGATTTGTTTGGCGGAACAATGTGATATTCTCAAGCCACTGGGCCATAGTGCCATCACGTGCCAAGCATCTGGTGCAGATGATCTCGTGGTCCTGGTCGCTCCACTTCAATGGGATTTTTTTGGTCTTGACTTCAGAAGCATTCTGGGTACATTCGACGAGGGGGTGACCACTGACCAGGCTTCGGACCAACCTGGACAAGTGCCAGCTGCCAGGTGACACCCATCTGGTGCTCCATGGCTGAACTTGCCTTCGGTCAGGAGATTTTAGGCTGTCAGATTGCTCCTTTCCCCTGTCACTACTTAGGTGTTCCTCTCTCGATCTACAAGCTTGAACACAGCAAGGAACAGCCATTGGTGGACATGATTGTGGATAGAATTCCCACTTGGAAGGGCAACATGCTAAATTTAGCTGGGCGGGCAACCTTGGTGAATGTCACACACTCTGCAATTCCAATATTCATCTCCATTGCCACCTGTTTGTCGGTATGGGCCATTGAACAGATTGATCTGTCACCCTACTGAGCTTGGTGGCCTAGGTTTCCAGGATTTCTGTCTCTTTGGGTGTGCCCTCAGATTAAGGTGGCAATGGCTTCACAGAACTGACCCAGATCGTACTTGGGTTGATCTTCTGAGCCTGGCTTGATGGTTCCTCAATTAGGCACGTGGCACCAAGCTTTTTTCATGCGGTCCCAAAGAGATGTGACAGTATGAATGTGCATGAAGGAATCACTGATCACCACTGGGTTTCAAAAATTCAAGGTGCTCTGAAGGTACAGGTAATGCAAGAATATTTGGATATCTGGGAGAAAGTAGAAGCTTTCTCTCTTCAGCCAGGGCGGAAGAACAATTTATTTGTCGCTGGTCTGCAGACTGTCAGTATTCAGCGTCTTCTGCGTACAGAGCAATCTTCATTGGAGCAATTTACATGGCAGGTGCAAAAGAACTTTTGGAAAGTTAGAGCGCCTCCCAAACTTAAGTTTTTTGTTTGGTTAGTCCTCCAAGATCGTTGCTGGACGGCGCAACACAGGAAGCGTCATAAGCTGCAGGGACCATGAGTTTTGCGTTGTGCAGTCAGGAGTTAGAATCCATTGATCATCTTCTTCTTGGTTTCTGTTACAGTCGGGAGGTTTGGTGGTGCCTGCTTTCGTAGGGAAGCCTATCACACCTTGTACCACGCCCTGAGTCTACAATTGCACAATGGTGGCAGATAGCTAGAAAGAAGGTGCACAAACAATTCAGGGAAGGGTTTGACTGCTTGGTGCTGCTGGTTACCTGGCTGCTATGGAAGGAGAGAAATGAGAGTTTTCAGATAACTATTGTGGTCGCTCCGTCGCTAACTGTGCTCACCCATGCAATTGTGGAGGAAGCTGAATTTTGGATTTCAGCAGGCTTCTCAGCTCTCTGGGCTTTGTCGAATCTTGTTACTAAACCTTTTAGCATGGGTTTCAGTTTAGACCCCAGGTCAATCCAGTCGCGAATTAACTATGCACAGTCCTTAAAAATACTCTTGGGTCCCTTTTTCTCTGGGTAAGCCATGGCTTACCTAGTTCTTGTAATCGCTATTTGTTTCTCTCCCTCTTCATGAAAAACTCTCCCTCTTCATGAAAACACGCCATTGGAAGTCGCTAAAAAGGAGACCTACACAAGGAGAGCACCAACTACCCTATGATACCAGAATTTCCAGCATAGTGACCAAGTAGTTAGTGATGGATTGCCTTCTCTTCTCTGCCTACCAGTATACTACCGCATGAAAATCTCATCTCTTCCTAGTTCCTACTGGTGCTTTCAACATAGCATGAAACATGTAATGAAACTGTGATACCGAATGGATATAATGGATAAAATCACAAAAAGGCATGGGGACATGGGGCATGGCATAACCTTAAAAGATTGTTACCAGATAGTTTACTTTGATGGAGACAATGGTCACTGGACACTCGAAAGAATCATCTATGTTACTAATCCCACACAGGATATTCCATCCAGTGCGTTAATAGAATGCAAGGAGGAGCACGCAAGGTGCGGTTCGTTGTTCTGGCAACACGCTTAGCTCGATGTGCAGTCAGCGCATGGTTTGCCACCCGACCGACAAAATGTCTCAACCGAGCACCAATTAACCAGCGACCACTGCACATGAGGTGTTCGGCTCGTGTCCTCAGCGAAAGACACCATGGCCTGCACTGCAACTATTGGCCGACGCCCATGGACCACGGGGCGCCCTTGTAACAACTCCCGAAGAAGGACACCGAGTCATCGTACGGCACAGTGTTTGTTCTCGGAAGAGTAGACGAGCAGCGTGATGGAAACGCCTACCTCGCCGGAGGACGCGACGACACCCGGGCGGGCGGAGGAGGCGACGCAGCAGGTGACGGCGCCCTTCTTGTGCCCCCGCAGCCGCCGAGGCTTCGGCTCCGCTGCAGCCGCCGGGTCCGGCGTCGCTGCCACTGCCGCCGATTCAGTCTCCGACATGGAAGCCCTTGACGAAGGAGACGTCAAAGGAGAGCAGACCTTGCGATTGGAATTCGAACGGCCTACATCCGCTCAGCCCAGTTCCAGTTTCCAAGTAGGCAATGGTCGACGTGGACGCTCTAGCTGCACTCAAAATACATCAGCTCGCATAAGAAGAAATTGAGTCAAATAAACTAAGGAAGGGCTGAGACAGAAGGCAAATAAACTCACCACCTATCAGCAGTCACCACTCGCCGTCGCCGCCTCGCCGGAGCCCAGAGGTCGCCGGATCCACGCGCTGTCCCGTCGGTGGAGAAGGAAGAAGAACTCGCTGCCTCGCCGGTAGGGACGCTGGCTTCCGCGGAGGCTCGTCGCCGGCGGCCGCTGAGCGACGGCGCTGCTCCTCTCGGCGCTGAGCGGCGGCGGCGCCTTGCCTGCGCGAGCCGCGAGTGCGCGTGTGGGAGGGAGGCGGCGCGGGTGCGGAACGGGAAGGGCGACGGTGCGTTGGGTTGCCTAGCCTGCGCTCCTGGGCCTGAGCGGCTCAGCCCAGCCACCACCGGGCTTTTGAGTTGAGCAACGGTAGAACCTCAGCCTGCTGTGGAAAAATTTTATTTTCTTTATATAATCGGTTTCTTTAAAAAAAATCCCATGCTAAAATTTTGTAAATGTATCTCTCCCGCCGGATCAGCTGGCGGCAGCAGCTGCGGTTGACTCTTCGGCTATTTGTTCCGGTTGAAAGCCAATTGAATTGGCTGGATTTAGTTCCAACCACCACAACTAGCGATAATTATTGTCTGTACATTTTATTTAAAATGTTAAAATTGATTTTTTTTGTGAAATTGCATACGGTGAAAATGGACAAAATTAAATGTCAAGCATTTCAGAATGAATCCATATTTTAAGAGAACAGAGTTACCCATATAATCAGGAGATGCTAATTTATTGGTGCCTGAAAAGTAGCCACCTCTTAGGCGACACTGTAGAGCTGTTGATTCCATCAGAGAGTTTGATCATGCACAAAAAACAAAACACGATCAACAGCTGCTACGTCGCCTGGACGGATTAAAGGAAATCAGGCACCTGGTAGATAGGAAAAGTGCATATAATTTGATAATAACTAGTATTTTCTTTCAAATTCTATGATTATGAAACTATTTTTTTTTTTAAAAGGACTGCCCATAGAATTTTCTAGTGCTTATAGTCAACGTGCACAACGTAGTTGGTGATCAAAACGTTGCAGGTTGATTTTAATTAACCAAACAAAGGCGAATTTCCTGCAAATTCTCTAGTACTGCGTTCGCTTGTGTAGTTGTGAGCACTTCAAGAACTTTCATGCTACGCATTTAATAACGACATATTCATGTACAGACCGAAGAATGTAAATGACTACTTGAAGGTGAATGACAGTAGACGTGGAGCCATTCATTCGTGACTATAGTAATTACAATGCAAATGCGTAGGAATCCATGCTAGGTTAGTTATTTGTTCATATGAAAGATCAGATCACTCGCAGAAAAGGCCGAAAGAGATGGAGATGAACGACCGCGCACTCGCGGAAGACGCGGCTCGCGACGCATCGGGTGTGAGCAGCCAAGAACGGCAAGGCGTGCCATGGAACGCAACCACCGCCTTTAGTCCTTTACGACGCGGGCCGGTGAGTCGAGCGCGAGGAAGGGCAGGTAGCGTTGCGGCGTCGTCGGGTCGGTCAGTCGCACGGCGATCGGAACCGACCGCCTTTGCAGAGAGAGAGAGAGTTCTCCTCCTCAGTCCTCATGGGCTGCTTTTACGATGTGGGAGTAGTAGTACGCAGGCCGGAGTTTGTGCGTGTGGCCCGTCTGAAAAGCCCGGTGGTAGCTGGGCTCAGGCACTGGAGACCGCACGCGTTAGCCCATCATGTTGCCGTGGGCCGTGGCCATGGCTGTAGTCCACCAGGAACGGACTGGCCGACTGGAAGCCAAGTTGTGGAGGTCGACGCGCTCACACGTGGTCCGTGGGACACGGGCGCGTCCCGTCCTGGATCGCGATGCCGATTCGTGGAGAAGAACTTGGGAACGTGTTCGGTGTACCGGCGCATCCGCTCGATCGACAGGTGACAACGCCCGCGTGGACGGGGGACCGCGCCGGCCGGCCACGTGTCGTGATGGTGTCGCGACGGATCGGATCGGTGGACGGATGGGATCATGGGAGGGCCACTTGTTTCTGAGGGTAATACTGTTTGCATGGAAGCCCCCCACGTGCGGCCACGACATGCACAAGTATGGTAAGGCAAGGTACAGGTACAGGTACTGCTACAGTGCTACTGCTACTGCTACTAGCAAGTTCCATTCACTTGCCACTTGGCACGTTACCGTACCACCTGCCCGAGCGTACGTACCTCGGACACACTCACAGCTCACACAGACGGAAGCTGTCAATTTCTGTAAGACCATCCTATGATTACCGCACTAATGATTCCTGGCTGCTGATCAACTGTTGGATCTGGCGGAGGACAGAGGTTACCACAGCAGCTGCCACTCCAGCCAGCAGGTAACTTAACCCGCCCCTACAACATTGCCCCCCAAATGATCACCCACTGCTCACGAAAAAGACGTTGCACGGCCGGGTCCGTTTTGGAGCATTTGTACAAGTACGTAGTACGTGTACCAAACATCAATCACAAGCAGCAGTACTGTATGTACACGCATAACTCCGCTCTAATAATATTTCTATTCCCTATAAAAAAATGCCTGAATAATTCAGAGCCCAATCTCTGGCATCCATGATCCATCCAATGGCGCGTTCACACTCGTCCTCGCTTCGTCGCGTCGCTTGCATTGCAGGGCTACTGAATACAGTCAGTGAGGAGGAAGAGGAAGGATACAGTACAACCAAGCTCCAGCAGGGCAGCATGGCTGTGCGCATGAGTGCTGCCGTGTGCGAATCATTGGCGCATCCGCTGCCTCCGAAACAGAAAACAAAATAAAAATGATTATCGGAACATGGGCACTACTAATTAACCTACTACATTATTATTTGTTTGCTAGTTACTAGTCAATTATTCCTCGCAAGAAGGGGGAAAAACATGACGTGATTAATCCATTCTTCTCGTCTCTCTGTGTCCCACTATGGGTTAGTCTTAGGCCCCTTAGGCCCGTTTGGCACGGCTTCACTTCACTCATGAAATCCTTTTTTGGGCTTCAGCTCCATGAACAGCTCTATGGGTGGAGCTGTAGCCGTTTTGATAAATCGTTTGGCAAAACAGCTTTACATATAGTTTTTCTTAAAATATGCTCTCAGAGAACGCCATGTAGAATGAGGTGAAGCCGAGAGAAGCCACTATTTTTTTCTCCTTCCCACCCCAAAGCTTTGTGAGAGCACGTTTTTAGGGGCTTCATCGGTGAAGCCGTTTTATTTTACCCCGTTTGACAGAAAACGGCTCTAAGCGGCTCCTGAAGTCGCTAGAGAAGCCCTACCAAATGAGGCCTTAGTCACCCCAAAGTACATTTTCTGGCTCTCTGTTTGTCCTCAACTCGAGCTCACCAACTATATATACGTGCTGGCCGCGTCGTCACGCCGTGAGGACAGAAAGAGAAGAGGAAGCCGGGCGCGCGCAGGCGCGGCACCGAACACGACGAGGCGCGGCGGCATGGGCAACAGCCTGCGGTGCTGCCTGGCGTGCGTGCTGCCGTGCGGCGCGCTGGACCTGGTGCGGATCGTGCACCTCAGCGGCCGCGTCGACGAGTACGGCCGCGCCGTGTCGGCCGGGGAGGTGCTGGCGGCGCACCCCAACCACGTGCTCAGCAGGCCCTGCTCGTCGCCGCAGGGGGTGGTGCGCAGGATCCTCATCGTGTCGCCGGACTCGGAGCTGGAGCGCGGGGAGATCTACTTCCTCATCCCGGCCGCGTCCGTGCCCGACGCCAAGAAGGCCGCCGCCGGCGGTGCTGGCACGGCGAGCCGGCACGTGCGCAGCAAGTCGGAAGGCAGCGTCGTCGCTGCAGTGACCGACCGGCAGCTGGGGCTCGGCGCCGAGTCGCCGCCGGAGAAGGAGGCGCCCGCGCCCGCCGCCAAGAAGAAGCAACAGCACAAGAGGGCGGCGGCGCAGCAGCATCGGCGGCGCATGAGCACCGGCAGCCACGCCGCGCCGTGGCAGCCGCACCTCGCCTGCATCGCCGAGGACCTCTGAGTGGCTGCCGCCTGTTGGCTTGACCTTGGCTCGCACCCGTGTGATGCTGGCATGCCGCCATCGATCCATCGATTCCCCTTTCTTTCTCGTCTAGTTCTCTGCGTCGTAAATACTCCCGTTTCTCGTCCACGATCCATTCCCTTTCCTTGCAAGTGTAAATTCGGCCGTCGCGTGTGATCTTCCTGTATCGATTTTTGAGCGTCTTTTGTAACTTTGCATCAATTCAAACCGAAATTTGTACATAAATCTCTTCTACAGATTTATACGAATGCGTCGTTTTCGTTGGCGACATTTTTCTCTCGCTAGAACGAAAAGAAAAGAGGATCCACCACCGATCTCGATCATAGCACCGCACTGCGGGTGCAGGGAATAATCAATAATGTTAGTTCGAGCAACCTCTGAGATTCCGCGCAATGATTTTGGACGCTAATCGGTGAAGACACGCATCATTCAGCCTGTTTGCACGTGGATTTCAGTCAGGGTTTATTATCCGGTCAATATTATTTTTCTCTCCCAACTTATCAGTCTAAAAATCAAAGAACAGGCCGATTAGCGCCAAAGACGGGCTGTTGCTTACTTGACGAATCTTATACAAAGATTACTTTATGATCTTGACCAAAATCCACATCAATCAAGCTGTTTCTCCACCAAAAATATTGAATTTTAAATATTGTCCTCTACCGGGTTGTTGACTTGCTGTTGAGCAGAAGACCAGATGCTGGAACCCGTAGGATGGTTGGCCTGAGCTCGGCCTGTAGACTTCATTGGGCCGGGCTGGAGTCGTCTCTAGCACCGTAGCTAACACGAGATGGGCCTGTAGTGCTTCGACTTTCGCGTCAAGTGGACTCGGCCCACTTGGAATCGTACTGCATAGCGAGTCGGAGCGGAAGCGAAGGGCCTGGCCGTGACGCGATCCTTTGCGCGGCGAGAGTGGGGGGAAGCGAAGGGCCTGGACGAGCTGCGGTCCTTTGCGTGACGAATCCGGACGGAAGCGAAGGGCCTGGCCGAGCAGCGGTCTGGTGCGTGGCGAGTCTGGGCGCTGCCAGAGAGACGAGCATGGCGACGCAGAAGGGCAAGGAGAAGACGGAGGGCCTGGATGATGGTGCTCCCGAACCAACTCTGGAGGAGCGTTTGGAGGGCTTGAACCTGCAGGGTGTAGAGGAGGAAGATTTGGACTTCTTGGAGGAGTTCGAGGAACTAATCAAGGATGTCCGTTGGTTCGCCTGTTTAGGGTTTATACGACGAAACCGTTTAGCCATGCGGCTCTATTCAGTGCGATGAGGAACGCCTGGGCGGCGGCAAAGGAGGTCACTTTCAAGGTGATGGCACTGAATCTCTTTCTGGTCCAACTACACTGCCTTGGTGACTGGACGAGGGTAATGGATGGAAGTCCATGGCTGTTTCGAGGAGCGGCGGTGGTGATTGAAGAGTATGATGGCTTCTCAAACGTGAATAACTATAAGCTGGATAAAATCCCAATCTAGACATGCATCCAAGGTGTCCCTGAGGGGTTGATGAAGAAGAGGGAATTGGCGGAGAAAGTAGCGAAGAAGGTGGGTGACTTAATCACGGTGGTAGTGAACAAAGGGAAGATCAACCCGACTCCTTATCTACGGGCTAGGGTCTGGCTTGAGCTGAGCAAGCCGCTGGTGCGTGTGGTTCCCATCACTTTAAAGAAAAGAATGATGTACTTAGTGTAGTATGAGAAGCTCCCGGGGTTCTGCTTCCATTGTGGCAAGATGGGGCACGAAGTCACGGAGTGTGTGGAGATGGAGTTCATCGCAGGGACAAATACGAATGGAGGGACTAGCTACGAGTCTCTTTTGCTCTTTCAGTCCTTGGAAGGTGTCGATGGGGAACCCTATGGGCCCCCATAGACCATACTGTAGTGAGGTAGGCCTTGGTAACAAGGCCTACAACCCAATCGCCAAGAAGAACGCGGAGCAAAGCAACGTGCAAAACCGAAACTCCAACGCAAACTATACAAGGAAAGGCGCCTGAAGCGTAGCTTAGGACTCTGACCATGTATCCGAATAGGACGCAAACAACGCCTCTCAGCGCCTGGACTATAAAGGGCTGGTGAGGGTACCCATTGTAAGAAGAGAACGCATACCCGATACTCAAAGCAATACAACGCGAACAGGCTAACGCCAAAACTGGACGTAAGGTTATTACTCGACCAAGTCGAGGGCCTGAACCAGTATAAATCGTGAGTCTCTTTGCGTAACCACCGAATTCCGCTATTCGTCGAAGCCCGAACAACTGTCCCAGGTACCTCCGTGGTAGGCTATCGGTGGTAAAACATCGACAGCTGGCGCGCCAGGTAGGGGCTTTCGACGAATTTTTTCTCGAGAGTTCGGCGGACCTCAACCTCAAGATGACCTTTTCGGCGGGAACAACCTTTATCTTCGGATCCTGGATCTGCAAGGCTGACGGCGACGGCAAGCTTCGTACCCGTCTCCGAGAAGAAAAAGAATTCGATGACGAAGTTCAATATAAACTTGCTGAGAAGATGACGAAACTCTCAACTTCGAATACAACTCGGAATAAGGAAGAAAGCGGATACGAAACCGACTCTGAAAAAGAGATACAACCCGATCCCAAGACAATCTTCACGGCACAAGAGCCAAGCCTAATTGGACTCGGAGACACAACAACGATCGCGAAGGGATACGACCCGTACAACTCAAAGAAGAACTTGGGAACTTACGGACTGCGCAACGCGGCATCAGTCTATCAATACTTTACCCAAAATAAGATGAACTCAGCAAGAAGAATACTCCTAGAGAGAGCACAAGAAGGGATGATCATGACAGTGACCCCACAAGATTGTGTGGTGCATTGACCAGGTTCTTTCACCTCAAGCAAAGCCCAGACTGGCACGCGCGTTGAAGAACTACCTTATCAAGAGGGAAAAGAACTCGGATCCAGTTCAGAAGCTACAGACGGCTCAACCAAACGAAGGATGGAATACCGTATAAGAAGAGCTCGGAAGAGGTATACTATATACATGGCAGAGCAGTTGAACAACCTTTGGAACCACCACAGATACCAGATATAAAATCTTCAGACGAATCAGAAGGCAACATCTCGCCAGATGAGAAAAGCGACAGCAACGAAAATGATGAGCAAAAACTAGCAAGGCTAAAGAAGAACAAATTGAAAGCTGGAAGGAGGAACCGGGCTAAACAAAGGAAGCAAGTCTGGAATAAATACAAAGCGGAGCTAACGGAATACAACAGAAAGAAGGCGGAAAAAGAAGCCATAAAAAATACAAAAAGGGAAAGAATTGAAGAATTAACAAAGGAGTTGTACACCCTCACGAGTAACGGGAAAGCAAAGGAAGACCAGAAGAAAGAAGTCGGGGGATCAGAAAAACAACCCGACGAAGAAATTCCACAGGAGCCACAAAGGGAGCAGTCACCCAAAAAATCGATTTTTCAAAGGATAGGACCAGTAGAAAGTGTTGATATCAATGGAAGGAAGGAACACTACTCAAAGCAACAAGAAAAAGACAAACTAGAATTGAGCCAACGCTACCAAGAAATATCAAGAAGATTTGACAAAGAAGATGACTACGGAGAGTCTGAGTTAAAAGAAGACAGGTCTTATTATAGAAGGGCAAGATCGCCAGATTACGGAAGAACGGAACCATACGACAGATTCCCTTGTTTCATAGGAAGACAACAAACTTTAAAGCTACCGCACAAGTTTAAACCAGCAAATCATTCCAAGTATGATGGCAAAGTCGAACCAAGACAATGGCTAAGGATTTACTCCCAATCTATTGAATTAGCTGGAGGAGACAACGACATCAAGGCTCTATTCTTCCCAATGGCCCTCGAAGCAATGCCGCTATAATGGTTTGACAAATTGAGGCCAAGATCAATCAGGTATTGGGAAGACTTGCAAGAAGCTTTCTGCAACAACTTCGCAGGCATTATTACCCATCCAATGACTGCAGCCGAATTGAAAGGAGTAAAGCAAAGAAGAGGAGAAAGTCTAAGGGAATACTATAGGAGATTTGGAGAATTCAGGGCTCAAGTCCACGACATTACTGATAGGGAGGTGATAGAGGCCTTTGCAGAAGGAATCTGGGCAAACTGGCAATACAAGGACTATTTCAATGAGAACCCAAGAACAAATGAAGACTTTAAGAGGGTTGTTGAGAAGCTAATTTCGTCAGAAGAAAGAACTCGGCACAGATTTGCTAGGGACAACCCAGAGAATAGAAGACCCGATTACAGACAGCAAGACAAAAGACCAAAGCAGGACAATATGGTGGCAACCATAGACAACAAAAGAAGATACAATGGCAACGGCAATGATAGCAATGGTAGCAATCACAATGGCAACTACAACAATAGCAACAACCGTAACAACAGCGGTTACAACAGTAATAGCAACTATCAGAGTAACAACTACCGAGGAAGAGTGCCGGAAAACATAGAAAACATGCCGTGTCACATACACCCAGGGGCCAAACACAAGTTAGTTGAATGCAGCACTTTTCAGGGACAATTCATGAAGAGAGAAAATAAGAATCAAAACAACTCGAAGCCAAAGCAAGAAGAATCCAAGAAGGAGGAAAAGAGAGCTGAAGGAGATTATCAAGAACCCCAACGCCAATTAGCGGTGATATTTTCAGGTGTTCCTAACACACGAAGCAAAAGACAAGAGAATCTAGCTCACAGAGCCATCATGGCAGCTGAATCACCCATCCCAAGATATCTAGATTGGTCAGAGTACCCCATCCACTTCACAAGAGAAGACCAATGGACCAATGCAGCAAACGCAGGATGCTACCCGCTGGTACTGGGTCCGACTATCGTAGGAGTAGCAGTAACTAAAGTACTCATCGATGGAGGAGCTGGGCTTAATATAATTTTTGCAGATACTCTCAAAAGGATGATTCTGGATTGTGAAGGTCTAATGACACCCACAAGCACACCATTCTATGGAATAGTACCCCGCAGAGCAGCTATGCCCCTCGGACAGATAACCCTACCTGTCACCTTTGGCACACCAGACAAATACCGAACGGAATTCATCAAATTCAAAGTTGCAGACTTTGAATCATGCTACCACGCAATACTTGGGAGACCAGCTTTAACAAAATACATGGCAGTACCACATTATCCATACCTACTACTCAAGATGCCAACAACAAAGGGCGTATTATCATTGAAAGGAGATCTAAAGAAAGCACACGATTGCGACGTACAAGCAGTACAAATATCCGAAAGATTATAAGATATAAAGGAAGGAAAGAAGATTGCAATGCTGGCCAACGAAATGAACCCAGATGAGATTAAGATACCGGCTAAGAAGCCAAGCAACTTCGCACCACCAAAAGAAGCCACTACCAAGACTATTGACCTACTGACTGGTGATCCGGAGAAGACGGCAATCATTAGTGCAAATCTCGACCCCAAATAGGAACTCGCGCTCACCAACTTTCTTCGGGACAACAAAGATATTTTCGCTTGGAAGCCAGCAGACATGCCAGGGGTCCCAAGGGAGTTGGCTGAGCACATAATTGATGTGAACAAAGGGTCCAAACCCGTTAAGCAGAAGTTACGAAGATTCGCTCCAGATAGAAAAGCAGCAATCAAATAAGAGATCACCAAGCTTATGGCAGCAGGATTCATCAGAGAAATAATCAACCCGGATTGGCTTGCCAACCTGGTCCTAGTAGAGAAGAAGAATTCAAAAGAATGGCGCATGTGCATCGATTACACAGACCTCAACAAACATTGTTCAAAAGATCCATATGTCCCACCAAGGATTGATCAAATCATCGACTCGACAGCAGGATCAGCTCTGTTATCCTTTCTAGATTGATATTCAGGCTATCATCAAATATCCTTAAGAGAAGAAGACCAAAGCAAGACTTCATTCATTACACCCTTTGGGGCATATTGCTATAAATCAATGCCTTTTGGGCTAAAAAATACAGGGGCAACATATCAAAGAGCAATTCAAACTTGCTTGGGGAGTCAAGTGGGAAGAAATGCAGAAGCATACATTGATGATGTAGTAATCAAGACAAAAGAACCCGGATAATTGATAGAAGACCTCGAGGAGACTTTCAAGAATCTAAAAGCACGGAAGTGGAAGCTAAACCCCACAAAGTGTGTTTTTGGGGTACCATCAGGACAACTACTCGGGTTTCTAGTCAGTAACCGAGGAATTGAAGCAAGTACAAAGCAGGTTAAAGCCATCATGGATATGAAACCTCCAAAGAAAGTTAAAGACATACAGAAGCTTACAGGATGCATGGCAGCACTCAACAGATTCATCTCCCGACTAGGAGAAAAAGGGCTACCTTTCTTCAAATTATTGAAAAAGGCAGGAAATTTTGAATGGACAGAAGAGGCAGAAGAAGCATTTCAAAAGTTAAAAGAATACTTGGCATCATCATCAGTAATGACACCACCAAAAGACAAAGAGGACATGATGCTATACATTACAGCAACCAAGAATGTTGTCAGCACAGCAATTGTGGTTGAGAGAGAAGAACCCAGACACACATACAAAATCCAAAGACCAGTCTATTACATAAGCGAAGTACTAACAGAATCAAAAGTGAGATACCCACACGTGCAAAAACTACTTTATGCAGTGTTGATATCATCAAGAAAGCTGAGACATTATTTCTATGAACACAAGATTACAGTGATAACCAATTTTTCACTTCAAGACATTCTATGAAACAAAGATGCAACATGTCTGATATCAAAATGGGCAGTAGAACTCGGTACTCTCAACCTAGACTTCAAACCAAGAACAACAATCAAATCTCAAGCATTATCCGACTTCATTGCTGAATGGACAGAAATCAGTCAAAAAGAACCCGAACCAATACTTGATCATTGGAAAATGTATTTTGACGGTTCCCTAAAGTTAGGAGGAGCTGGAGCAAGAGTACTATTCATATCACCGTAAAGCGATAGTTAAAATATGTGCTACAAATACTTTGGCAGGCAACTAACAATGAGGCGAAATCTGAAGCATTAATACACGGTCTAAGAGTTGCAAGCTCGCTTGGGATCAAAAGACTACTTGTCTACGGTGATTCAAATTGTAGTAATCAATCAAGTCAACAAGGATTGGGATTGTACAAAAGATAATATGGATGCGTCTTGTGCGGAAAGTCGAAAATTGGAGAAAATTTTCCAAGGGCTCAAAATCCATCATGTACTAAGAGATTCCAACGTTACGCGAGGATGTGCTAGCCAAATTAGGATCGAGAGAGCAAAAGTACTACCCGGTATATTTGTGGAAGAACTCACACCCCATCCATCAAACAATTGAAACACGAAAAAAAAGAAGGAGACAACAGATCCAATAGAAATAGATCAAGCGTAAGAACCGCACTACCAAGACAAATCATGGTCATACAAAGCGATTGGAGACAAACATACATTGATTTTATCAAAGAGAAGAAACTACTCGAAGACAAAGCGAATAAACTCGGGTTATGCGAAGAAGCAAAAACTACGTTACGGTGGGAGATAAACTATACAAAAGAGCAAAGATCATCGTGAGAGTCTTGCTTAAATGTGTTCCGACAGATAAAGGAAAGAAAATCTTGGACGAAATCCACTCGATGATCTTTGTGGAAATCATGCGACCTCTAGGACACTAGTCGGCAAAGCATTCGAAACCGGTTTCTATTGGCCAACAAAGACTCAAAGATGCGAAAGAGCTCGTCGAAACATGCAAGAATTGCCAAATGTTTGCTAGGCAATCACATGTGCCGGCTCACAACTTAATATGCATACTGGTGGCTTGGCGTTCTCATCTTTGAAATGGGATCAAGTCGGACCACTCAAAAAGCAAAAGGAGGCTTCAATACATATTTGTGGCAATCGACAAATTTACAAAGTGGATTGAATACAAACCTTTGGTCAAATACAGTGCAGAAAAGGCAGTGGAATTCATATAAGACATCATGCATAGGTTCGGCATGCCCAACAGAATAATCACAGATCTTGGTTCACCATTTACGGCAAGAGAATTCTAATACTGGGCAAGAGATTGTGGGATAGAAATTGACTTTGCATCAGTAGCACACCCGCAGGCCAATGGACAAGTCGAAAGAGCAAATGGAGTCATATTACAAGGTTTAAAACCAAGATTATATGAAGATTTGAAAGATTATGGTGGAAAATGGATCGACGAATTACCAAAAGTAGTATGGGGTCTAAGAACCCAGATCAATGAAAAAACTGGATACTCATCGTTCTTTTTGGTCTATGGATCGAGGCGATACTACCAAATTAATTTAATATGGCTATCTCCAAGAACGAGAACAATATGAAGAAGGCGAAGCAGAAGAAACAAGGCGGTTAGAAATTGATTCAATAGAAGAAATAAGAGACAGTGCAATCATATAAAATGCAAGATATCAGCAAGGGTTACGAAGACATTATGACAAAAGTACTCAACCCCGATCACTAAAGCCAGGGGACTCAGTACTACGACTAATCCAGAAGAAAGATGGACGACACAAACTACTCAGTCCATGGGAAGGACCCTTCATCATGAAGACGACAAACAGACCCGACACATACGAGTTGATGACTCGGATGAAATACATACAAAAGAACACTTGGCATATCAGCTAGCTCAAAAGATTCTACAATTAAGTACAATAGATTGTACTCAAGTTTCAAGAGAAATAAAACAGAGATTATTCAAGAAGAACAGCTTCAAATATGAGCCATGTCCAACGGACAGAACCAACCCGTAATTAGGTTGGGGAAAAAGGGGCTTCCCTATTAACAGCCAACCCAAAAACGGTTGCGCTACATGGACAATCTTGTCACTCAACCATATGGAGATGGTCTGACTGACGGCCAACGGCCAAATAGCTTCTTGGGTAAGGAGATCCAAGCTAGCATTTGTCACTCTACCATAAAAAGATGGTACGATGACGATACATCCCATGAACGAGAACCAACCCGTGTCGGGTTGGGGAAAAGGGGCAGCCACAAAAACAGCTCAACCCGAAAGCGGTTGTTGCTATACTGGCGTAATCGCTTACCCCAAGAGCTGGTACGATTGCTTACTTACCACGCAAAAGTAACCAACCCGAAAATGGTTGTGCTATCTGGGTCCTGGTCGCCTACCCCAAGAGTGGTACGATCGAATACTTCGCCTAAGAAACACACAAGCACTCCAATAACTCGGTTGCCTACCCCAAGAGTGGTACGATCGAATACTTCGCCCAAGAAGCGGCACAAACACTCTAACAAAATCGCCTACCCCAAGAGTGGTGCGATCGATCGACTACTTCGCTCAAGAAGCGGCACAAGCACTCCAACAAATTTCGGTCGCCTACCCCAAGAGTGGTACGATCGACTACTTCGCTCAAGAAGCACAAAGACTCCAACAGCTCGGTCGCCTACCCCAAGAGTGGTACGATCGACTACTTCACCAAGAAGCGGCACAAGCACTCCAACAACTTCGGTCGCCTACCCCAAGAGTGGTACGATCGACTACTTCTTGCCAAGAAGCGGCACAAGTACTCCAACAGCTCGGTCGCCTACCCCAAGAGTGGTATGATCGACTACTTCACCCCAAAAGCGGCACAAGCACTCCAACAGCTCGGTCGCCTACCCCAAGAGTGGTACGATCGACTACTTACCCAAAAAGCACACAAGCACTCCAACAGCTCGTCGCCTACCCCAAGAGTGGTACGATCGACTACTTCGCCCAAAAAGCGGCACAAGCACTCCAACAACTCGGTCGCCTACCCCAAGAGTGGTACGATCAACTACTTTGCCCAAGAAGCGGCACAAGCACTCCAACAGCTCGGTCGCCTACCACAAGAGTGGTACGATCAACTACTTCACCTAGAGAGGGACACAAGCACTCCAACAACTCGGTCGCCTACCCCAAGAGCGGCATGATCGACTACATTGCCCAAGGAGGGGCACAAACACTCCAATAACTCTATCGTCTACCCCAAGAGTGGTACAATCGACTACTTCGCCCAAAGAGCGGCACAAACACTCCAAACACCTCGGTCGCCAACCCAAAGAGCGAAGAAACAAGCTATGGCAAAGCAGAAAAAAGCCACAAGGAAAGACAGGGCGAAACTTTTCCATATTATTCAAAGACATCTCAGAAGAAAAAGAAAGACAGGTCGAAGCCTGCTCATTTCAGTCAAAGACAAATTCAAAAGCAGGGCAAAGCCTGATCATATTTTCAGAGACAAGTATATATTACAAGAAACCACAAGTTCATTACACAAAACATCTAAGGAGCTGGAGGCACAGCAGGAAGCACATCCATCTGTTCCAAGATTCGATCTGTAAGACCACCAAGCTCCACCTTCGCCTCATCCCATCGCTGCGCAAACTCTGTAGTCACGGAAGGATCTACAATCTGCTGAAGCGGAGCATCAGGAGTGGCAAACCGGATGAAGGATATAACATTGTTTACACAATGGTAAAAACCACCCTTGATAAACTCAAAAAATCGAGTTGACAACACCGGGATAATGCCTCTCAACCCTTGAGCAAAGTCCTCCTGGCGACAAACAACAGCAATAATAGGCTTCACAGCTTCATAAAGAGCCCGAAATTGATCTTGGGCACCTGTCAGCTTAGTTTGGAGAGCCCGGAATTGATCATGGGCAACTGCTAACTTCTCCTGCAAATCTTGCACTGACTTCAAAGCTTGAACAAGGTCACGGTCAGCTCCAGATCTAATCAGCTTGGCCTGAGCAAATAAATCTTGGGCCTCTTTCAATTTGATATCAGAAGAAGAACTTACAGACTCGGCTTGATTTTGAGAAGTACGGAGGGTATTGACCATCTCCTCTCGTTCTTTCTGCCAACTCTCCTTATCCTTAACAAGAGTTGAAAAGAAAGCAGACAAAGAACTCAAAGAAAGAAAGAAAAAACAAGGCAGAAAAAGCAAGTATGCAAAGAAAGAAGAACCCACCAGTTTTTTCTTTCTTCAACGCGGAGACCTCATTCTGAGCAGCAGTAACAGCCTGCAAAGATGAGTCGCGCACCTTCTTAGCCTCAAGCACCTTAGCATTGAGGATGGACTCCATCAGAGCACGCTGCGCCTTCTCATAAGTCAGGACAACTTCAGTCCGAGCCAGCTCATCTTCCTTTCTTTTCAAATTAGCTTCAGCAATGGCAGTAAATTGCGCCTCATGAGGACCGAACAAGACATTCTGATCTTGAAATAAAGACGCAAAGCAAAAATATGTGAGACAATGACGAAAAAAACCAATATCGAAAGTTAAAAAGAACTCGAATACCTTGAGTTTGGCGCCATACGCCGCCGAGAAATTCTCCACAAAGAAACCAACTCAAACAAATTACTCAACACGACCGAGTTGGACCAACTCCTCCCCACCCCGAGTTAACAGGAGAGTACTTGGAGTAGAAGTCAAAGGTCGGCGGCACTAGAAGTACCAAAGAAAGATCCACAAAGACAACAGATTTAAGGATTATTATCACCGGCTCCCCATTCACCGCATCCTCCCGAAAGCAATTGCTTGAGGTTGTCCAACAGGACAACCCGTCGGGTAGAATAGGAGCAGGAAAAGGGTTGCCTAAGTTCACTTCAACTCGGTGCTCCATTGGAGGAGACACCGAGTTCAATAGCCTCCTCCTCAACACGCGGAGCGAGAGAGGCAATCGTGGAAGAAAAACTACAAATAAAACAACCCATCGACGTAAAAAAAAAAAAACCAAGAAAGCAAGCATAAACGGAAAATAACTTACCAAAGAAAAAATCTTGTAGAGGTCCACCAAATCAAGAGTCGGGGAAGAAGAAGTATCCTCCAAGGCCTACATTCAAAAAAAAGAGCTTGAGCGATCAGAGACAAAAGCAAAATGGCGAATCGAAGACAAGATAAATATACTTACTTGATAACCTTCTTAAAGTTTCCACCACCTGAGAAGCCAAGATTCGGGAGAGGCACATCGAACAAATCATCCTCAACCACCTCAAAGGAGGGATTGGGAGGCCTCGAGGGATGTAAGCGATACAATGTCACACGGAAGGGCACAAGGTGCTGGTTTCTGACTATAATGAAAAAAGCAATTCAGTTATTTAGGAAAAGAGCAAAAAGACAAGCACAAGAAAATTTACAGCGGAAGACTTACGGTCGAGTGATCAAGGGGACCTCATCCTTAATCTCCACCTCGCTCAAGACAACAGACCGGCCTTCTATCAAGACAACAAAAGCTGGGATCAGTAAAACAAAGCAAACCAAAAGACAGAGGCAAAAACAACACATGAGAAAGCACAAGCTCACCTACGAGAACATTACCTATTGAGGCAATCTGATGAATTGAACGTTGCCTCTTGGGTAAAATATGCTTAGCAGCAACCTCTGACTTCCGCTTCCTAGATGACAAGATATATTGAGCAATTCGAGGATCAGGAACATACTCAACGTAGGAGTGGTGACCTTCAAACAAGCCAAGAATCAACCCTGACAGAAGAAGAACTCCCCAGAAGGCAAGAACTACCACAGACCCGGCCATAAAGATCATCATCTTCATCTCCTTCTTCAAGGGCTCTTCAACAACAAATTTCGCCACCACCAAAGAATGACTATCTTAAGCTTAAAAGCCCCACCAAAACCACGCAAGAGAAGAAGAAAGAAGTTAAAAACAGAATACGAATTACAAAAACCCAAAAGAACTCGGAGGAGATTACCACTTACCTCAGGAGGATGAGCAGCATCATACTCTTCAACACGAGCAGGCATCACAGAGACCCCACCTAGAATACGCCCCAAGCGTTCAAGAATGACCTCTTCATGCAACTCGACATCAGGAACAAGTCGGGAAGGATCTGAGGGCCTAGTATATTCAAAGCCGTAATGCACCCTTTGCATAAGAGGTTGCACCCGACGACGCAAGAAACTAGCAACTATACAATTGCCACTTAAGCTTGCCTGTTTAAGCACTGCAACTCGAGCGAGTACAGGCTTTAGAGTAGCACGCTCAGCAGAAGAGATTTTATCTTTTCAAATAGAGAGGGGAACGGGAAGAACAGAAAGATCATGAGAAAAGAAAAGAGCAGATTTTGAAATATAAAACCACTTCTCCGCCTAATTCTTGACAGAATCAGAAAGGGTAAGAGAAGGGAAAGAAACTCCCTGACGGGATTGGATAAGGCAGCAGCCAAGAAAAGGAGTATTATTTCCGTCTGACAAACGCACACGGAAAAAATGACGAAAAAGAAGAAGATTTGGAGGAATTCCAACGAAACTTCGCAAAAATGCACGAAGGTAGAAAGAAAAAGAACCCCGTTAGGGGTAAGATGATGGATTTGAGTCCCATAGGATCCAAGAAACTCAAACAAGAAATCGGACGGGGGATAACAGAGCCCCACCCACACAAAAGGAACAAAAAGAACAGATTGATTCGGAGTGAGAGAAGGGACATCGTGCTCACCAGGACCAGAGAAATTAGAGAGACATTTCTCCTGAAGAAGGCCATGAGCAACAAGCAGATCCAACTCCACCTCCGAAGTCGACGGCTTGGGGAGTTGCCTCTGCATTTTCCGCATCGCAACAAATTCGGTGTTCTCGATCACCTTGAGCGACGCCTCCTCGTCGACAGATTTGCCCTTATTCTTGCTCTTGTTCTTCGCCACCATCTCAGAAAAACAAAGACAAGATTTGGACGGAAATAGCAGGAGATCGAAGGCACAACGGAGCTAGGGTTTTGGCTGAAATTGGGGAATTTTTTACTGCAAAGGCAAGTTAAGCCAACAGTAACAGAGCAGTTATCTTTATACAAGAAAAATATGTGGCCCATGAGGCCCAAAATCACGTGGATTGCCCGAAGAGGCCCTTCAAAGTTACCGTTCCACAATTACCGTGCACACAAAATGAAAAGGCAATGGTCCGTTCAGACTATAACGGATACATGACGAATTAACACATTCACAAGGAGGCAACCAGGAAAGAAGGATGCAACAAGTCAGTCATGACAAAACACCACAGTACAAACATACAAAAGAGCTCAGCCACATCAATAAACAACTCGGTCACAAAGCAGAAAGGAATATTTTTTCATTTCATCAAAGGTACATTAAGATTACAACAGAATACAAGATCTGATGAATTCGACGAAGAAAGCAAAGGAAATCATTCAGCACGAGGTTGCAACCCTCGAACAAAGATTCGATATTACCAGGCAGGATAAAACAACTCGAACGTACTTTTCTCCAAAGGAAGGGCGCACATCCAAGATTGCTATAGGTGACAGAGAAGGCACCCACAAGTCATCCAAGATTGACAACGACAACCACGTCAATATGGAAGAACCCGGCACCATCTCTCAACACGTGCTGATATGTATTGGACTGAACCTAAATGGCACAGCAGAAGACTGAATAATGGCTGATCTATAATGGACTATCGAAGAACAAGCCGGAACACGCGCCAATCATCACTGTAAGAAGAACAAAAAAGAAAGGGCAGGCACTGGAAGATGAGGCAACGCAACATGCATCACTCACATCACAAGTCCTACACCATTTTCCTCAATATCCCTTACAGCTAAATACCACCTCGAGACTAGCCTGCTACTAGTCTCTATCACAAGACCTACACCATTTACTAGCAGAAGAAAACAGAAGAAAGAGAATAGGCCCGGGGGCTCGTCGAGCTCCCAAACTATAATATCCATGACTACAAAAAGAAAAAGAAGAAACTGCACAGCAGGGTATCAGCAACAGGCCATATTTATAGCACAACTCAGATGCACATATGCCAAACTCATGGAAGAAAAAAGAACTCCAAAAGGACAACCATGTGAACCACTGCAGAGCCAGGACTTCAGTAAAAAATCAGATGTGACTAGACCATCACGAAGGAACAGTACATACCCAGAACAACCACAGCACAAGATAAAGCATATCTAAGAAAATATTCCACATCAGCAATACAACTCGTGAAGACACATTGAATTCTCCAACAACCAGAATGACAGCAGCAATAAGCAGCTGAATAAACAACTCGGAGACGTGCGAAGGATCACATACACAATTACAGTGTCAAAGGATTACAGTTGAAAAAGAACTCGGACGGAGAAAAATTATAAATCTCATTGATCGAAGACAAATACAAAGGTTACAGACGGCCAAACAGGACCTGATAAACTCAGACATAAGATAGAGACAAGATTCTTAAATATTGCAACAAGGAACCTAGTGGCGGCAGCAGCGACAGCTCGGACGCAGAAGAACATATAGAGCAGCATGATCATTACCAACCAAGCATAAGCCCGGGGGCTGCTCAACCTCACACACCAGCATATTTACGAATGAAGAAAGAATTGAAGAAGAACATTCCTACTCAAGGCAGAACCACAACCAACAAAGAAGGTATTTATAGCAAACCAGAGGTAAACAAGGCTAAAGATCACAAGAAAGAGAGAGGAAAAGAACAAAAGAGCAAAGCAACAAAGGCGAATAGTGTCCAAAAGCAAGATTCCTGACAAAAAGTAAAAGAAGACGCTCACTCATGGCTATACAAAACCCATCCATGACCAGTAAAAGACAAAGACCAGAGGAGTACAAATCAAGACCATTCTTCCGGCTTCTTTTCAACAGAAAAGAACCCGGAGAAGGCTCGGGGGTTGCAAGTACCTACCACAGAAAAACATATTTTCAAATTTTTTGACCCTCCAGCTTTTTTGTACCAAAAAAAAACAAGAGGCTCGAGGGCTACACTCAATGAGTGCAATTTTTGCAAAATTGCACTTGCTGCACTCAAAGGAAAAAGAACCCGGAGGACATCAAGCAAAAGTGCACATCAGCCAAAAGAAGAATCAAAGAAGACCATCTCAAGATTTCACTTCAAGAAGGACCCGGATCAAGACTACAACAACTCGGCCCTTAAATCTCAATCATGAAATGCTCGGGGGCTTGTTGATGGGGAACCCTATGGGCCCCCCATAGACCATACTGTAGGGAGGTAGGCCTTGGTAACAAGGCCTACAACCCAATTGCCAAGAAGAACGCGGAGCAAACCAACGTGCAAAACCGAAACTCCAACGCAAACTATACAAGGAAAGGCGCCTGAAGCATAGTTTAGGACTCTGACCTTATATCTGAATAGGACGCAAACAACGCCTCTCAGCGCTTGGACTATAAAGGGCTGGTGAGGGTACCCATTGTAAGAAGAGAACGCATACCCGATACTCAAAGCAATACAACGCGAACAGGCTAACGCCAAAACTGGACGTAAGGTTATTACTCGACCAAGTCAAGGGCCTGAACCAGTATAAATCGTGAGTCTCTTTGCGTAACTGCCGAATTCCACTATTCGCCGAAGCCCGAACAACTGTCCCGGGTACCCCCGTGGCAAGCTATCGGTGGTAAAACATCGATAGAAGGGAGGAGCTGAGACCTGAGAGGTGGAAGAGGATGTCGTCGTGGGAGAGGTGGCCGAGGAGTAGAGCGTGGTGAGTGGACAGAAGAGGAGGGCGGGGATATGGATATATCTCATGAGGAGGAGGAGGACCTTGATGGAGTGATAATTGGATTCCAGGTAGTCACAATATGAAGGTCCTAACACCAAGAGGAAACACTTCGGACTCAAATAAGGTGGAGGAACTTATTAATCCGATTGATGGAAGGTGCAATGTAGAGCTGATTAGGTCCTTATTTTGGCCGATAGATGTTGCCAGGATCTTACAAAGTCCAATTTATAGTGGCCGGGAGGATTTAGTGGCCTGGCATTTCAATCGGAATGGATTATTCATAGTCAAATCAGCATATCATTGTCAATGGACATCCAAATTCGGGTCTAGGCCTATTGCATCATCGGCAGGAGGGTCGGGCTCGAATTCGGTGTGGAAGAAACTCTAGAAGCTTTCCATTCCTAGCATGGTGAAAATTTTTGCATGGCGTGCACTAGAGTTTGCTTCGGGAGTTCAGTGTGGGTCATCTAGTAGTGGATCCAGTGGGTGAGTTCTTTAGTAATTGAATCACATAGACCTAGAGTTTGCTTCGGGAGTAGGAGACAGAGAGAGAGAGAGAGAGGGAGATGTAGGAGCATCTGACCGTCGGAGGAGCTCCCTACCTTTGTTGGTTCATCGGTGAAGATCTACGCACGGACAGCGACGTTTGGTGTAGCTGTGGAGACCGGTGGTGGTGGAGGCAGTGGCGCTTCCCGTCGCTGGCAGTGCCACCCTCTAGATCGGATTAGGGTTAGGACAGTGGGGCTATGGCGGCGGTGAACCTTGTGTCCGGAGCCGTTTGCCCCACCTCCTCTTTATAGGCACTGTGCGACGGGGGCCCACCAACCACTAGATGGTTGGACGTCCCCGATCAGGACGCTGTCAAGGGGTCTGTCTCGACCGTTGGGTCAAGACGGATGAGATCAATTCTAACATTCTCCCCCTTGATCTCAACTCATACTTTAACTTTAAACTTTGACTTTAATCCATTTCACTTTTATTTGTTCCATCACGGATTAGTGCATAGAGCATGCTTCATCGTCACGGTCAATCACCGATAGACTTAACAGCTACAATACACATCTCTGTTCTGAAACAGATTCTTTAACTTTTGGGCCCTTTATTGTCCGAAAATCATAGGCTATACCATAAACCCATGTCGACTGTTGTAAGGTCGAGATGGCGGACTAGAGGGGGGGTGAATAGTCTTTTCTAAAATTAATCGCGTCGGCTAACCGATATAAATGCGGAATTAAAACAATCGGTCTAGCCAAGACTACACCCCTCTATATATGTTCACTAGCACCTTGCAAAGATACTAATAAAGCAACTAAGGTGTCGGGCTAGCTAGAGCTCTCCTAAACAATTCTAGGAGCAAGGTCACACAAACCTATGCCACTAGTACTTTAAGTAACAAGGGAGCTCCTACACATGCTAGTAAGCAAAAGCACAAAGCTAACTAAGCTCACTAGCAATGCTCAATAACAAGGCAACCAATGCCTAATTAGAGAGCGCAAATACTTAGCTACACAAACTAAGCAATGTGACTAACAAGGTTACTAAAACCAAATTAGCCACGCAAGGGAGCTACTTCTATGCTACACGAGCAAGAAGGTAATTAGCTAGCTACACAAGCTATCTAATTATAAGAGCAACTACACAAGCTTAATATGTATAAAAGAAATTGCAAGCTTGTGTAATGGGGATGCAAACCAACGGGAGGAACAAGGTTGACACGATGATTTTTCTCCCGAGGTTCACGTGTTTGCCAACACGCTAGTCCCCGTTGTGTCGACCGCTCACTTGGTGGTTCGGCGGCTAATTAGCATCACCCGCTAAGCCCGCACGTCGGACGCCGCAAGAACCTACCCCTTGAGTGAGGGTAGCTCAATGACACGCTTTACTAAAGTTGCTCTTCGCGACTCCCGTGGGGCGAGCACAAGTACCCCTCACAAGCACTTCTCCGGAGCGCCGCACAAGCTTCTTGCGGGCTTCGACGGAGACCACCACCAAGACGTCTAGGAGGTGGCAACCTCCAAGAGTAACAAGGACCACCGGCTCACAACTCGATCACCTAGTGCCACTCGATGCAACCTCACGATGCAATCGCACTAGAATCGCTCACTCACACAATCGGATGATCGCTATCAAGTATGTGTGTGATGGAGGGCTCCCAAGCACTCACAAGCATGGACACTAAGTCCCTTTAGGTGCTCATGACCAGCCATGGCCGAGGGCCACTTCTATTTATAGCCCCAAGGGCAAAACTAGCCATTACCCCTTCACTGGGCAACGGTCGGGCCGACCGGACGCTCCAGTCATGTTGACCGGACGCTGGACCTCAGCGTCCGGTCGCCCGCAGACGGCCACGTGTCCTGATTCCAACGGTCACTTGACTTGACCGGACGCAGCAGCTTTCAACTGACCGGACGCTGAACCCCCAGCGTCTGGTCGTTTCTAGTAAGGTACCGACCTCGACCGGACGCGTCTGGTCACACTTGATCGGACGCAGCCAGCGTCCGGTCACACTCCAGCTTCTGCGTCATCGACCGTCAGCCTAACCGGACGCAGCCAGCCAGCGTCCGGTGCATTCAGATCCAGCGTCCGGTCAGTTGACCGACGCCAGCATCTTCGCGACTAACTCGTTCTCACTTCTAACTTCTTCATCCTTGCTCCAAAGAGCCAACCACAAGAACTTGCATCCGGCGCAATAGAAAATAGTCTCACCCCAACAAACACCACCTCCTTTGTAAATGTGCCAACACCACCCAGTGTACACCATCATGTGTATGTGTGTTAGCATTTTCACAATCATTTCCCAAAGGATGTTAGCCACTCAACTTGCCACGCCACTCGATCCTAGCGACAATGCAAAGTTAGATCACTCGAGTGGCACTAGATGACCGATATGCAAACAAGTTTGCCCCTCTTGATAGTACGGCCATCTATCCTAAACCCGGTCATAAACTTCTCTACACACCTATGACCGGTGAAATGAAATGCCCTAGGTTATACCTTTGCCTTGTGCATTCCATTCCATCTCCTTCAATGTCGATGCAACACATGCACCAACACGATCAACAATGATATGATCCACTTCATATCATCACATGATCATATTGGTTCATCGATCTTGACTCTACTTGCTCTTCACCGTTGCTATCGTCCATCGGCGCCAAGTCTTGCTCAAGCTTCACCGCCACGCGGTCCATCACTCCAAAGCCTTTGACTTGCCCTTCACACTTGCAACCGGTCCATCAAGCCAAGTCTTGTCTTGATCTTCTCCACCTTGATCACATGACTCAATGTCATGTCTCATGTGCAATAAGCTCCTTCATCATCACATGTGTGAGCTTTGCAACATCTCCAAGTCATTTTCACCTCCATGGCATATGTTGCTCATACACATGTACTTGTGGACTAATCACCTGTGTATCTCACATAAACACAATTAGTCCACCTAGGTTGTCACTCAATTACCAAAACCAACAAGGACCTTTCAACTGTGTGTTCTCCAAACACACTGGGTGGTAAGCCTTTTGTACGCGGATCCGCAAGCACTTGCTTGTTACTTTTATGTTCAATACTTTCAGTATGATTTTAGACTTTCTCCTTCACAACATATAACTTTAACGTCAATGTGTTTGGCAGCACACTTGACCCGTTGTTATAGGAGCGAACTTCTTAAATGGTTATTGCTGTTGTATACCATTATTAATTTCGGGTGTAAGTTCTTTTAACCATTTCGCCTGTCCTTAAGCCTCATAACAAGCTATAACATGGGTATGCATCTTTGATGACACCATAACTGTTTCTTTGGAGCTTTTCCACAATAAAACTCCAACTGCGAGTGTTAGCTACTATGTGGGTTTCACTAAACATCTCGCCAAAATTTAACTTTTATACCCACAACTATTTGAGAGTACTTATTCTTTCTTACTCACCATGAGGCCTACAAATCTTTGCACAATTGCAAAACATTCTCAACTCCATTCCAGTGATCTATATCTGGACTGGACTTCTACCAAAAACATCCCGGATACATAAACTGTGTTAGGGTAAGTTCTTGCTTATAAGCATTCAGTAAGCTTTCAACAGCTGAAGCATATAGGACGTCCATTTGATCGATCTCACATTTATTCTTGGAACACTGAAAGTTCCGAAAACTATTACCCTTGACTATAGGAACAGGCGCAGGTTTATTCACATATATACTTTATTTCTTTAGAATCTTCTCTAAGTATACACTTGAGATAGTTCTAATACCCCTTTTCCTTTTATCTCGGTAAGTTCCAATTCCTAGAACGAATGATGCTTTACCAAGACCATTCTCAATGAAACTTAAGGACAAGAACTGCTTCTTCTCCAACAGTAGATTAACACCACTACTAGCGAGTAAGGTGCTACCCACATGCAGGATTAGGAAAATAAATTTCCCATGTTTAAACTTTGCATAAATACAATTGTCCTCTATATTCTCTTTAAAACCCAAACTTTCTTATTGTACTGTCAAACTTCAAGAACCACTGTCTTGAAGCTTGCTTTAATCCATAAATGGATTTCTTTAGGCAACATCCCTTTATGTTCTTTTTCTTCCACGACAAAACCTTTTGAGTTATACCATGTAAACTTTTCCATACAAATCCCCGTTGAGGAATGTGTCTTTACATCCTTCTGATGTAACTGTAAATCATAATGTGCCATTAATACCATTATGATTCTAAAAGAATCCTTGCATGCTCATTATAATCTATTCCTTCTCTGTATATAAATCATTTCACTACAAGTGGCGCTTTATAGCTTTCCATATTCCCTTTGGATATCTTTCTATATTCCCTTTGGAGTCACCTTTGTCTTGTAGACCCATTATAACCTACTATTTTAGCTTCATTAGGAATTTCTTCTAAGTCCCAAACATCGTTGGTATTTATCGATTTCATTTCATGTTCCTTTGCTTCTTGCCATTTAGATGAGTGAACGCCTCTCATGGCTTCTTCAAATGAGGTGGAATCACTCTCTATTTGAATTTCTTTCTTAACTTTTACTTCTTAGTCATCAGAAATATCTGATTTTCTTATTCTTTGAGACCTTCTAGGGCCTCGTGGCACTTCTTTCATATGGGGCTATTGTTACTCTTCATTGCCAAAAGACAATTGTTCTATAGCCTCCTGTATCACAAGATCCTTGTTTACTTATTCATCTTCTTTAAGAATGTCATACAACATCAACATGTATTAAGCAATTTGTTGCTCTAAAACACTGTAGTGGATATGTAATCCCACTTCTATTCAAGCTTTAGGTATCTACATACCATGCTCCCCCAGATTACTCCATCTTCTGTAAAGATGGTGTATCTACAAATTTCTAATTTTGGGTTTAATCTTTCAAAACTCGAATGGTGCTTTAAGCACCGCCTTAATAACTTTGAGACTCATCCAGTATGAATACTAGCCGACTATGCTATCTTCCTATCGGAACTGTAAAAGGTCTAGAAATTTAGCTATTTCTTTACTTTAGGGGTATCGTTATTATGACCGTCTTACTCCCTCAACGATCACACTCATCTTTTATAAATCATTTTTACCTTCAATGCATAGTATGCATTGCATTATCTGAAGTATGGGGAAGTATCTTTCTTAATTGTCTTTCTTAATTAATCTCACATTTCTCCCCCTCGAAATGTGGTATGAACTTTTCTACCACAATTTCGAAAAAAACATTCAGAACTCTTGTGAATGAGAAAACTTTGGTTACTTACTTCATCCACATGGTTACATCATGTAAACAAAATTCGTATGGGAGTACATTTTCCTCATTACACTTCAAAACTCAACATAGTCTATTATTATCAATACTTCTGCAAGTCACGCTTGCATATCATTCTTATCTTTTGATTCACATGCAACTTTCTTTTGTTCTTAAACTCAATGAGTACTTAATGACCATGACACAATCAGAGTGTACGGTCAATACTAGGATAGCATAAGAGCTATCCCAAACTTCTCTCCATGTGCGGGATACACTTAGATCACATGAGTCATCATATCTTTCTCCCACCATGCGGGATAAGTACTATGCCAAACTCTTCCGACATGCAGGATTAGTTAACATATGTACTATGCCAACTTTACCCCGCCATGTGGGTATTTTCTCAAACTTTTCCCGCCATGCGGGTACTATCACAAACTTTTCCCGCCATGCGAGATAATTCCTTTGAACGGACATAATTGCCAGGATTGGCTCGTGTTCAATCATCAAATTTAGAAATAAATCCGAATATACTTTTAACACACATGTTTAATCCAATGTTAGTCAAATTAAACATGTATATGACTTTTACAACTCTCATAAGTGAAACTTAAAAATAAATTCTTCTTCATAGAGAGTACATAAAGACATTTCTCAATGAAGACTCTCATTGATCTATCTCTTTTCTTGGATCAATATCCTAGAATGTTTTTCTTTTGAAGCCATTCTTTAAAAGAGAACACAGTCCCTTAAGCAATTGCATTCTTTATACATAACTTGCCCTTAGGCATTTTATCATCTGAGTCACAAGTACCCAGTTCATTTCTCTTACTGCCTTCAAGAATGAAAACATGGAAGTCTTTTGTCTGAAAAAAATATTCAACAATAATGCTCATTAAACTTTGAAATCTTTATGTTCTATTCTATATCACCGTTGGGCAGAAATAGAAAAAAACATCATTCTTCTACATTAATTCCACATCACCGTTGGACAGAAATGGAATTAACGTATAGAAATTCAATAATCTTGAAAACATAGATCAGCTCCTCAAAATTAAATTCTCTCGTTGGTTTGAATTTAATTAGAAGACAATCAACTTCATTGCAGCGGAAACATGAAAATATATTTCTCTAGTTTAAGAGCATTCTTTGATCTTTATCTATTCTCTAAAAATTGGTCACTTTGATGCAAAATTATCAGAGATTTAAACTTTAAACATAAAACTCATAGAATTATAATATTGTTATCATCAACGTTGATCAAAAAATAACAATACCATAATTTAACTTTAACTATCAACTCATAAATAAACTTATAATATTGTTATCATCAACGTTGGTCAGAAAATAACAATATTATAATTTATCTTAGCTATCAACCGACTATTCCTCCAATTAAAAAGTTTTCTAGTTGGTTCAAATTTTAACTGGAGGATAAACTTTTCATCATTTACTGAATAACTATAACTGATCTTCAAATTAGAAGACAATAAACCTTTAACTTTGCAGTGGAACTATGAACATAATTGTTGAATTTTACCCACGGGAAAATTCTCGTTTCCAATTTTCTTTGAACCATTTATCGCTGGAAAAATTAGAAAAAGAAAATGGCTTAAACTTTTACTGCGTTGTGGCCCAACAATCAAAATGGCCCGGCCTAAATCGGCACCCAGCCCGGCCTTGCTCCCTCGCGCGCGCGGTCTGCCACCCAGGCCGCAACGTGGGCCTAGGCCGGCAAAACACCGCGGCCACGCGCCCCGCCTAGGCCGCGATGCAGCCCGCTCAATCTCGGCCATCCGCGCGCATCCGATGGCCGAGCGCGCGTCTAGGGCGAACAAAACGCCGGGTCAGCCATGGGCGGAAAAACGCTAGCTTCATTTCCACCGTTCCCCTTCTCTCTCGCACGCCTCACGCGACAGCCGCGGCAGCCGTGGTTGCCGTTGGCGCCGGTCGGGGCGGTTGTCCTAGCCGGTGAGGAAGACACCGCCCGGAGTGGTCCCAGCGATGGCTCCCCCTTCTATTTTTCTTCCCCTCCTCCTTTCTCTCTCGTGCTGCACTCAGAGGAGCAGCAGTGGCCCAATGGCCGATCGGAGGAGGAGGCGGTGGCGGCGCCGCCGCCAGTCCCCTCGCCGGTGCACGCGCCCACCGCGAGGTGGACGCGCTGTCGTCGAGCGGTCTGGTGGTGGTGCCCTTTACCGCCGAGCCCGAGGCATGGCCACGCGGCGGCGTGACCACGACGGTCGGCGGTGTTCCACTTCCCCCACGCGGTGTCCAGTGCGACGGCAGGCGGTGGTGACGGCGCAGGGGATCCCCAGGTAGGAGAAAACCCCTTCCTATCCATCCTTTCTTTCTTGATTCGAGATCACAGTTAGGGGTAGGGTTACAATCTGTTCTTTCCCGATCCGATCCGGATCGGTCAATCTTTCTCTCTTTCTTTTCTTTCTTCTTTTCTTTGCCCTGAGATCTGGTTGCGGGTTTAGGGTTTGGATCAAGTGGTCTTGAAGCCGAGCCCCTTCCGTCTTCACCCAGCTAGGGTTAGAGTCTGTTCTTTGTTGAAACCGTGTTTCAATCTCATCCCCACTTTTCCCGTACCCGATCTAGGGTTAGGGTTCGATTTGCTTTTCTTTCCCCGATCCAGATCCACATACTAAACCTGGCTCTGGTACCATTGTTAGATAGTTTGGATCATCTAGTAGTGGATCCAGTGGGTGAGTTCTTTTCTAATTGAATCACATAGACCTAGAGTTTGCTTCGGGAGTAGGAGACAGAGAGAGAGGGAGATGTAGGAGCATCTGACCGTCGGAGGAGCTCCCTGCCTTCGCTGGTTCATCGGTGAAGATCTGCGCACTGGCAGCGACGTTTGGTGTAGCTGTGGAGACCGGCGGTGGTGGAGGCAGTGGCGCTTCTCGCCGCTGGCAGTGCCACCCTCTAGATCGGATTAGGGTTAGGACAGTGGGGCTGTGGCGGCGGTGAACCTCGTGTCCGGAGCCGTTTGCCCCACCTCCGCTTTATAGGCACTGTGCGACGGGGGCCCACCAACCACTAGATGGCTGGACGTCCCCGATCAGGACGCGGTCAAGGGGTCCGTCTCGACCGTTGGGTAAAGACGGATGAGATCAATTCTAACACTAACATCAAGAGGAAACACTTCGGACTCAAATAAGGTGGAGGAACTTATTAATTCGATTGATGGAAGGTGCAATGTAGAGCTGATTAGATCCTTATTTTGGCCGGTAGATGTTGCCAGGATCTTACAAAGTCCAATTTATAGTGGTTGAGAGGATTTAGTGGCCTGGCATTTTAATCGGAATGGATTATTCATAGTCAAATCAGTATATCATTGTCAATGGACATCCAAATTCAGGTCGAGGCCTATTGCATCATCGGCAGGAGGGTCGGGCTCGAATTCGGTGTGGAAGAAACTCTGGAAGCTTTCCATTCCTAGCATGGTGAAAATTTTTGCATGGCGTGCGCTTGATGGCTGTATCCCATGCCATGTGATCTTGGCAAATAAGCATATCACCGATGCAGTTAAGTGTCCTACGTGCCAAACGGAGGCAGAAGACATCAAGCACGCTTTGTTTTCTTGCAATCGAGCAAAGGAGGTTTGGACCTCCTCGGGCATGTGGGGGCACATTGACAGAATGATGATGATGGATAGATCGGGGTCAGTTATTGTTCCGGAAATTATCAGGGATGGAGATGAGGTTAGGGAACTCAAGCTTGGCCGAGCTGAGCTTCTACTGATTGGATGCTGGTAAATTTGGTGGCAGCGACGACAGCTTGTTCATGGGGAAGACATCCAAAACCTATTACGATCGGCTGTCGTCAATAGCGGCAATCACAACAAACTGCTCGGCTGCATCGAAGATGGGAGCAGTGATTAATCAAGGCTAGAAGAAACCTTCAGAGGGGTGTCTGATGATCAATGTGAATGCCGGCTTTGGTGAAACAAAGGGATTGGTGAGCTCTGGTGCCGTCATTAGGGACTCCTCGGGTGGATTTATCGCTGCATCTCACAGCTTCGTACCATATACAGTGGATGCTGCATCAGCTGAAGCATATGCGTTGAGGAATGGTCTTCTATTGGCACAATAAATTGATTGTAATGGAGTTTGTTCGGCCACATCCTAATGCATCCTGGACTCCGTGGAATGAACCGTCGCATCAACGTATGGGAATGGCCAAAGGAAGTCGTCGTCATTACATCGACTGAGGCGAGGTGGCAGGCACGCCGCACGCACCCTTTAGCTCGCAAAGCAGGCGAGGTGGCGGCCACATTCTTCGCTGCAAAAAATGCACTTTTTGTTCCGCATCACCCAAATCTACCGCTGGCTCAGTTCCAAATTATAGATCGCTGTGATCGTTTTGGTTCATCTATTTTGCTATATATCTAGATATATTATTTATTTAGATATATAGTAAAATAGATGTACCAAAAAAGTCAAAGCGACTTATAATTTGGAACGAAGAGAGCAGTAGATCTAGATTATGCGAAACAAAAGGTGCACATATATCTAGACATATTATTTATCTAAATGCATAGTAAAATAGATGTATCAAAAAAATCAAAACGACTTATTATTTAGAACAGATAGAGTACTATTTTATCCATCATCCATGCATGTGCCGCTGTTTACTTCCTTCTCCTAAAGTTTAGTCCTTATCGCATCGTATGTTTAGACACATACATTGAGTATTAAATATAGACTAAAAATAACTAATTACACAGATTGCGACTACTTTGCGAGATGATTTTTTTAAGCCTAATTAGTCCATGATTTGACAATGTTGTGCTACAGTAAAACTCAAGTAAACATATGCTAATGACGGATTAATTAGGCTTAATAAATTCATCATACAGATTCCTGATCCGAACACTCCTATATGACACGATACCCGATGTGACACCTTTAAACTTTAGCCACTGGATTTAGGCCTTGTCTAAATCCAGGGTGTAAAATTTTGAAGTGTCACCTCGGATGTAACATGAGGCTGTCGCATGGGGTGTTCGGATGCTAATAAAAACAAATTACAGAATCCGTCAGTAATTCGCGTGTCGGCACAAAAACGTGTTAACACGCAGCAAGCCGGAAGAATCTGCTTGATGGAGCAAGGCTGGAGATCCGCTTGGCTTCAATGCAGGACCAGTCGACCCTGTGAATTTTCCGAGGGCGTGCGAGTCAATTTAACCTGAATTAACAAGGAGTGAAAGCTTTTCAGTAATTGAAGATGGAACATGCCGGTTTTGCCCAGACAGTTCCATATGTGCCGCTTCGAGAGCAGCCAAACGAGAAAATCGACTAAATAGCCGATACGAGAAGAAATCGACTGTTAGGGGGTGTAAAGCTCGCATGTCATGATTGATTTTACAGTAACGAGCGTGATTGCACCCAAATATAAATAACATCATCAGCTAGATAAGTATAACCGGTGTAAAGCAGTGAGCCGATGAGTTTAACGAGAAAAGATATAACATGCGAATAAAATCGACTGTCCAGTACAAATGGATCTACAAACGCTCTGAGTCTAATCTGCTACTATCAACAGTGAGGTTCGACCGGATCGATGCAGCTATGATAATAACAACAAACTAAAACAAAAGATTTCATAAAATCATCTATACGTTGACAGATTTCTGAAAGACATGCTACATATGTAAAAGCACAGGTGAATCGACTGAAATAGCCGATTCAGGTAGAAAAAAGGATCATAGCATGAGAACAATCGACTATTTAATACGAACAAATTTATAAACTCATCAAGTCTAGCCTATTATCTTTAACAGTAGGGTTCGACCGGATCGATGACAGCCACAATAAAGATAACAGATCAAACATTTAAAGTAAACAGATCTATTCATATTTAACAGGATCATGAAAACATACTATGAGCGTTAGAGTGTGGGCGATTGGCTATTTAGTCGATGCAGGCATAGCAAACAGCCAAGATCACGCCTGATCGAAAGTAAATCTACCAATTAGCATACTCCAATCTAAAGTACTAACAGTGGGGGATCGACCGGATCGTTACATCCATATTAGTGAGATATAGATCAGATTCAACTAGCTAATAAATATTCTCAAGATCAGACATGCCTTAACCGCGTACTACACACGATCAATATCGAAGTAAAACAACCGATAAAACAGAGTCCGTCGTTTAAAGTAAGAATCATCGCAATGTGACAGAATAAATGATGGACTAAAAGGATGTGAGGCCGATCTAGATCGATTTCGATCGGGCAGATTGATATTGCTGAAACTAATGACAGTAAGAACATCAGCAAAATAAGTAACTTAATGAATCTACCCGAATGATGCCACCCTTAGGTAGAGCCGATAACTTACCTTAATCTGATTCGAGCATTGGAGGTCGAACTTAACCGATACAGCCATACTTGAATTAGATAAGGATCAATAACTAGCTTATACTAGAGCTCGCAAGAGGTCGGCCGGACCGATGTAGCCTTACAAACAGAAGTATAAGCCATGACGGTACTTACAGACAAGCCAGATATCGACCGGACCGATGCAGCCCTGTTTGTTGAAAAACTCGCCGAGATCTACACTACTGCTACTCCTAAGGGTTGGCGTGAAGCAAAAAAATTAATTGGTATTGATTGATTGGATGATCTTTTTATAATAGTCGGGGTCCAATATTTATACCCGAAACCTAAGCATGAATCCTACTTAAGTACGACTCATTACAATCTATGTTATAAGAGAAAACATTCCTAACTTAAGATAATTTGGACCCTAATCTTTCCCTTTTTTAGAGTCCAACGAGTCTTTCCCGACGTCAACCGTAGTTCATTGACATTATCTGCTGATGTCATCCGAAGAGAGCCCCTCCCAGTGCCGCATCTAAATCAGTTGATATCGATCCTTATGCAATCGTTTCCTTGATGACTCAATCTTGGAAGTTTCGAGTTCCCGCGTTCTTTTTCCCAAATTTTGATGTAAACACCGCGAGACAAATTTATTAAGCTTAATTAATCCATCGTTAGCACAGGTGTTACTGTAGCACAACATTGTCAAATCATGGACTAATTAGGCTTAAAAGATTCGTCTCACAAATTAGTCACAAGCTGTGTAATTAATTATTTTTTTAGTCTATATTTAATACTCCATACGTACGTGAAACATTCGATGGGATATGAAGTAAACTTTAGGGGGGAACTAAACAAGATCTCGATCATCACCTCAAACTTGCAATATGATCGATGAGGCATTGCACGCTGCAGGGCAATAAACATACTACCTCCGTAA
Source organism: Miscanthus lutarioriparius (assembly GCA_904845875.1). NCBI lineage: Eukaryota > Viridiplantae > Streptophyta > Magnoliopsida > Poales > Poaceae > Miscanthus > Miscanthus lutarioriparius. The sequence goes on from CAJGYO010000006.1 coordinate 101,477,467, forward strand.
AAAAACCGGCCTGAAACAATGCAATTTCAAATCTAAACTCAACTAAACTTTTTAAGTGTAACTAGAATTATATATAAATATTTGATTATATTTTTAAATAGGTTGATTAAAAAAATAAATTTCACTATTAATCATACTTATTAGATATTAATATATCTTATATATTAATTAGTTACAACTCAGGCTTAGAGCCCGCTTAATCCTATGATCTAAAGTTTAGCTAAATTTAATGAGGAACTAAAAATTTAGATCACTTTACGCCAGCTGTGTGGTCTAAAATTTTCATAAAGTAAACTAAGTCCTTTAGTTCTACCCCAACTTCTAAAAAGTTGCTACAGTACCTGTCACATCGAATGTTTGTGGCCCGTGCATGGAGCATTAAATATAGACGAAAAGAAAAAACTAATTGTACAGTTTGGTGGGAAATTGCGAGACGAACGTTTTAAGCCTAATTCCATGTTTGAACACTATTTGCCAAATAAAAACGAACGTGCTACAGTAGCCCCAAAATCCAAATTTCTCCAACTAATCAAGGGCTAAACTTTAGACGGCCTGAGCTAAACTGATCGGGATCCAAACAGGACCTGATTAGCTCATGAAGAAACGAGAATTTACATTCTTTTCATACGAGTGAGCCCGTGCTGCCCTCCTGGTTCTTTTTAATAAGAAAAGCTGAAAAAATAACATCGCGCAGCAAAACAGCACAGCACAACGATCTTACGTTATCCATCGGTCCGTCAGAGTCAACAGTCAACAGTAGAATCAGCACTAAGCATAAGCTGGAGTCACAGCTCACAAGTGCAGCTTGAATCTACCAATAAACTAACCGAAGTACTACAACTACCCTGCTGCTGCTACTGCTAGGTTCATTGATTCTAAATTAATTTAAAGATGATGAACTACCACTACCAGTAGGCTAATTTGGTTCACTAATTGCTAGAGGAATCCCATAATTTTGCAAAATGCACTAAGAAATCATGGGCAGCGTACCTCCCTTCACCCCGTCGGTTCCTCGTCTACAACGTAATCCGCGAGAACTGCCGTCCGAGGCTGGGCTCCCGCTGGTGCCTCGTCGTCGTCGGCTTTCCAATGCGGCGTCGAATCCTAGACATCGCCAATGCCACCGTCCGGGCGCGACGCGAGCGAGGCAACGCCGCCGCCGCCGGCGGCTCACGAGGTGCGGAGGAGACCCTACCGAAGCCGGACGGGAGCCCCTGGTGCGAGCGCATCCACGACAGGTGCCGCCGCTTCTGCGGCTGCACCGCGTCGACCTCGCCGCGCGACGTCGAGCCGCCGCCGACATCGCGGCCACACGCGCGCTTCCTTTTGGCGCCAGGCGAGGGGAGGAGGGCCGCAACGGTGCCCGCGCATCCACAGCTGCAACCGCTCCCCTCCTGCCGGTGGCGAGCACCGGGTGCCGGGCGCCCGTCGACGTCCATGTCCTCTTCCGTGGCGGCGGCCCGGGCGGAGTCCAGGCTGAGGACCCTGACGAACATGTCGAGGTCGCCGCCGGGCCCCGCCAGGAGCTCGAGCTGCTCGACGGCCTCCGCGAGGCGGTCCACCTCGGCGCTGCAGACGAAGAGCGCCTTGAAGCCCGCGAGGAAGCGGCGGGCGGAGCTGGCGACGGCCGTGGCTCGGGCCGCGTCGTCGAGCACCTCCTGCCCCCGCAGCGCCTCGGATCGGAGCACTTGCAGCCAGGCCGAGAACGACTCGTCCCGCACGGTCGCCCCCGCGCCGCCCTCGGCGGCATCCACCACGGCACGTACCTTCGAGACGAGCTGGCGCAGGCGGCGCCGGCGCTGGTCCACCCGCGAGTGCGCCGACCAGTTAGACTTGATGTAGCGGATGAACTCCCCCAACAGGGCCGATTGGAGGATCTCCATTTTTTAAAATCGAGCTGTAGCGGCAATGAGGAGGCGGCGGTAGTGTGGGAGGACTGGGAGAGGTGGGAAGAGGCGGCGGTACGGTGGTGTCCGTGGTGGGAACTGGGAAGGGGGCAAGGGGCGCAAATGGTGGGAACTGGTTCAATGTAGCTGTAGTACACCTATGCCATAGCCCTGTCAGATGAGGAGACGGGGAGAGAGAAGTACTCCGTACCCGCAAATCTGATTCAGAGCGCGAGCGGCCAGATCACCATCCCCGCAGCTGGTACCGCCGTCGCCTACCTCTACGGCACCATCTGCGCCCGGTGACGGAGGCCGCCGGCGCCGGAGGAATACCCCGATCTGCTCCGACCCGAAGGTGACCACAACGCCCTTCATCAGTGTCTGGACTGCACCCGTTTGGACCTCCCTTCAACAGAAGTTATACTGCATCGCCGTGACCCAGCAGGCCAGCACAAGGTAATCCCTTTGTTGCACTCCGATCCCCAATCACATGCTCATTATGGTTGCTACGATTCTCACCCCCATCATCTTATATACTACTGTTCAACCCTGAAGATGCAGAGTTTGTGCATTTGGTTGGATGCAGCAAACACATCATGCTCATTGACATTAGTCCAGGGCCTGATGACAACTTTCGTTGTTTCAACCTGTTATCAGAAGTCGCATTAAGCTATTTTCAAGTTGGCTAGCATAAGTGATTTTGAATCTGATTCTGTGCTCTGTGGTTTTCACAATCCACTTAAATATTAATTGTCGTAGCCTCCTACAATAGGAATGGTTACTTATTTCATGAAAAGAAAATAAGTTATATTCCTTTATGTATATTTTGTTATGCTTTATTCAAGAATCATGTTTCACTATTTGATTAGTTCTTGAATTAAATTTGACCAGATGCATGACTAAATCACATAGTATCTATAGACAGCGTCGCTTGTTTAAGAGAAACAATTATGTTATATACTAATTAAAATCTTAGATAGTTCTATTTTTTTTACGTGCCTTATCCCAAAAAAGTTCCCTAATGGGAGAAAACATTTTGGACAGGCATACTTCCATCCAATCTCCCAACCTGAAGGGCTCCCTTTAAAGGTCCAGGATGCCAGTGGTAAAGAGTGGATATTCCAATTCCGTTCCTGGCCAAGTAATAATAGCAGGATGTATGTATTGGAGGGTGTCACACCTTGCATTCAGTCATTGCAGAGTTTGCTACATAGGTTACTTGATGTTCAATACACTTGATCAAAAGAAACAATCTTGGCCTTGGAATGCTTTCAATGTAAACAGAGTTTGCAAGTTTGAGTCAAAATAAAAGGCATAACTTAAATTTCATAGTTTATTCCATGATTTCATCAGCCTTTTGTACTAAGATATAACACAACCCTTTCTACTCTTTGTATTTTACAGGTGAATGAAATTTAATCAGCTGAGAAGTTTAAGGCATTCAGCACTAATTACTTGTAAGAAATCTGCCTATCTACCTTTAAGGAAAATATTCTCTCTCTAACAGTTCTTGCCAACAGGTGGGTGAACCATAAAGATATCAAGAGACTCGTAGAAGCTGAGGAACTAAAGATGGAAATTATTCCAAACCCCAAGGTATATCGCCTATTTGGGTCATTCATGATATCCTTTTGTGCACATCATTAATATAGAAGTGTGCATCAATCAGACTCTTTGTTTGGATTTGTTGAGAACTCTTACAAATGTTGGGTTCTTCTACTAAGCGCGTGTTTAGTTCCAGGAAGTTGGAATTTTAGGCTACTGTAGCACTTTCGTTTTTATTTGGCAATTAGTGTTCAAACATGGACTAATTATGCTCAAAACGTTCGTCTCGTAATTTCCCACCAAACTGTGCAATTAGTTTTTTCTTTCGTCTACATTTAATGCTCCATGCACGGACCGCAAACATTCGATGTGATAGGTACTGTAGCATTTTTTGGGATATTGGGGTGGAACTAAACACGCGCTAAGAATTTGACATTTACAGGAAATTGATGGTGTGAAAGTCCTTCAAACTGCATCTGGAGCAGTTATTCGGGTATGCAAACAACTCCCATCATATGAGGTCTAAGCACTCTGTTTTTGTACATTTTCTTTGAATATGTGCTCTAATACTTGTGTTACCTTTAACTAGTTATTTGACAAAATAATTGGAATTAATGTTCTTGGCTTTCCCAGCGAAGGCTACATCTAATTTGTTGTTTGTGCAGGTATTTCTGAAAGCATCTCAATGTTTTGTTAGTTTGCTATAATAATAAGCCTGTTGACAAGTTCATTTTTGTTGATGGCTCGATGCTATCGATGCTAAGCTCGTTTTATTGTCCCCACATTCTGGTCTTTACACCTTGGTTGATGGTTTTGTCATCTGCAACATAACTAGAGCTAATCCAACTGAGACCCTTCGTTTGAGCTTGGACCTGAGTTCAAGAAGGTAAAGCAGTTTGTCTCCAAGATAGTGAAGATATCTTTAATATAATAGAATTCCATCAGTGCATAGAGAATATTCCTTCACAAAGTAGTATGCTGATGAAACCATTGAACAGTAAAAACTGCAGCCCCTAATAATTAACGGTTTCCTATTTTCTTGCTCGGTTCAAGTCCATCCCAGCATTGTTGACCTTGATAGTTTTGAGCCTGGTGATGTCAGCTTCGGTTCTGGAACTACACTAAAGGTAAACGCTGTGATTGGATAGTTCTTTCTCCTTGGTTGCCATCTGTGCCCATTAGATACTTTATGACTTTATAAATGGGCGTGAATACGTTATGCTAATTTTGTCAACCGTTTCTGTCTGTTCTGATTTGCATCTGCTCATTCCATTATTGCCTCTTCATTAAGCTGCAGCATTTGTGTCAGTGGATAGTGCGTGGTTCATATTGTTGATGTTATCTCGAGGACAAGGTGATCACCTCCGCCAAGTGTGGGGTGGAGTTGGAGACACCAGATGGAGTTGTGCTTGAGAACAATGTATGATCTGACCTCATTGATATGATAATCCCAGCATCACCAGTTTTTTTTTAGTTTTTTTATTCTGAGGACATGTCACAGGAGCTGCCACCATAATAACTCCCGTTGAGCTCTGTCTTCTGTAATTGTCATGCGCATTCCGCTGTGAGAGTCTTGTGAGCCCGATACAGAATAGTTGTAATCCTCTTGGGTATGTATGTACTGAAGTTTTTAATGCACCAGGGACGTATATTTTTGCTTAACTGATGCTCCCGTAGCTTTGCATGCTGAAGAGGTGTTGTGGGTAGGTTTGTGTTTATCCATCCCTTTTCGAGTGTGATGTACTGATGTCCTGCACTCCTGCTTGAGAATTTTGTTCTGAAAGGTCACAAAGTGGCCAATATATCGCTAGGTGATAAGTGCCACCAAGCAGGAGTACTCCTACGAATGCCCCTCCGTTGCTTGGACAGAGTACTCTTCCTCTTTGCATCTTATTCTCTGTTTCTTAGTTCAACATAAACCTGCACCTAAGGAATGCTAGATTTCAGTGCAAAGCAGCATGGCTCGTTGAAAGAACTGGTGGCACCTGAGTGTGATCCGTTCCTATCCCGTGAAAACCTTTCCATTTCTCCACTCTGAACAACGATAGACACTCCCTCTGTCCTAAATTATAAGTCATTCTAATTTTTTTTTTGAGAGTCAAAGCATCTCAAAGCATTCCAATTTTGCGTTGTGGGCATGTGGCTGCCCTAAGTGGTTGCCATCTATTTATTCTCATAAATTTGAATCACAACTTACCTCATACTGTTGTTCATTGTGAGGTTTGTGGAGGATGCAGATGGCTCCCCTACCAAAATTACGTGTGCTTGCTAAAAGGGACAATTTGAAGATTATACCCGTTGCTGACTTGATTAAATGAACTTTAAGTATATAAACTTGAGCTCCTGGTGCTTTACATGTTGCCAATTTGCCCCAAAGACAAAATAGTCAGCAAGTAGACATGACATACATCAACGTGTAAATCTAATTTCTAATTTCCATTACTGGTTAACAATTTTCTCTTTGATTATTGATTTGATGTGCATATGTTACGTATTTCATAATTATGCTGAAATTGTGCATTCTGGCCAAAAAAAAGTAGGTACATACAATTAAGTAATTTCTTCCCTGTTACATCTTAACTGATCATCTTCTTTGCTGCAGGGTCAGGGTGATCACAGGTTAAAAATCATGCTGAGTCCTTTTCCCTGCTCAATACCGTTAATACTATATTCTGGTAGATAGAAAATTGTAAATACTTTTCTGTAAAGATGACAGCATGTTAAGGTTTGACCAACAAAATCTCAGATTTATTATCTCTGTGTCACACACAATCAGTCTGCATTCATATAAACAACGACAGAACTGTAGACTATTGTTGCCATCTGAATGCGCACATACACACTTCTCTTATCTGTATTCTTTGAATAGTTATTGTGATAACAAGCATACTAATCAAAATTTTCTTGATAACATGATACCCGGTGGTGGCATTAGTGATCAGAGATAGCCTTTTTGTTTCATTGTACATCAGGTATAAATACATGTGTACATTTTGGGCCATAGACCGAAACAACACGGGAATGATCACACTGAGCCATCCAAACACTGGCGGAGCCAGGGGGGGCTGGCAGGGGCCATGGCCCCCCCCAATGTTTGACAACAAAAAAAATTAGTAGTATAACTTAATATTTTTTATTTATATTAAGAAGAAGATTATATAAAATTTTTGTCATATATACCTATTAATATCTTCTAGATAATATAATCATACAAAACACAACTAGATAATAAAATTATCGCAATGAAAAAGACCGAGCCGGCTCCCCCTAAGTATAATTCCTGACGGCCGGCCCCCCCTGACTATAAATCCTGGCTCCGCCACTGCATCCAAACGTCGCAGCAACACCGGATATGTTAAAATTAAATCTTTGCTTAGATATTAACATGTAGCTAAGTTAGTATGGCAAACAGAGATGTAGAAAAAAAAAAGTGTACCCAGTGCAGAGAGCTCCCGCTCTGTGCGGGGTCTAAGGAAGGGTGTCAATGGTAAGCCTTACCCTCACCCGTGCAATACGAGAAGACCACGACTCGAACCCAGGACCTTCCGGTCACAGGCGGTAAGACTCTACCGCTTGCACCAGGCCTGCCCTTCAGCAAACAGAGATGTAGAACATAAGAAAATTTTCGTCTGATGTTCTGATGATTATCTCCAACTCCAAGTGATGACTATCAAAGAAAATGGGAATATGGTGGTACCGAAATTCCCAGATAGAGTGCATTATATTTCTTCTCTATCGTGCTCCTGCTTTCTAACATTTTTCTTGAAAAAGTTGCATGTTCTATGTATTCCTGGCTTCCTGCAATATGTTTGAGATTGAGGAACCATAATTCAGGGCTGAGCCATGCAGCAGGGTCCTGTGGCTAGTAGTCATGTTTTAACTAGCTAGGTTGTAAGTGTGCATTTGAGTGTGGAAAAAATAAATAGGTAACCTCAACTGTACTAATGATTTGACACCCATTTGCATTTCAAGAAACTATTATCTGAATCAACCGACAGGAATCTTTGCAGAAGAACACGTTTAATTTCAATGTGATAAGCACAAGTATTCTAAAGCACTTGAATTACAATCACTTTTGCTGCAACTCATAGTCAGCCTGTTCGCTTGTTGGTTTCAGCCAGCCCAAACCAGCCAGTCAACAGTATTTTTCTCTCACAAAAAATCAGCACCAACCAGACCAAACCAGCACCAACACCAGTACCAGCACCAACCAATGAACAGGCCCAGTATCTATCATTTCAGCAGGTCCAAATCACATCTATTATCCTTGCCTCCTTGGTATCTATTTAAAATGTTTTGCAAAAGATAATTGTGACTATACGGTTACTCATTTTTGAATATACAAACTGACATCACTATAGATAGCAGCCTCTACGTAGGGAGTGTTTGGTTCCTCTTCCTAAACTTTAGTCGCTGTCCCATCGGATGTTTAGACACATGCATAGAGTATTAAATATAGACTAATTACGAAACTAATTGCACAATTTACGACTAATTTACGAGATAAATCTTTTAAGCCTAATTAGTTCATGATTTGACAATGTAATGCTACAGTAAATATGTGCTAATGACGAATTAATTAGGCTTAATAAATTCGTCTCGTGGAGTACTGACGGATTCTGTAATTTGTTTTTTTATTAGTATCTGAACACCCCATGCGACACCCTCATGTGACACCTCCTAAATTTTAGTCACCGGATCTAAACACCTCCTTAGTTATACTCCAAACTATATGTTGGTAAATAAATAGATTGTTATTAATAGAGTGATGCCGGACATGCGCTACGAGAAATGAACTGGCCAGATAGTATGGCGCTGCGCCTGTGGCTTATCAGCTAGAATCTACAGTATTTTTTCTCTTATAACAAAACAGCTTCGACCAACTTATCAGCCGGCTTTAATACCAGCTGAACAAGCCTGTGTTTCTAGTACAGTAGTATACATAGAACTGAGACTAGCTCCTCAAGAAACGAGAAATTACATTCCTTTCATACCGAGTGAGCACGTGCTGCCCTCCCAGTTCTTTTAATAAAAAAAAGCTGAAAGAAACAACATCGCACAGCAAGTGCAGCTTGAATCTACCAAAATCACAGTCAACAGTCCAATATCACAGTCAACAGTAGAATTAGCACTAGAAAATGGAGTCCCAGCTCAAGTGCAGCTTGAATCTACCAATATAGGCCTGTTCGGCTGGTATTAAAGTCAGCTGATAAGCTGACTAAAACTATTTTACTGTGAGAGAGAAATACTGTAGATTCTAGCTATCAAGTCGGTTGATAAGTTCAAGCGAACAGGCCCATAATAACTGAAGTAGTACTAGTACTACTCTGCTGCTGCTGCCCTCACTGATTCTAAATTCATTCAAAGATGAAGAACTACAACTAGCAGTAGGCTAATTCAGTCCACCAATTGCTAGAGGATTAAGTCCACTTTTGACCCCTCAACTATTGTGTCGGTCTAATTTTAACCCTCAACTATAAAACCATCTAGTACCGGTACCCCAACTGTCAAAATCGTTCACTTTTAGCACCTGGATGGGGGCAAGACTGTTTTGACCGACGTTGAGCGATTTTGACATGGAACCTCTATCTCAGTGACATATGGGGCCCACGCGTCATCGACTCAATCCCTCCCTCTCCATCCTCACCGCCACGGCCTCGCGCTCCTGGACGCCGACGAGGAAGGCGGCCGCGGCGCCGACCGCGGTAGTAGACGCGCGGTCCGCGAGCCAGCAGTGCCACCCGGCACTCGCGCGCCTCCACGGCACCGTCCGAGCACTCAGGGCATGGTGCGGCGCCGCGCGGAGCCTCCTCCTCCTCCGGCCACGACCTCGCGCTCCTGGACGCCGTCCTGGCCATGCTCGGCGACCTGCTGGCCACGTGCGCAGGCCGCGGCGGACCTCCACGACGTCGACGCCGACCAGGTCCTCGACGGCCTCCTCGTGCTCGCAGACCGGCGCCCGACGCGGGGACGGCACGGTGGTCCCACATGTGGTCCAGGCGCTGGTCCAAGAGCAGCCGGCTGCGCCTGCGGCTGACGACGACGCTGGTCCGACGGTGGACAAGCACTTGACGGCGACGGGCTCGGGAGGCCCCACAAACTCGCACCGGATGGTGTTGCTGGAGCCGGTGGAGGGACGGTGGGCGCCGCTGCTGCCCCTGTCGTGGCCAAGCAAGAGCGTCCCCTTCTTCTGCCAGGTGGCCGCTGTGGACGGCGCCAGCGAGCAGGGGAGGAAGCGGTTGGTGGTGGTCGGCGGGTGGCACCCGGAGACGTGGGCGCCGACGGACGCGGTGTTTGTCTACGACTTCTTGACAGGCGCGTGGCGGCGCGGCGCGCCCATGCCGGGCCTGCGCCGATCCTTCTTCGCCTGCGTGGCCGTCGGCGGCGCCGTGTACGTGGATGGCGCGACGACGAGAAGAACGCCCTACGGTCGGCGCTCGCCTACGACCCGGACGCCGATGCGTGGGCGCAGCTCCCGGACATGGCGGAGGAGCACGACGAGCCGCGTGGCTCTGCGTCGCCGCCGGGGGAGGCGGCAGGTTCCTCGTCGTCGACGGGTACCCGACACAGGCGCAGGGCCTCGTGGTGCGTGACGGCGTCGCAGGAGCGGCGTCGGCGTGGCAACCGGTGGCGCATGTGCCCGAGGACGCGCGCACTACGGCGACCGTCTCCGCCATACCGGACGACCGCGTCGTGGTCATCGGAGAGGGAGGGATTGAGTCGATGACGCGTGGGCCCCACATGTCACTGAGATGGAGGTTGCGTGTCAAAACCGCTCAACGTCGATCGAAACAGCCTTGCCCCCGGCCAGGTACTAAAAATGAACGGTTTTGACAGTTGGGATACCGAATTAGACCGACACAATAGTTGAGGTGCCAAAAGTTGACTTAATCCATTGCTAGAGCCTAGAGGAATCTGTTAAACTAAAACAGGATCTCTAGGCATAGAACTAGTATGTCTACTTACACTTGGATAAACCGTGAGTCCTAGAACATCTATTAGTGCAGTAACAGTAGATAGAACGAGAAAGAGAGGGGTGAAGGGGTGCGAACCATCGGCTGCCTTGGAGGAAGATGGGCTCGCCATCGCAGTGCTTGGCGATAACCCGGTGGCGGTGTCGAGTCGAAGGGCGGCGGTGCAGTAGCGGTCGCAGGGTAGCCCCGGCGTAGTAGCAGTCCTCCGGTGTGATGCAGAGGTGGTGGCAGCGCTTTCCGTCGCTGGTAGCGCCCTCTCTGTGATCGGTTATGGTTTAGGACTATAGGTGGGGTGCTAGACGGCTCAGACGAACCTCGTGACTCGAGCGCCCCGGCCCCCACCTACTATTTATGACGCTGTGCGACGAGAAGCTACCAACCATATTAGGGTTGGACGCCCCGATCAGGACGCAGATCCAAGGACCCAGTATGGTGATCAACTAACATAATCCAATAATTTTGCAAATTGCACTAAGAAATCATGGGCGATAGCGTACCTCCCTTCAACCCCCGTCGGGTCCTCGTCTATAACGTAATCCGCGAGAAGTGTTGTCCGAGACTGGGCTGCGGCCGGTGCCTCGTCATCGTCGGCCTTCCGATGCGGCGTCGAAACCTAGAATACGCCAATGCCACCGTTTGGGCAGGACGCGAGCGAGGCAACGCCGGCCACGGCGGCTTACGAGGTGCGGAGGAGACCATGCCGAAGCCTGACCGGAGCCGCTGGTGCGACCGCGTCCACGTCAGGAGCCGCCGCTTCTGCGGCTGCACCGTGTCGACCTCGCCGCCGCCGCACGCGCGCTTCCACTTGGCGCCAGGCGAGGGGAGGAGGGCCGCGACGGAGCCTGCGGACGCGCAGCTGCGGCCACTCTCCTCCTTCCGGTGGCGAGTACCGGGTTCCGGGCGCCCGTCGACGTCCATGTAGTCCTCCATGGCGGCGGCCCGGGCGGCGTCCCTGTCGACGTCCATGTCGTCCTCCATGGCGGCGGTCCGGGCAGCGGCCAGACTGAGGACCCTGACGAACATGTCGAGGTCGCTGCCAGGCCCCGCCAGGCGCTCGAGCATCTCGGCGGCGCTGCAGATGAAGAGCGCCTTGAAGCCCGCGAGGAAGCGGCGGGCGGAGCTGGCGACGGCCATGGCGCGGCCCGCAGCGTCGAGAACCTCCTGCCCCCGCAGCCCCTCGGATCGGAGCAACTGCAGGCAGGCCGAGAACGACTCGTCCCGCACGGCCGCTTCCGCGCCGCCCTCGGCGGCGGCGTCCACCCGCGAGTGCGCCGACCAGTTCGACTTGATGTAGCCGATTAAATCGGCCAGCTTGGCCGATTCGAGGATCTCCATCTTCAAATCGAGCTGGAGCGGCACTGTGGCGGCAACGGCAACTGTTTTTCTTCAATGCTCAATGAGGCGGCGGCGGCAGTCTAGGGGACGAGATGGACTTCGCGGAGCATGGCGTCCGCTGGAAGCCTGGAAACGTGGCCGTCACATTCGGGCAACATCCAGTATTTCTTTCCCCAAACTACCCCTGGACTATTCTTTTTCCCTTCCCAACTCAAATCAAATCTAAACAAGACCCAACTCAGGACAGTAATACAAATACGGATGGTTTTGATCACGAATACAATTAAATATAAATCAAATGTGGGACGAATAAGATGCGAATAATGCCAGTCACAATATTTTTGAGATATTAGGTAGAAGTAATATCAATTTTATTTTGTGTTGTACAAATTCGATTGCTCCATCTTTTACATTTCATCTAAAAGTTATTGATCCATAATAACATCTTTATGTTCCAATGTATAGTGTTCCCAAACATTGATCTTTGATTCTAATATAATAAGGGGCTTACAAAGGATTAAGACATTCTACGAGGGGGGCACAAGAGCAACCAGGGTGCAGCAAGCAACGTTCAATATTTGAGAATTCAGGCTAGGTAGTTGTTCTTTTTATATAATTATAGCTATTTGTATGTTAGTCGGATATTTTTTCATATTGGTTGAATATATACCCACCTAAAATGTCAGATATCAAATATGAATTCAGGCCCCGTTCGGCTTACCCCATATCCAGCTTGTTCGGCTTCTTTTTTCAGCCGGAACAGTGTTTTTCTCTCACAACATTTCAGTCAGAACAGTATTTTTCAGCAAAATTCAGCCAAGATTTAGCAAGCCAAACGAGACCCGTTAAATCGTATTTGTATTTCATATGCAAAATAAGTATCGTTATTCATATTTAATATCAAAGAAAATTATGAATATTTAAACTAGCAGATGCCCGTGCGTTGCTATGGGAGTCTTCAAAATTTCAAACGCATAAGAGTATGAAAAAATAATAAGTCAAAATCATCCGACAAATAAATTTTAACTCAAGCTTAACAATATACTATTCTGAGCCACACTAAAATAAATAGTTAGCTTCATGAGCATATCCCGTGTTTAAAGGACATCATGCAGGTCATAGCAAGGCCTTGTTTAGTTTGCAAAATTTTTGGCGAAATAATACTATAGCATTTTCGTTGTTATTTGACAATTAGTGTCCAATCATAGTCTAATTAGGCTTAAAAGATTCGTCTCGTGAATTTCGTCTAAACTGTGTAATTAGTTTTATTTTTTTATTTATATTTAATGCTTCATGCATGCGTCCAAAGATTCGATGTGACGAAGAATCTTGAAAATTTTTGTAAAATAAGGTGGAACTAAACGGGGTCCAAGCTTCATGAGCATATCGCTCTCGCAGTATGCATCCAGTGACCTCTCCTTGATATGCCCAAGCAGTTTTGTTGCGGCATTTGCGTACTTTTCAATCATCTTCCATTTGGGGAATGAGCTTTAAGCATTCATGAGATGCTTAGTGTTACCAATCAAATTAGTGCCATCAAATTCAAGCCCAACTTTCCCACCACAGTGCATGTGTTCACCTCGTCCAATCCTGCTTGTTCGGCAATAAGATTTTCCATTATTGGCATCAACTATCTGAAAGATCTTACATTATTAAAATTCATCGAAATTCTTTATTCAAGACTGGTTCTAAAAATCTCTTGAATCTCTTGAGAGCACAGACAAGATAGGCATAAGTATCTAGGAGATTTGAGTAAATAGTAGCAGGAAATGGCATCGGGACAAGTACACTGTCATTGAAGTAACTGAAGTAACATATTTGCTCTTTTGCTCTGTGGCTTCCCTGAGAAGAGCCCCCTAGAAAACATGTGAAAAAGATCATTGATCATATCTCACTACTTAGCATATAGCTGTATTGTCATCATTTTCTTAGTTTTAACAATATTTAGATCAGGCCTGGACATATTTCAACTATCATCAGTCTCAGCAGCACACAGAGAAACATTAGTCTGCACCCTTATAGCATGACAATTTATTGTCCTCAATGTGTTAATTTAACCTGACAAACAAATAGACATATTTTTTAATGCATTTGAGGCAAGTCTAGTGCTATACCACTATGTTTTACAAGTTCCAATAGGTCTATGCAGTTGCAGTCCTGCCATTCCTGGTAAACTAATTGAACTATTTTTTTTTTCAAAACAACCTAGCGTCTGCCTTTGCCTAAAACACAAGCACAAGACACACACTGGTATATTGTCAAACAGGAGGTGAGCAAGCAAGTTACCAGCACAGGTGATAGATTCCGCTTGCCATTGGTCTTATTCGCCTACAACTTGGCATCCCCCTCCTGTGTGGTCCTCTGCTGCTTCATGATAAAGGCAGGGAAAATGATGGTTCTGTTCACCAGGGATTCAAGCTGGTCAGGACAGTGCATGAGCAACAGTACACCACATGTTGATGCTTGGAAGAAAGCAAACCTGGGCTCACTGTGTTGCAGATGGACACGCTTATTGGGGCTGCCGCCTTCTTGAATGATCTTGGAGAGTTGAGATGAACTATCAGCCGTGCGCTAGCGTTGTGGTGGATCTTCCCTGAGACCCCAATTTTTTGAATTTCGTGGTTCTCCTTAATATGAAGCAACCTGTTTGCAAAGCTAAAAGATAGATTAGGCAAAGTTCAAAGCACCACCCATATATGAAAGAAAACAACCAGAAATTTTTTTTTAAAAAAACTTGCATTAATAGCTATACAGTAACTTGTACTCTTTGCCGGACCTTTTTTTGACATATAAATCGCCCCCCTCTAGGCAAAGTTCAAAGCATCAGATTTCTCTTACAAATTTGCAAGTACAGTGAGTGCTGAATATATATATCTCGTATTTCTCCAACCAAATGATTGCTGTCAAGTCCAATTAGCATGTTGTGGTGCTCACTGCTCAGTTGTGTACAAGCCATTTATGGCAGCAAACATTGACAAACAAGAAAAAAATACAATGGAATACTATGATATTTGAGGATGGAAATTAATTAGCACCAGGGGAAAAGTGTTCTGATTACCTCCTTCCCTAGCTGTGCAATCTGATCTGCCTTCCTTCATGTCTCCATTGCCTGAAATGAACCGCGACAACGGTAGGAAATTCAACGATAGAAATCCTGAAACACAAATCCTACCTACCCACCCACCACAAGCACCCACTCGAATAAACAACATTATGCAAGAGAAGTACCTTTTCATAGAAGTGTCAATGCACTCATGCTTCACCCGCTGTGACACCACCACACTGCCTTTACATTGTAGCCACCTGCATTGATCCATGATAGAATGCAAGGTCCTTTACATCCTAATAACTAATACAAATATGGTACCGCAGCAACACCTAGAAAATACTTTTAAGTGTAGCACCTCCATCTCATGCATACAAGTGCCATTTTTTAGCATTGACTAAAATCAATTCAAAATGTAATAGCATCAACATTGGTTTTCAACTCACAAAATAAGAGTACATAAACCTCAACTTCTAATTCAAGTGCCTAACCAAATTTGTAACTGCATGTATATACTCCAATCTCAGATATTTTCACAAGCTGCCCAATGTTGGATGCCTTCACTTGCCTAATGGTGAGCAGAGTCACCTTTGAGAATGCATTGATGTAAGCCTCACTACAATGCCAAAAAAAATCAATTTTAGATAAACATCAATGGAGCTTGATAATTGGATAGACAGGAAAATTATTGGACTGCATTTCCAGTTGGAGGTACATAATTAGGTAGCTCCAAGAATAATTAGGTAGTATAACAAGAATCCAATATTTTTGACTGTCAACAAGAATCCAATATCCTTTTATATCCACAGAAGTGCAAGCTTGTAGGACATTTTATATTCCCTTGAGTCACTGATGGTAATGTTCCAAACATGCTCTATCAAACCAGATTAAATGCTTAGATTCACAGAACATTTCATAGGGTGAAAAGCTTATTTAAATTATTCATGGGTTTAGTCTGTAGGGAAAAACCATTTAATGTATCTCTAAAAATCAAAGTTGCCGTCAGGAACCAAATGAATCTGAAATTGTAAGGGCAAACTTAGCGGTTTATGTGATGAAGAAATGCTTATAGATAAAATGAAGATAAACGTGTGCATTCGATTAACGAAATTATCAGAACAATGTCTGCAAAAGTACGATCTACTTGTAGAAAGGAACAAGAAGAATAATGGATCACAGTGAACATTGACAGTCCAATGTATGAGATGTGATCATAGGTAAACTTAGCTATTTATCTGAATTCTAAAATGTCAGTAATACAAGCTGAAAATTGGTGTTTATTGATAGACCTTGCACGCTGAGATCGAACTATGGAGAGGAAACTAACCAACACAACAATATCCTGCCATGTCCAAGAACTGCGTTCTGTTCCCCATCTCCAATCTCCACCAGCTCCAAAATGATCGAGAACAGCTCTTTTAGTCTCGTACCCTGAAATTATTTCCTCAAGATATCATCAAAGTTAGAATGCTTAGGGAACTCAATCACATAAATTTCAGTTAATTGGTCAACAAGAGATACAGATAACTTTAAGTCAATTGGTCAGACATATGAGCGACCACTCCAGCAAAGCAGCATCCTCACCTGGTGCGCAGGCCATGATAGGCGTGTTCGGTGTCATTAACGAAGAGGAGCATGGTGGAGAAGCCCTTGACCCCGACGGCGACGGCCGCCTTGGGGTAGCGCTCCACGCGGAGCTTTGCGAAGGCGACAGCGCTGCCCATGGCGCGCAGCGCGGCGGAGGTCTCGGCGAACCGGAGCTGTGCGCTGCGCTCGCACCATGGCGCGTACCCAACCAGCAGCAGCTCCGCGTGGTCCTCCACGGTGCGGCGCGTGTTTTGTTGTCGAGCGCCAGCACCATCGACTGTGCCTTTCGCGCCGCCTCCGCGGCACCCCGACATCGCCGCCCACCGCATTCAGCCCGCCCTGTTCTGCCATCGTCCAGGTCTAGCCGCGTTGCCATATACCAAACTCATTGCAGCAGTCATCTTGCAGGCAACGTCAGGCTGGTTCTGACGGAGGAGGGTTCGATGCGGTAGCGAGGAGGGGAAGATCTAGCAGCGCCGTTGTGTACTCACCCCTCTCTCGGTATTCACGGAGCGACGGGGCGGCGTGGCCGCGTGACTGGGCAGGGGCGGGGCGGCGAAGTCGGTGGGAGAGGGGCGGCCGGGCGGGGCGGCATGCGGCATGCGGCAACAGGGGAAGCATCGGGAGCGGGGCATCGGGAGCGGAGGCGCGCTGCGGAGGAGTGTGCCGGCCTCAGGCGCCCGCACGTCAACTGCGGCGGCGCCCCAGCAGCAGCACCAGGCAATTGCGACAGGCCGTTATCTGCCAGCCACCGCCCACCAGCGCCCATTGCAATATGTGAAATATCTGATTTACTTTTTAAACATAGAAATAAAATATTTTTTAACATATTTTTAAAATACATGAAACACTTAAAACATTTGTGTATAATCATAGCAACATATGCAACATCCAGATCCACTTTTGCAGCATCCATATGAAATAATTGCAACATAAGTCTAAAACATCTTAAAACACTTGAAAACATACGCTTGAAACATGTGTGTATAACCATAGCAACATATGCAACATCCAGATTAAACATTTGAAGCCTATGTCTGAAACACCCGAAACACTTGAAAACATAGGCTTGCAACGTGCTATATTGTCATTGCAATATATGCAACATCTCAAATATACTTTTGCAACATCTGGGTGAAACACTTGAAACATGAGTATGCAACGCCTGAAACATTTTGAAACACGCGTTGCCGGCAGCCACGACCTGTCTGGTAGGGAACTCGGTAGTCAGCAAGCTCGCGTCAGGTGTTTCACCGCTCGCGCTTGCGCCAGTCAGTGTGGCCCATCGCTGCTCTGCGATTCTCCCGCGCCTGCTCGCGACCCAGGCGCACGCCCGTCCGCCTGGCCCTGCTATTGCTACTCTAGCGCCGTTGTTCGTTCGGCCACAGTCATCAAGCGTCGTCCACTCGGGGAATGGGGCAAGGCACGGACACCATGGGGTGCGGCGTGGTAGGGAGAGGGCACGACACGATATCGTCCCGTTCGGCTTGCTGAATCTTAGCTGAAAAATACTGTTCTGACTAAAATGTTGTGAGAAAAAAACACTGTTCTAACTGAAAAAAAAACCGAACAAACTGGATATGGGGTAAACCGAACGGAACCAACTAAGGAAGGAGGCGTGGCGGAGCGGAGTGGGGCAGGCATGAGCGGCCACACCGCGGCGGACGAGCGAGCAGACGCACGGGCCAGAGAGAGTGCGGCCCTACGCGGCCACATGTCGGCCACATGTCTTACGCCCCCACTTCACCATGAACAGTGAACGGGTGCAGTTTGATCTTTTTAGGAGTACATAAATACACTAAATAACTACTACTGAACTCTTTTCGATCGGATAGTCGGTCGAAACTTGAAAAACATCATTGTCAAAAAAAAAACATCCATCTAAGTATGTGATCATATTTCTGCGCTAGTGTATTTTTTTAGAGAAATATTTACCTCCACTAGTAGTAGTGGTAGAGTGGCGTGGAGCAAGCGAGCGGTTTGTGCACTAGTAGAGTGGACCAGTACTCGTGCTCGTGCTCGTGCTCGTGCTCGTGCGGTCGCGCTTCGTGGAGAGCTCATGTGGATTTGGGGCTCACGTGCTACTAGCTAGCCTACTCGTGAGGCAGTGGCGGAGCCACAGATGCCGGGTATGCACCGGGCACCGGCATACCCTGCAAAACCGGCAGTAAGTAGTATATATATATACTATCTAATATAGTGTATATGTTGTATTTATAAAAAAAATGAAAAATGAAAAAGTATATCTGGACATCATCACTTGACGACGGAAGGCCCATGTAAGGTGGTCCACTCGGCAAGTGAACCATACGGTATGCGCGCTCTGAGTCTCCGACTCTGTACATGACGTTTCAATTTCCTAATCTTAGTACGGAGCCACGGAGGAACACACCGTCTGCGCCTGATGCCATGACCGGGTGAGTCGAGTCGGTGCCGCCCTGGCTCCTGGTGCCTGCCGGCTGCCGCCCTCCGCCCTACTCTGAATTGGAGGATCGCCGTCTATTTCTCACACGTCTCGTCTGCAATATTTACGATAATTTAACATTTGCTCTTCAGATTTTTATAGAAAATTATTGTTTAGCCTTTTGAATGATTGTCTAGTCACTTTCGTTGAGCGATATATATTTTTTAAAGTTGATGAAAATGATATAGTCAAGACATTCGTGTCCCTTCGTAAGCGTCGAATAAACCAGTGAGAAAAATAGCATTGTAAGTCTCTGGTACTCTTTTATGTCTATATTTAAATTATTTATATTATATTTAGTAGATGGTTTGAATCTAATCCTTGAATTTATCGAATCATATTGTAAAATTTACAATTATTATCGAATTGCTAAAATAGATTTACCAAATTATATTCCTAATTCTAGATTCGCCACTGGTGAGGTATGTGGTCACGCGAACGCGGGTACGGCAGTGCAGGCGTTCTGCCGAGAACATCCGAACTCCCGAAAAGCGAACACAAGCAGTGTGCAACGGTCGCGGCGGTGCGTCTCATCCCCGCAATGACACGGCCTCCTTGGTTCTTGAACATCACGTATGTGAACCTATAAATATTTTTTTTCTTGATTTTTACATTGGACTTGCACAGCAGCTGTCCTGCTGCCGGCTAGGCTGGCTGCTCTCCCTCACAAGTTACTGTAGCCGACCCCTAGGGCCAGCCAGCCGCAACAGCTGAAACCCAGCAGCCGAACACGGATTCTTGAACGTCACGTAGGTGAACCTACATTCTTTCCTTGATTTTTACACTGAGATTGCAAAACTCAGATAAAATTAGAGATGCAAACTGGATAGCCTACTAACCCAGCCATGTGTAAACTTAATTTTATGGTTGCTCATGGCAATTTATAAAATAAATCTATATTCGGGTTCATGAACTAGCCCCGCTTATATTCCCAAGATAAAATGATGAACAATGTATAGAACAAAACATGACAAAGAAGTCAAAATTTCCAGTTCAAGCTGTCCATGTCATGGCTTGCAGCCTTGCACAAGCTTAAGGCTAAGGCTACTGTGAATCTGTGATATGCCACGGACTGTTTTTTTTTCTTGGGTAAAGTCTCGTGCAAGACTGAAGGGTAGTGTGATATGCCATCGCCTAGATAAGACTGAAGGCTGGTGTGATATGTCATGGCTCATGGGAAAAGAGTACATATAACTAGAAGTTATCTCCAATGATCCTGCGCACAAGTTACAAATATGCACATTAGTTCATATTAAACAAAGTAACAGAAATGTCAATGCTGACCTCTCAATCATCACTAAAAGGGTACATAGTCTCATTTACACAAGCACAACTCAACTCCCGTTTTTTCGTTCAGAAACATCACATAAGCGTCAACTTCATAGATTGAAAACCACCAAGTTTATCGCAAACATACAAACCACTAAACCACTAAAAACAAGAAAGATTAACTAAATTCAAGGATGAATCTCAAAAGAAGTACATGAACAACAAGGATGGCGAGTGCAAATGAGTGATCCTTCAGGAAAGAAAAAACATCACCTTACAATTACAACCTTACACATGCAAACATGCCCTTTCATGTCCTTAGGCGTGAGATCCAGTAATCATTAAATATAAAATACTCCATATTGTTCAAGGAGACTAACTAAAGTGTACTAAATAGGAATGACCGAAATGTGTTTTTTGCGGCTGATAAGTTGGTTGATGCTGTTTTGTTGCGAGAGAAATACATTGTACAATGGTAGATAAGCCAGGCTGATAAGTTGAAGCCAACATTGATGTTTCCTTTATTTCGATTTCACGAGATCAGATTAGAAGGCAGTTGGCATTGATTTTTTTTTAGAGGCCTGGGAGCCTGCAAAGTGCAATCAACTTCCGTCAATTCCAGACCCACGGCCCATCAACATTTAGCAAGGCCCGCCACGGCCCCAAGGTCAAACCCCAAAATTCTCCGTTTCCCACCAGAAAGGCAAAAAACCAAACCAAAACTTCGGACGCGATTGCCATTCCCACGCGCGCTCCGCCCCGCCCCGCCAAAGGCCAAAGCCACGAAACGCCTGCGCTGCTCGATCCGCCCTCCCGCTCCTTGGCCAATAGGAGGCGAGCCATCTCCATCCAACGGCTGGCACCATCCCTCTCGCCCCTCACGCGGATCGCGACCCCATCCGACGCCTCCCAGCTCCTCTCCCGCCTCTATATTATCATCCCCTTCTCTCCCAGCCCGTCCCCATCCAAGTCACAGGCTCGCTCACCCCACCAACCCGCAAGGAAAATTTCCCCAATTCCGCCGTCTCCGCTAGAGAAGAGGCCGACGATGTCGGGGCGCGGCAAGGGCGGCAAGGGCCTGGGCAAGGGCGGCGCCAAGCGTCACCGGAAGGTGCTCCGTGACAACATCCAGGGGATCACGAAGCCGGCGATCAGGAGGCTGGCGCGGAGGGGCGGCGTGAAGCGCATCTCCGGGCTCATCTACGAGGAGACCCGCGGCGTGCTCAAGATCTTCCTCGAGAACGTCATCCGCGACGCCGTCACCTACACCGAGCACGCGCGCCGGAAGACCGTCACCGCCATGGACGTCGTCTACGCGCTCAAGCGCCAGGGCCGCACCCTCTACGGCTTCGGCGGCTAGGTCAGCCGCGTCCTGCTGTCGCTGTGTGGTTGTAGTGTTGCTGCAGTTCGCGAGTTGTGCCTGTCGCTGTGGTTCTAGTATTGCTGCAATTCGCGAGGTGTGCCTGGGTATGGAAAATGCAGCTACTGTACCACTGGACTGGAGCAAGCGTGTTGCGTATGGTGTCTGTTTAATATTGAGTCTTATCCTGAAGAAATGGCAATGATTATGACCTGTTCAGGATTCCCAACATGCTCCATTTGACTGCTTTCGTTTGTACAAATGTGAGCCATTTAACTTGAGCCATGATGTGTCCTACGCACATTGCATCTCAGTAGGCTTATTTATTGCATACTCCCTCTGACGCAAAAAAAAAGAGTTATTCTCGCTTTGTAAAAAGTTAGCAATTTTTAACTGACTAAATATATTTAACAAAATATTAATAGTTATGGTACATAATTAGTATCATTAAGTAGATTGTTGAATATACTTTCATAATAAATTTATTTGGAGATATAAATGTTGTATGTATTTTTTACAAATCTAGTTAAAGTTGAGAAAGTTTGATCAGTACAATTCCCTTAGTGACCCTATTTTTGAGACGGAGGGAGTGGCGATTACCTCTGTCTCCATTTCATTTCGATGAGTTGTTTCATTAAGGATCTGTTTGGATAGGGTTTGGTTTGTTCTGTAAAAGTCTGCAGAGTAAATAATTCACTTTCAGATTCAGCTGCTGATCATATGGTGCCATGGATACTTCTAGACAAATGAAGTGCCAAGTGTTTGCTACTATGTTTGATCAAAACATAGAATCTCCCTTTTCAACTGTACGTGGCCTTGTGCACACTCATTTCCATAATGTTTTTCTAGTGTACATGTTTTCTAGAATGCGATAATTTTGATAGCATGCCCGAGATAACTTTGTTGTTTCTGCAAATAGTGAAAGATTCATGAGTGGGACATGTAGGAGATACTGATCTTAAAGAGAACGCATACAGGCTACAGCTTCTGTTCCCACAGCCACCCTGAGAAGGGTGATGTCCTGTTGCAACGTCTTCCCATCTAGAACAAAATGATATGGTATCTGTGATAACTTTGTTCATACATAATCACTGTTTAGTGATGCATTGGTTTTTTTGACCTTTAATTAGGAGTTAAACTTCCAGGCTGCAAGTTTTCCTTTACGCCCAATTTTATTTTTACTCAGCAGACCAATTCAGTATAAAATCTATATCTTTGAAAATATATCTACCTGAACTCAAAATTTATTGGATTCTCATGCTTATTGGTTATTGCTGAAACCATATACATTGCTGAACTATGCAAGGCAACGTCTACGAAATCCTGTAAGCAGCCCCACTCTCATCCTGAAATTATTTGGTATGGCAAACGGTAAA
The DNA here is from genome assembly GCA_904845875.1 of Miscanthus lutarioriparius. NCBI lineage: Eukaryota > Viridiplantae > Streptophyta > Magnoliopsida > Poales > Poaceae > Miscanthus > Miscanthus lutarioriparius. The sequence goes on from CAJGYO010000006.1 coordinate 101,500,309, forward strand.
TAGATAACTAACCTCTGTTATGGGTCGGTTCTAGGTAATTGTTCCCACATTTTTTGCTGATCACTTATATGGACTTGCTGTATGGCTTGAGTATTAAGATTTTTTTTTATGTGAACACATTCTTCTATGTTTTGTGGATTCCATATTCCGAATGGTAGGTAGGTAATATTTGACTGGTGGCTATATTCTGGAATCATACTTTCCTTATAATTATATGTGCTATCTATACTATAAAAGAGGGAAGCTCTCACTCTGATGCTTCCTATGGACCATAATTTTTGTTTCTTAGATCTACATTAAAATCAGATCCAACACATTTAAATCATCCACCGTGACCTGACAAGTGGGTCAGCCAAAAAACTTGTAAACGTTTACGTGTGTTTGGCTCGGCTCAGCAAGCATCCTTTATTTTTTCTTGCGGAAAAAATTATACCCGCCCGTGTACCCACATCGCCCCCACCCATCAATCAATCACGTAGTGCCGCGTCGGGTTTTATATCCTCCCGCCACCACTTGCCCGCCCCACGCGCCCAATTCCCTCCTCCCTTCACCATCTACGGCGGCCGCGGCGGCATCGGCAGCTCTGGCTCACGCACAGCGAAGAAACGACACAAGATGGCGACCATCGTGAACACGACGGAGGAGGAGCCGATGCTGGCCGTGGTCCGCTTCACCGCCGAGCTCGCCTGGGACGACACGGGCTCGAGGTCACACACCCCGGGGTCACCCGTCTCTGCCTCGAGGCGTAGGGGAACATCCACGCGGGGCGCTGGCTCGACATGTCCTCCCTCGTGCTTGCGTCCGCCGACCTGCTCCTCACCTCCCCGTCACGCGTCGTGGACAAAGGTGCCTTCCTTCTTTCTCTCCCAATTCAGCCCTGTGCACCTGTGGCAGGGCAACGAGGACGACCTCGTGCCGGTCGTCCTGCAGCCCCACGTCGCCGGGAGACTCGCGTGGGTCAACTACCACGAGGCCTACATCCTACTTTATTTAGTAGCTGCTCATCTGTTCATCTGAATACTATGCGTTTTTCTAATTATATGCTCTGTTTGGCAGGGCTGAATTGATGAAAAAAGCGAATGGGACATACTTCCCAGAGGAGGTTGCTATAATTTCATCAGCTGATGACTAAAGCACTAAAGCGTCAACCAGACTCGCAGGCTCCCGATTTCATTCATGTTGTTCTGCTCATGCTAATCGTGCCACCGACGAGGACCTTGCAGTTGCAGGGCCGGTTCGCTTGACCTTATCAGCCGGCTTATCAGCTAGAATCTACAGTATTTTTCTCTCGCAACAAAACAGCTTCAGCCAGCTTTAATACCTGCTGAACATGCCCGCAGCCCTCAAAAGCACCATCAGGTCTGGGCTGTCCAGGTCAGATCTCCTCCTCTCTATCTCTGACTACCTCGCTATGCTACTCAGTCCTCATGGATCATGCATGCAATTCATAGTTTCAGTACACCAATGATGCCAAAATCAACAAGGAAAACCCAAGCATGTTTCAATGAGTAAAAAGTGAAAATATGTTTATGGAAGCTAGAGAATTTACTGGAATATTCTGTCGCTAACACTTGAAGCATGAAATCTGATGCTATTCAGAATTCTATATTGATGGTCTTTATTTGATTCAACAATTTTTAAGCATCTAAACTAAAAACAAGCAGGCTATATCTTTCTGAGTGTACTGATATTTTTTCTGCAAGAATTTGCAATGTGCTTACCTATTTATGGCAAGACTGGAGGTACTGATTCAGCGATATGCAGTACATTTGGACCTTTTTCTATTTTTTAGGGATGGACCATTTTCTATGGATACACCAAATAAGCACCTTATAAAAGTTAAAAGCACTGCAATGTTACACATTGAGAGTACAGACTATGATGTTTTCAGTCATTGACTTGTATCTGCTTCCCCTAAGTTGGAGCATAAATAAAAAATATATATTTATTCACAGTGAGTTTGAGTTTGAGATTGGTATGGGTTGTTAAGCATCTAAACTAAAAACAAGCAGGCTATATCTTTCTGAGTGTACTGATATTTTTCTGCAAGAATTTGCAATGTGCTTACCTATAAATGGCAAGACTGGAGGTAATGATTCAGCAATATGCAGTACATTTGGACCTTTTTCTGTTTTTTAGGGATGGACCATTTTCTATGGATACACCAAATAAGCACCTTAAAAGCACTGCAATGTTACACATTGAGAATACAGACTATGTTGTTTTCAGTCATTGACGTGTATCTGCTTCCCCTATGTTGGAGCATAAATAAAAATGTATATATTTATTCACAATGAGTTTGAGTTTGAGATTGGTATGGGCGCTGTTAATAATAAGATTGAATCATTTGTGATTCAGCTGGCAATGAATCAATATGCACATTTTGTAGCTAACTGCCTCCTAGGTATTTAATCCTAGCCGCAGCTTCTGAGTTCTCACATGACCTTTGCAATGTATCTCAAGGTGGGCCACCTAATCTTATTATTTTATTTCGGATTAAGTCCGCTTTTGGCCCCTCAACTATTAGGTTCGTCTAATTTTGACCCTCAACTACAAAACCGTCTGGTGCTGATACCCCAACTGTCAAAACCGTTCACTTTTGACACCTGAGCGCTGGTGGGGCTGTTTTGTCCTACGTGGAGCGGATTTGACCACGCCACACTGGCGTTGACTTCCACATAGGATGCCAACCTCCATCTTAATGACATGTGGGGCCCATGCGTCACCCACTCATCCCCTCCCCCTCTATCCTCACGGCGGCGCCCCCACGCTAGCTCACGCCGCTCGTCTTGCCGCTTGCTTTCATGGCGCCGCCTTACTTATGCGCGTGGCATACCATCTGCTACTTTATGCGCCGTCAGAGCCTACTCGAGTGTCACGCCGCCCCCGTGCGTCCCAGATGTGGAGCCGGGGTTTCGGTGTCATTAGCCTCGGTGGCGGCGGAGGACGGCGGTTGCGACGGCGAACGAGGGGACGAAGAGGCCCCCCTCCCTCCCCCATCGTGGCCGGCAGGCGAAATCGCGCCTCCCCCCTGCCTGCTACTACGGTCGGAGCTGCGCCTTGCATGCACGAAGCGGAGAAGAGGAGGGGCCCGGGCGCCGGCAGAGAAGAAGAAGAGGGGCCCAGGCCAAATCTCGGCCGCCTCGGCCTCCTCACGCATGTGGAGAAGAAGAGGAAAGGCCCGGTCGCCGGCGGAGAAGAAGAGGAAGGGCCTGGTCGCCGGCAGAGAAGAAGAACAGGGCCATGCCGGTAGATCCGGTTCCGCAACGACGCCAGTAACCCGTTCCGCCTCCGCCTCACCTCGATGCCGGCGGCCAAGCAGCACGTGTCCTCTCCTAGACGACGGCCCTGCGCATCCTTAACCCCTGCAGCGGCCTCCAAGCCCGTGGCTGGCTGCCCCCGGCGTCCGGAGCCCGCAGCCGGGAAGACTAGGTCTTCCCGGCATAGGCGCCCGTGGCCTATGGCATGTGCCCGCTGTCGTGGGGATGGCGTCGGCGTCGGCGTCACTTGGGCCAGAGGCGGTGTGGGGGCGCTGCCGTGAGATGGAGAGGGAGGGGATGAGTGGGTGACACGTGAGCCCCACATGTCACTGTGATAGAGGTTGGCGGTCAACGCCAACGTGGCGTGGTCAAACGCGCTCCACATAGGACAAAACAGCCCTGCTCGCGCGTATGTGTTAAAAGTGAACGGTTTTGACAGTTGGAGTATCAGCACTAGACGGTTTTGTAGTTGAGGGTCAAAATTATACGAACCCAATAGTTGAGGGGCTAAAAGTGGACTTAATCCTTTTATTTCAGTAACATTTTTTAATTAGGCTGCAATATATGCACGTAAATCTCGGGATAAAAATCACCGTGTCATCCTTGTCTTCCCGTTGGTTTTTACTCCTCTTTACACAAGCTTGTATTTATATTTTATATATTGTGCTTATGTAGTTGCCCTTGTAATTAGTTAGCTTGTGTAGCTTGCTAGTTATCTTTTTGCTTGTGTAGCATAGAAGTAGCTCTCTTACGTAACTAATTTGGCTTGTGTAGCCTTGTTAGTTACATTGCTTAGTTTGTGTACCTAAGTAATTTGAGCTCTCTAAGTTGGCTTGTGTAGGCTTGTTATTGAGCATTGCTAGTGAGCTTTGGGGCTTTGTGCTTTTGCTTGCTAGTTTGTGTAGGACCTCTCCCGATTGCTTAAAGTATTAGTTGCATAGGTTTATGTGACCTTGCTAGTAGAATTGGTTAGGTGAGCTCTTACTAGCCCGGCACCTTAGTTGCTTTTTAGAATCTTTTATAAGGTACTTGAAAACATAGATAGAGGGACGTAGTCTTGGCTAAACCGATAGTTTTAATTTCGCATTTGTTTCTGTTAGCCGGTGCGTTTATTTTTTAGAAAGGACTATTCACCCCTTTTAGTACGCCATCTCGACCCTACACCGCGGCCATTTTATTACGGATAGTAAGATTAGAATAATGGGACTGAACAAAGTATAGAACAGAATCAAGGATAACAAACTGTTTCACCACTAATTCTTAGTGGTAATGCTTACACGCGGGCGTCCGGACGCGCTCAGGTTGGCGTGGGCCGCAACGTTCCGAAAGACCCAACAACTTTGTCCTGCGCTCGTGTTCGTGTCTCTTTTTATTCGGCTGTTGTCTCCATTTAGAAAAGTCACTCTCTACTTGCCGCAGCGTGGTCCACCGCGACCTCCTCACCGTAACGTTCTCCAAAACCCCCACCCGAGCGGCGGCCTCCATCCTCCATCTCCACCGCATCCGAGCGCCAGTGGCCGCCTTCCTCCCCTCCACCGCACTCACTGACCGTTGCGCGACTTCCTTCTCCATCGTGCTCGCCCGACCACTTTGGTCCCTCTCTAGCGGCAGCTCGCGCCAAGAGCGGTGACCAATCGGCCTTCCCCTCTTTCTCCACCGCACCCAATCCGCTTGCTCGATCCCCACTAGGTAGGCCGTGGCCGCTGGCAACGCCGTGTTTCAAGTATTTCAGGTGTTTTAGACTAACATTTCAAGTGTTTAATTTGGATATGGCAAAAGCAGATCTAGGATGTTGCATATGTTCCAATGATAATATACGCATACTGCAAGCCTATGTTTCATGTGTTTCAGATGCATGTTTTAAGTGTTTCATCTGAATGTTGCATATGTTGCTATGGTTATACATGCATGTTTAAAGCGTATGTTCCAAGTGTTTCAGATATTTCAGACGTATGTTACAAGTGTTTTATCTGGATGTTGCAATGTTGTTATGGCTATACACACATGTTTCAAGCGTATGTTTCAAGCGTTTCATCTATTTTCATATGTATATTGCAAGTATTTCATCTGGATGTTTCAAAAGTAGATTTGGGGGAGCACATGTTACAATGGCGCCGGTGGCGCAGGCGGACAGCGGCCTGCCGCAGCCGCCTGATACTGCTGTTGGGGCGCCGTAGTGTGTCACTGTGTAGACGCATGAGGCTAGAAGGTGCCTCCGCGGCGCGCATCCACATGCCGGGGCAGGTGACTAGGATCCACGTCGGTTCCCACGTGTGGGCGCATCAGTCATTAGGTGAAACAGAGCGAGCACAATGATAGGACGGAAAGCAACATGGGGTCCACACGGTGGGGCGCACCAAAACAGGTGGGTGCAGGCTCCTTTTCGAGTGTGGCACGGTCTCCTGCCTGTTAGGACGAGCCACATTCGGACACAGGTGCCCGTCCAAACATCCGGGGCTAGTGTCTCCGAATTCTTATAAAGAATATAAAAGGCAGCAAGCTAATCAAATAAGGCATGCATATGATTAAGGGCCTGGAACGAAGGAATCCAAAACGCAGGAATAGGAAAAAACGCAGGAATAAGGTATAATAAAAAGTGAAAAACTATGGGATTTCAAAACACAGGAACATAAAATTTAGACTGTTTGGAACACAGGAATTTATAACATAGGAATTGTAACATGTTAGGCAAATATGGGTACTAATTACTATATCTATTAGGCACGGATATGACCCCACCATGTTCTTCTTGCCTTAACTGCTCTTTTTTCCCTCCACTGCGTCGTTGTGGTCCATGCTCATGATGCTATGCTCCCATATGACACCTGCCGCCATCTCGTAATCACTCATTTGCTCAAGCAATCACGAAGGAAAAGAAAACAAGGAATTGGAGTGGATTCTTTTCTTCCCGTGAAATCGGCATCTAGTTCCTACGATTTTCCTTTGAAAATCTTCCTATCCAAACAGACCCTAAACATTAAAAAAAAAAGCAAACACGGTATCTTTCAACAAAGTTAATGATGCGTGGCTCCAAAGTGCATGACTTGTATATATAGCTTGCAGATGTTTGTCCACAGTACGTACTTGTTTCTGCACGTGGTTGGTTGAGTTGTGCTGTTTGCACTTGCAGTAGCCACGAAGTATGCTGTGGTGTGCTACTCCCGCTCGCTCTTTGGTCACGTCCTTCACATTTATGCTCTATTCTCCTGTCAAGGGCACCTAACTGCAGATTAGTCGAGATGCGCCGACCGCCGGGTCGCACACTCGACTTGTTTAGCCAAAGTGCGCATCTCGATCGTGGCCAGCAAACTAAACCAAATTAAAGTAAAGTTAAGCACGGCTGGCACTACAATGCGCGTGGTTGGTGAGATCTGTCATCCTAACACGCGGAGTATATCTATATATGCCCTCCCTCCCTCCCTCCCTCCCTCCCTGTGCTCGCATCGCATCTACAGTACACTACTAACTGTAGGAGCAGCTAGATTGCATCTCTAGCTAGGCGCGCGCGCACGCATAGTCCATGATGTCGCCAACAACCTCTGCGGTTGTTCTAGCACCAGCAGTGGCAGTGGCACTGATGGCATTGGCGCTGCAGCTCTCGGCTGCAGCCGCTGCGGCGGCGCCACCCATAGGGCTGCCCGGCTGCAACACAACCTGCGGCAACGTGAGGGTGCCGTACCCCTTCGGCATCAGCCCTGGCTGCCACTGGCCCGGGCTCTACCTCAACTGCGACAGGAACCACGACCCCCCACGGCTCCTGATCGGCGACGGCACTCTCCGCGTCACCAACATCTCCCTCAAGGATACCAGCCGAACGGGGCCAACCGTGCGCGTGATGCGCACCGGCCTCATCATAAATGTAACCGGCGACTCCATCTCCGAGGGCTGGACGAACGCCTCGTTCGGCCGCGGCTTCACGGAGTACGGCTACCTGCTGTCGTCTGGAAACGAGCTGGTCGTCCTGGGGTGCAACGTTGTCGCGATGCTCCTCGCGGACGGCGTTGGGGTAAAAGCCCCTGGGAGTCACCCTGGGCATTCGGTCAGACCGAATCGATCGGTTCGGTTCCTCGGTCATTCGGTCAGTTCGGTCATCAGAAATCTGGGACCGATTGGTCTTTGCAAAAAACGAAGACCGAGGAAGTTCGGTCTCGGTTAGTTTGGTTCGGTCTCGGTCACGACCGAATTAACCGGACCTGAATAGCAGCCACAAACAATAGCAGAATCTATAGCAATTTTCAACAGCATGCTTGCTATTTAAAGGCAAAAAAATAACAACACAATATATAAAACAAACCACACATTATTATGACAAGTTCTAGCACACAACTTTCTCAGTTCTCACAAATCACAATCACACATAATGACATTACGAACGAAGTCTACAGAACTACGGTTAGTTCGGTCACTTCGGTTAACCGACACATATGACCGAACTTCTATCGGTTACTTCGGTTAGTTGGGAGCCAGGACCGAACTCATGACCGAACTTTTCGGTCTCGATCTTTTTGGTTCGGTCTTCGGTCTTCGGTTAATTATGCGTAGAGTTACCTGGGAGCATCGGCGGCTGCGCCAGTTTATGCAGCAAGGCATACGGCAGTGGCGACATAAATAGCGACGACGTGTACGGGCCAATAGCGGGGCAGCAATGCACCGGCACCTCGGGTTGCTGCCAGTCCAGCGTCACTACTTTTGCCACCCCACCCAGTAGAGTGCAGGCCAAGCGGCTCTACACTGGAAGCGACACCGTGGACGAGATGCAGGCGCCAGTGAACGTGTTTGTCGCGGAGACGGGGTGGATCCAGCAGCTGACCAGCCTCGACGACGTCCAGGAGGTTCCTTTTCTCCTCAGTTGGAGCGTCACGCAGGGCGTGCGGCCACGCCCGCAAAGAATCGACGACGCCTTTACGCGGTGCGATGACGACGTCCGCGGCAAGCTGTGCAAGAGCGAACACAGTGATTGCTGGAACGCCTACCAAGCTCCAGGCTATACGTGCGAATGCGAGGATGGTTACGACGGCAACCCTTACCTCGCCGGCCCCGGTGGGTGCCAAGGTTAGTTGTTCCCGGCCTACTCAAGTTAGTTTATTACTCCTAGTTTAGTTGTTGTACGTGCGCATGAATTACTACATAGCAAGAGTGAATTCCTCTCATCATATATTAATTAGTTATTTGTGACAAACGGAAGTATATAGTACTTGGTTGATACGAATAGTGAGTATATATTATTGAAGAAAAAAAAATATACAACTAGTTTCATATGGAGTTTGCTATTTATCTGTTGGTGGATTTTTTTAGTTATAAATCTATTAGTTTTTTTATACGTTTGATTGTGTTTTAGTATTTATGCTACAACCGTCTACTCAGTCGAATTTATAAAAAATATGATAGATTTGAAAATAAAAATCCGTCCATGGATAAACTCCCGTTTCATATTTCGGAAAGCTATAAAAATATATGCAGGCTTCTGTAGCGTTCTGTACTTGGGCTATAAGCCCTTGTTTAGTTGGCGAAAGTTTGGAAATTTGGGTACGGTAGCACTTTCGTTTTTATTTGACAATTAGTGTTTAATCATAGACTAATTAGGCTCAAAACGTTCGTCTCGTAATTTCCCACTAAACTGTTCAATTAGTTTTTTTCTTCGTCTATATTTAATGCTCCATGCACGTATCGTAAGATTCGATGTGATAAATACTGTAGCACTTTTTGGGAAATCTTTTGAAACTAAACACAGGCTAAATTAGGTATCGTATGAGAAAACAATTAACTGTAGTAGCACAATGGCAGCAGCTCACTGTCTCGCTCGTCCCCAGATTGCTAGCCATCGCTAGCTAGGCCGAGCGGCTCCCTAGGGGTACAAGCCAAATGGCTCCACGATACCTGCGGAGGACCTGCAGCTCGCTCGTCGCGGAGGAGGAAATTTAAATTTTTGCCATCCTTACAAGGTCCAGTTGGTAACTTTAGTTTAGCAATTACACATTTGTCACGTGAAGAGTTCTCAGTGCATCATTTTTTTTTGTCACTTTTGGCGACGTAGCACGCAACTCACCCTTCCAGCAGCATGGACAAAGCATGTGAAATGACCGTATTGCGCAGGTTCGGTTGACTGGTTTGTATCGTTGCTGGTTCATTTATGTAAGAGAAATACTGCTGACTGATTTAGATGAACAGTATCTATATAGGAGGGCTGGCCAGCCCAGCCAGCGAGCCAGCCCCAGCCAATCACACTGCATATCCTCTCGCACGGGCCCACCTGTCAGGTCCATCCCAAACCTCTAGCCGGCCCCTTCTCTCCCTCTCGGCCTTTCCTCCTTCCATCCATGGCAGCTGCTCCTCCAGTGGACAGTGGAGAACCAGGGGACGACGGAGGTGGCAGCGGCTCCGGCGGTGCTCGGATCAGGCGCAAGTCAAGGTGCGGGCGTAGAGGAGGGGGCATGGTCGAGATCCCGACGACGACGGCCTCGGCTCGCGCGGCTGCCGCAATCATCGGCTGCACCAGCTGCACGCGGCATTGGAAGCGGGGGCAAGAGCACCCAGCGCCGCCGACGCTACCGGCGAGGGTGATGACTCGACGCGGCGGAAGGGCAGGTGTCCCTGCCGGGTCTGGGCCCGGCATCCGTGACCGTGACACCTCCGATGCCTCAAAGCTTTGCCATTTCGGCAAGTGACGACTCAACGCGTTGGAAGCGCAGGTGTGCGGGTCCGGCCCCGGCGTCCATGACTGTGACACCTCCGATGAGTCAAACCTTTGCCATTTCGGCAGCGCCACCGCAGGGAATGGGAATGACGCCATGTGAGACATCGTTTGATGGAGCCTGGGGCGACAACGAGATCTCCATGGCGCCCAGGATCTGCAGCCTGGCCCAAGCTCTACAGCTCTGCAGCCTGGACGACGCCACGCGGAGCACGAACCTGGTGGACGAGCTCCACGCGCATGGCGAGCTCCCGCTGTGCTTCCTTCGCCGCTGCCTGCGCGTGTGCCCGCTCGGCCGCCCCAAGATCCGGCGGTGCCCAGTAATGCCCAGGCTGTGCCTCTTGCAGTGACGCGATGCCAGCGAGCGCTCTACACGGGCGGTGCGCTGAGCCGGCCCCGCGAGCCCCGGCCACATGCGCGCCTGCCCCGCCGCGCCCGTGCCGCCGCCGCCGTGCTGTGCCGGTCATGCGCACGCCCACCCTGCCACGCCCCTGCTCCTGCCGCCGCGCTGGGCCGGCCCCGCAAGCCCCAGCTACGCGCGCGCGCCCTGGGCCAGGCCGGCTTCTTGGTCACCATGGAAAGAAGGTGGGAGCGGGAGGTAGATGATGACAGGCGGGGTCCACGTGGAACTGAGGCAGCGAGAGGGAGGAGATGGGCTAAAAGAGATCAAGCAAGGGCACAAGGGTCATTTCCCACGGCCTGTACACGCAAGCGAGATGAATTGGCTTGCCACATCGAATATGGGGGTGTTTGTTTCTTCGGCCGCTCTAAAATTTATGTCACATCGAATATTTAGATATTAATAAAAAGTATTAAATATAGATTAATTATAAAACCAATTACATAGATGGAGACTAATTTTCAAGATGATTTTTAAGCCTAATTAATATATCATTAGCATACGTTTACTGTAGCAACACGTTGTCAAATCATGGACTAATTAGGCTTAAAAGATTCGTCTCGTAAATTAGTCGTAAGTTGTGCAGTTAGTTTCGTAATTAGTCTATATTTAATACTCCATATATGTGTCTAAACATTTAATGTGACAAGAATTTTAGAAGAAAATACAGGATCCAAACAGGGCCTATATAGCATGGTCTCCTGTTCGTGTGGTAAATACATAATTACCAAACTAAAGAGGACAACTAGAGGAGTACCTCTGGCAGCAAGGATGGTAAAAATTTAAATTTCACTCGCGGAGGAGCGAGCAGGCATCACTTCATTACATTGTAGTACTAGGTACGTTTACTGTCAAAATTATACAACGAGAGTCATATTTCACAGCACTAAAAATTAATCGAGTTATAGGAGAAACCAATTAACGAAGACTAGTTTAAAAAGTGATGCCAAAAACATATTCATGGAACGATCGAGTAGCTCTAAATTCGTAGTCCTTCCATCCACAAGTAGCTATCTTTAAGATTGTTTTAAGTTCGAATATTTTTATCCTTGACCACCGATCTCAGAATCTTGGAACAATAGAATCTCTAGCACATCTTCTGAATCAATGGACGGAAGCCTCTGTGTAACCGCTTTAATTTTCTTTGTTTCTTTTTTTTTCTCGAGACTTCTTGGCCTTGATCGGTTGATGTCCAAGGCTTAGAGAAACCAAAATTTTAGCAGCCGTTTAGTTGACTATCAAAATTTGCTAACATCTCGATCCTGTTCGGCTTATCTTATAATCCGTACTATTTAGCTTCCTTGTTTAGCCGGAACAGTATTTTGCTCTCACAACAATTTAGCTAGAACAGTGTTTTTCAGCCAAGTTTCAGCGAGCCGAATGGAGCCACAATTAACATGTCAAATTTAAAATTTATGATAAATATTCTTGTTAAATTTCTGGTACGACAATTTTTTTCGTAGGTAACCAAGCAGGCCTGTATCAACGTGCTTTTGTTACGTACGTTTGGTTTATAAGCCTTATTTTTTTTATTAATAAATAGTATTTTTCTCTCGTAGCGAATCAGTACGTAGTATTTTTAGCCATGGAGCCAGCGAACAGGGCATTTCACCCCGCGTCACCCCCTATGGGCGGACCTTGCGCCGCCGCCCAGCCACCCTTCCTCAGCCCCATTCCTTCCTTCCGCGCCGCCGCCAGAGCTGGCCACCGGAGGTGTGTTCGACGGCGAGAACGTTGGCGGTGAGGCTATTTTTTTCCCCAGGTGTTTGCTGGTGGCACTTTCCCTGGTGTTCGCTGCCGGCGTCCAGTGGATGGTGCTTGCGTCGTCAGGTCATCATCAGCTATTTCGGCGTGGCTCCGGCCGGTTCTGGCTAGCACCTGCCCGGATCTTTATGTCCCTGGCAGGGTTGGCCTGATTTGGTTGGGGTCTGGGCCGGCTTTGCTCAGAGCCGGTGCCGTCCGCGCGGGAAGGCCGGATTCGGGGCTCACGAATCCGGATCCGCTTGAGGATGGCGCCTGAGCATTGTGGACGGCGGGGCGACGGGTTTCTCTTGGTGCCGGTGCCGGTGTGCTGCGAGGTCGGCTACGACGTTCGGAGGTGGTTCAACATTCGACAGTGGTGGAGGCTCTTTCGGCTCTGGCGGGCGGATACACTATTTCCCCGGCCGGATCTGTGAGGGGCAGCACGGAGGCCGCGCGGGCGGTGTGCCGGCGCCTTGCTTGCGAGCTATAGGCGCGGCAGCGCACAGCGCAGCACCAAGCGAGGCGTGCGGGCGTTAGCCAGCAGCATGCGGTCGCGGATGGTGTGCACGATGGCCGGTGAGGCTTGGCATGTTGACGTGGATCTGGATGATGTGGTGTGGCGTTGGAGGCCAGATCTTCGTGTTGGTGGCTGGATCTTGTAAGAAGCAGGACAAGGATGGTGATGCTGCTTGCTCCTACAGGCGGTGCTATTTATCTGGCGGTGAGGCCGAGCAGCTGCCCGTCATCTTCATGGTCTCCATTAGGTGCTTCGTGTCCTGCTCTTGCACTCGGTCTGTCGTTGGGGGTGCTTCCAGCGGTTGGTGCGCAGCCTCGCTGCTGGTGTGACTGTGCCTCACTGTTTTCTACGGGGATTGGTCGGTCGAGGTCAGGGCGAAAGCTCGGATGGCGATGCCCGTGGGCGTCGCTTCCTCCTTGGAGGTGTGTAACCCGCCCAATCCTGCCGGGCTTCCATAGATGAAAACCTAGTCTATTTGTGGGCTGGTGATGGCGGCATCGTTAGTGTTGTAACCTTCTTGAAGGCATCGTCTTGGAAATCTTGGACCGTGCTTCGTTCCTCGACCGGTGGTGGCACCTAATTACATCTTGTTGAGAAGTCGGAGCTACTGTGTTGAGGTGTCAACGAGCTTGGCAACGATGACTCATAGTTGTGATTAGTCGTGGACAATGGACGAAACGAGGATCTTAGTGGTAGATTTTATGGACGTGCCTGGTAGCTGTTTGGTGCTTTGACGAGGCTTTTGTCTCGTGGTTGTTCTTTTGTTGTATGGTTTTTAGGCCCCATTTCCTGTGTCAAATTCTCCTCTTTCAAAAGAAAAGACTTTGTGTATCTTTTGATTTATAATATTAATATATAATCAGTAGACCGCAACTCCTCATGTTATTCAAGATCTCTAAAACTTTGTTTCGCGATGAATCTACTAACATCATTTTTATGTTGCCAATTTTTGTTTGTTACTAGTCATATTATTGGAAGTTAAAAAGGTTTGACATGGATGTTGGATTGGTTTGGAGTTATATATTTTTAGTTAATTGTTTGCGTAAGAGCTGTGGTGGGTAATTTATCTTCATCTATACGGACACCTTGCAAAATTGTTCTCTAACTAGAAGTGTACTAGTATTTAGGCTTTGAGAGTGATCGTGTAGGATTTTTGCGTTATCCAAACACAAAGCTAGGATAATAAACAGATTTCCCTCCGCCATGCATGCAGATATCGACGAGTGCAAGCTCCCAAGGGATGAGATTGAATGCTTCGGCGACTGTATCAACACGATCGCCTCAATGGAATGCCGGTGCCCGCATGGAACTTTTCGCAATCCCGGCACAAGTGGTGGCTGTGTCAAGATTAAATCCACTAGAGGTCAGTACACCCCTGTACGTACGTCCTGTGGCGCACTAGCTTATTCTTGGACGCAAATAATAAAGCTCAGATCAATCAAATGTTGCTGCAGTAAGACTAGTAATCAATTTCATAATATATTTGCAGCAGATGATGCGCTACAGTCGCCTACTGTGGCTCCGGTGCCGTTAGGGCTGCACCCCAACTGCAAGACCAGCTGTGGTGACGTGAGAGTTCCGTACCCCTTCGGCATCGGCCCTGGTTGCTCCTTGCCGGGTTTCAACATGACCTGCAGCACAAGCTATTACCCCCCGCGGCTGCTTCTCGACAGCAACGGCACCCTTGAGGTCGTCAACATGTACTTGGCCGACTCCACGGTGCACGTCATCCATCACGCCAGAATCTTTAGTAATCCCACCAACCTCAAATACAACGAGAGCGACACCTACACAACAGTTTTATATGACATCCCTCACATCGGCGAGCCATATACGCTGTCGGCCACGAACGAGTTCATCTTCTCCCGGTGCAACGTGCAAGCCACCCTGTATGGCGAGTCCGACAGCATCATCAGCAGTTGCAACTCCACCTGCAGCTCCAGCCGCAACTACATCAACGGCGGATACTACTGCTCCGGCCGAGGTGATGTCTGCTGCCATGCGCCCATCGCTGCAGGCAGCAGCACGCCAAAGAGAATGGAGTTTAAACTTCTCGAGCGGCAATATGGCATGTTGGCAGTCGCCTTCATCTCAGAGGACGGGTTGACTAATCAGTGGGGCATGATCTTAAACAGAACTGATCTGTCGATTTTAGCGACCAATTACATGTCATTTCCCCTTGTTCTACGGTGGGCAGTTAAGCAAGGCTTCACAGCGCTGCCCGGCAACTCGTCGGGGCAGTGCCCCGGGGACATAACTAGCAGCATTTGCAAGAGCAAGGATAGTTTTTGCCGGCAAGAGAACGAAGGCTTTACGTGTCATTGCAACACCGGATACCAGGGCAACCCTTACATCGCCGACGGATGCAAAGGTCACTACTCACTACTGATTTTACTGTGTACTCCTTAAGCACACATGCACACTCTCTTTCTATTTCACTATGTTTGTTTAAGGAATATGTTTCTCGATGTTTGCATTGCTCATTATATTGGGGGATTTCAATTATATTGTTACTTATTGTTCATTCTGGTCTCGGCTAATGGCTACAGATGTCGACGAGTGCAGCAGCAACACAACAAAGCGGTGCTTCGGCGTCTGCGACAATTTGCCTGGAACATTCAAGTGCCAGTGCCCGCTAGGAACATTTGGCAACCCGCACAAGGGCAACGGCTGCGTCAGTTTATCCACTATTTTGTCTACGTTCATTAAAAAGAATAAAATTGGTTTATCAGCTGCCAGTGGCCCGGTTCTCCTACTTTTGGTTCTGGGCATAATGTTAGTACCCCGTAAGATTGAAGAGCACAGGATGAAAGTATTGAAACAAAAGTATTTCAAGCAAAACCGTGGGCAATTTGTTGCAACAGTTGATGTCGCAAAAGGCAGACATTGCAGAAAGGATGATCATACCAATGGAGGAGCTTGCAAAGGCGACAAACAACTTCGACAAAACTCGTGAACTTGGTGGTGGAGGGCATGGTACAGTTTACAAAGGGATCTTATCGGACCTACATGTCGTAGCCATCAAGAAGTCAAAGATTACAGTCCAGGAAGAAATAGACGAGTTCATAAATGAGGTAGCAATCCTCTCACAAGTCAATCACAAGAATATTGTCAAACTCTTTGGATGTTGCCTGGAGACTGAGGTGCCGTTGTTGGTTTATGAGTTTATTTCCAATGGAACTCTTTGTCACCATCTCCATGTTGAAGGTCCAAGGTCACTATCATGGGGTAAGAGATTAAGGATTGCAACTGAAATAGCTTCTTCTCTTGCCTATATTCACACGGCAGTTTCGATCCCAATAATCCATAGAGACATCAAGTCCAGTAACATACTTCTTGATGATAAAATGACATCGAAGATATCAGACTTTGGAGCTTCAAGGTACATTCCTATTGACAAAACTGGGTTGACAACAAGAGTCCAGGGAACAATAGGTTACTTGGATCCTATGTACTTTCAGACCGGCCGACTCACGGAGAAAAGTGATGTCTATAGTTTTGGTGTAATTCTGGTGGAGCTACTCACTAGGAAGAAGCCATTTTCATATCTATCCACCGAAGGTGATGGCCTTGTTTCTCATTTTCTTGACCTACATGCCGAGGGAAATCTTGTCCAGATAATGGATCCACATGTTACAGAGGAGGGAGGCGAAGAAGTCCAAGAAGTTGCTGCACTTGCAGCGTCCTGCATAAACTTCAGAGGTGAAGAACGACCAACAATGCGACAAGTGGAGCATACCCTAGTGGGGCTTTGGGGTTCCAAGAAGTGCAAGAGAGAAGATACGGTAGCAGCGGAATTCGAGGATGATAGCATTGTGACTAATTGTCCGTCATCAGCTAAAGGAGGACAAAGTTTTAAAGAATCAAGTAGAAGATATAGTTTGGAGCAGGAGATGATGATGTCGGCGAGGTACCCTCGGTAGCGTTGCGTGCTCTGTCCCTCATGCATTAGCACAAAAGATTATTCAACATCTAGCAGTAATTGTATTGGCGATGATGATAATGTGAACTGGGGTCCTCTGTTTCTTACCATTGCTTCGATTGTACCCTATTTGCAAAAAGAAAATCAATTGTGCCCTTTCAGTAAAAAAATACATACCAACTCATAGTTGGTAGATTTTCTTTTGTCTTTGTTGTCGGACAGCGGGATATTTTCCGTGGAAAATGATGCGGAAAGTATGCATTGTTGGTCAAGGTTGCAGGATGTGTCGTTGGTGAGGTTTGTTAAATGAAATCTGGTTCTCCATGCTTTCCTTTCACCTGTTCATTCCTATGTCTTCCCTACGTTTTGGAAAGCTAACCAAACACACAGTGTGTACTATACTACACTCCTTACTTTTTCCGAAAGCTAACCAAACGCAGCACGCTAATCCTTAAAATATATAAAGGTATCTTGCTAATTAGCGGCCTGTTCGGCAGGACTGAAAAATACTGTTCCGACTGATTGTTGCGAGAGAAAAATACTATACTGACAGGACATGAATAGTGATTTCGTGAATGACGAAACAAGCCAGCCGAACACGCCCTAGGCTAATATAATGCCCAAATATATAAAAGGCGCACAAGGTATCTTTCAATAAAGTGAAAGATGTCCAGCTCCGGTATACTTTGGATTGTACTACCTCGTCCTGCAAAGAATGCAACTATAGGTTACATGCCTCGAAAATTAGTTCATGTTTAACCAAGTTTTTAATGAATAATATTCACAGTTATATCTTTAAATTAATTTATTATGAAAATATATTTCGTAATTAATCTGATGGTATTTATTTGGTATCATAAACATGGATATTTTTTTATCTATAATTGGTCAAACTTTTCATACTGAAATGTTACACTGTGTTAGAATTGCATTCTTCTGTTCGCTTTACTAAAAAGTCAGGCTAAAAAATACTGTTCACTGATTTGTTGTGAGAGAAAAACACACAACCATGACTGACACACACTTGTTTTTTAGCGTGTTTGGTGAGTTGTGTTGGTTGCAGTGGCCACAAAGTACCCTGCGACGATTCACTCTCTTGTCACGTCCTTCCTAAAATTGGAGACTTCAGGGGACATATGTGAATAGAGAGGTCAACGGTAAACTCTAGCAGTCAATGACAAGATTAGAGAGAGGAAGTTGATTGACTAGGGTTGTGCAAATGCTTGAAAAAATTTCAGGGGATGCAAAGTAGTAGTTCAGTCTTGGTCTCTGCGGTCCACCAAGCCAGTGATATCCTAGAGCTAGGACTGACAGCATGCATATATCCATGGCAACATATAATGAGCAGCTGAAAGTGAACCATTTATTTTGCAGTCTTTTACAAAACAAACAAAATCCTAGCCAAGCAGGCCTTTCATCGAAATCAAATAGAGAAAGAGGAATAAGCTTGCTGTACAGTCGTGCAGATATGCAATGTGCGTAGGAGTTAGGACACATCATGGCTCAAGTTTTTTAATGGAACTGAAATCGCAAGTCTGAAGTTCAGCAAAAAGAACTGAAATGGTTCACACTTGTACAAACAAAAGCGCAGTCAACAGCCACAGCAACGACAGAGTTTATGTGTGAACACATGGAGCATGTTTGAGTCTGAGCAAGTCAGCATTGGCATTTCTTCAGACACTCTCAGCACATGTATCTGAAAGTGAATTATTTACTCTGCCGACTTTTACAGAACAAACCAAGCCCTATCCTATCACGTCCTTAATGAAACAACCCATCGAAATGAAATGGGAACAGAGGTAATCGCATATCCAGTATGCAATAAATAAGCCTGCTGTACAGAGATGCAATGTGCGTAGGACACATCATGGCTCAAGTTAAAGCCACGGAACTGATAAGTCTGAAGTTCAGCAAAAGAACTGAAATGGTTCGCACTAGCACAAACGAAGCAGTCAAATGGAGAATGTTCGGAATCCTGAACAAGTCATCATCATTGCCATTTCTTCTAAGATAAGATTCAATATGAAACAGACAACATATGCACCATGGTTGCTCGGTTCTACAGTAACTAGCATTTTCCCCACCAAGGCACAACTTGCAAATTGCAGCAACACTGGAACCATAGCGACAGCGGCCTAGCCGCCGAAGCCATAGAGGGTGCGGCCCTGGCGCTTGAGCGCGTAGACGACGTCCATGGCGGTGACGGTCTTGCGGCGCGCGTGCTCGGTGTAGGTGACGGCGTCGCGGATGACGTTCTCGAGGAAGATCTTGAGCACGCCGCGGGTCTCCTCGTAGATGAGCCCGGAGATGCGCTTCACGCCGCCTCTCCGCGCCAGCCTCCGGATCGCCGGCTTCGTGATCCCCTGGATGTTGTCGCGGAGCACCTTCCGGTGACGCTTCGCGCCGCC
Organism: Miscanthus lutarioriparius; assembly: GCA_904845875.1. NCBI lineage: Eukaryota > Viridiplantae > Streptophyta > Magnoliopsida > Poales > Poaceae > Miscanthus > Miscanthus lutarioriparius. The sequence continues at coordinate 101,519,250 of CAJGYO010000006.1, forward strand.
CTTGCCCAGGCCCTTGCCGCCCTTGCCGCGCCCTGACATCTTCGCCGCGGAGACGAGGGATTGGGGATTTTTTGCTTGCTGTTGGAGTGGTGGTGGTCTGGTGGATTGTGAATTGGATGGGGACGGACGGGTGAGGAGGGGGAACAATATAGAGGCGGGAGAAAGCTGGGAGGCGTCGGATGGAGGCGCGATCCGCGTGAAGGGCGCGAGGGATAGCGCTAGCCGTTGGATGGGGATGGCTCCGCTCCTATTGGCGAAGGAGCGGGAGGGCGGATCGAGCAGCGCGTGCGTTTTCCTGGCTTTGACGGGCGCTGCGCGCGTCGGGAGTCCACGTTACCTCCTTCCTTTTTTTCTCTCTCGAATAAAACACCTTCTCAACTTTTGAAATCATTCATCTTACCTCTCTCTGGTCCCGTTATAAACAGTTTTAAAAGTGGTTTTATCTTTTTCTTTTTTATTTATTTCGACTCAATCTTTAAACAATCATAGTAAATTATATAAAAATCATAAAATAGAAAATTCAATTTTATTGGACTCCACGTGAATAGATCTATACAGTGAAAATATGATACGGTTTGCTTTAGTACAAAATTTTTATTGTGACTTTAGATCTATGCTTTTCTGTAATTAATTGGAATAATTCATAGCTGCAGTTTCTATGGTCCAATTGTGATGAAAATTTTAAAGTGGGCTAATTATTGTATGATTAAACTGTAGTAAAAAATTTATACTCATTGGATCATGTATAGCTTAGTTATAGATTTATTTATATTTAACAAGCATAAACCTAAATAAAATCTATAACTAAGGAATACATGATCTAATGAGTATGAAATTTTAACTGCAGTTTAAACATACAATAATTAGTCCACCATAAAAATTTCATCACAATTGAGCTATAGAAACTGTAGGCATGAATTATTCCATTTAATTACAGAAAAGTATAGATTTAAAGCTACAATAAAAATTTTGTAATAAAGCATACCATATTATATATTCACTGTGTAGATCTACTCACGTGGAGTCCAACAAGAATGGATTTTTCATTTTATGATTTTTCTGTGATTTACTATGATTTTTCAAAGATTCAGCCGAAATAAAAAAAACAAAACCACCTTCAAAACCGTTTATAACCGGGCCAGGGAGGTAAGATGAATGGTTTTAAAAGTTGAAGGAGACGTTTTCTCTTATTTTGGAGTTCAGGGAGAAAAAATGGACTTTCACAAAAGTTAAGGAAGGTAATGTGGACTTTTTCTGACTGTGAATGGCTTCGGAAGTTTGGATTTCTGGTTGTGGGAAACACGAAATTTTGGGTTTCGGGCCTGGGGAGGTTGCGGGCGTTGCTAAATGTTGATGGGGCGTGGGTTGGACTTCCACGGAAGCTGGTTGCGCTTTGCAGCCTGGCTTACATTTTAACAAGCGAGCCAGAGTCTTCCTAGGCCTATCAACATCATGAGGCCATAAACACGCATCCACTGTGCAAACTGCAAACCGGTTTACATGACTAACCGAAACAGATTTTGGCCTTGAAACTATCCATTTTGACAGTATACGAGGATGGGCATCTTGACAAATGTGGAACCAGGGAACCTTCGATCGCAAATGCTTACACGGTCGTCCGTCCCATCTGCACGGTGTCTTACTGGGCCTGCGCAGTGAACAAGCCCAACAAGCGTGCTCACCTCTGTGCTTCTTCTACCTCCGAAATTTTTCCCCACTCACAATCACATCGGTGTTGTGGCCTCACCGCGTATCCAGCCACCCCACTCCGCCCTGTCGCGCCCCCTTCCCCCACCTCAGCCCGTCAACCGCCACGTCGGGCCCTTTCCCCCACCGCACCGCACCCCATCACCAGCCGCGCCTGCACCCTAACCCATGCGAGTGGATGGCGCTGGACAACTGCAGGCGAGGAGCGGCGGCACTGGAATAGCAGCAGCAGGCCCGTGCCGATGGCGCGAGCCGGGGCCCGCGAGTGTAACACCTCTGGTGTTTTAACCTAGCATTAAAACTTGACATGTCATCATATGCATTGCAAAACATTCGTAAAGTAGAAAAATTTGAATGCATTCACTAAATAAGCTTTATTTCATAGTTGTTATTTTATGTGATGTAATGTGATTCGAAACTCTGAATGAAAATCATGACCACAAGGGTCAAAATTCATGTGATCATGTGAGACCATGTGTTAATTGACTCAAATAACCCTGATGGGCCATGTTACTGGTCAAAAATCAAAGTTAAGTCAAAAGGAAAATAAATTAAATTTGAATTCAACTTCAAATTATAAAAGTCCTTTTTGCCCCTTTTGTATATTTCAAAATCCATTTGGAATTTGGGGGTGTGACAAAAAGCAAAGTTGAAGCTTATTTTATAAGGATCGACTTTGGTATTCAAAGTTTTTAAAGTTTACATATAAAATTTGGAGTAATTTTGAAATGATTCAAATGCTCAAATGCACCCCAAATTCAAATTTAAAAATGGAGACAGAATTTGAAAATGTTCACTTAAGCAAAGTTGTAGAGTTTGAAAAGTTGAGCAACTTTCATTTTTGGAGATTTTCAACTTCTTTAGAAAATTTGGGAGTAATTTGTAAAATGAACTCAGTGGCAATTCTGTAAATTTTTGGGTGAACAGTACACGGTCACCGCCCCACCGCCGGCGTCCTTTCTCCGGTCTTCTAGACGCGCCTGTGGCCGCCCTCGGCTTTGCGCTGGCACGAGCGGCTCACTGCGTGTCGTTCCCTCGCACTCTTGGCCGCGCTATAAAGCTCCGACGCCGTCGTCGACTTTGATTTCTCTCCTCTGTTTCCCGACGCCACCGCTTCAGCTCCGGCGAGCTCTCCTCGACTCCTCAGCGCAAGCCAGTCTCGGCAAAGCAGTGCTCCAGCTCCGTCTCCTCCTTGCGAAACCATTCCACCAACTGTGGTTGTCTGAGTCCACCTAGAACAATCGCTAGCGAGCCTTCTTCCTCGCGTTCGGCGACCTTACCCGAAGCTCCGTTTCACCGCGGCCAGCTTCATTCGGTAAGCCGTTGTCCTTGCTTGTTGTCTCTACAGCTTCGTCTCGATGCTGTGATGCTTAATCCGTTCTTGCTTAGTCGTATTGCTCACTGCAGTCACCGGAACTCCGTCGTCGACGAAGTTTGCTCCGCCGTGACCGCTGTCACCGTCGACCCGCGTCACCGTAGCACCTCAGGTCTTGTTCTTTGCTTCAACACGTTTGGGGTGAGCTGCTGATCCTTTCTAAGCCTTTTGTTTGATCTCTACTGGCCTTGTTTCGCCGGCGTAGCGATGCCGTGCCACCGCGTCCGCTATAGCCGGCGTTAGCCTTCTTCCGTGTCGTAATCAACCTCCGTAGTGCCACAGATCGATGTGCCTAGTCGTTGTGAACGTTTTGGTGCTATGGCCGTCGCTGTTGGGCTCACCGGCGACGAGTTTGCGTCGGTCAGCGCCGTTGTCGCCGCGGTCAAAGCCGGAGCTTAGGGATGACAAGTGGGTCCCATATGTCAGTGACTGTGTAGTTCAAATTGAATTTTTCTATTTTCAGAAATTGATGAATGTTGTCTGTTTTTGTTATTTTTGTGTAGATTTATTTAGAGCTACAAAAATTATGAAAATTTGTGTGTGACCTCTATGTGATGAATATTATTTAGTAAAAATATGAAACTTGAAATTTGAATAAATTTTTAATGTTCAAAAATTCAGTCAATTAATTGATAAATGCAATTTCCATAATTTGTGTAGGTCACTGTATAACTCCAAAAATTATGAAATTTATTTTGGTACACTAATTTGTCATGAGGAAGCTTACATAAAATTTTGAGGTTATTTGGAACAAGTTCATTTTTGGGCTTATTTCCAAATTAATTAAAAATGAATAAAAGCAAACCCTAAGTGTTAGGTTTAGGGTTTGATCTTGTTTGGGTCATGTTTTGTGACCAGTAGGGTTTCAAGATCAATTTGGTCAAGTCACTTGTGTGGTTCTTGATGGTAGAATTGCAAGTTGGTTTTGTTGGCTTGCAACTGTACCGCGAAGGAAAGTTGTATTCAAGGTGTTATTATATTTCATGCACCATGAAAGCATCATGTTTACATTATCATCATGTTGAAACATATGTTATTATTTCGTGTAGAATCTGAGAGTGAACCGATTCTAGTTGAGCAAGTTGTGGAAGAATCCCCGGTTGTCTCGGGATTTGATATTTGTGGTACTGATCCGGAACCCGAGATCGTCAACGAAGGCAAGCCCCGGTTTATGCATTAAACCATTACCTTGTTTACTTTGAAAAGTTTATCACCTATGTTATTTATTGCATTAAGTTGATTAATTCCAATGTTACCTACTTGATGCATTGCCTACCTTGTTAATTGTTTACCATCCTTGAAGATGATTTCATTTACAAAGACGTAGAATTGCTTAGTATGCTTTATGGTAGGCTTTCAAAGTAAAAGTTCTGATACAATCAAAGATGGCATACTGGCCAAAGAAAAAAAGAAGATAGAATGAACTAGGGACTAGTTGGGTGACTTATCTTGAATGTTGGGTAATATTGCCAACTATGTCGCTTAAAGGCCACTCATTGTGGATCTTCTGAACGAGACACTTTGTAGTACTGGTCACATACTACGGTAAGCCTACTTCGGCTAATCCGATACTAAGACGAATGCCCACGCACTGGGAGTGGAGAGATGGCGGGAGTAGCGTGTACCCTCGTGGCTAGAATGTGGCCGGATTTGAGGTGTGCTGTGCTCTCGGGTGGCGTGGAGACGGCTTAGTATGGGAGGATCCGGTAGCGAGGTTGATATATGCAAGATTAAGTTCTACATATGTCATGTGATAAGGAATCTCCAGCTGGGACTTGAATCAATTCAAATTGCCGGTGCTTCACGGATATGGAGACTCGATTCATTATAGAAGCAATGCAGGACTGGTGAATTACTAAAACATGAGAAAACGGAATGGAATGAGAAGGATTGGAATATGGGATATGAACACTTAGTTTGAGATAATGAACTAAAGTACTTAGGGGTAAAACTTAAAAATAGGATCAAGAATAGAAAGCTTTTGGCAAAGAACTTTTGAATCTTGCTACAACCTTACCTTGACCCAATACCTGCATCCCTAAGACCTTCGCCCCTTTTATGTCGGGTCAGTCTTGTTTGAGTACTTTTGTACTCAGGGTTTGTTAAACCTTGTTGCAGGTGAGTCGCATGCGCAGGCTTCTTTTGGTCACTGCTGCATGTCGGTGTTTGAAGTCGATGACGATGAGGAATGATGAATGGCCTTTGGACAAGGCACTAGTTTGTGTGAAATAAATAATGTTAATGTAATATTATCCCGCTACTATGGTTGTATGACACTTATGGTTTTGTAAGTTTGAAACAACTGGTTTGTAATATTAAACTTAAGTCTTCCACTTTACAATCTCTGGTATGTATATCGAAAATTGTTGTAATCTGCAATGTCTGTGATTGGGATCCTGTTTGTAAAAGATTCGTGGATGATTCGGGTTTCCCGAGGACACCCGACAGACCTGTTAAGTTGTTGGGAACTTGTGTACGCTATCTGAGGTCTGTTGAGACATCGATAGGTGCACGTGGGCCCGATTTCTTAGGAGGTTCTGCCACAGCGAGCAGGCGTTATAGAATGACAGGAGGAGCGATAGGCCACGCCGACGGACGTGAGCGCACGGAGCGACGTCCCCCTGACCCGCGCTTGCTAGTTATCGTAGTTCCCCACCAGATAGATCGTGTCCGCCAACGACCCCATGTTTCAAGTGTTTATGGCGTTTTAGCCTTATGTTTCAAGTATTTCATCTAGATATTGCAAAAGTATATCTAAGATGTTGCATATGTTGCAATTATAATATACGCTTGTTGCAAGTGTATATTTTTAAGTGTTTCAGACATATGTTTCAAGTGTTTCATCTGAATGTTGTAAAAACATATTTGGATGATGCATATACGTGCATGTTGTAGGAGTACGTTTTCAAGTGTTTCAGGTGTTGCATATGTATGTTGCAAGTGTTTTATCCGGATGTTGCATATGTTTTGCAATGGCTACACACGTGTTTTCAAGTGTTTCAGACGTATCTTGCAAGTGTTTCAGCTGTTTCGGTCGTATGTTGCAAGTGTTTCATCTAGGTGTTGCAGAATGTAGATCTAAGGTTGTACTTGCACATGTTGTAATGAGACCCACCTACTACAGCCACCTGCTGTAGTCGCTGGGGCGCCATGCATGTGCATGGGAAGCGGAGGGATATGGAGGCAGGGGCGTGGCGCGAGCGGTCCCAGGTGCGTGAAACGGGTGTTGCAGGGGTGTCGTGCATGCACCGGGCGTGGGGAGCTTATAGGAATGGGCGTGGGGCCCCGTGTGCATGCAGGCGCTGAAAGTAGAGAGGGCGTAGGTGCCGAACGGAGGCGCGGAGGTTCCCACATGTGCGCGACGCGCGTGAAATGGAGTAGCAGCGCCGGCATCCGGACACAAGTGTCCGTTCGGATGTCCAGGCGCAGCCACGCCCTTACTCGTTTTCTCATTTTCTCGAGTCATGAAAGAGCAGTTAAAGTGCGCGATCCCGAGCCAGACAAACTCTAGTTTTCCCTGAGGAGATTTAATTCAGATGTCCTGGGTGAAAGCTCTAGTTTGGTTTTGGTTAATTGATGAAACCCTAAGTGCTAACCTAGTTTATCAAAGTGATTGTGAGATAGGTAGCACTACTCCAAGTGATGAAGCAATGGCGAAGATCATGACGATGGTGATGGCATGGTGATGATCAAATGCTTGAACTTGGAAAAGAAGAAAGAGAAAAACAAAAGACTCAAGGCAAAGGTATAAATAGTAGAAGCCATTTTGTTTCGGTGATCAAGACACTTAGCGAGTATGATCACATTTAGGTTAGATAGCCGTACTATTAAGTGGGATGAAACTCGTATTGAAATGCGGTTATCAAAGTGCCACTAGATGCTCTAGCTCATTGCATATGCATTTAGGATCTAGTGGAGTGCTAACACCCTTGAAAATGTTTGTGAAAATATGCTAACACATGTGCACAAGGTGATACACTTGATGGTTGGCACATTTGAGCAAGGGTTAGAAACTTCACCAGCGCCCTATACAGAAAAGACAGGGATTCACAGAGTGACCGGACGCTAGTGGTGCAGTGATCGAACGCTGAGGTCTAGTGTACGGTCAGTGATAGCAGAAAGCACACTGTCTCGATCTTATGACCGGACGCTCATGGTTTGAGTCCGGTCAGTGCTGACGTACGCTGACGTGAGGCGCATAGAGGAAACGTTGAGTGACCGGACGCAGGGTGTGTCCGGTCAAGCAATGTCGCGTTTGGAACCTTACTGGAAACGACTGGACGCTGAGATCCAGCGTCCGGTCACTTTCTAACTGACACATCCGGTCATCACTTGACCATTGAAATCGGGTGATCGGCGTTTGAAGCCGATGACACGTGGCGCACATCGCACAACCGGACGCTGAGATCCAGCGTCCGATCAATATGACCGGAGCGTCCGGTCGGCCCGTGTTCAGTGCAGTGAGGAGCCCAACGGCTCTATTTCGTGGGGGCTTCTATTTAAGCCCCATAGCTGGCTCAAGCTCACTCTCTTGGCCATTTGCATTGACATAGCAACCTTGTGAGCTTAGCCAAAGCCCTCCCACTCATCTCCATCATTGATTCATCATCTTTGTGAGATTGGGAGAGAATCCAAGTGCATTGCTTGAGTGATTGCATCTAAAGGCACTTGGTATTCGTGTTTTGCTACGGATTTCACTTGTTGCTCTTGGTGGTTGCCACCACCTAGACGGCTTGGTGCAGCGGTGGAGAATTAGCACGAGTTGGTGATTGTTCGTGGCCATCTCCGGTGATTGTGAGGGGATTTGTATCTTCCTCGACGGAGTGCCGAAAGGTAACTCTAGTGGATTGCTCGTGTCATTGAGTTACCTCACTTGTGGGTAGGTTCTTGCAGAGTCCAATCATGTGGACGAGGTTTGTGCAACACCTCTTAGCCGCCGAACCACCAAGTGTTGGTCGACACAACGGGGACGTAGCGTGTTGGCAAGCACGTGAACCTCGGGAGAAAATCGGTTGTCTCTTGCCTTTTGGCATTCTCTCCGTGATTGATTTCATATTCATCTTGTGATTGGTTCATCCCTTTACACGACAGTATAATCACCCTACTCATTTTTATATTCTTACAAACTAGTTGTGGCAAGCTCTTTAGTGTAATTAGAATTGAGAGCTTGATTTGTTATTTAAGTTCATCTAGTGGAGCTCTTTAGTGTAGCAAGATTGAGAGCTCTTAGTGAGTAGTATCATAGCAAGTTATGTGTCTAATAATCATTAAAACTAGAATTGTTGGATTGGTGGCTTGCAACCCTTGTAGAGCTAGAGCAAGTTTGCATTTCGCTATTTGTCTTACTAATCAAATTGCTCTAATTGATTTATAGAATTTTAAATAGGCGATTCACCCCCCCTCTAGCCATATTAGGACCTTTCACTGGGTTTTGCTTTTTTATTTTGAAATTGGTGTGCTAGACAAAAACATATAGTGAGACATGAAAGCATATTTCTCCAATAATAGAAGACAAGTGATAGCCTATCGACAGTGATGAAAAAAATCAGTTGAGCATTTAGAGGTTTATGTATCTCCCTAACACCTTCTTGCCTTATATTACTCTAAATACTCTAAGGGGTGTTTGGTTTGCGAAATGAAGTGGTCCACCATCATCTCACTCTCTATTTTTTTTTGTTTGGTTTATGAAATAAAATGAGTTGATCCATTATCACCATATTCCTCACAAGCTAATAATTGTATAAGGAATGAGGTCGTTCCACTAAATTTAATTATGCATCACCACATATAGAATGAATTAGTTGCCCAAACAAAACACTCCATAAAAGAAGCTTAAAACGCGTAGATGAAAGGACTATTAAAGTTTGGTGTGGACAATAGGGTTAGGCATATTTACATCGTAAACCAAAAACCGAATCAAACAGAAGTGTTTTTTTTGTTTTCGGTTTCGGTTTCAGTTTTAATAGTCGAGAAGTTCGGTTCTCGACTTCAGGTTTGATTTCAGGCCCCAATCGAATCAATGAACCGACAAAACCAAATTACAAGTCTGCTAAAATATGTATTTGATAGCTATCCGTTAAAATAGTTTGACTTTGATCTAGCGTAGTCGCGTAGAATTTCACTTTTTGGAATAAAGGATGAATGTTTTGGACTCATCGTTGCTATTTTTTGCACGTACTCCTTCGTTTCTAAATTACAAGCCCTTGTGTGGCTTTTCTAAATACATAGCTTATACGTTATATTTAGATATATATATATATATATATATATATATATATATATATCTCAAAATATGTATATTGAAAAATAAGAACGGTTTTATAATTTGTAACATGAATAAGTAGTTATTAGCAGGCATCATCCAAATAGGTCCTCTTACTATTTTCCTTCGCATGGCACTTACCGTATCTTTTAACTTCTCGTACAACACTCGCTGGCCGCCGCGCAGGTGGAAACATGTCGCGAAGCTATTCAGGGGCAGTTTGTTTGGGGTCCTGCGTGCTCAGCTCTGGCTCCTTCTTCCCTGTTAGGAACCATGCAGTCTTGTAGCGACGAAAAAAGGCTCCGGCTCCAGCTCCGACACAGCCCGGAGAGGAGCCGGCAGAGCTACGGTTTGGAGGCTCCTCTCGGTATTCGCCGCCAGTGATTGCTCTACCGCTCTTCACTTGAGGTGGTGCAAGTACCACGTCACTACCCATATCGGTCATCCCTTTTAAAATTTTGCTCCAGGAATCGATTTATTCGTGGACAATTTTTTGTTGTAGGCGTTAATTGTTTGAGGGGCAGAGGGAGTAAAAAGTAATTACGTCTTATATATTTTGATATTTGGTGTTATCTACCTAGATCTAGATACGAATGTGAATTGACTTTGATCTAGTGTAGAATTGCACCTTTTTGGAATGGAGGGATACACGTTTTTGATCCATCATTGCTAATTTTATCGCACTAGTTATTACTAGCACGCACGCACCACCCGAACAGGTCCTACCCTTGCAATTTTCCTTCGCGTGGTACTTATGTTTCTACCGAGAATTCGAAACTGAACTTCTGGAACACAGATTTAAACACGCATATTGACGCCTTGTTTAGTTGCACCCTAACTTCCAAAAAGTTGCTACAATACCTGTCACATCGAATGTTTGCGGCCCGTGCATGGAGCATTAAATGTAAACGAAAAGAAAAATTAATTGCATAGTTTGGTGGGAAATTACGAGACGAATGTTTTGAGCCTAATTAGTCCATATTTGAACACTATTTACCAAATAAAAACGAAGATGCTACAGTAGCCCCAAAATCCAAATTTCACGAACTAAACGAGGGCTACGCTATTCAGTATTCACCGCCAGTGATTGCTCTACCACTCTTCACTTGAGGTGGCGCAGGTACCACGTCAGTGCCCGCACCGGTCATCTCTTTTAAAAAATTCGCTGCATTGCATTTGCATGCCACCTAGTAGTAGCTAGTACTCCTCGCTACTACGAAATGCCCAGGAAGCCGTAGGCAAGCAGGCAACTGCCGACGCCTGGACACGCTAGCGTGCTTGGCAATCAGTGTCAACGGACACACGTGAGCACGCGACGCGCTCACGCACCTATGGGTGAAAATGTTACGGATATTTTTCGATCGTATTTGAGAGTGAATCCGTTTAGTAGAGTTCAGATCTGTCCGTATCTGAGTCCGGATATTCAACATCCGATATCGTATCCGTATCCGAATAATCAGATCGCATATTCCTGATGTCGATATCCAATCGTATCCTATCCGTCAATACTGACAATATCCGTATTCGAATTCGAATTCGGACAGAAATATAAAAACAAATATAATATCAATAATATCCGTTCGTATCCGATCCGTTTTCATCCATACACGCACCCGCCCGCGGCGCCCCGCAACAAATCCGGCGCGGCCGGTCGCCCCCACCCACCGGCCTGGGCACCGCCGCCAGCCAACAGCGCGCCTCCACGTCGCGGATCTCGCTGCGGGGCCTTGGGCTCGACAGGTCAGCCGCTGCAACAGCTTTCGATCGATCCATCCCTTCCTTCCCGTTCACTTTCTCCTCCTCGTGAAGCGAGCTCCCCCCTGCCCCTGCGATTCCATTCCACCCCGTCCGGAAACGGCTTCCCACTTCAAAACGGCCGCGGCGCAGATCCACACGCACAGGCAGGCAGGCGGACAGGACCGCCGCCGCAGGTTTCAAATCCCGGGGCGGATTCCCCCTGCAGAGATAGAGAGAGAAAGAGACGACGGAGCCCAGCAGTAGCGCCACCGGGATCTCGCCCTCTCGTCGTCCACCTGTGGCGCCGGTGACCGAGCCAAGGGGCGCTAGCTAGAGGCTAGAGCCATGGGCAACAGCATCTACCGGTTCCTGTGCGGCCTGTGCGCGCCCTTGTCGTCGGAGCACGGGCTCCACGGCGCGCACCCCGCCGTCGCCGCGCTCGGCCGCGACATCCTCAGTTTCCAGAGCACCTCGCAGGTGAGCTACCCGCGAGCTGAATTCCCCGATTGCACGTTTGCTCCGCCGCCGTTCGGTGTGGGTTTTGTTGGCAATTACCTCTACATGAGCTTGATTAATTTGGCGGGGTCCTGTCTGCTGTGCTGTGGTTTTTTTTTAAGGTTCCGGACGAGCTGAGCCAGCACGTCGTCTCCTCCAAGAAAGCGCAGGCGAATTGGTACGCGAGTTCTCAGTTGGCTCCGTTCGCTTTGCTGAAAAAATAAGCTAAAACACTGTTCCGGCTGATTTATTATGAGAGAAAAAACATTATTCCAGTTGAAAAAACAAGCTGAAAAGTACGGATTACAGGAGAAGCGAACAGGACCATTGTTTTTCTTCCTTCTCTGCTTGATTTCTTGGATATATGCACCGGCTGGAGCTATCGTGGTTGTGAGGGTTTCGATAAGTGGAGTTGAGAAAGAGACTTTATCTTAGAAATTAATGGAAAACATAGCGGCGGTAATTAACCTTAGCTTCTTCTGAATTTTGTGGCCACAGAACAAGACAGTGACATAAATTCAGTACAGCGTGTGGTAGCATATTTATCTAGTGCAGTGTACCCACATAAATAAAAAGGAAATAGCGCTTTCTACTTATGGCAAGAACGAAGGACAGATGGCAGTAGACTCGTTCAACTGGCATAACAGTGAGCTACTAGTACGAGTATTAGAGCAAGTATAATAAGAGGCTGCAACCTAAGCTAAATGCTGAGGTGGAAGAGAGAGAGGAGAAGCGGACTGTAAGTTTACAGTCGGCTTGTGCACAAGAATAAAAAAAACTCTATAAGAGAGACAAGTGGACTAGTGAAGATGTAACTACTATATGAGTGAGCTGAGAGCTAGGCTGCAAGGATTCATACAGCCAGCAGCCGACTATATTATTAGCTTACTCTTAGTATACTCTACATCCTTTCTTTACAACCGAAGAAGTTTTGATAACAATTTTTTTTTACTGAGTTGTTGTACTAGTAGATCTAGTATAGCTGTCTGATTTATCACTGAAGTAAATTACGTCATTTAATTGCTAGTAAATTCGTTGAAAAATTGACTGCGGTAGCTGGTAGCCTGGTAGTGGTGCTAGTAGGCTGTGGATTTCTCGTTCATCATGATGATAACTGACGAGTAGCGAGCACTAACATCTCGCTGCGATTGTAAAATGCTGTCTTGACAAAACTCCTTGCGCTCATGTAAGGTACAAGAAGCTGCTGGTGGCATGGAAGAAAGCCCGACCGCCTCCGAAGACACCCGAGGAAGCCGCGGCCTTCGTTGTGCAGACACTCAAGAACCATCAGAAAGCAGACGTGGAGGTACCTTGAGCTTCCCAACTGTACGCGTACCTCCAACCAACAATGGTGCTCAACAACTATAAAAATATTGGTTCCTGCTTGTGTTCACCCAGGGCCTGTTGTCTTTCTACGGCCTGCCGCATCCGAACGCGGCAGCAGGCGCACCCGCTGCTCCTCCACCGCCCAAGCCTCAGGGCGCCAAGTTCGAGCTGCACACGCTCCCCGTAAGACTCCGGCCGGCGGGCTCCCGTTTCCTGAATCTTTCCGTGGTCGTGTCTACTGGTTAACGAGCGTTCTTGCCGGTTTATCAGATTGACCCCAAGTCTGTAGCCGACGGCGACACGGTCAACGTGTACGTCGATACGGCGGACCCCCGGGAGGCCGTGCCCCGCGAGGTGCAGAAGGCTGCGGCGGAGCGGGCCAAGGCGCGGGCCGCCAAGAACTACCAGAAGGCCGACGCGCTGCAGAAGATCATAGTCGACGCAGGATACAGGTGATCACTACGTTACTGACTTCTGAAACTTGGCTTCACTCTTCTCATATATATTTTCTCGAGAACACCTCAAAACATTTGGTTCAGGCTGTGACGGTTCTGTTTCTGAAACTTTGCGCGATGCGATGCAGGCCGGTTCCTAACGCGAGAGGCGAGGAGGTGCTAGCGAAGAAGTACAGGATCAGGCTGAGGTTTGTGCCACTACCACGCGTGCTGTTTTATTTACCAATGACAAGGAGCATGTGCCTTGATTCCTCTGCAATCAGATCAATACTGAAGCAGTGAGATTTGAATGTGCATGTGCAGGGGTATCGATGCGCCCGAGAGCGCGATGCCGTATGGCAAGGAAGCCAAAGAGGCGCTGCTCAAGCTTGTCCAGGGGAAGAGCTTGAAGGTCTACGTGTATGACGAGGACCGGTACGGTAGATGCGTTGGAGACATCTACTGCGACGGCGTATTTGTGCAGGTAGGATTATTGCACTCACTTGCATGTGCCTTCTTGAAAATTGCCTTTTGAACGTGAAACCCACTTCTTGTGAGAGAAAAATATTGTATCATAGCTGATAAATCCCCATGTATTATTCATTATTTTTTATTTATTTTCATGTTTGCTTTGTTTGGAGGAAGACGAGGGATGTTTTTCGTTTCTTAGGGTCATGATGAAAAGCTTAGATGTTGCACAAAGCAGATGCAGAACTAAAAGACCTCTGCATTTTGCAAGAACCTGTCAAAATCTTTGAGCTCTGACATCATCAGCAATGCACTGTAACAAAGAATTAGGGGATGTTGACTAAAATTTAGAAGGTGTCAAATAAGGGTGTCGCATAGGGTGTTCAGATACTAATAAAAAATAAATTACATAATCTGTCAGTACTCAACGAGATGAATTTTTTAAGCCTAATTAATCCATCATTAGCACATGTTACTGTAGCACCACATTGTCAAATCATGGACTAATTAGACTTAAAAGATTCGTCTCGCAAATTAGTCGCAAGTTGTGCAATTAGTTTCATAATTAGTCTATATTTAATACTCCATGCATAAGTCCAAATATCCGATGGAACAGCGACTAAAATTTAGGAGGAGGACCGAACACCCACTTAGTCTATCCTGAACGCCTAACACTCCTTTCACTAATATGGGATTGTCCAACTTGCTTTCTATGCACAGGAGCAAATGCTGAAGAAAGGTTTTGCCTGGCACTACACCGCCTATGATCAACGCCCAGAGCTGGCCAAGGTAAGCAGCGCTCGTTTGACGCCATACAGAGATCAATCACTTGACTGAAAAACATCATGCACCTTATGAACTACCCCGAAATAACGGTCCAATGCGTAATGTCTGAAAAAGCAATGCCCTTCTCCTTAACCAACAGTGGGAGAAACAAGCACAGACTGGCCGGAAGGGCTTGTGGGCGTCGTCAAAGCCACAGAAACCATGGGAGTGGAGGAAGGACAAGCGCAACGGGACAGCATGAACAGACCCCTGACGTTCAGTATGTGCCGTGTGTGTTATTAGCCATGAATACAATCATACTACACCGCTACGATTCAGTAGCGGTGTAGTATGATTGTGTGTGTACACTAGACGATTCCTAGGGGGAGTGTGGAACTGAGACAGTGAGTGTGAGAGTGTGCTCGGTGAAAGAGTGAGAGTGTCTGTTTCTATGTATGTGAGTGTGGAACTGAGACAGTGAGTGTGAGTGTGATCTGTGCTGTGAGAGAGTGAGAGTGTATGTGACTGTGAGTGTGGGACGGAGACACTGAGTGTGAGAGTGATATGTGAGAGAGTGAGAGACTTAGAGTGTATGTGACTTTGAGTGTGGGACTGAGATAGTGAGTGAGAGTGTGAGAGAGTGTCTCTGAGACATGTCTATCATTTGAACAATAGTTTGTAAGACTTAATTAAGAGCTGGTTGCACTCTTTTTTTCTTTGTAGGGTTTCTCACAAAGGTGAGTTTTACCTAGAAAGGTTTTTAATGAGGCAGCATTGCACTAAACAGCTCATTTTGGTTATTTATGTTATCTGTTGGCTTTGGAATATCTCTGTTGGACTGTGAATGTATTGGACTTTGATTCTGTATCTGTACGATTCTGTGAATGAAATAAAAGTATGAAACTATGAATGTATTGGATTTTGATTCTGTTTGATTCTGTGAATGCAAGGGCAACGGGCTGTGGGCTGGCACGGCCCGTAATTCTGGTCGTGCTTAGCGGGCCGGCACGGCACGAAAAACAGCCTATAGTGTCGTGCTTGGGCCGAAGGCCAGGCCCGTAGCCCTAAGAGGCACGGCCCGGGAGACCCGGCGTGCTCCCTAAGAGGCACGGCCCGGGAGACCCGGCGTGCTGCGTCGGCCCAACCCTCATCGGGCCATGCTTTCACGGGCCCGTGTCGTGCCGTGCCGGGCCGGCCCGTTGGCCATCTATGGCTGTGAAGCAGGGCGGAAGAGATTGATGTGATCCCTAATTTCGTATGGGGATTTGTCGAACAATTGTATAAAATGCATTGTAGCACCATTTATACCGCTGCGAAGCAGAGTAACTGAGACTGTGAAGCCACTGCTGATGGTGGGAGCAGTTCAATGCAGCCGACATTACTACAAACAACTTAATCAAGTTGGGCAAAATCGATTAACCAAGGCTATCAGCATAAGGCAACCGCCTTAGTTAATAGTATTAACTGAGGCGGACATCTTTGAACCCACGACCTAGCGCTCAACACTACCACGTCTCTATCACTGCACCACACAATCATTCATGTCTATATATAATATGTAATCTTTTTATATCAATATTTCATAATCTTATATTGGATATTTTAGCTACTAAACTAACTTAAATTAAAAAAAATCAACTACAAAGTTTTAAATCTTGTGAAGTACTACAATTTTGGTATAGGATGTATCTCTATTAGAGATAGTTTGAATTTTTTTTTAAAATTGAGTCTTACAACATGTGAATTTCAAACACATATTTGAGACTCTGTGACTTTAAATCAAAAACTTTCAATATCAAACATGTAGATCAGGTCGGCCACTAGAACTTTGGTATTAACTATGTGAACATTTGAGATCGTTTAGGAATTCGAAATTTTAAATTTCAAAATCTATAACCTTTGAACACATATTTGGGACTCTAAACATCTTCAAATTAAAAACTTTTCAACTATAAAATTGTAGATTCTATTGATAACTATAACTTTTGTATAGACAATGTCAACATCTGAGATCGTTTGATAATTTTAAATTTTAAATTTCAAAATCTATGTACTTAAAACAATATTTTGGGACCCTAAACGGTATCATTTTAAAAACATTTTTCAACTACGAAGTTGTAGATCTCGTCGAGATCTACAATTTTGATATAAAGTTTGTCTTCATCCATGTTCATATAAAAAAGTTATAAATTATTTTTTTTGCAACCATTAATCGAAGAGGGCAACTTAAGACCAACTGCCTCGGTTTAATCGTATATTAACCGAGGCGGTTGCCTTGTACCAACCGTCTCGGTTAATGAATCGAGGCGGGTATTATAAGCGTCCGTCTCGGTTAATCGACGGTTGTTTTAAGACAACCGCCTCGGTTAATCGATATTAACTGAGGCTTTATAATGCCCGCCTCTGTTAAGCATTAACCGAGGCGGTTGCTGGGCCGGCCGCCCTGCCATGAATAGCTGAGGCGGGCAACCGGCCCAACCGCCTCGGAGGCCATTTTGGAAACGCTTTGTAAAATTTTTTGTGTAGTAGTGGGAGCCAAGTTTACAATCAAATTTTGACCCCATAGCTAAACGGTGGGATCGTGGGAAGTTACCGCGAGGATCATACCAAAGACCAAAAACACATTTTCATTGGAAGAGCAAAATATAAAAATGGGAGGATTTAGCATTGAGACTCGAGCTTGTAAAGACCTTGTCTTTTCTACTTCGTTTGGCTCTTGGGCTCTTTAATTTGTGTCTTCATGCGCTCTGGAAGAGGTTGAAGGAGCTTCTCATACGCCCCTTTAATAATTTGTTGTTCTTCAAGTTTCTCGGTGAAATTTTGGGACTAATCATAATTTCTCAATTTTTATGACGTAAGAGCATCTACAAGTAGCCCGGGATATCGAGTCAGCTCGGCTCGTTACAGCTCGGCTCGTTATAGCTCGACTCATTAACATACTGGCTCGACTCGGCTCGTTATACAAACGAGCTAGAAGAGCAGCTCGGCTCGGCTCGCTAAAAAACTCGAGCTAGCTTGTTTGGCTCGCGAGCCAAATCATCCAAACACATTACAGGGAGATTATAAATGCAAGTGAGCAACAAACGTAAAGTACTTATAAATTTAACAAAGGAGAATATAATCCATCCATCGATTGATCCACAATTCATCAAAGTTTAAAGGCAGCCCACCCCCACCACGACCATGACCATGACCATGAGTCTCCGATAGTCATACTCATACAGTTTAGACATCTCAAGAACGAAGCAAAATAAATGAGCAGCAGCTTAAATGGTAGACTGATCAGGTTTGTAGTGTAGGTAATATATATACACACACACCAAAAGCAAGTCAGAAGCAGTGTGGCGCGCAACCAACACGTCCCTAGTCCACTCCCTAGTTCTCTTCCCCCTTTATATCTTGTTACATGTATGTGAACAACACATCAAGTGAGAACAAATATACAAATATGATTTCCATCACACTACTGGACATTCTAAAATAGACTTACTAGTTGCTTTCCACCACACTCTTAGGAAGCTCCACACTCTTAATGTCACCATCATCATCATCATCTTCTCCCTGTAAAAACAGTAAAAGAATTAAGCATTACATATTTACATACACAAACTTTGGAGAAAATGGAGTTGAAAAATAGACTAAAGAGACATACCAGAATAATATGAGGACTTTTAGAACCTCGTATCCAACTAGATGCACAAACTAGTGCTTGAACGTGCCTGCGTGCGGAGATGGGAGACCGGAGAGGAGCTGCGTGCGACGTGCTTGCGCGCGGTGAGGAACGGCGGCATGCGGCGGCTCGTGTATCCAGTGCGTGCGGCGGCGTGAGGGGAAAGCGAAAAGACCGTGGTCGAGTGTCGACTGCCTGGTGGCTGGTGCTGGTGGTGTGGACGTGTGGTGTATATGCTTAGGGTTTCAGGATTGGCCTGGGCCAAGGCCACCGAGGGATGTATGGCCATATGGGCCGAGCTAATTTTAGTTGTTGGCTTGTGAATTGACTGGGCAGCTCGAGCTGGCTCGTTATAAATCGAACCGGCTCGTTATAAAACGAGCTGGCTCATTATAAAACGAGTCGAGCTCGAGCCGAGCCATTAACGAGCGAGTCGAGCGAGCTAGCGAGTTTCGAGTTTTTCGTCCAGGCTTATCTACAAGAGATTCTCCATATCCTTTTTAAATGCTAAGAATAAAGATTTGGTGAAAAACTACCTTGCAACAGTTTTTCTAAATGGTCATCTAAATATAGCCATCTTATGTTCTGAATTTTTCACTAGCAAAAAATAGAAGATGAGAATGGCTTTCTAGAGTACGTATGACATAGAGAAAAACTTTTAGAGAGTAAAAAGATATAGAAAGCGATTTTTATGTAATTGACTCTCTAAATAATAATTTAGACAGTGAGATTTAGAAAGGCTCATGCTTTAACGTAGCCGGATGTCATCGTAACATCGTTATTCCGAAGTATCGAAATCTTTTCCACCTTCACTAGCTGGTTTTCACATGCGAAATGCCAAGTCCGCGTCTAGTGTGAGTGTGACAGATACCGAGTCTGGTTCTCCTGCGAATTGTTATGGTTTCCTGCACGTAGACAGCCATGCCAAGGTTAGCAATTTTTATATTGGTCATATGCGAAGCTAACCATGCGAAGTAGTATCAGTTTTCGGTTTCAGGCTACAGCACTTAGCCTAACCATACTCAAAGTCCAGGATTTATTGTTTCGCTGTGCACTCTCCTTTGCGATGCAACTGTTCGAGGGTCTCTGGTCTTTCGCTCCTTCAACAAATGCAAAGGCGCCTTCCAGCTTCCGTCTCCAGGCTTCACAAAGATGCAAATGAACTGGTTTTCACCTGCGTCTCCAGGCTTCACAAAGATGCAAATGAACTGGTTTTCACCTGCTGGCTTTCTTCATGAGTCAACAGACTTCATTGTCCAGTTTACTCCGAATAATTGGTTTCCTACTGGTAGCCATCTCTTCATCTTCGGCGCTGTTCGCTTTGCTGAAAAGTCATGGTTGAAAGCATTGTTCGCTGATTTGTTGTGAGAGAAAAACGCTGTTCGTTCGCTGAAATAGTATGGCTCATAAGACAAGCGAACATGGCCTTCATCACAACCACTAGCTTGCTCATCATCACTTGATTCTTCTTTCTTTGCTTTGCCCTTGCTCTTGGATAATGTGTCGGCCTTGAATGCCAAACTACTCTTCTTCTTCTTCTTGGATGCCCCCATCCCGTTCCACATGCTATGAGTAACTGCAGGTCCCAAAGGTACACGTCGGATGGAGAAAGGTCTGACACAGATACACGTCGGATGGAGAAAGGACTGAGCGGAGACTTTATGACGAATTGCAAGCGTCACGGATGAGTAACTGTAGGTCTCATAGGTACACGCTGGATGGAGAAATGTGACACAGGTACACGTTGGATGTAGAAAGGACCGAGCGGAGACTTTATGACGAATTACAAGCATTACGGATGAATAACTACAGGTCCCACAGGGACACGTCGGATGGAGAAGGGTCCCACATGTTTTGGATTCGTCATTAAGATTTTTGTCATACATGTGCAGATTTCTACTAGTGTGGTGAGGGGCTTTGACACTGATTTCGGCGAACTCGACACCACCTATGCCAACATATCAGTGAGGGGCTTCACCACTGACTTTAGTGTCATCGACAACACCTTTAACAACATATTGGTGAGGGGCTTTGCCACCTACTTCGGTGTCACCAACTATGCCTTTGCCAACATATCAGAGAAGGGCTTTGCCACCTACTTTGGTGTCATCAACTACACCTTCGCCAACATTTCGGCGAGAGGATTCGCCACTGACTTTGATGACATCGACAACGACTTTGTCAACATTTCGGTGAGGGGCTTCGTCACAGATTTCGATGACATCGACAACGACTTCACCAATGTTTCGGCGAGGGGAATCACCATCGATTTTGACTTCATAAACTCTGCCTTCTCCAACATTTTGGTGAGGGGGCTTCACCACCGACTTCGAAATCATTAGCATTGCCTTCACCGTCAATTTGGAAACGGGGATCGCCATCAACATCAGCATCTTTGACTTCTCTTCTGTTGTTAGTTTGGATCAGGAGGGATCGCCATTTACATCGACATCTTCAACTTTGCCTTCAATGTTAGTTTGGAGTGATGGGTCGTGTAACACCCTAAGTGTTAAGCTTGCATTTAGCACTTGCATTTCACAAGCATAAGCATCATTCATGCATTCATGATCATAAGCATATGACAATGTTCTTGATTTAGTCTACAATGGTTCTATGTGATGCTTTGCTTTTAATGAGTGACTTTATTTGTTCATGTGATAACTCAAGTGCTTGATGTTTGATCACCTAAGTAACTTAGATCAACATAGGATCACAAATGAGTTAGGGTTTGTGTTTATCATTTAGCCAAAATATGCTTCTAAGTGTTTAAATTAGGTTTTAAGCCCTTTTGATGATGCTGTTTTGACCAAAATATAATTATAATTTATGTACCCTTTCTAAGGTTTGACCCTAAATAAAAGTTGAAGTGCTGGTTGTGTACTACAAACTTTGTTTAAGGATCAAGGACCAAATCCACTTCTAACAAGTCCAAACAGTAGCCACAAATTTCAATGTAGTGCTGTTTTTAATCTCTTAACAAAATTTTCTGAGATTAGCAGTTAGCAAGTTCAATGTTTGGGAATTTATCTAATCAATTTTCATAAATAAAATTTGTGCAACTTTGCTTCTATGAATTGGTGTGATGTTTGCACTTTGATATTGAGCTATTGGTTAGATTGTTTGATGAATGTTTAGCTATTAAATAATTTACCCAAAGTAGCAAATCAATTCATTTGTAGCCATGTTAATCAATGCGTTTTTTAGTTTATAGGTTAGATTTTCAAAATTCAAAATCTTCCAAACTATCAAGTTTATGTGGATACTCATTTAAGCAATGTTGGAGATCTCTTTTAGCTCTACAATTTTTAGTAATGGAGTTTGAGCTGAGGATGAACAGATCGAGAGAATTAGAGGAAGAAGAAACCTGTCGATCGCTACAAAGAAAACACCAAGAGATCTTCTCGGCGTTTACCATTGTTGAGCCACGCTGCCACCGCGAGCAAGAGCCGAGCCGTGTTGGCAAGGTTGGAGAAGTGTCGCCACGCTCTTTCAATGCCCGACGCCACCAACCCCTTCTTTTCCTCTTCCTCTCCTTGCCGCCATTCTCCTCTGTTACGCCCAAGGTTGCGCCCACCGCTCACTCTCCGCTCAATTGTCAAGGCCCATAGCTTCGCCATGCGCTGCTCTCCCCGTCCCAACCTAGTTGCGATGTCGTTCTTCGCAGGTGAGGGCCTTGGGCCGAAAGCCGCCATGGGCGCCATGGCCGCCGAGCTCAAGGCCGCTGCGGGCTGGCCAACAGGTCCCCGTCTCCCTCTTCGCCTTTATTCTTGTTTTAGCATCACCTTAGGACGTAGAAGCTAGCTCAAGCCAATTTTAGCTCTACCGTCGTTTTCTCCCGAACATGGCTTGCCAAGATCGCACTCTGGCCGTCGAGCCGTCATGCGCGCGCCACGCCACCGCAGCAGCAGCCCGCCAGCCCAAATTCCGCAGACCTTAGAGCCGCCTCGAGTCCCTAAAGTCGTCCCGGTGTCGCGTCGACGCCTTCTCGCCGGAGCCGACAAGCACGCCGCCCGCTGAAGCGACGCCAGTGCCGCCATGGCCATCACCGCCATAGTTAGGGACCGCCACCGAGTCAACCATGTACCCCAAACGATGCGTGAGGTTGAGGTGACCACGTGGTGCTCTCCCCTTCGCCGAAACCTTGCACGGCAAGCTAGCGCCAGATCAAGCGCTGCTCTGCTCGACAAGTGGGGCTAGGCTGACCGAGGGTCCCATGCGGTCAGCGCCTCCTGGGTGCATGGATCGGGTGCGCCTAGCGGCGATTAGGGCGATTTTGTTGTTTTCTTTTTAGAATTTATTTCAAACTTTGAAAATTCATAACTTGAGCTAGGAAAGTCCAAAATGGTGAACCAAATTTTGTTAGCTTTGTCTTTCTGTGCTCTACATGTTAGAGTTATAAAATTTGCTGTTTGACAAATTTTTATATACTATTTTTATTTATCTAATTTAATACTTATTTAGCTTCTAAAAATGATATCTAGAGCTACATCTATAAAAAAATTATGAAACCGAGTTTGTTGACTTTGTTTTGCTGTGCTCCAGCTAAGGAAAATATAAAACCTACTATTTGGCCAACTTCCATGTGCAGTATTGTTTTTCATAGGAAATTACATATTTAATTGTATTCCTTGTATCTTGTGTATATATATATATCCAATTGGTATGAAAATTTACATAGCACACTAGTATAGTATGTATGTACTGTTATACTTCTCTGAATACCAAATTTGTACAGCAGCTAGCCTTTTTGTTTTTTTATATACATTGTTGGTTATATATATACAAAGATGAATATGCTAATAATAGAAAAGGAATGCAATTTTAAACTTGTCTATGCATGCTACTTGTTGCTTGCTCAACTTTTACCCTTTTTGATAAGTGATTGATCATCATGCTATGATGTTTTAGGAAACCTTGTTGATGTGCTAAATATACCTAAAACTAATGTGCTAGGTGAGTTACAATGTTTGCCTTCCCTACCGGAGAAGAGATATGCACCTACTCAATAAAAGATTTGATTATAAGCAACACCTTGTCACCTTTATGTTGTTAATGCAACCCTAGTTTCCTATGTTATTAGGGCTACATGAATGCATCCTTATTTCATATCATGACATCATTACCTTGCATCTTTTATGCATTCTCTTTATTTATGCACCGCCTACATACATATAGGATCGGAGGAGGACATTCTAGTAGAGCACGTGATCGTCGAGGAGGAGAACCCTCAGGAGTTGCCACCCAAAGGCGAAGGACAAGTCTCTGAGCCACTTCCGGAGTGCCCGAACCACAGACCCTCCACTTTTCGCCGAGGCAAGCCCCGAACATTTCACTTTCCTATCTATCTCTGCTTTAAATTACACTTGAGTAATGTTAAACTTTAGTTATGCATTAAGTTGCTAGGTGTTGATTGGTAACCGTTGCTGCATCTCGTACATTGACCAAAAAAAATTATCACCCTTTTCTAACTAGATATAGACCGCGTAATCTAGTGCCCTCCTAAGAGTACTTGTCTTTCATTAGACATTAAGTACCCAAGAGAGTGCACTAAATCATACCGTTTCGTCGAGCACACCCCAAGGAAGAACTCGAAAATACATATTTTTCCATCAGGATCATAAATGAGAGAATAAAGCTTACAACATTCTTAACCATTTCTTACATCACTTTATTACAACATTAGAGTACTTAAACAAGTTAAATGCAATAGCGGAATTAAGACAGTTTTAAATGTAAAAGAGTTTATACATTTTAGGTTCACATTTTTATCTTGTAGCGAAGAACAACATATGATCAGAGTTACAGCGAAAATGAAGATTAATGGTGAATCCTTAACATAGTGAACATTTATAAACCAATTATGATGGCAGGTCATAAAACTTTTCTTCTAAAAACTTTTAGTAAGAGTTGTAAATAAACACTATGATCGTAGCGTGAAAAGAATTCTCTCTGAGCCCACCAGGAGGTTTCCACACACAAGAGTCAGCTCTAGCATCCACCTGTCACCTGCAATAGGAGAAATAAAACCCTGAGTACTCGATTGTACTCAGCAAGACTTACCCGACAGGAAAAAAATAAAAGACTTCAAGGATATAAAAGGCTATCTGGCTTGTGGATTATTGCATCTACAAGAAGCATTACTAAACGTGTATCCTTATATTCAATTTTATTAGTAGTCATCCTTAGTTCATTAACTAACTATTCTATGTAAGCACCTATACTACTTTCAAGCAGGTGGTAAGCAATCAGAACTATTTTACCATATTTTATATTCTAGTTCTTACTACGGTGCTAAACCATAGCCAAGTCATACCATCTCACGGAAACAGTGATTCGCGAACCAATGTATCCCAACTGGGTACCCCGAAATACACGCCCCGTTTGTACCCCAGGCACAAACAAGACCAACCCATTTCACTCTTGTCACGGGGTCTAGGTCTCCGTCCAAACTTAGACTCCAAGCCCCCACACTTGATACCTGGTCTCAATATAGTGTTTAGACCTCCACCTTTCCCCAACTCCAATCAGTCGGTCCGAAAAGAGCCAAAACCCATGACAAGAGCGTAACAAGCCTTTCTGCTCCTATAAGCAAGTATGTGCTCAGTATAATAAGTCTGTGATCTGACTACCATCCACAGCAACGGACGGTCCTCAATCGACACAGGCGGAACAAGTGTAATCCGAGCCTCGCTCGAATGTCTATCCAAGTACAGATCCAAAATACCATTCCACCCGGTCTTCAATTATCCTTCATATATATTCCATGCGATAGTAATAGAATAACAACAATAATACCTTTCATATCTCTCGCGAGTGACAGGTAATCACTCGACTTCTATCGAATTCTATAGCATAGCAATCTACACAATCCTGACATACTAGTAGGACTCATAGGATAAGGATATATATATATATATATATATATGAAAGTGGATTTTATTCAACTCCTCAAAACTTAATGCACAAGCATAAAATAAAGTGCAGAATATTAGAGGTTATGCATCAGGGCTTGTCTGGGTAAGATATAATCAAGGATTTGCATTTCACCGTGGCGACACAATCACCAAGGCACCATCCTCCTGCTACTCCGATCGTCTCCATGATCCATCGTTGTTCCTATTATGACATACGTGGATGCAACGCAGAGATGCAATTAATCGACGATAACCGCAACTCTTAAAATACGATTACGCCTCGCAAGCTAACGAGCTAGCTCTAATGACTAACGCACTAGGCTACGTATCCGCGTTGTCAAGTAAGGCTTTATTTTCGGAAAATGTTTTAGTTTTACACCCCAAGGTGTTTTGGTATTTTATTGATTAAATATATATATATATATATATATATATATATATATATATATATATATTTGAACTAGGGCTCATTTAGCTACCTTAGCAAACTAATTATTATGGAGCTACAAAAATTACAGTGAGCACCTAATAATGGTAGGAATTCACTATGAAAGTTTCAGAGCTAACACTGTTACCAATTTATCATGAAAATTCCTATAAGTTTATAACTTAATAATATTAAGCATCCCAATTTAATTAGATAGCCCCTGAAAATACTATAAAACTATGTGAATAAGACATACCAGCTGATAGATCATGATTTTAGGAACCTAACAAATTAGTTTCAAAATTTTTGGACAGGTACATAAATTGATTTGAAATTACAAGTTTGCTTAGAAACTAAATTAGAAAAATGCTTTAGAAAATAAAAAGGGCCAGCGACAAGCATTCGGGCCAGCCGCCCATTGCAACTCGCGCAGAGCGTGGCCGCGCGCCAGCAGGCCAGCCCAACTGGCCCGCTGCGCGAACGCTCCGACGTATTTGTAAAAGAGTCCTTAGTCTAACAAGTTATTACGCAGCACTATATGCACTATTGCAGAGGAGACACGCTTCGCACCTAACACCCTGTAAAAACTCGTCTCTACAACGGCATGCCCCTAGGCGCGTGCGCACGATGGCGTGGCTCATCGACGGCATACGACGGTTACGCCGGACAACCTAGTGGCGCTCTGATGAGACCAAGGGGTCAATTGAGCTCTATGGCCAAACACGCAAGGATGGTGGTGGTTGGTAGCTTAACGGTGCACTACTGAGGCCTGGTCTCAATGACGGGCAGAACCGTTTGGCGGTGCGACTGTTCCGGCGGCCTAAGATACTATCGGGGTGGTAGAGATAGCGGGTAAGCACCAGTAGCTCACAGGAATTCGTGCTGTAGTGACGGTTGAGGCGGAGGAGTGCTGAGGTGGCCTAGCCACATGCGAGCCGCCGAGGCGGCGGTGCTCCGGGATGGACACCCATGCATCACCATGTCTCCAGCAAGTGCCCTGGCCAAATGACGCGAGCACCGGATAGAGGAGGTCAAAGCGAGCTCATGGATACAAACAATTGAACCCATTCGGATCTTACCCCAATTTCACTGGCACGACGGCGCACCTGGCCGGCGGCGAGAAAAACACCAAATTGGCGGCCAGTAGTGCTCGGTTACGCCAAGGTAAGGGTCAGGCTGCTAGCTAGTTTTCCTGTCTAACTGCTGGAACGCTGAATTGAGGTGTGGTTCCCCGAACCGCACGTATTTATCGTGCGAAGCGGGGCGATTCTATCGGCGACAAGGGCAGGCGGGGGCGGCAGCTCTTCAAGGCTGTACCTGCTTCGGTCGAGGCTGTGTTAATGAAGCGAGGCATCCGCATGGGGAAGACTTAGAGAGAGCGTCGTGGAGCACCATGATGGGACTGCTCGGCCATGGCGGGACGCGGGCGGCGGTAGTGAAGCAGCAATCGCCTGTGGGGCCGTCTCGCGGGGCCGGTGCAACAAAACAACGCGAGGGAGGGCAGTGACACCGCGGCAAGGTCATTAGTGCGACGTGACTATGGAGGTAGGTAGCGGCTCGGCAAGTAGGTGGTTCGAGCGGTAGAAAGAGTGCCACGTCGGCTAGACGAAGGTCGCCGTGACATCAGTCTGGCCCACGCATGTCCAGGACGACAATGCACACACAACGGCTACGCAGTAGCAGCCCAACGCCATGGAAGGCGACCGCGGCCAACCTCCAGCCCGACGCACGGCCGACAGCCAGCAAGGTCGGCCACGAGCATGATCATGGCCAGGAACGGCCATGCATCGGCAACGTGTGCGCGTGGTGACTACGGATTCAGGCCAATCGACCGCCACTGGTGTCGCATACGCATTTTAAAGTGACTCAAAAGTTGTTGATCCTCACGTCTGGAACTCAACCAATTTTACTACTCTAAAGTCCACACTACCGATTATCTAACGAAGCAATTGTCAAGATCAAAGAGCAGTTAGGGAGGGAGATACACGAATGCCAACCTGAGGTCATCCCCGAAGTGCAAGTTCATGAACAGAACGTCAACGACATAGTTCGCAGCGTGTTTTAACGAAGTTTGGGCAATTTTTACGAGAGCAACGTGACACCCAACACAACAACCACCTATGCCATGCTCAAGTACTCATTTTGATGCAATCAACAATACCAAAATATGTAGCTAGTATTTAAACATTTTTGTTACAAATTAAATGTCAAGATAGCATTGTCTTACTACTTTTCCCATACTTAGAAAAGTTAAGGTTCAGTTCGAACTAACAGTCATTAACAGTTTTGTTATAATTTTTAAAAGGCCTAAACCCTATTAACTCCAACCCATAAGCATTTCATGCAATGGTCCATACTCAATACTAACCTATAGGAACAAAATATTTAAGCATTAATTAATTATTTTGTCCACAATAAATCATCAAAAATAGTACTTTAAATGTAAGTTCAAGTGTTTGCCGTCTTAACGAAAAGAACTTATCTTAACTTCAAATTTGATTTTTGAGCTCCCAAGAGCACTAGTTAACAATATTTATTTTGATTTTTCTCAACTATAAAAGTAAGTCACATAGAATTTGTTTATCATTTCAAGTAAGTTTTAAACTCTTAAACCCAGCGAACTTGTTTTGCTAATCTCTTTTAGGTCTTATTCTTAGTGCTAAGCAGGCTCGTAACACCTTGTTACAGATATTACTTCAACAACCTAAAATATGTCATAGAAAATCTCACAAGTACTATTGAATACTCAAAGATAATAATGGAATATCTCATTTATATTAGGTGAACATGCGAAAACATACATAGAGCATCACATGTATACTATACGAACATCGTAGGTATCTTATGAAAATGTAGGAATTAAAAGCTTAAAAACTATTTAAATAAATGAGAGAGAAAATAAAATAAAAAAGGAAAAGAAAAATAAAAAATCATGTAAATAGAGGAAATAAAATAAAAATATGAAATTGAAAATGAAACAAAAATAAAATAAAATAATGATCAAGTACGTAAAAAAAAATCAAAATAAATCATGGAACATCTTATATGTACCGGTGTAAGCTGTGAAGTCAATAATATATCATGAAACATCCGATGGATACCATGCGAACAGTTCAAATATACCATAAAGCATATCATGCGTAGCGTGAACAATCGAAAATACGCCATACAACATTATATGGATATGATGTGAACACCCAAAATATATGTAGAACATGTCATGTGTGCTACGTAAACCATTAAAAATATATCATAGAACATCATATTAATAATACATGAACAATAAGAAAATATTCGTGGAACATCTTACGACTACAATATTTGTAGAAATAAAAAATAAATAAAAAGTAAAAAAATGATATATATACTATGCAAACATGAAATGTATCTCATGTACATAGGCAACAAAAAGAACTTCAAAATAAGAAAATAAAAACAGATCATTAGAGTAAATTAAATAAAGAAACGAAAGTATGAAAACATAAAAGAAAAGAGGAAATAAATAGAATAGACGATAAATAAAAATAAAATAAGAAAATTAGTAAAAAAGAAATAAAAGAAAAATAAAAATATAGAAGAATGAAAGACTAAAAAACAAAAAAAATAAAAAGGAAGCAAGAAAAGAAAATGAATCATGAGTCATAAAAATAAAACAAAATAAATCAATGAAACATCTCACATATATTATAAGAACATCCCATGGAATATAGAAAAAATTAAAACATGGAAATAAAAATAAAAATAAAAATAATGAAAATAATGTAGATTGTACAATAAAGGTACAAATAAACATAAAAATATGAAGAAAAAAAGAATAATGAAAACCATAGAAAAGAATTAAGGAAAGAAGAAAATAATAAATAGATAAAAGGAAAAAGAAAGGAAGAAACGCGCTACTGGCATCTTCGTGGAACACAGCCACACAGGGTTGCGCTAAAAGCCTTGAAGGCTGCGGACACATGGGCCGCCAGTCCCAAACTGTGGCCCATTGTGCTTCATCCTTCGCGGTCCAGTATGGGTGGTCGGTGGGATGCTCGGGTCCGACCGGTCGGACGGCCGATGATTCCCGCATTCTCCCGGCTGCTGCCCCCACGCGAGCGACCGGCCGACCCTGAGCCCCAGAGGCCGCGACGCAAGACGCCGCCTCCGACTTCGAGCGCGAGCGCCGCCGCCCCGAGCGCCGAGGCCGAGCCGCCCGAGAGGCACCCCACCGGCCTCCGCCCCGCTCCCTCGTCTGGGCCTTGCGCTGGTCACCGAGCCGGGCTGCGCGCGTCGCCGCGTCGCCGAGGTGCCGACTGCCGAGCAGCCGAGCAAGCTGCACGCCGTCGGGGCTGCGCGCGTGGACGCGTGGCCGAGGTGCCGACTGCCGAGCATCCGAGCAAGCTGCACGCCGCCGGCCACCGGCTGCGCCAAGCTGCAGAACAGCGCGCCAGCGCCCCTGGACCGGTGAGTGTGCTTCTGAAGTTCTGAGCTCTCCCAAATATCATACTGCCGACGCCGACGCCCTACGCAAGCTAACCAGGTCTTCTTAGGGCCTCTTCTCCAGGCCTTCGTCGCGTCCTTCGCCGGCGACGAGCACCCACCAGGTATGCTCACCCCTTCTTGCTGTGCGAAACAGGGGACCGAACCCTAACTTACTATTTGGCTATCTGTATTCGGATCTGATCTAATCTAATTACAAGAATACAACTATATACAAGTGTATACATGCTTTACTGGGTCTCCCTTGTTTACACTTCTATAACCGCTGCTCACCTTAGATTGGGCCAGGCCCCAGCAAGTTCCCCTTGACAACTTAGGAGCTGTTTGGTTTGCGCATTTAATAACCGGAACCGATCACAGCGGGAACCGATCACGATAATTTTGTTTGCTTCACCGTCAAGGGGACCCGATAGCAGGGTAACCGATCCTGTCCTTCAGACGATCGATTACGCCTGATTTTGACCGGCAGCAGGTGGCACT
Source organism: Miscanthus lutarioriparius (assembly GCA_904845875.1). Classification (NCBI taxonomy): domain Eukaryota; kingdom Viridiplantae; phylum Streptophyta; class Magnoliopsida; order Poales; family Poaceae; genus Miscanthus; species Miscanthus lutarioriparius. Next base: position 101,549,792 of record CAJGYO010000006.1, read on the forward strand.
CCCGGCCATGCAGTTATCAAGGAGAACCAAACAAGATACGAAATCATCGATTTCCTTTCCATTCCCGCGGCGGACACATTCCCTTTACGTTCACGTTACATTTATATAACCAAACAGCACCTTAGACGATGCCAGCAGTCTAGCTGGTAAGGAGAGCTCACGCCTCGCTTAGCCCACGTTTTCCTAGACGGTAAACGGTAAACGGGCGGTGACCCTCCGTTTAGCGTTTAGACTGTGTAGACGCCGTTTAGACGGCGTCTAAACGGATTAAACGGTTTTGTTACTGTAGCAAGGTTTCAACAGTTTTGTATATATAATTATATATAGATGTCAATTTTACATGTAAGATACCTTGCATAATTCCATAAGTCACAGAACATGTACAAAACATGAGAAGGGAAAAGAACATGAGTCACAGAACTGCACATACCTTGCATAATTTGAGTTTCTGAACTTGCATAACTCCATGTCCACTCCTTTGACTCGATATAATCTATGCACATATAGGAGAAAATAAGTACTGTGACATGCAAACTAAAGCCACATGCAATATGCCAATATTTGACTCTTTGCAAACTAAAGCCACATGCAGTAATATGAAAGTTCACAAATCAGTTCAGAATTAGGCAATTAGCAGAAGTGGCAAGCATTAGGCAAATCACAAATGGTTCACAAACAACCAACACACAACATAGTTCTCAGTTCTCACAAGGCACAAATAGGACAACATTACACAAATAGTTCACACTCATAATAAAAAAACAAGGCTCTGATCATATCATATGACTTGGAGCAGCTCAATCGTCACTAGTCCCAGCCCCCTCCTCTGCCTCATAGCCTGCTGTGACCACATCTTCTTGGTCAGATTCAAACTCAATTTCTTCCTCGTCAATATGATCATCCTCAGGTTCAGGTTCAGAGTATATGTCTTCTTCAATCTCTCTTGGCTGATTCAGTCTTGCACTTCTCCGAAGTACAGTGACTTCCTCAGCACCACAAGTTTCTGCAATTAGCTGCCACGTCAGCCCCGTAACAGGATCAACATCATTGATTTCATCCTCTTCTCCACCTTCCACAATCCACCCTTGAGCATATGTTGCTTCAGTAGCTAGAAGGGGATCCACCTTTTGGTTCTTCTTAGCCTTATCTTTCTTCTGTGCATGGAGAGCATTGAATTGAACAAACACAAGTTGCTCAAGCCTCTCACAAGTGAGCCTGTTCCTTCTTTTAGTATGAATCTACAAAAATCAGATTGTGAAAGGAGTGTATACAACACAAATTTTGAGAATTTGAAGCTCTTCTTTATGAATTAGGATTTAGGATGCTTACCCCTTCATGGCAACTCCAATTTCTTTCACAACCTGATGCACTTGAAGTCAAGGATAGAATTCTGATAGCCATCTTTTGTAGTACTGGTACTTGTGTTCCATAGTTTCCCCACCATTTGGCTGCAAAAAATAGAAACAAAAAAATTAGTGAAACTTGTGCAGCCAGTTACAGCCAGCAGCAGCAGCAGCCAACAGCCAACAAAAAAATTACTAAAACTTGCATACCAGGATTCATGTCAAAGTCCTTACAGCCAGCAGCTGCCACTTGTTTTCCAAAATGACCAACACGGTCTTTGAACCTGTGCACCTCCTCATTCAGTACTTGGGCTTGCTTATCATAATCACCATGGTAGAATGTTTCTACAGCTGTTAAGAAGCCATCCATGACTTCCTCAGATTTAAAGATGGAGTCATCATTGTAGCTATAATAAGGGTTCAAGAAATAAGCAGCCTTGTGAAGAGGACTGTCCAGCCTATTTTTCATCTTCACATCAATGATTTGCATGATAGAACTATACAACCCTGCTGCCCCAGGAATGTTTCCAATAGCCACCTTGATGTCTCCCTTGGCCTTAAGGATTTCTCCATAAAGAAATGCCATTGATGGCTTCACATCCCCATCAACCATCCGAAGGACTTTCACCAATGGCTCAAATACCCTCAAGCAAAGTGCAACAGAACTCCAAAAATTTGGCCTCACCAAGGTGGCTGTGGCTTGCACTCCTTTTGCACTCTTGACATGGCTTATCTTCTCCCACTCTTCACTTTGAGACATCTTCCTTAGCTGCTCCTTCTTCTCAAACAAACTCTGCAAGGTGAGAAAGTTGGATGCAAATCTAGTCACGCCTGGCCGAACAATCTCTCTTTTCTTTGTAAACTTCCTCATCAATGCCAAGGTCCTATGGTGTGCATAAATGAAGATTGTCAATGCCTTTGCTTGCTCAATTGTGGTCTTGAACTTCTTCATCTTTCCCATTGCTTCAAGCATCAAATTGATTGTGTGAGTTGCACATGAAGTCCAAAATATTTGAGGCCTCTCTACAGACAATAAATCCTTTGCTGCCATGTTGTTTGAAGCATTATCTGTGACTACTTGAACTATATTGTCAGCCCCAACTTTGTCAATGCAGCTGTTCACATACTGAAAAATGAGTTCTCCAGTGTGGGACTCGGCTGAAACTTCTTTTGACTCAAGAAAGCTTGTACCAATGCTACAATTGACACACATATTCATAATGCTTCTTCGTTTCTGATCAGTCCAAGCATCTGTCATAATGGAGCAACCATTCTTGCTCCATTCTTTCTCATGTGCCTTCAACATCTCCTTTGTATCTTGAACTTCCTCTTGCAGCAGCTTCTCTCTCAACTCATGCTGATAAGGCTTCTTTGCACCCGGCCCAAAGCGACCGGCAGCTTCAATCATTTGATCAAACTCTGTATTATTGATTGCATTGAAAGGTACTCCTAAAAAAGTAAAAATTAATGCAATTCATGGTTAAAAACTTGGAAGTTAGGCAACAAAAATCAAATACTTGCTGCAAAGGCTGAACTGAAAGTCTGAAACAAACTTACTGCGAACGTACAACCATCTTGCCACATATCTCTTGAACCTATGAAGTCTTTCTTTCTTGACATGCTCACTGATATTAAGCTGATGGAGCTTCTTCCCCTTGGCCAACGAACTAGAGTCCATAGGCTTTGTGAAGTTGTCCATAGGACCCATCACACGCGATCCTGAGCCTCCAATCTCATCAAGCCCAGTTTTTTCTTCCGGTTCTGCATCTGACTCAACATCAATTGTAACAGCATCTCTAACCTCTTGTTCTTTCTCCCTTCTAGCCCTTTTAGCTCTCCCAGACTCTTCAATAGCTTTCCTGCACTTTGCTTTGTCCTCTTCGGTTGCATTGGGGCATGCACGAACATCTCCTTTCTTGCCGCAAATATGCAATTTGAGCCTATAGATTCCTGCCTTCACAACCTTTGGGCACAGCTTGCACTTGATTACATTCAAATCATTTGGATGAATCAAAACCCCATACTCCCACCCCACATCATCAGAATTTCTCTTAAGGGCAGGGGCACGAGCTGGCTCTGGCTGGTCCACGGATGCACGAGTCGATCCGGCAGATGACATCCTGCAAATGGCATGTCATCGACCTTTCAATCAGAGCATAACAGAGCAAGATTGATGCAATTCATGGTGCTAATTCGAAGTAAATGGAATCAGAGCAAGATTGAATCATAACAGAGCAAGATTGATGCATAACAGAGCATAACAGAGCAAGATTGATGCATGACAGGGAATCAGAGCAAGATTGAATCAGAGCATAAGCATAACAGAGCAAGATTGAGAGCAAGATTGAAGTACTTAATCGAGCTAATCAGGAACAACAAGTAAATGGAAGAACGGACAGAGCAGTACCTGGGATTGGGAGGCAGTTCGGTCGGAGGAGGCGTCAAGGCTGGAGCTGCTGCTGCTCGGAGGCGGCGTCAAGGCTGGAGCTGTTGCTGCTCTGAGGAGGCGCCATGGCTGGAGGAGCTGCTGCTCGGAGGCGGAGTCACGCGCGCAGGACGGAGGCGCGACGCGCGCAGGACGGAGCCGCGACGCGCGCAGGACGGAGCCGTGACGCCCGCGCAGCTGGAAGTTGGCCTCGTCGCCGGCGCGCTGGTCGACGCGCGTGCAGAGGAGGGAGCCGCGACGCGAGCGCAGCTGCAGGTCGGCCTCGTTGCCGGCGCGCTGGGACGCGCGTGCGCGAGAGCTGGCGGCGGCGTGCGTACGAGCTGAGCAGAACGGGGAAATTTCCTCTCAACCCTAGCCTCCGGTACTTGTACCCGGCCCAAAACTTGTCGAGGAGCCTGCCAAGGCGCCAACTCTTCCAGCCTGCTGCTCCCGCCCCGTTCCCTCTTCCCGCCTCCTGCCCGGTTCCCTTCCCGCGGCTCCCGCCTGCTGCTCCCGCGCATCGATTTGGGCCGCGGCCATCACCTAAACGCCCGTTTATTCCCGTTCCAGGCGTCCATTCCCGTTTCCCTGCCGTCCCGTTTAGCCCGTCTTCAACGTTTATTCCCGTTTTTGACCGTCTAAACGGGAAAGCCGTTTAACTGTCCGCCCAGGCCCTAAACTTCACGGCACCCTGTCGTTTACCGTCTAAACGCGTTTAGACGGCCGTTTAAAACCGTTTAGGAAAACGTGGCGCTTAGCTAATTGAGTTGAACACAATTAGCCAGTCTGGGCTGACTGTTGATGATTAGGCGATGACTGCACAACACTGTCCTGGATCATAGCCTCACCTCATAGGAAATAATAATGATAGGATGACACATAGCAGAACAATTCTTGGCAAGTATACGTCTGACAAGTCATTTGTACAATGCATATGGAAGGAATGATCCTTATCTTTCATTTTGTTCTTGGGACCCCTTTTCTCCTTCTTGTAGATGTGCCTGTTGATAATGATGTCTTGCTAAATTGGTTTTTTTAGGAAACAGGAGGGGCTGGCCCCCCTACTGGAAAAAATCAATAAAACGAACATGGCAACCAAGTACAAAGCCTTGCTACATTTTGCATTTCCAATCCCCCCTGTTATCTCTCGATCCCAAATTTTATTTCATTGCAGTTCATAAAAATCCTGCTACTCATAGCTTTTCAACAATGTGAAGTCATCACTTGTTTTTGGTGATAATAAATAATCTCCGTGACCAGGTACTTTGCGCCAGGATAGCAGTGCTATGTCAAAAGCTCCAGATGGTCAGTTGCAAGCAACAGAGCAGGAAGGAAGTGTCCATCCAAGTCAACAAGCAGGGCAACAACATGTGAATACACCAGATCAGATCTCCAAAACAGAACTAACTGAAGGGTCAAAAAATGAACAACCTGTCCAAGTAGAGCAACAGAATTCCCACCTACAACAAGCACATCCAGAAATTCAACTACAACAGGCTGAAACAAATAGCTTCCAGTTAGCTGAAAAAGAAACCGGGTATTTTGGTCAACAGAGTTTTGCAGGTGCCAAGGTGGATGTAGCCCAGCCTTCAGTAGTTCAGCAGAATGTAAAGCAAACTGTTGGTCAACAAGCATCATCTGGTGCTCAGGATACAAGGAAAGGACCATCGATACCATTTAATATGTTAATTCCAATCCTACAGGCACATCTTGACAGAGACAAAGATATGCAGCTTCAAGTTGTATGGGCAAAACTTAGGGTGCGTTTGTATCCCTCTGTTATCGTGCTTCAAACATAATAGACACTTGTGCTTCATCATTACCAATGAAAAGTGCATGAAAATAAACTAAGTCAAGGTCTGCATTTCCTTATAACTACATATGTCAGTAATGTCACCAAAACAAAGTGAATGCATGGCAATTTGGAAAAGACCTTGTTTCTACTAGTTTGTTTGTATTGAAGAAAGCAGATAACAAAAACAACAAAGGCTCAAAGAACACACTTAGTGCCAGTGTTTGCACCAGCGTTGCTGAATGAACTAACTCAATTATATCGTCCTTTGTTTGTAGCGTAATGAAGTCCACAAAGATGATTTCTTAAGAGTTATCAGGAATATTGTTGGGGATCAAATGCTCAAGCAGGCAGCTCATAAAGTTTTTGTACAGGTGAATGAATTGCATTAACTTCATTGCTTCCTTTTCTTTCCTTGACAAAAAACTACTCGTCACAATTGATGGGCCCACTCTTAAATCGAATGTTTAGTAAATGATTCAATTCTATGATGAATATTTCATGTGTTTATTCTTTTGTTTGAACAATTTTGCAGATGCAAGCACAGGCGCAAAGAAATAGCCAGGCAAATCCAAGTCAGCAGTCTTTATTCTCTCAAGTTTCTTCACAGCAGATGCCTTCCAGTGGTTCAGCACAGTTACATGATCAGAAACTTCGGCCACCTGGACCACCCAACCAAGGTCAGAAAAACCAGGTGTCATCTTCACCTCAGGCTTTTGCACCACCGTCAGGCACTCAAACACAGAATAGTGTACACTATCTTGCTCATGATAACTCTAACCAAAACCCTGACGCAAAGGGAACAAATGCTGTACCAAATCAACCACCTAGAATGAACACAGCAGTTCCATTGCAAGCAAAGAACAAACAACATCAACCAACGCAGTTGCAGCAGGCCTCGCAGCAAATATATGGAGCAAGTAATCCCAGTGCCCAGGCTTACCCTCGGTCAATCACTGGTTCTCTTCGATCACCGAGTCCTGTTCCAGAAACACAGCCATCCATGCATGCTCCTGGAATGGCTCCTGCAAAAATCGTCCCTCCTCCTACTCATCCAATGATGCAGCACAATGAAGTTGCATGGCAAATGCATCAAAACAAGGAATTGAAAACTAATGCTCCCCCTCCAAATGCTAATGCGAAGCAAAATTCTGAATCTGTTGGCAAAGCACGCATGGCTGGCACAGGAAATTCTTCAGCTAAAGGAAAGCAGGTGAATCCACTTAATACATCATTTGATCTCTCTTTAAAATGACACATGTTAATACATCTAAATTTCACATGTGGTTCAGTTGATTCAAGTATCTTTGAATAATACGAGACATCAATTACTTTTCATTTATGCAGTTTGTATTATTTATGTACTCTATTTTTTCTCTCGCTAGCATTTTATTTTCATTTATTTTCACATTAAACAGAATAGAGTTAAAATGCATTTTTGAGAGACAGCTCTTTTTGTTGTTTGAATAGAAGATTGGTCATTGACTCACGTAGGATGCTCAGCACTTTGATGGCATTAGTTTAATCAAGTTTTTGAACATTTAAATTTGGAAAATATGACCAATTGTAGTATCAGTTAGCTTTTGTTCTTATTCTGAATTCCAGAGAATTATTAACCACAAAGCAATTTTTTTTCAGTCATTTACCAACATTTATGCACCATGTAATTTGACTATGTTGACTGGTTGGGCATATAGAAGATTGGTCATGACTCACCTAGGATGCTTAGCACTTTGATTGCATTAGCATCTGGTATAATCAAGTTTTGGAACAATATGACCAATTGCAGTGTTGAGAATGTAGTAGGAGTGGAGAGAATTTTAGGTCACTCAGATTTGTAATTAGTACATGATGTGGTTTTAATGGATTTAGGGAAGAAGCTTCTAGACAGTAAAATGTGCATGTTGCCTTCTAAACAGATTACAGATCTAATGTCAATTTGTGTTGGCCAAATTTCAGGATAACCTAGTAATTAGTAAGATAACCTTGTAACTAGTAAGTCAAAACCACAGTTCTGAGGGCATTTACTTTTGCATTAGTTACAAATGAGATGCTTGATCCTTCATATTAGCAAATGAGCTTATGGAGAGTCGCTTTGCATATAGTTAATATATATAATATTCAAACCTTAAGTTCTGTTGTCAGTTAAACTCTCAACTATGAGTTCCATTTGCGTTGTTACAGACTTCACCCAGACGAGGTGAGGTCCAAATGCATTTTTATTTTCTGAAGGACAAACATTACATAATTTAGAAATGAAATAGTAGTAGGATTCTTTCCCCGTCTGACTACCTTTGTTTCCTTTTTTATATACTTATATTTTTGCATTTCTTTCATGCTTAATTTAAACTATGCAATTATTTTAGGCCTGTGCGCATGTCATTCAGACTCATACATTACCTCATATTTCTGTCTTGCCAGGGAACTCCTAACTCTACACCCAATGCTAGTGGAGGTGCAAAGAGTAGCAAGAAATCGGGTGGGCAGAAGAAATCATTGGAAGCAGCAGGCTCTACGCAACCTTCAAGGTTTTTAATTAAGTGAACTCTAAATGTATTAAACTGCTATGGAATATTTACATTTTTTGGATAGCCCTAAGCATATTTCTCTTTTCTCATCAGCAAAAAGCAGAAGACATCTGGAGCCTTCCAGGAACAAAGCATCGATCAACTTAATGATGTCACAGCCGTTAGTGGTGTTAATATCAGGGTATGTCTGGCTGATGTTTTGCCAATTTTCATGCAGAAATAACCCTCCTGATGATGGACATTGGCCTCTATTGTAAATTCATGGCTGCACTGTTCACATCTGCTATATAACTGTGATGTAGCTGATGTGATAGCAGATATAGTTGCTAAAATTCGATCTCAAAATTCTATACCAAGCTGATAAGCAATACAACATCTCTAGTGTCTACGATAGGGATGGATTGAATTTTAAATTTTGCATGAGGTACTTCTACATTTTATAGCATCAGTGCACATGTTCTGCTGAATTTGGTGTCGCTTATGCTATGTCGGTTGGACCACAAGGATGTTCCAAAAGAATCTTTAAAATTCTGGCATACACCGTTTATGCTTAAAATTTCACAATTCCTGCATCATCTCCTGCACTCTATGAGCTTCCGACCTGTCAGCCCATTGTATCATGTGTCTGTAGGAGTCAGACTTGTGTGCTTTTTTGATCCGCTGTTTGCATTTTGCTCATACGTTCTTACTTGACAGGAAGAGGAAGAGCAATTACTGTCTGCCCCTAAGGAAGAGAACCTTGCCTCACAAGAAGCACGAAGAATTGCACAGGAAGAAGAAGAAAATCTTTTCCTAAGGAAGGGTCCACTCCTGAAGAAACTAGCAGAAATCGGTTAGTTTCTTTGAACTTGTTGCCAAAACTACAAATCCTACAACTTTAGTGGCAAGTGGCAACACTAACAGAACACGTGTTTTTGACAGCTCGGAAATGCGATCTGAAGAATATTAGTGGCGATGTGGAACACTGTTTATCACTGGTGAGTTATCCTTATGATTTTCATTGAGAGTCCTGCAGTATCCATAACTTATAACTTTGCCATAGTGTGTGGAGGAGCGTTTGCGAAGACTCATAAGTACTCTCATACGAGTCTCAAAACAGGTTTGCTCTTTTCTTCAGATCAGCCAATGATAGCATAGTTAACTACTTTGTGATTCTAACCATTCTTATTTTTGTTAGAGAATCGATACTGAAAAGACCGGGCATCGACTAGTTATTACTTCAGATGTTGGTCGTCAAATTTTACAGATGAACCAGAAAGCTAAGGAAGAATGGGATAAAAAACAAGCAGAAGAAGCTGACAAGAACAAGAAACAAACTGAGGTGTTTCATAATCTCCATTTGATTCGAGTATTGCGATTTTGCTATAAATTTGAATATATAGTAGTTTTTTAGTTTATATACTTGCTTTGTGTAATTATGAACTGCTGGAATTTAAACTGTTACACAGAGAAGCATGCGCATTCATTTATCAATGCCATTTGTATTTCAAGTTTTTCCATATCAAGAATTAATGTTTCTAGTGTCTCTAGATTTGGTTTCAGCTTTGCTATCTTTGTCTTATGACCTGTACGTAACAAGATTGTTGAGCTCTAGCCGAACCCTACTTGTGTAGGACTAAAAGGCTTCGTGATGGTTGTTGTTAACAAGACTGATTGAAAATAAATCTGCACTGACTACACTACTCTCCATTGCGTATTTGTTAAGTTTCTGGGAGTTTTTTGATATGTGATCATGCCATCATGGTGAACTTAATGTGTCAATTGGTCAATTTGATTAACTAAGTCCTTGTAGGCTGATGGCAGTGTTGCTACAGAATTGGAAAAAGAAAAAGAGGAAAGTCGCCCAAAGAACGTCAAGGTAACTTTTCTGCGTTGATTTCTGAGTTGTGATGTATCTCCATTTCCTGACATCTTTAACCTCTCACAGCCCAACAAGGAAGAAGATGATAAAATGAGAACGAATGCTGCGAATGTTGCTGCTCGGCAAGCAGTTGGAGGAAGTGATATGCTCTCCAAGTGGCAGTTGATGGCTGAGCAAGCCAGGCAGAAGCGAGAAGGCTTTGATGTGTCTGCTGCTTCACAGCCAGGCAGAGGACCAGGTTCCAGGCCATTATCCAAATTTGGAAAAGGTCCCGGCGAACACCAGGAAGGTTCAAAGAGGAGCCATTCGGTGGCATTCGGAACTGGTAAAGCAGCAACAATATCACTAGCATGACCTCATCAATTTTTTTGGTGTATTAAATTCACATCTCATATTTGCATAATGTTTTTAACTCACGATATGTATGGTAATGTTGATTTCAGGAGGCATGAAAAGACCAGGCAGGACACCGTTTGCTGGTCCACAACGAATGATCTCCGTGAAGGATGTCATCTGTGCCCTTGAGAGGGAGCCTCAGATGACAAAATCACGGCTTATCTACCGGCTGCACGAGCGGTTGCCAGATTCTACCATAGATTAGACCGGAATAGTCACATACTTTAGTGTGGTGCATGCCCAATTGCCCTTGCATGGCATTTAACAGCAAAGAAGCATACTCGCCACTCCTTCCATTTGGTGTGGTTTGGAGTGGCACTGTATATTGGTGAAAAATCTGTATCACAAAGGCGGCGAATTGCCAGCAAAAAAAAGTGTCTGTACAAATTGCAGTGTATGGGGGGTGTTTCTGGCATTTGTCTATTCTGCAACCACGGTTTGTTGGTTGCCTGGTTGCCATGCGCGTCTTTGTGCTCCCCATTGTCCTATGTCTGCGTGCCCTCTCAAAGTCTTTTGTAATCACGGATTCTGACAGTGGACATGCGATTACGCGCGGTCAGTTATTTAGAGATAATGTTCTTGCTTGCAATTGCATCTAGACGTGGTAATGGATGCATATGTATCCACCTAAATTCACGTGTAGAGTAGACTAAGCTAAAATTTAGTTTAAGATCTATCTCAATACACTTTAGTACACATAGATTAAGATAAATACGAGTACATCCAAACAAACCTTTAGATGTGATAATAGATTAGGATCCAAATCTCCGTAGAGAAACCCAATTAAAATTCAACGAAAAAAAAATCCTTAGTCCAATCCTGCCTCAATGCAAAATGACTGATTTTTAATAGAATTGCTCTTGCTCTTAAGTCTAAATCCACACAATAATAACAAAACTATTATTATAGCTACATGTCTAAACCAATTCAATATGATACAATAATAATAACAAAACTGTCATTATCGCTATATGTTGGCCCTATGTTAAAAGTTGAGTTCTAGAGTTAAAAATCACGCATTTATATTTTAAAAAATTTAGCAAAATTGACTGAAATATATTAGAGATGACTAATTATGATATGACTAGATGTACATATAGGCTCCACGTCAAAAGTTGAACCCTGGAACTAAAAACTTCATATTTACACCTTAAAATTTAGCGAAGTTGATTAGATTTATTGGAGATGACTTGATATGATTTGCTTCCTACTTTGTGCAAATTGATGTGACTACATATATGTGTGTTCCCCACGTTAAAAGTCGGACCTTAGAATTACACATTTACACCTTAATCTATCAAAATTGATTGAAATTTGTCAAAGATGACTCGATATAACCATTAACTACTCTGTGGCTCTGAGCGGATTGGTGTGACTGAATCTCATTGTCAGCGACGAGTAGCTTCTCCGGTCTTCAAAACTTATATGGCGAGTGTTTTTTTCTGCCTTTTCAGTACGATTTTCAAGTTCAGAGGACAATAGATGACCAAGGAAAAAGTGAATTGATTTGGTATTTGAAGTACTATTCTTTTAAAGGGCATTTTGTGTCGTCTATCTTTTGTAGTACGTATTAGATGTCGTTTAGGAACATCTCACCAATACCAAGGCCCAGGTTATTGTACCAAAACACCCCTATGAATAATCATGATGATTAGAACGTCCTGCAGGAGACAGGCGCATGCCTCGTCTTGGTGCTGTGAGTGAGCAACTGCCACCGTTGGATTTTTTCTATATTCTTTTATTCACTTCTGGACGGAAGCAAGCAGGAAAGTGCTGCACTGACCTATTATTGAATAGCATGGCAGAGGTCTGTTAGGCTAAAACATTAATTATTTTGGGACAATCTCTCAGAGCTAGAACGTCACGTATTATGGGACGGACAGAGTAGTATACTATATATCGTACGGATATGTTTTGTGCTAGTAATAATTTTTTTAAAAAAAAAAACATGCGGTGGCGGCTGGCCGGCAGCCTATTCGAGTCCGACCGGGCCCCGAAGATTGGCGAACCCGGCTGCCGAGCTCCTGCCGCACGGCGTTAGCCCTGTCTGGCCTTGCAGCCTGAGCGCGCGGCGCGGTTGCCAGGTGCCGCGGAAGTCCGGCGTCATGAGCGCTCCCGGCTGTCCCAAGAGAGGAGGGGGTCGTTGCACGGCCGTGCCGGCGTCTCCGAGAAGCGCGCGCCGCCGTCGCTGGTGCTTGTCTGCTGCATCGGCGCCATTGCCCTCCTTGCGGACGCTAGCCGCACCCTAGCCCCAAAGGTATAGGTTCAGGGATTGCTGTCTCTCTTTCGTCTCCGCAAGGGATCCGCACCATGTTTGTGTACTAGCACACACTGCTCAGTTCATTTGGTGAAGAGTAAAACAGGATCCATTCCTTTAGAAATCTGTTCTGCAAGGTTGCTAGCACGGTAGATCCATCATCTGTAGAAATGCTGTCAATGTTTTGTGTTTACGTTAGTTGCTTTAATTGGTGCTCTCCTTATATTGGTTATTACTGGTATTGCCATTGCAGGAGGAGCTCTGTCTTGGCTCTTTTTGGTGCATTCGCTTGACACCTATTGGCCGCAAATTTCAAGGGGTTAAGTATGAGTTGCTCACTCTCCCTGTAAGATGTTTCCCTCCCATTGTATATCCGTTGACTTATTGGTAAAAGCGAATCACTGACAAATGCACATGCTAGTTTCTTAGGTGGATGCTAAGGCTGTAACTGACGGTGACACGATTACTGTGTATGTTAGCATGGCTCGTCATCCAGAGTCTAGCAATGTGCCCCAGGATGTGTATGAAGCAGGCATTGAGCGGAGCAAGGCACTGGCGGCAAATAATTACCAAAGAGCTGGTGATTTGCTGAAGATCATACTTGATGCAGGATATAGGTCCTTGAAAAAAAAAAAGAATTCTCAACAACCAAGTGGCCATCCTTTTCTTATGTGATTTCTGATACTTTTGAGTTCTTATTCCTGGGTGTAGGCAGGTTTGTGGCATTGGTGGGGAACAAATTCTTGCAAAGAATTACAGGATAAGGCTAAGGTTTGCCCACACTTGTTCTTTATCAATGATCACAGGCTTCCTTCTATTTGGAGTGGAGTTGTGATATAATAAAATGCAATGCAGGGGGATTGATGCACCAGAGAGCCTAATGCCATATGGCAAAGAAGCCAAAGAGGAGCCGTTTGAGGCTCGTGCAGGGGAAAAGCTTAAAGATTTCCATATATGACAGTGACTGGTACGGTCGCTTAGTTGGAGATGTTGATTATGATGGGGTTTTCGTGCAGGTAAGAAACTACAATGGCGTGCTTTCAGAGTTTCTTCTAGAAAGTAGTAGTGGCAACTCTTCTAGAAATCTAGCAGTGGTAATCTATCAAATCAGTGGATGATCTGTTGCTCCCTATGCTCTTTGAATTTTCTTGAAGGCACCTACTCTTGTAATTTTATAATGCATAGCTTAAACACTGCACCTGCATTGTCCCGGTTCTCTTATATATACTAAAGGAAATGAAACATACTGTTTGATTGTGAAAGGTGTGGGACTTCTCCTTAGGAAAAAGTGTAGAGATATGCGCTGGAACCAATCAATAGTAAAGATGGTAAATTATGCAAGAAAATGTTGCATCGCCTCAGCTGAAGATCACTTGTTCGGGCTCTAATGCTCAGCAACACTGAGGACATTGAAATGAATTATTGTTATTATTTCTTTTGCAAAAGGAACACATGCTGAAGAAAGGACTTGCATGGCACTATACTACTTATGATCATCGGATGGAGCTCAGCAAGGTAACTAGTACTCTTGTACCACTCTACTCAACATGGCAGAATGGACTGCTCCATTCCACTTGACTGACAAGAGCATGCTTTGATCATTTTATTTCCAAAAATTCGAGGTTCCTGATAGATGAAAATTTTCAGTGGGAGAATCAGGCAAAGACAAGGCGAACAGGCTTGTGGGCATTGTCGAACCCTGAGAAACCATGGGAATGGAGAAAGAATAAGCGCACTGGGACAGTATGAAGCAGTAGTGGATTTTTATTTCAGGCTGCGACCAGGTGTTTGTTGATTTACCGTTCAGAACTGTTGCCCAGAAGGCCAAAAGTCCAAAAACAGTGGTTCCATCGTTTTAGAGTGTGCTATTTGTATACTTGCAAGTTGTAACATCGTTGTAAAGTAGAGTAGAATTAATTGATTGATGTAATCTCTAAATGGAAATAGTTGTACTAGGACCTGATTGATTGTTTTAGAGTCTTTTTGGTAAATAAAAATTTGATTGTTGTAATGAACTATGAATCTCATGTCATTAAATAGTTTGTGTTGAATAAACTGAAGGCGTGTAGCCCTGTATCAAATTGATAAGCTTTAGCAGAACTGCAGAATGCAGAAATAATATAGAGCAGTGCTATATGCACTGGGGATGTAAAAGTAGGCTAAAGAGATGAGAAGACAACTAAAGTTTAAACATTTTTCCTCTATATATCTTATGCTATAGTTTTGAGAACAGTATAAAGATGCAAAAAAAAAAAGACTTTAATGATGCTGTAAATTTCAGTCTGCGAGGGTGTTGTGGCAAATAGCATACGCATGGAGTGGCTCTGGGCCTAAAGCTAATCGACGGCCCAGACGAATAGAAGTACAAGCTTTGGAGAAATCGCGTCCGTCAGTTACTTCTCTTCCTCCAAACCACCTATGTCGCCACCGGTTTGCCCTTTCTCTGTCCCTGTGCCGCCATTGCTCGTCCGCATCCTCCTTGGATTTTACTCCCAGGTACGCGTACTCCATGCCATGCGCACGCATTCCTATTCCGATTCCTGTACGTTTCGTGGACTGGGAGGCTATTTGGTTGGACCGATTTGGAAAAGCTGGACTGATACATAGCGGATCTCGTCTTTTCTCACCAGTTTGCTGACGGTAAAGTTAGTAGCGAATCTGTATGGAAGTTAGAGATTTCTCGCCTTACTACTTCGTCAACTGCACAGCTAGCGTTTTTTTTTCCTTAGACGACGTTGTCTTCTTATAGGGAGATGAGGAGGGCATACAAAATTCATAAGAAGTGTGTCTTTTGATACATTCACCAATTGTCGTCCTTTTAGAAACTGAGCATGTGAAGGCTGATGTGAGCTGTACAGGAAGCTTATAGAGTGTTCTGATGGGCTCATACATGGGGCAGCAAGAACATGGGATATCTGATGGCTTGTACACTTACAAGCATCACCGCGAGGGAGGAGCTGATATCCATGTCATCTTTGTCAAGAAGAGCAAATTCAGGGTTCTGCTGTCGTACATGGGCACAATGTTCCTTCTTGCGACTGTTTGCTGCGCCCTGTTGTCAAAGGTATTTTTCTTGAAATAGCTCTCAAATCTGTGACTGTTGGTTTTCACTTTTCACTTTCGTCTTTTCCATAGCTGGGCATGTTAATTACAAAAGGCGCAATTCAATTGAAACAGTTCAGTTGTGTGGATATTCTGGGAGCATCCTTTTCATGAGCTACTTAGTATAGATTCAGGTTTTAACTAGTGAAGCGATATGTTACGTTTCTGAAGAACAGCCTTATTACACTAGTGATGTTAGTGGTGCTTTATCTGTTTTGCTTCCCTTTTACTAGTTTGTAAGTAAAACCTAAGGTATGTTGAGTACAGCCAGGTTGATCATAGGCAGTATTTTAACTGAATGGTGGTGCTTAAATGTTGCAGGATAGTTTATGTCTTGGTTCCCTTTGGAGTATTTCATTTGCCAGTATAATTGCAAAATGCTTGCGATGCGACCCTGTGAAGAAAGGTGGGTGCTGAGGTTATTTTTCTCTGTGCTCTGAGTTCTTTGTAGTTAAATTTTCTTTGAAACAACTTGTTAAATTTTCAGTGCTGCAAAAGAAAGAGAAAAAAAGATTTACATTTCTTGGTATCCATGTTGAAAATGAGTACAGGAAAGTGAGACTGTGTGCTCCTTATTTGGTATCTAGTTTAATTTTTGTGCAGAGTCATTGGTGATCATGCCGACTTTTGGGGTTCAATTAGAGCAACACTTTTGGAGGTATGGAAGAACCAGTCTGGAATATTTATTCATGCTTTCAGTATTTACTGCTCATCAAATATTCTTCCAAGAGAACAGACTATTATAAATAGAAGGGAGGAAGCAAAGGCTTCACAAGGCTAAAGGAAATAAGTGCTTTCTTTGTCATTTTCAATATCTTAACACTTTTTTTTAAAAAAATAGATATATACTTCTTGTCAGTACTTGTCTTTGACAGGAACACTGGATTGAGCCAT
Source organism: Miscanthus lutarioriparius (assembly GCA_904845875.1). Classification (NCBI taxonomy): domain Eukaryota; kingdom Viridiplantae; phylum Streptophyta; class Magnoliopsida; order Poales; family Poaceae; genus Miscanthus; species Miscanthus lutarioriparius. The sequence continues at coordinate 101,566,390 of CAJGYO010000006.1, forward strand.
CTTTTCTAGGGGTGCGAATTGCTGCTCCTAAGGGTCTCCATTGAATCGCTTTAGTTTAATTTATATTTTATAGTGCTAGTTTTTCAAAATATGCACATTTTGGAAAATTAGTAGTAATAATTGAACTAAAGAGGGATGGCTGGTGGAGAGTGGAGACTCTTAGGGGCACCCATTTGCACCCCTCTTTTCATTTTGCTTTAGCTGGAAATGACTAGAGGAGACTTCCAACATTTTTGTTTTTTGGATGGCTTATGAGCTGCAGAAATGTAGGCTTGATCCTTTCATTTTCTTAACATCAAAGTTGTGTTTCACAGTGGAAGAGTTCATCGCAAATTTGTGCCCATTGGCAAGATTCTAAAACCAGTGCTGAATGAGCATGTGACCCCTGTCTCATGCTACTGTAACTTGGCCTTGCTTCTGCGTGAAGAATATGATCTCATGCTTGTTTTCAAGGTAAATGTTGCCTGCTTTTAGTATGTCCTTATTAAGTGCATTGTAAGGCATCAATGGTCTGAAAGAGCTTATTTTGCAGAACTTGAATCCACCAGTCAAGATGTTGGTTCCAATCTGGAAAGCATTATGTGCATTCGTAGACTCCAAAACTCTGAGCGATTCTGCATTGCCTCAATCCACATAAACATGCTAAACAAGGTGGTGGCGGTGTGCAGTCCTGATGATACATCGAACATATGATTCGCTGAAGACTTTGCTGACTGACAACAGAATGTTTAGTTTCGATACAAATGAATGATGGAAGGTACAGAATGTTACTGACACCGGGGCTCTTACTTTCACCTCAGGAATCCAGTGATGCAGTTGTAACTTGGCCATTGTATAAACTATGTTCTGTCCTCTGAACATTTCAGAGTACAATGTACTGGTACAGGTCCTACTCATGGGTAGACTGTAAGATCATTGGCTAGCATTCCTGCGGACATCAATAAACTTGGTCGCCTGCATTGCAAACATTGGATCCGCTCTGCTGATTATCTTTTTCCTTGACCAAGATATGAAATTAAAGTAGGGGTCATTAACCTCGCGCAGACACGGACAAACCACCACGACCGCATGTGCACTGCAAGTGTGCAATAGCATAACAGACAATTTCTTCTTCTTGTATCTGGTGACAGCTACTTGAGCACAACACTGAAGTCTTAAACATTTTTTGGGGGGCACTGTTCTGTCCATTAGCACCAGTTTATCAGGCATTCAGGCCAATAAATGCAGTGGATCTGAAGATCTATAAAGATGGGGATCTGTACTTGCCGGTGTTAAAAAAAAAAACTCATCCAGTCATGATCATGCCAGCCGTGCCATCATCATCATTCATCACTAACATTCCAATTCAGCTCAGCTGCCTGAACCAGGCAAATTGCTTGATTGAAATCTCTAGCACTTGTCTCCATCCCCCTGATCTGAGTTAAACAATAAACAGCTACAAGTCACGAATAATTTCCCCGTTTGGAGCGCAGCCATTTTCGCCGAACCTTTTACGAGCTAGACCTGCTTTGTTTCGACGAAATTCTCTCAGAATTCCTATGAAAATCCATGCGGCTACAAACATGCCCTGGACAGCCTCTGCTCAATAAAATGCCAATTGCTACTATTGCTATGGCTATCAGCGAGCAGCGAACTGTCGGGTCACCGACACACAGAGAGAATCCAACACACAGCTTCGTGTCACTGTCGAAGTGGGCTCGAGGTGGGAGTGCATGGGTGACAACGAGTGTGACAGCAGCAAGGACAAGCGAGGAATAAACGCGAGAACAAAACGGCAATGATGTGGTCGTGTCTGCACTGCATTGTTGCTCATAGTCAAAAGAAATTGTGATGATAAGGATCAGATCAGGCCTTGTTTCCTTGCCGCTAGGTTGCGTCAATCTCCCATTTTCTCCTCACTGTTCTTAGTGCTCCCAGTGATTTTTCAGGTCTAGATTATCGGCACTATGCTATGCTTCAATCTTTTTATTTTTTGAGGAATTATGCTTGAATCTTTTTAGCCTCCAATGCAGCCTTCTGCTAAGCCAGTAATACCGTGGCGGAGCAGACTGTTGGTGGCTCAGCCCCTCTCTCGAGTACCTGCTTCCAAGCGATGTGAGGTGCTGATCATGCAGCGCATGAGCTTCGCCAAGGGTCCATCAGTGCCATCCGCGTTGGAGCTGGAGGCCTATGAGAAGCTCTTCGACGGTGACCTAACTGCATTCGAGGCCAAAGCGCTTGACGATCTTTTCGCGGCTGTTCGGTCCAGGCAGCCGCGAAGACGCAAGACCACCTCCTAGGTCGCACCGTTGTGTAGGTATTAGTTGCTTCCTTTAATATAATATCGAATCTAGATGTCTCTTGCTAGGACGGTCCAGCTACGGCTGTGTTAGGTTGACCTCTTGCGGCGTTCGATACAAGCGCGTTGTATGTTTGCCTAAACTCTTCTAGTTAGTACAATGATACGCAAAGCTTTTGCGTATTCGAGAAAAAAATGCTTCAATCTTTTTATTTTTGAGGAATTAATTATGCTTCAATTTTGATGCTCCAAAGATTTCCAGCAAACGTATATATGTGTATCTTTGCAGTAATCCATTTGTATTTTGTCAATGACATGTTTTGAAGATTCTGTCCGACCTTGATCACTCGCTGTCTCCTTCATTTTCTGCTTATTTCGCCCATTAATGTCTCTCTTCAACTCGGTGGATGATCCAGCCCAGGAAAAATGCGCTTCGCTTCAACGGCCGCTTTCCAATGGCGTCACTGGATCTCAGTGCTCGCCCGTGCCCTCTCCATGTCCGTCCTCGTTGCGATCTGATCCCATGGCAATGACAGGCGAGCGTGCGCGGTGGGAGCTGAGTGGCGCCGGGCGTCGTCAACGCCTGCAGTGAGCAGCGTCGTCCTCAACATGCGGCGGCAATAAAAAACGGACAGTGGGTGCAGCGTCGGCGACCATGGAACGTAGAAATCGAAACAGTTGGCAGCTGTGTTTTACTGTGCCTGCACGATGCTGCGTGGAATCATAAACAAAGATTTTATTAAAAGCTTGAACGATCTTCGGTGCAGTGCAGGAGACGCTCTGTGATTTCGGTTATTAGGGTTCATCCGTCACGCTTTCGTCCTCGATGGACAATACAATACGTGCACGCGAGATAAGGGAGGGATTGATCTGCAAGCCTCCACCTTTCGGCGAACGCAACATCAGAGACGAACGGGCATGCAACTTGCAACGGGCCTCCTTTTCAGTAGGCTGTGTCCTCCAGGTCAACCGGCAACAGCAACGTAGGCGGCTCGGCTAAGACCGTCCGATCGCGTTCAGCGGTGCAATGCAGGCATCAACGGGCGCCTGTCGTCGATTCACCTTCACCAGACGGTGCTCGAGACGTCGCCCTAGATTTCGTGACGTTCGTTATTGGTTTCAGGATCGGCATTTTTTCTCGCAATAAGAGGAGTGGGTTTATTATCGCAAACCAACCATGGCGCCGATGAGTTACATACAGGATCGGCAGGAAGAGGAGAGTGACGATCGCATGGAGTCATGGCGCCGATGAGTCGCTGCTGTCGGGCTTTGAAAAAACTGCCCGTTGGATCCGAAGAAGAAGCCTGAAAACAACAGGTACTGTCACTGCACTCGAGGCTCATCAGGGGACCGGAATTCAGAGGGAGGCTTGGATGGCCGTCTGCATCGCATCGGCATGACGGCTGACGGGCGTGGGTGTTGTTGGGGTGTGGTTGTGCTGCCGCAACTGCACACGTCGCTGCCTGTCTGTCTTCTTCTTCCCAATTATAAAATCGTAGACTGCTAACTCAACTGAAGAGTGCATCGTCAATAACGTGTTCATCTTCTTGTTATTAGACAAGCGAATGAATTAACTAACGGTGTACTTGATTAAAACTTGTCGCGGCATTGTTTCGTCTGAAAGAAAATGTATCAGTTAAAAAACTGGAGATTTTGGATGCAGAGCTGCCGAATGCTTTCCGGCAATATATCTGGGTAAATATCAACCGATAGATAAGGTTCAGGAGCAATTTATTATTTAATTTAATTAAGTAGTACTCAGTTAACATTGGACTCAGGTCACTGTATGATGGAATTACCGACGACACGGTAACAACCATGCATGTTTCGTTCTCACCGTGTATATATATCTTTATTTTATTCGTGGCATGGATATGTTTCTACTACTACCATATAGAGGGTGTTTCAAGCATTTTTTCAGATATATAAATACAAAAGATACACGATATTCGTAAGCTGCGACGAAAATCCAGGTCGTTTCCCCCCTCCCTCGTTTTGAAAGGGACACAGGTAAAAAAAAGAGAAATCCGTTTGTTACCCGGCTTAAGACTTAAGAAATTCGTAGCATGTCTAGGTTTGTTAGATGAATGAAACGTCCCAATGCAAATTCACGTAAAGTTCACTGAACTCGAACTATACATCGCGACCGCTGATTATTCAGCTGGCTCCAGTTTTGAAGGCATTGCGATTGTATCGATCAACAGTAACAGCTATAGTTTTAATGGCGGTAGAGATGGACTTGTGAGCAGCTTGCAGCTGGTTAATGCAAGGTTTGTTTAGGGTTAATTAAACTAGTACTAGCTCCAGCATGTAATTAAATAGGGGGGCATATATATAGCGAAGTAAGCGTAGCTCAGCTGGTTGAGTTTCTTGTGGTGAAACCTACCCATCCGGGTTCAAGTCCCCGGCTTGACACGGGTGGTCGCATTTTCCTGGATTTATTCTAGGATTTAACGACACGGGTGCTCGCATTTTCCTGGATTTATTATAGGATTTAACGACGCTATTCTTTCAGTGGTGGGCACGGGCTTGACACGCGTGCTTGTATTTTTCTGGATTTATTCTAGGATCTATAGTATTTTTCTCTCGCAACAAAACAGCTTCAGCCGGCTTATCAACCGACTTTAATACCAGCCGAACAGACCCGGTCAATCTCAAAATTTGCTGGTCCAACTCAGTTATTCAGAGGTACTCGTAGGAGTAGGATGTCCGAGCTTGCGTTCATTGGGTGTTTGCGTCTGTAACCGGGGTCTCAAAAAAAATGTGGATATATATATACGCGTTTTTGTCAAGCTGTGTGTTTTTAGCATTTTCAAACATAAATGCAAAAACCACATCATTCTTAAGTTGCATTGCGAGTTGCAACGAAATTCAGGGTGTTAATTTCCCCCTCCCTCGTTTTGAGAGGGACTGACACAAGTAAAAAAATTGACAAACCCGGTCGTTACCGGGTTGATTTAAGCCTTATTCATAGCATGTGTAGCTAGGGTTGTTAGATGAATGAAACATCCGAATGCAAATTCACGTAAAACTCACTGAACTCGCACTGTCGCGATCGGTGAGTATTCAGCTCCAGTTTTGTATCGATCAACCAGCACACACACTGCAGATGTTACATTCCAACAAATAGCAGCTATATATAGATCTATCTTCAACATTGAAATAAAGCAAGGGAATTTGCTCTAATTTGTCTAATGAATTTAGTAAGCAATGCAAGACGAGTTGAGCAATGGACCATCAGTAGTTTATTTAACGGCGTTAGAGAGTGGACTTGACTTGTGATTGAGCAGCATGCAGCTGCTGGTTAATGGGAAGGTTCGTTTAGGGTTAATTAAAATAGTAGTACTAGCTCCAGCATGGAATTAAATAGGTAGGGGGCAATGCAAGGCGCATTGATTTGTCTTGTTCAAGGGTCGTTGCATTGCATTGCATGTCTCTCCTCCGATCCGGTTCTTACTCCCTCCTCCATCCGTGCGTGTCCTTAGATGCCCTGCCCTGCCCCTCACATGGGGCAATGTGTATCCAAACAGTATCAAAATCCGCCTAGTTTCCGTAGCCTTTTCCAAAGATCGGGATGCACCCACTATGCACCTCCCTGCAGGCCTTCTACTTCCGATCACGCCCGCCCTGTTGATTTGGCCGTACTTCTCTGGTTAACGAATAATATTTTTTTCTCGCAACAAATCAATCAACGGTACTTTCAGCCATGATTTATTAGTCAAGAGGGCTAATACTAGTATTGTGGTGTTATTATATGTGTGTTCATCAGGCCATCAGGTGTGGATTCCTTGAAATGTATATGCTTGCCAAAATTGTTGTGATGATTGAGAAGATACATTTTTTTCAGATCAACAAGAAAACATTCAGGCTTTCCTTTTACCCTTTTTTTTTATAAGGAGCTTTCCTTTTACTATTGACAACTTACTGAGGCTGAAATGGGAATCCGGAAGCAACCGAGAGAGAAACTAAAGGTTTAGTTAGGATATATTCCCTGTCTCCCTCTGTCCAAGAATGTCACGCATATTTTGATTGGAGAAGTCATAGGAAATAGATTTTGGTCCTTAGTTTACCGTTCAATATGTTGTCAGTTTTTTTTTGATAATCAATATGTTGTCAGTTGCTAAAAATGTCGGAGACTTTGAATATGAATCCAATAATGCAAGTTTTGTTGGTTAAAAATGTCAGAGGCATTTCTGGATGGAGAAGAAATCTAATATTGTTGCCAGCTAGAGATGTTCATCCAGCTAGAGAGGTATCCTAAATTTACAATTGCAAAATAAATGCCTTCTAGCCAAATGGCTGGTTAATCTGCTAAACTCAGAAGGCATATGGCAATCTCTTTTACGGAATAAATACTTAAGCTCCAAGAGCCTAACTCAGGTGGCAGCCAAACCCAATGACTCTCATTTCTGGAGAGGACTCATGCATATCAAAGATGAGGTGCTGGCTAATGGTTCATTCGATATTAAAGATGGAACCAACACTAGGTTTTGGGACGACACATGGGTAGGAGATAAGCCTCTGAAATTTAAATATCCATCCTTATATAGTATAGTGCGGGATCCTCACGCAACAGTCTCAAAAGTGATGACTACTAGCCCACTAAACATCTCTTTTAGAAGGGCTCTGGTGGATAATAAACTTGCAGAATGGCATAGTTTAGTAGCACGGATCTCAAATGTCGAATTGGTGGAAGGTTCAGATTACTTCAGATGGAGTTTAACCAAATCTGGGTTATTCTCTGTCCGCTCTATGTATCTCTATCTTATAGATACACAAATACCTTTTCGTCATAGGAAGATCTGGAAGATAAAAATTTTTCTAAAAATTAAAATCTTTCTTTAGTTCTTGCAAAGGGGTGTCGTCTTAACCAAAGACAGCCTCGCTAGGAAAAATTGGAAGGGGAGTCAGAAGTGCATCTGCTGTAATGGGAATGAAACTATCCAACACTTGTTCCTAGACTGTCCCCTTACCAAAATGATATGGAGGATTATCTTTTTTGCTACTAGTCTGACCCAACCAAGATCAATCAGCCACATGTTTGGTAATTGGCTAACTAATCAAAATAAAAGGATTAGAAATTTGATTTGGGTGGGGGTGGCTGCCATGTTTTGGGCTATTTGGAGATGCCGTAATGATGTTGTTTTTAATCAAATGAGATCTAACTCTATGATGCAGGTAATTTTCAGAGGAGCGTACTGGTTACGCTCTTGGGCCCAGCTGCAGCGTGATGAGATAGTCAAGGACGCGCTCTCTACGATGAGTAAGAAATTGGAAATAATTGCTTTAGAGATATCCAATAAAGGATAAAAACATTTATACTATTTGAATTAGCGTCCGGGTCGATCTATAAGACTGGCTCTCTCTTTTTCCTTCAAAACTTTGTAATAATGGACTGTATATATCTATGGATATAGAGGCCGGATATTGTTTTATCCATTATCTAAAAAAGGTTGGGAACGTTGTAGAGTCGAAGTTATGCAAGCACGCTGTTCCCAACATGAACATTTTCACCTCAAAGTCGTGTCCCAGATGCTCTACTCTATCTACTATTACCCTGATACTTTTTTTTAGCATGGACTCCTAAGTGTACAAGTTATACTATCTGTACTCTACACAACATACTTACATCACCACACACGCACATCTTAAAAGATGCAACCTATATATCTCAAACGTGAGACCTGCACTGGAAATTATTTGCTTGCACGAAGCAAGCCGTGCAGAACCGGGGTTCGAGAACCCCGGCCGGCCAGCTCCCACCACCGGAGCTTTGCCACTGCGCTACACGCGCGTCTGCTACCCCGTCACTTGTGTTTGAACCGACACAGCTTTAAACTCTGCTGTCCTGTTCTTGGTAGCGGCCGCCATCCTAGGAGGTGGTAAACAAAAGCGCTCTCTTGTCAACTCACTAGACGGAGAGACACAGGACCCGGACTTCCTAGGCATACCATAGCATGGGCTAGAGACAGCTCGCTGACTCGCTCTCGCTCACTTGATATGATGCATTAAATATAAATAAAAAATAAAACTAATTACATAGTTTAGACGAAATTCACGAGACAAATTTTTTAAGTCTAATTAAGCTATAATTGACACTAATTATTAAATAACAACGAAAATATTACAGTACCATTCTCAAAAAATTTCGCCAACTAAACCAGGCCCAGTATCTCTTAAATCCAAGAAATATGGGTATCGTCCTTCATCATTCATGCTCGTAAGAAAGGTCCAATGAACAAACTCGTTTTTTTCCCCACTTTTTCTCTATAATAACATGATGATTTTTTTTTCTCTATATCATGTCTGAACTGAATTGGCCGACCAGGCCGGGAATCATTTAGCAAAAGCAGTCCATACACTTTGTAATACTACTACACACAATTACACATGATTTGCAAGGGGATCTAACATCACATACCGATGCTTGCTAAGTGATATTTGCTCATTACATTATTGCTTATTAATTTACACACGGTTACAGACTTAATTCACCATATTATATATAACACTTTGATGATGAACTCCTCTTCTTGAGATAGATTTCAACGTCACTCGGTGAAAGACACACACAAAGGCACACCCTTAAAACACGCAGAGTGATTACTCATTACTCCAAGCAGCAGACGACACACCATAACCATGAGGATAACGGAGAGCACTACACCTTCTGGGCAGCGGTGGGCCCAGCAGCATGCCCATGGCTGCCGACGGACGCCAGGGCGCTCTTCACGGTCATGGCGACGCGGCCGCCCCTGAACGCCCGGAAGCTCTCGTGGCGCACGCTGAAGCACATGGGCGCCGCCGCCTGCTCCCCCTCGCCGTCGTCGTCCGCGGCCGAGAACGCGAACACCCGGCTCCGCATAGTCATCGACGAGCACGCGGAGGGCGACTGCGCGCTGCGGAACGACGGCAGCGACAGCGACGACGACGCCGAGGAGGAGAACGCCGACCACGAGGAGGAGGAGCAGGAGGAGGACGCGGCGGAGGGCGACGAGCCGGACGAGGCCGCCGGCCTGGACGACCAACGCCTGTGCAGGATCATCTTGGGCAGCATGGCGCTGAAGATGCTGATGTAATGCTTGGTCGACAGCTTCTTGTTCTTGCCGGTGGCCGTGGCGGCGGTGGAGGAGGAGGAGGACGACGACGACCTGTTGCGGCGGTGGCGGCTCAGGCTGTGCGGCGGCGGCGCGGCCTGCTGCTGCTGCCTGGCGGCGGTGTAGTAGGACGGCGGCGGCGTGAGCGGCGGCTGCAGGGTGGCCGTGGAGATGGCGTCGTTCTTGGGCGTGCCCGGCTGCGACTCCCACAGGAAGGGCACGGAGCCCGCCGAGGCGACGCCGTAGTACACCCGGAAGGACGGCGCCGCTGCGGAGCTCTCCCTGGTGAACAGCTTGGAGAACACCTTGCTCTCCCCTTGCTTCAGCTGGAGAGCCTCCTCCTTGTCCTTGCTGCTGATGGCTGCCATGGAGAGACAGAGAGACAGAAATGCAGCAAGCAGGGAAGGGATCGGCAGAGAAGAGAAGAAAAGAAAACGGTGAGGTCAGGGCAGATCAGTGAGGGTGTGCAGCAAGTCTGCAAGTGCTTTTATGCACCTCCAGAGAGAGACCACAGGGGATACTGCTGTGGTTCTGTTATTATAATGGCATTTGCTCGGTTGTTTAACGTCTCATTATCTGCTAGTACTAATCACTGATCAGATCCCAGGAAGCAAGAGCTGACTTTTGACTGTATTATAGTAGGATATACCAGCTGAAATTTACCGAAGAAAAACACTAGTACTACTATGATAGCAGGCTGAGCAACGGTTACCAAAACAACCAAATTTCAACTCTGCTGCTGGATACAGAGTACAGACTTGCAACAGCCATTCATTCAAAGCCAAAATACTGACAGGGTAGTAACTAGTACTTCTGAAAACGAAAATATATACTGACAGGAGTGGCAGAAACTGACAGAAATCCCCATACACACCGACAGTTTTTCCTTTCCATTTAATTTTATATATTCCCAAATATAAGCTTCATTTGTAAATTCGTAAAAATTTAAAAAAATCTAAACAAGGCCTTTCGTCGCACCAAAACAACTTCCATTCAAATTGTGATTGATCCTAGTTTTATTTGGGCAACCATTCATTTGGTCACCAAAATACTGACAGGAGTAGTAGTACTAGTACTTCTTCGTTTTTATTTGAAAATATATACTGACAGGAGTGGCAGAAACTGACAGAAATCCCAATACAAACCGACAGTTTTAGTTTTTTATTCCTTTTATATTTCCCAAGTATAAGCTTCATTTGTAAATTCGATCACAAGTAAAATGTAAAAAAAAAAGTATGTTTACTTTCGTTGCACATAAGCTTCCTTTCTGAATTGTGATTGATCCTAGTTTTATTTGAGCTTTTGATTTGGCGTCACCTTGCTAGCTGCTGCAGCTTCACATTCTCTGCCATGCACGCATAGTACATGCTACTAGTACTACTGCATTGCCATGCATCATGGTCATGGTCATGGATCACCATCCTCATCAGTTGCGCATTGATTATACGTATCTGCATCTACGCGCCTACGACCCTACTACGTGAAGACGAGAAAAACCCATCAAACCATGCATGCACCGGCCCCCCGTCCGCGCCATAAATCCCCACATTTTTGGCCCACAAAAGCTTGATTTAGATGTTAGTAAATCTGTTTTTTCATAGAAAATGGAGTGGTTAGTAAATCTGTTGGGTTGGTTTTTCTTCTCTTTCTTTGAGCACGGAGCACTACAAAATACAAATATCTTTTTTTTATGTATGACAATAATGCGTGTGCTCCTTTCAAATAAAATTACAAAGTGAATTATGTTTTCTTAGCACAAACATTTGGCAAAAAATATATTATTCTACTGAACCTCTAGCTTTGGGGTTACATTAGCTTTTCAGGATAATATATTTTAAGAAAAAATAAAAATCACGAAAAGGAACAAATACCACGTTTTTAATTCGTTTTCTGTAGGGTATGTACAATCTTATTTGCATGGCAGAGGTCCCTGCAAGGTTGCTCTCATCCTCTTTATCACGAGGTTGGAGTCACATACAGAGTCAAAAACCAAGGCATGCATATATATATAAACGGAAGCTTAAACTTTGTTTTCAAGCTCACCAACTTGTATGTGTATACAGTGCACTGCATTATTACTAGCTAGCTAGGAGATACTGTACACTCCAATGATGATTCCGATCGTAAGCCCCACCACTACGAACCTAAACTCGCGGCCATCAGGAGCCTAATGACGCGGTTAGTCGTTAATGAAGTGGGGTTAGTTTGGACGACTGTGCGGCGCCGTACGTGCGGTGCATGGCACTGTTAAGCGTTAACCCCGATTATACCCTGTTCGCTTGATCGTTTCTGTGGCTTATAAGCCGATTGATGCTGTTTTGTTATGAGAGAAAAACATCAGATCATGTGCATAAGCATGCATGGCACTGTTAAGCGTTAACCCCGATTATGCCAGCTGATGAGTGCGGCTAGGGCTAGCTAGCTCTAGCTGGACTCGTCACCAAACGGGCCTGCAGGCCTTTGAATGCTGTCACTGGGCAGGGGCCGGCTCCATCATCTCTATGGAAAGCGGATGGAGGACACGCCAGTCGCCAGGATCAGGATGGTGAAATTTCACGTACTGTACTATACCATGCACGGGTGCATGCAGTAGATAGATGCGGTCAAAGCGGCGCGGCTTTCAGGGGCGTTGGGTGAAATCTGTCATGGCTGGTCAGTGGTCAGCGAGCGAGACAGTGACTTCAGTGGTCACTGGTCTAACGCCGAGGCTGGGCTTGCTGTACGTACGAGGAGCGGAAAATAGCAAACGATTGAGAAGGAATGAAGGATGATCAATGGGAGTGCTAGTGCTGTAATGATGATCATTGGTTGCTTCAGAAATCAGAAGTACCGTAGGAATGTGATGGTACTGCTCATTTTTTCTTCATTTCTCCTGTCCTCTAGCCTGATCCAGTGATCCTTTTGAATTCGGAAATGATTGTACTCGGGCGTCCAGCCTCCAGACGCCACCTCCGAGAGTCGCCCACGCGACCTCGTGCCCAACTGAAGATGAAGACGACGACAACGGCGGTTAGGGTTTTGACGGCGGCAGCGGCGGTCTCCCTCTTCGGCCTCTCCTCCTATTCTTCTCCAAGTCCGGCGGCCTTAGAAGGGTTTTTTTTTGGGAGGGGAGGTAGGTCGGCTAGGCGGTGGGAACTGAGGGAGGACGACGTTCGGGTCCTGGCGGCAGTGGAGGCGGTCGGACCAGGGCGGGGCGAGGGCATCACGGCGGTGCTCGCCAGCGAGCATGGCCATAAAAACGGTGGGAGGGGGAGGCCGCCGCGGGCGCGGTAGAGTCTCGCGCAGAGCTCCGTGGCCACGGCAGTGGAGCTCTGACGTACGAGACCCTACCGCGCCGCAGCGGGGCGGTGGGCAAGGAGGAAGATGAACGTTGTCGCACGCGGAGGAAGAGGGGCGGAGGTGGGGAAGTCGGGCGCGGGAAAATAGTGCGGTGAGGAGGAGGGCGTCCGGACGTGCAGACGCCAACAGCCCAGTTTTGAATTTCACCGTTCATCGATTTCTTATTTGAACTTTTTTTTAGAGTATCTTAATTGAACTTGGAGCAGGCCGGGTGCTCCTATTTGGATGGGAACGGTAGGAATTTTTACACGGGAGCGGTCGTACCAGTGGCTTGCATCGGTGTGCGCACGCAGAGAGCCGCGAGCGAGTCGTCCTCGCAGAACTTTAATTCATTTCTTCGCTTCGCCATCTTCGATGCGGTCGCCGTGTCGACGACGGGCATCGAGATGGCTGCTGGCTGCTGCGTGCTCTGCCCGCGCGCCGGCCGGCCGACCGGTTGCCAATCGAGGTCGCCCCATATCCATATACCATACGTTAATCACCTCTACTCCATCTAGGTAGCCGCCAATCCAAGAGCTGTGGCACGTGCTGACGTGCCTCTATCCAGTGTTGGCTTGGCCTTGGAGTGCGTGCAGTCCCACACCCTCTCGAGAGTCTCGACGGGTTTGTTCGTGTCGTGCGAATCCGGCGGCGTTCATCTGACGACAATGCACCAGTGCTGAAACTCTGAAACATGAGTGGCGTGCTCTAATATCTCTCCTCTCCTCTCGGATGCGATCTGGGCGGCTGGCCGCCGTCGTGGCGATGGGCGGTGGCGCCGCCGACGCGCGCGCGCCCCCGTCCTGCTCGATCTTCTCATCTTCTGCCGCGTACGTGCAGCGGTGGTTAGGAACATCGATCGTTTCCCTGAATACATGGCGGTCCCGTCCCGTGTAAACACTGCCCGTGGTGGTGGTGCCGTGTTTCCATCCATCCTGCTGCCGGCTGCTGCCACTTGCTTGCCATTGCCGGGCGGTCGCCGGTGCATGCCATGAATGGCCAAACCAACCTCAACCATCGTCTCGGGAAGAGGATCGATCAAAGGAAGGGCGGGCCGGCGGTTGCTTATAGACAATGCAAGGAGGGAGTAGCTACGGCCGGGTTCAATGAGGAGACGTGGATACCGCAGCTGCTGGCTGCGTCCATCGCCGGCCGGCCCCGCCGTCGCCCGTAGTAGGCCGTAGCCCGCGCCCCATCCGGTCCGGCCGGCGAGTTCTTTTCCTGAGGTTGGATCAGAGATGGATGCGGCTACGACAGCGCCTACAGCACCTCACCTACCTGTACCACTAGTGCATTAACTCCGCTGTCACCTCGTACTCCAAGTCGCACGCCACCTCATCCCCGCCGCCCGCCGCCCGCCGCAACTATGCACACAGCAGAGACTGCCTGAGAGGTGAAAAGAATCAGCAAAGAGAGCCTTACAAGACTGTCGTGGGTTGTATTTCTTTTTCCAACTACTTTTCTTCTAATTTTACAGTATATGGCAGTTTCATAAGTTCATAAGCATGTAGGAGTATATGGCATGATACATTCTGAATCTCCGGCAAGTTAGGATGGTGAGGCCTAGGCTGGAGGCTATCACCCGAACATTTGCATCCAGCTCCAACTACAACGTGTTTGGTTTGATGGACGGACGCACACAGAGTGGGTTCCTCTGGCATAGGGCCTACTTGGTACCTCTTATAAGCTATTTATGGTAAAAAATAAACTAAACCAACAGCCAACAGATCGCTTTTTTAGTTGGTTGCACTTATTTTCACTGCTCTTATTTGTACTACCCCTCTGTCCAAAAAAAGAGTTATTTTTTCGCTTTAAAAAGTCAACACCTTTTACCTTTGACCAAATATATTTAATAAAATATTAATATTAATGGTACATAATTAGTACCATTAGGTAGATCGTTGAATATATTTTCATAATAAACTTATTTGAGATATAAATGTTGTATGTATTTTTCTATAAATTTAGTTAAAGTTGAAAAAGTTTGATCAGCACGATTCCTATAGCGACTCTTTATTAGAGGACGGAGGAAGTAAAAAGTGGAAGTTAGATCAGACCAGTTTATTTTGATCGTCATTTTACTCTATTTGTGAAACCTATCTACCAAACAAGGCCGTAGTTGTCCGATGGCTTTTCAAAGAACAAGTTGATTCTACTAGTTAACTTGCAATTGGCAGTAAGGAGAACTGACTGATAAGAACGAGTTTGATCCGTTATGCAAACCAAACACTGATGCCAGGTTCGGAGTTCGGATTAGATGGTTCCGAATTCATCTGTCCGGCACACCAAAACACCCTATTAGAGTCGCTCCAAACAGTTTTTTTTTCTGCCTAGGAGGCCAAGTAGATGGGCTTTGTGGGCTGTCTTTAGGCTATGCTACATACATCTGCCTGGGCTATCGAGTGGCAAGGCCCATGGATCTCTTCCGTAGACCAAGCCAGAAACGTAATTTATGTAATAATTAACTTAGAAACTTTATATAATCATCAAACGTCGATATGTCCGAGTGGTTAAGGAGACAGACTTGAAATCTGTTGGGCTTCGCCCGCGCAGGTTCGAACCCTGCTGTCGACGGTAGTTTTTTTTTTCTATCACGCGTTAATATTTTGTTTTAGATTTGAAAGTATGCATGTATATAATTTGTGTTGTCCTTTTCACTTATAGAGAATATCCATCCATTGATGACTTTACTTTTTATTTATTGCAGCCCCCTTAATTTGGTGGCCTGTCAGTATTGGTGCAATAGGGCTGCCAATCTGCAAATGATGCTAACCTCAAAACCATTGGAATATCCGAGTGGGGCTTCGCCCGTGCAGGTTCGAACCCTGCTGTCGACGGCAGTTTTTTTCTTTCACGCGTTAATATTTTGTTTTAGATTTGAAAGTATGTATGTATATAATTTGTGTTGTCCTTTTCACTTATAGAGAATATCCATCCATTGATGCCTTCATTTTTTATTTATTGCAGCCCCCTAATTTGGTGGCCTGTCAGTATTGATGCAATGGGGATGCCAATCTGCAAATGATGCTAAGGCCTTGTTTAGATTGAGAAAAATTTCAACCCGATGAATAGTATCACTTTCGTCTTATTTGATAAACTTTGTCCAATCGTGGACTAACCTCAAAACCATTGATTTCCATATCCGTTATTTTTACCTATATTTAATGCTCCATGCAAACATCCAAAAATTGATGTGATGGAGAGAGAGTGAAAAAACTTGGAACTTTGAAGGGAACTAAACAAGGCCTAACCTCAAAACCATTGGAATATCCGAGTGGCTAGCGTCTAGATGTGCGGACACTAGCCCCCCGTCGGAATGCCTGTGCTGCTGCGCCTGCCACGCCTACTGTGCCTGCCAGCCCACGCCTACTGCTACTGCTGATATTGCATGCCAGCCTGCTGCTACTTCACATACTGCATGATGTCACGCGCCTGAGCATGCACATGGGGACCACCCCACGCCAGCGGGGACCACTTTCTCCTGCCCTCGCTTCCCGCGTCTGACACCAAGGCGAGGTAACAGAAGGCGAGAGAGAGAGATGCAACACCCGATCAAATTTTGAAACATCCAGATACAACAATTGCAATATATGTCTAAAGACAATGAAACATTTAGACCATTCGTCTGAAACACTTTCGAAAACACCTAAAAACACTTGAAACAATTGCAAACATTAGTAAAATCCAGATAAAACACTTGCAATATAGGTGTAAAACTGTAACACCCCTGGTGTTATGAGCTTGTTTAGCACCGCGATTTAGGCCTAAAAAAATTTTCAAAGCGAGTTTTCTCGGATTTTGGATTTAAAACATACTTGAGGCAATAAGCGAATCCTATGCGACTTAGTTTCGTGGACTCAAATCAACGCTCAAGTTAAATTACGTAATGCGTAGAAATATTAGGAGTGTCCGATAACGATTCTAGCAAATAAATAACGAATGGCTTGTTTAATTGATTAAGAATGAAAAGCGGCTTTTATAAATAAAATAAAATCCATAAATAAATAGAACGATATATATATAGCTTTCGAACCTAATTATTCGAGCTTTGTTGAAATTTTCCTGTGCCTAGACGTTGTAAATTATCTAAATTAGTAAACTGTTGGATATATATATATATAACACGTTATGACGATAACTCGAACAAAGAATTAGAAGAAAGGGACCAGCATACTCAACGATATTAGTAGCGATTGACTGTGTAAGTTGACCGACTGCTCCTCGCTTTTTCTTTTGTCCGCTGCAGCGCTGTCTGCCTCTGTCCCTGATAAAGTATTGATATATTCAGGTTCGCCCCTGGGTGTGCCCGACGGAACCAAGTAATTTAGTGTTCTTCTTTGGATGCTTAGTGTCTAATGGAAGACGAGCACTCTTGGGAGGCATTAGATTAGGCGGTTCTGCCACAGGTGGTATCAGAGCATAAATGAGGAAATAAAGCTTCGAAACCTTTTCTAAACTAAAATTTGACAACCTATTTTTACAAAAAGTTAGGACGTTTACATGCAAAGTTATATAAGTAGCCTTATTACTATGGTTATGTATCCAGGATAGATGGCACTCTGCTGACTTAGGTAGGTTTAATCAATTTTTCTGCAGGTACACTGACTCGAGCATAGTCCGATAGTATCGACTAGTTACAGGGAGAGAACGATGTGCCAAAACTCTGAGAATGGTTGCCCTATATGTTGGCAACAATGGAAGGACGTATAGGATGTGCATTCATGCATATCCTGTTTGTGCATATTAGTGCAGTATTACTTGCAGATACGCCATCCATAGGTGTCACGCGTGTCGGATTGATATCGGATTGTGCACGACTGCTTCGTTCCTGTTCTGGAGTTATGTCTGCACTGTGGCTTCGTGCTCCACGTTCGCCCGTGGTTCACGCCTGTCGTGACCCACGTCTCCCCGTACCTCTTTTCTATGCTCTTGTCGGACCCTTGCCCTGCAGTCGTACTAGTCAGTAATGGCATCGCACGTCGCTCGCCTCGAAAGCGTGGAAGTTGGTCGATTCGCTCGTAGTGGTTCCACGCGGCAACACTGGTGGACCGCGCTAGGACCACTGAACGCTCCGCCTTTATAAGAAGAGCCTGGCCTAGCCATTGGTACCACCACTCGATGCACTTTAGCTCGCTTAGCTTTTCCTTTGAGCCAGCTTTCCCGCTCAGCCTTCCTTGCAACCACCGCCAGAAATGTTAGGAGCCTAGGTTAGTAGTTACTGCCTGAATGTTGAGGGTTTTCCCAAAATCCTACATGCCACTCTACAAAAGCTCGGAGTCAAAGATCGTCCCGAGTATGAGGGCCGTGAGTATGAGAAATATGGCACCGATCGGTGTGAGGTTACCGTCTACATCGGGAAGAGTGAAGAGTTCCCCGACATCACTAAAGTCTAGAGTGTGACCACAACCGGGTGTAGCTTCGCCGACACCTACCAGGTTGTGGCCTGCAAAGCCTTGCGGCACCTCTGTCAGATCTATGAAGAGCCCATTGCCCGTACCCCCATGAGGTTCTTTCCACCCTTGGACAAGAATCGGCGGGCATGGAAAGCTTGCATGGAGGCTTTGCAAGGGCGGGATGCGCAAGAGGATAGTCCAACCGTGGTGCACTTGACCACGTACCTGCTCGCTCTGGATGAGCAGTACGACCATCAAGCCTTGGAACTGGGGGCGTGCCTTCGGCACGCCGGGGAAGCCGAGATCTTCAACTGGATGCTCTAGGTGCAACTCACCGAAGCGCATGCCAGTGCTGCAGCTGCTGAGAGCCGGGAGACTGCCATGTCGGAAGCCCTTAAGGAGGCTGAAGATCGGCATGTCCATCAGCTACGGGTGGCCTATCTTGTCACCAGGGCCGAGCGGAGGACGTTGGCTGCTAAAAGGCAGGATACCCCAATCTTGGAAGGGATCCCTATCAACCCGCCAGAAAGAAGAAGAACTGGTGTTGCAGCACCGCTAGCACCTCCACCCTCGGAAGTGTCAGAAGTTGAGCCCTTGATTCCTCTCACTCAGCCATTGCCATGAGAAGATGTAGATTAGTTGCCTTGGGATGCTGTACCTATAGTAGTAGTGCTTTTCGTCACTGTCCCCCGGTATTGTATTCTTGCCGTGTTGTTCGTCCGTAGTTGTTGAGATCATTCGCCAGTAGGGAAGGTGAATGTTGTATCGTGCATGGGAGCCTGAATGCCTATATGATGTACCCATATAAGACCATTGGAACATGCATTTTATTTAGTTCGCTATGTTTATTGCGTTCATCTACCCTCAGTTCGTTAGACGTGCTTAAAGTTTTCCAGGGTGATATTAAGCGGGTTACAAGAGAAGTTGACATTCAGATGCCAGCAGATCAGCCATGATTGGATAATATTGGACACTGTATCGACTAATTGTAGATGTCCCAGTAGAACACTTGAATCTCTTTAAAACAAATCCGCCGTTGGATTTGAATTCCTTGTCCCTTGTTGTGAAGGGAACCTTTGTTGTTGAATCTTCTCTTGCAATACTCCCCTTATTCTGTGGTCTATGACCCCACCGTCTTCATGGCGTGTAAATTAGTAATAGTTGCCTGGTTAATAGCTTATGGTGCCGCGATGAAACCGAGGGTCCTCTGTGGAATAGCTACCACATGTGACGCTGCTCGGCACGCACTGGTATCGAGGTGGTTGACCAAGTACCATTACCAAGTTACACCGCCGTACTATTTTTACCCCCAAAATATTTTCCTTGAAAATGTTCAGGTGTTCAAACAGGAAATCCACAACGGGTTGATGAGATAGTGTTCTTGCAAGGTAAGCAAGAGGAGGTGGTTTTGGAGGAAGAAAGTATGACATGGCCTCAATATACATGAAAGACGGATGTGGTCGAGTAAAGGAAAGAAAAAGAAGAGAAGTAAGGAAAGTTAGCCTCGGGTAGTCGGGAGTAATAGAAAAGTCTGAGTGGACGTCTTGTCCCAAGCCCTGTGCTTAGTTGACCGCGCTATGCATGCTCGATCATTTCACTGCGTGCCCTGCAAACGTCGCTTGTGTCAGGATCTGTAGTACCCCATTTTCGCATGGCCGCGGCATCGTGCAGTGCTCGCCGTCTTTGTGCATTATGCATTTCTCCTTTTCTCAGCATCTGGTTGGCTCTCGACTCTTGCGCCTCGTCCCCATCGCCCCCCATTTCCTTCTTTTTGTGGACACGACCGCCCGCACGCCTGCCTCATCAAGCGGACCCCCTCTCATCTCCTTTATTTTCCCCTTTGTGCTCGCGCAAGAAGCGCACCATGGTCGGGTCTATCTCCACAGCATGACCCATCTTTGTACCTCATCTATGTTGCCTCCACTTTTGGTGTGTTGCACCCCACCTCCATTTGCCTCTATAAAATACCCTTGGTCCTTGTTCTTCTTCTTCATCCCCATTCCCCTTGCATTTGGAGCAGAGCTACGAGATCTAGTCAACATCGTGAAGCTAGGTTCATTAGTCTGAGGTGATGGTGTAATCTGAAGAGAAGAAAGGATCCGGTTCATCGAAGAAGTTCAAATTACCTTTTAAGTAGTCAATCTTAGAGTTCACGATGTTTTACTTCTCAGTCGACTGTTTCTGGATCTGTTGGTGCTACGCCATGTTTTGGATAATCGTCTTCTTGTTGTTTCTCCATTGTCCTCGTCTATCTCGACTTCTGGAGTAGGTCTCGGTGTACCAGGTTGCTCTTAACGATGTATCTCTAAATCTCCGTGTGGTTTAGTATTCAAATCGTGTAATCTTTCGTGTAACCCCTGATCTATGGAATGTTATCGTGTTTCCCCTCTTCTATTTCTTGCTTCGAATCTCGGGTCAAGATTCTTTTAAAGGGGGTTGGTTGTAACACCCCTGGTATTATGAGCTTGTTTAGCACCACGATTTAGGCCTAAGAAAAATTTTCGAAGCGAGTTTTCTCGGATTTTGGATTTTAAACATACTTGAGGCAATAAGTGAATCCTGTGCGACATAGTTTCGTGGACTTAAATCAATGCTCAAGTTAAATTACGTAGTGCGTAGAAATATTAGGAGTGTCCGATAACAATTCTAGCAAATAAATAACGAACGGCTTGTTTAATTGATTAAGCATGAAAAGTGACTTTTATAAATAAAATAAAATCCATAAATAAATAGAACTATATATATATA
The DNA here is from genome assembly GCA_904845875.1 of Miscanthus lutarioriparius. Classification (NCBI taxonomy): domain Eukaryota; kingdom Viridiplantae; phylum Streptophyta; class Magnoliopsida; order Poales; family Poaceae; genus Miscanthus; species Miscanthus lutarioriparius. Next base: position 101,587,224 of record CAJGYO010000006.1, read on the forward strand.
TAGCTTTCGAACCTAATTTAAATTCGAGCTTTGTTGAAATTTTCCTGTGCCTAGACGTTGGAAATTATCTAAATTAGTAAATTGTTGGAGATATATATATATAGGTATATATATATGCTACGACGATAACTCGAACAAAGAATTAGAAGAAAGGGACCAGCGTACTCAGCGATATTAGTAGCGATTGACTGTGCAAGTTGACCGACTGCTCCTCGCTTTTTCTTTTGTCCGCTGCAACGCTGTCTGCCTCAGTCCCTGATCGCTTTTCCAGCCGAGGTAGGTCGTGCCAGACTGGCCTCTCACTTCCTCCCTTTTCCTCAGCCGCTAAGCTGCTACCACCATGCCCTTGCTCGCTAGCCATCCGTCCTCGCCGAGCCCGGCCACCGTGCGTGAGCGCGCGCGTGCCCTCGGTCCGGGCCACGTCTCCGCCGTTGCTGCAGCGCCCCATCGCCATGGCCGCTACCGTTGCCGCCTCGAGCTCCCGCCACCACAGCCGCAGCACCTCGCTAGCGTCCGGGCCCCTCCCCGCGTGACCGCGCGCGAGCGCCGCTGCACTAGGTCGCCCCGCTAACGTCCGTGCGCGGCTCCGCATCATCCTCGCCACGCCTGTCCTATAGCCGTCCACGTCGCCCCCACCTCCGAGTGTGAGCTCCATGCTGCGCCTGGAGAGCCGTCCCGCGCCGAGCCCCTGCGCGCCCATGCCGAACGCGGCCGTGTCCTCGCTACCCTATGCACTGCCTCCATTGTCGCTGCCGGTCTGTACTCCGCTGGTGCTCTGTTCGTGGAAGATGAAGAGGTGGGTAGAAGGATAAGAGTCCAAGAAGAAGTGTTATACGGGGTCCTTTTTGCTAAATACGAGTCTCACGTAAATAGTGCGTTGTACAGTGAATTGATTTAGTAGAAACTCTGGGACCGATTTGCAAATGTGTTGCGTCACCACCACTGGCCGGCTTCTTTGCCGCCAGCTTAGCCAGCCGGGCCGGCTTGGCTTTAAACCCACTGGTTGGAAGGCAGCGCGTGCCCAATGGGCAGCGCCCGTCTTCTTAGGCCATCTGCGGCTGTGTGCCCCGTTGGGCCGCGCTTCATCCATGTTGGGCGAGCCATCGCACACGCGCTACTGGGCCACGCTTGTCGGGCTTGGGCGGCGACCACTGGTCGCGTCGTCGCTCGCTCGGGCCTATGGCACACATGGCACATGTGCCCTTCAGCTGCCCATATCTCTGCATACACACCACCTTGTGCCGCCCGTGGCTGGTTTTTAGGGGTTGGCCGGTCTTGACCGGCTGGGCCTAATACGGCCGTGGTGCGTGTTCCGTTTTCTGCTAGTTTCATTATTTGTTTAAAATAGCTGAAGTTTGTAAATCCGTAATAAATCAAATAAAAATCATAAAATAGTGAAACTAGTTTTGTTGAGTTCCTAAAATCACGATCTACCTGTTAGTATAGTTTGTTCACATAGTTTGCTAATATTCTTGGAAGCTATATAATTAATTTAAGGTACTTAATATTGTAAAATATAAACTTGTAGGAGTTTCCACGATAAGTTGGTAATATTGTTGAATCTAAAATTTGTACAGTAGGCTCCTAACAATATTAGATACTCACTATAATTTTTGTAGCTCCAGAATAATTAGTTTGCTAAATAGATAATGATGTCTTATTTCGAATAATGATTAAATCGATAGAATAAAATAAAGAAACAGATTGGTTTATATAACTAAAATTATTGTTGGGAAATAACGCCTTATCCGACAACGTGTACATGTAGCCTAAGTACGGCCATCGTTAGAATTAGCCCATTAACTCGAGAGACGTACGTCGTATTTTGCGAGTCACGATTGCAATTGATTAATTACATCTTTGCATTGCATCACGGGCATATCATATAGGTACGATGATGGATCAACGGATCGATCGAAGCATGATTGAGAATCAGAAGATGGTGTAATGGTATTCTCTTCATGAGTTGATGCAATGGGCTTTGTATTCGGTTGATGGTGGATGATCTAAAGATGCAGATACTAACTTTTAAATATATCTTACCCAGGCAAGCCCCAATGCATAACCCCTACTTTTCTGCAGTTAAAATTATATCTATGCATTACGTTTTAAGGAGTTGAATGAAACGCACTTGCATATATATCTTTATCCTATGAGTCTTACTAGTATGACAGGATCGTGTACATTGCTATGCTACAGGACTCCGATAGAAGTCGAGTGATTGCCTGTCACTCGCGAGAGATAGGATATATATTACTGAATTATTATCACTTGGAAAATATAAATGGTGGAAACGATAAATGGTTACCGGGCAGGGATATGGTTTGGGTATTGGTGGGTGTAAGAGGTTGTGTCGCCGTGGGCGCGGGGCATGACTTGGTTACACTGCTTTCCCTGTCTGTGTCAATTAAGAACCGATCGTTGCATAAGGCTCTAGGCAAGTCACAGACTTATTATCCCGAGCACATACTTGGGTATGGGCGCTTAGAGGACTTGTTGCTCTCTTGTCGCGGATCCAGTTCTTTCCGAACTGACTGTCAAGATTTTATTTTGGTGGAGGAGGTCCTTGCACCGCACTGAGTCTAGGACTCAGGGGCGGGGGCTTGGAGTCCCAGTTTGGACGGGGACCTGGACACCTGGGACAGGTGAGTGATGGGTTGGTCCTGCTTGTGCCTTGGGTACAAGCAGGGCGTGTGTTTTTGGGGTACCCAGCTGGGGGCATTGATTCGCGAATCGCCAGGAAATCCGGTACGACTTGTCTGCGGTTTAGCATCGTAGTAAGAACTGAAGATGAAATATGGAAGATAGAGAAAGGAAATCTGATTGCTTACCACCTGCTTGAAAGTAGTACAAGTGCTTACATAGAATGGTTAGTTAATGAACCAATGCGGCTATTAATAAAAATCGAATATAAGGACGCACGCTTAGTAATGCTTCCTGCAAATACAATAAACCCACCAGCCAGATAGCCTTGCATATCCTTAGAGTCTTTTCTTTTCTCCTGTCGGGTAATCTTGCTAAGTACAATTGAGTACTCAGGGTTTTATTTCCCCTATCGCAGGTGACAGGTGGATGCTAGAGCTGACCCTTGTGTGTGGATACCTCTTGGTGGGCTCAGCGAGGATTCCTTACGCTACGATCGTAGTTTTTATTTATAACTCTTACTAAATGTTTTTTATAAATGAAAGTTTCATAATCTATTGTCGTAGTTTATATATCAATACTTTATTATGTCATGAATAGATATTTATTTTCGTTGTAATTCTGATCACATGTTTATATTCCGTTGTTCAATTAAATTATTCATAACTCTGATAATATGATTACATTCCACTATTATAATAATAAATGTTATACTCTGATGTTGTATAAAAGTGATGTAAGAAATGGTTATAAATGATATAAGCTTTATTCTCTCATTTGTGATCCTGATGATAAAAATGTGGATTTTTGGTGTTCTCCCCTGGGGTGTGCCCACGGAACCAAGTAATTTAGTGTTCTCCTTTGGGTGCTTAGTGTCTAATGGAAGACGAGCACTCTTGGGAGGCATTAGATTAGGCGGTTCTGCCACAGAAACTATATACAACATCTAGATAAACACACTTGCAACATACGTCGGAAAATAATTAAATATCGAGATAGAAGCTTGCAACATACGTGTACAACCATTACAACTTATACAACATCCCAATCTAATTTTGCAATATTCATCTGAAACACTTGTAATATACCTCAGAAGCATCTGAAAATACTTCAAATATACGGTTGTAACATGCGTTTTTTACCCTTCTTCCGTGCGACGCAAAGCAGAGTAGGAAATGGTCGGTTCTGGCTACCGGCGACCGAGGATGGTGGCATGGTGAAAGCCCTAGTTTGGTTTTGACTAATTGATGAAACCTAAGTACTAACCTTTGTCATGAGTGGCATGTGAGCAAGGTTGGTACATACCAAGTGATGGAGCATGGTGATGAAGTCCATGGAGATGGAGATGGACATATGTTGAAGATGATCTAGCTCCAACTTGAAAAGAAGAAAGGGAAAAACAAAAACAAGGTTGATCAAGACAAAGGTATCAAATAGGTTTTTGTTTTGGCACCCAAGAAACCATAGAGGGTGTGAGTGTATTTAGGATCGATAGCTATACTATAAAGAGGGGAAATCTTTGGCTAAACAATTTATCGAGTGCCACTAGGTGACATGATTCGTGCATATGCATTTAGGAATCTAGTGTGCTAACCTTAACCCTTGTAAAATGCTTTAAAAATGTTAACACACATACACACAAGTTCTACATTTTGTGGTTAACAAGTTGGAAGCAAGGGTGAAGCGGTTGTGGACTTAGAAAAAAAGAGGAGAAGGTCCAAGACTGGACGCTGGTCGTGGGGTGACCGGACTCACCCCGGGCATGTCCGGTCATTTATAGTCATGGCACGCTGTTTGGCCGAGACTGAGCAGAAGCGATCGAACACTGAGGCCAGGTGCACCGGCGGGTCCGGTCAACCTTTGGCGGGCGCGCGCAGAGAAGAAGAGAGAGGATCGGACATCGGAATGCGTCTGGTCGCCTTTGACTTGACACGTCCAGTCATTAAAACCGCCTCTGGACCCTTACTGGAAATGACCGGACGTCGCGTGTACGTGCGTCAGGTCGCATCAGTAGTGCATCCGGTCATCTTTTAACTACGTGAGCGATCGAGAGATGACCGTTAAGATCGAGCGGCTCTGGTTCAAACAGGGACATGTGGATGGCCGTAGGCGACCGGATGCTACCCGACCGGATGCTAGGGTGTGTCCGATTAGTGCGTCCGGTCAGCCCAAGAGTGCCCAACGACTCTTTGAGTCTTGGGGCTCTATAAATAGAAAGGTATCGGCTTGGGGCTCTCTCTCTTAGTACTTTGACATACTTGACATCCTTGTGAGCCTAAGCAAACACCTCCCACTCATCTCCATCATTGATTCATTATTATAGTGAGATCGGGAGTGATTCCAATGCATTTGCTTGAGTGCTTACATCTAGTGGCACTTGAGGATCGTTGTGGCTGCGGAGCTCTTATTACTCTTGGTGGTTGCTGCCACCTAGACGGCTTAGGAGCAGCGGAGGACTTCGGCACGTGTTGGTGATTGTTCGTGGCTGGCTCCAGTGATTGTGAGGGATCTTGCACCTTCCCGGCAAAAGAGCCTCAAAGTAGCTCTAGTAAATTGCTCGTGTCATTGAGTTACCTCACTTGTGGGTAGGTTCTTGTAGTGCCTCTTGTGGTGGGCTAGGTGTGTGATATCCTATTAGCCGCTGAACCACCAAGTGTTGGTCAACACAATGGGGACTAGCGTGTCGGCAAGCACGTGAATCTTGGGAGAAAAATTGGTTGTCTCTTGCCCTTTGGTATTCTCCTGGTGATTGAATTGGTATTCATCTTATGATTGGTTCACTCCTCTATGTGGTGGTATAATCACCCTACTCACTCATTTATATTTCCGTAAACTAGTTGTAACAAGCTCTTTAGTGTAGCTAGAATTGAGAGCTTGTCTTGCTTGCTAGTTTAGTATCACCTAGTGGAGCTCTTTAGTGTAGACTTGTTGAGAGCTCTTAGTGAGTAGTGACATAGCCATTGTTTGTGCCTAGTGATCATAGCAACTAGAATTATTGAATAGATGGCTTGCAACCCTCGTAGAGCTAGAGCAAAATTGTATTTTGCCATTTAGTGTACTAACCTCTTGTTCTAGTGTATTTGTAGAAATTTTTATAGGCTATTCACCCCTCTCTAGCCATTTAGGACCTTTCAAGTGGTATCAGAGCTATGGTCACCGTTTGATTGAAGGCTTAACAACCTCGGTGTCAAATTATGGCTCAAGTTGTGTTCAACCATGTGGGGGCAAACCACTGTTCTTTGATGGCACATGCTATGATTATTGGAAGAAAAAGATAAAGATGTATCTTGGTTCAATCAATGACCAAGTGTTGGATGTGACCGAGAGTGACTATGTGATTCTCGATCTAGACAATCTCACCAACACCGACAAGGCCAACAAGCCATGCAATACAATGGCTCTCAACACCATCTACAATGCCATTGATTCCAAGGTGTTTGAGTAAATCAAAGATTGTGAGAAAGCTAGTGAAGTATGGAAGAGATTGGAGGAGACCTATGAGGGCACACCAACGGTGAAGAGTGCCAAGCTATACATCCTCAAGGACAAGTTGACAAGCTTCAAGATGAAGGATGATGAGAGCATTCTAGAGATGTTCCAAAGATTGCAAGTAATTATCAATGACTTGAAGGCTTTGGGAGAGAAGATCAATGATGATAATGTCTCTCATCGGTTCTTGATGTGATTACCTCCTAGATTTGAGACATTGAGATTGATCATCATTAAAGGAGGATTGAAGCAACTCACCCCTAACCAAGTACTAGGTGATATCATGATAAAAGAGACATACTATGTTGAAAGGGAGGGGGTTGACAAGGATGACAAGAAGGAAGATGAAGATAAGAAGAAGAAGAGTGTAGCATTCAAAGCTAGCTTTGTGAATGGCAATGGTCGGTTTTACAATAGATGCAAGCAAGTTGGGCATATAGAGTAATATTGCAAGACTAACAAGAACAAGCAACATAATGTATCAATTAAATTTGATTCTTGTTACATGATTATTAAGGGTGCCAATGGTGTGAAGGCTAAGTTCATTGGTACACACAATTGTGGGCCAAAAGAAGAAGGCCATTTGGATACCAAAGACCTTGGTAACTAATCTTTAAGGACCAAAGCAAGTTTGGGTACCTAAAAAGAATTGATCTTCTTTTGTAGGTCAATTATAAAGCCAGAGGAATGCATTGGGTGCTTGATAGTGGGTGCACACAACACATGACCGGTGATTCAAGAATGTTTAATTCAATTAATGAAAATGATAGCAATGTGATTGATAGTATCACATTTGGTGACAATGGTGAAAGGATCAAGATGCCTAAGAGGGGGGTGAATTGGGATAATTCTAAAAATTTTTGCAAAAATTAATCCCTACAGTTAGCCCAATTAACCCCTTGTGCATAGAAAGTGTTTCTATTGATCTATCGCACAAAAGTTTAGCAACCTATGTTCCAATCCAACTCTAGCATGACAATTCTACGAATGTAAAGACAAGAATTGAATTGCTCAAAGTAAAAGCTCAAAGTAAAGGGAGAAGGAGGAACGCGGCGTTGTTTTGTTGAGGTATCATAGAGTCGCCACTCCCCACTAGTCCTCATTGGAGCACCCACGCAAGGGTGTAGCTCCCCTTGATCCGCGCAAGGATCAAGTGCTCTCTATGGGTTGATTCTTTGACACTCCGTCGCGGTGAATCACCCACAACCGCTACAACTTGAGTTGGGTCATCCACAAGCTTAGCCGGATGATCACCAAGCTCCCAATCACCACCAAGCCATCTAGGTGATGGTGATCACCAAGAGTAACAAGCACGAACTCTCACTTGATCACGACAAGCCTAATGAGAAGGGTGGATGCACACTTTGCTATACTTGCTTTCACTAATGAGGCCTCTCTCTTGGATTCTCAAATCTCAATCACCTCACTAGGACCTTGCTCTTCTTGGCACTCTCAAGGGTGTTTCTCAGCTGTTGGAATGAGCAAAAGTAATCCCTTGAGTGAATAGAGGAAGTATATATAACCTCTCATTCAAAACAAACTGTTATGTGCCTCTGCAGGGTGATCGGATGCTCCGGTTAGTTCTTCCCGAAACCCAGTGTTTAAGTTGTGACCGGACGCTGGACAGCGTCCGGTCAGCACTGACCGAATGCGTCCGGTCATGATTTCCTTCTCTGGAACCTTACTAGAGTCGACCGGACGCTGGCACCTAGCGTTCGGTCACTCACCTCTCAGTGTCCGATCACACCAGATGATTTCACCTTGATCAAATGAACTGGTCGGACTTTGCACCAGCGTCCGGTCACACCGGAACCAGCGTCCGGTCAACATTTGACCCTCCATTCACTTCCAACTCGCAATCATATGTGAATGAAGTTTGCTCCAATTGATCTAAGGGCTTTTTAGGAGCTACCTAGTGCTAGATTTGATAATTGTGCACCACACCTAACCCACTAGACTCACCTAGGTCAAGCTACCCGTCCATACCCCCCTTAATAGTACGGCCAAAGGAAAAACAAAGTTCTAAACTACTCTAAGTGTCTTCTCAACACCAAACGACACTTAGAACTGGTCCATCCTTAACCTTGTCGTCCATCCTTTGAAAACCGAAATGATTTCCATCATAGGGGCACGACAACCATGATTGCCCAATCGATTGCCATTACCATGACCTAACTTAATTGCATCTGCAAAACACACATTAGTCATAGTAATCTCGTATTGTCATTAATCACCGAAACCCAACTAGGGGCCTAGATGCTTTCAAATGGTTGTTTTACCGTACGTTGTGATCGAAGGTGGCCTAGCACTCAATGACATAGGGTTTATACTGGTTCAGACAACGTGCCCTACGTCTAGTTTGAGTCGGTCAGTGACTTTATTCCTGAGCCTAGGTGCTCAAAGTTTGCAGTGGGGCTACAAACGAGAAGGAGAAAGATGGGGTGTATAAGAGGTCCGGTCGGCTCTAGTCAGAAAGGCCGAGAGCAACAGGAGCTACGTTATGAGCTAAGTGTTCAAGCGTGTGCTTGAGGTCCGAACCCGGCGGTTCTGTGGTTGTGTGCTAGCGAACTTGATCGATGTTTATTAACTAAAAGGGCTCTCTGTTACGTTGGAGGGAGCGCATCCCCTTTTATAGATAAAGGGGATGGCTTTACAAGTGAGAGGGTGAGGGTACGTATGCTACTGAGCTTTGTTTCCCATGCCGGTGGGTACAAGATAATGGTAGGCGCCCACAACACTGTTGATGTCACTGTAGAATGTCAGATGCATATGGGAGGTTGCGTTGCCTTCTTTAGGAATGGCAGATGTCGGTACCTGCAAATATTGTTGATGCCTAGAGGCATGTGAGGAGTTTCACCATGTTCACCAGGTACGGTAAATCCCGACGCCCACAACACTATCGATGCCCAAAGGTATGTGGGGGGCCTTACCATGTGGGAGTTAATGGCGCCCACAATACTGTAGAGGGAAAGGTCGGCGCCTACAATACTGTTTATGTCAGGGTGGTTGTAGAGTACTATTCCAAAGGGTCCGGAGGGCGTGGCCCGGCAAGGCGCTCAGAAGGAGGCGGCAGACGCCAGGAAGAAGAAGAAGGCTGAGGTGGCTTAGCGGAAGTACAAGAAGGAGAAGGAGGTTGCCCGGCGTGTGAAGGTTGGGGAGAGAAAGAGCGACGTCGAGTCCGAGCTCGAGTTAGAGGATCCCATGGATGTGGACGACATGGTTTTCTCCGACGAGGAGGGAAGTCGGGAGGTCGTTGTGACCTCGGCGGAGCGTCGCGACCCTACGACAACGTCCGCTGGTGATGAGCAGGAGACCACGTGGCGCGCGGTGGTTCCCGCACCGAGGATGCGTGCGGCGAGCGCGGACGTCGTCGGTGAACGGGAGGCAAAGCGGACGTGGTCACCGTGCCCTTTGGCAGTGTCGTCAGTCCCGTCGCCGCCTGTGGCGGACGCGGCCAAGCAGGCCGGGTGGTTTGGGGAGCGAACTGGCACCCGTGTGTCGCCGGGACCGGTGCCAGCGCATGGCTCGCAGCTGGGGGATGCCCCGCCTGCCGTGGATGCGATCGAGCAAGCCGGGCGGTCCGAGGAGCAGACTGGCACCCGGGCGTCGCGTGAGCCGTAGCCAAAGGATGCCCCGCCGCTGCTCCGGTCAGGAAGTCCCGAGTCGAGGGTCGTGGCGACCCACAGGCCAGTCAGGAGCCGGTTGGGATGACTCCGCCTCCGGCCGAAGTGAGGGGGAGCGGGTCGCAACCTGGGAGCGGCCCGAGCCCTACGGGCCCGTCGAAGCTTATTTAATAAGGATCAACTTTGGTATTCAAAGTTTTTAAAGTTTACATATAAAATTTGAAGTAATTTTGAAATGATTCAAATGCTCAAATGCACCCCAAATTCAAATTTCAAAATGGAGCCAGAATATGAAAATGCTCCTTGAAGCAAAGTTGTAGAGTTTGAAAAGTTGAGCAACTTTCATTTTTGGAGATTTTCAACTTCTTTAGAAAATTTGTGAGTAATTTGCAAAATAAATGCAGTGGCAATTCTGTAAATACTTCAAAAATCAAAACCAAGCCGAGTGCCACCTCCCTGCTTGCCGCCGGCTCCACGCAGCTGCCACCGCTGATCGTTTTTCACCGCTTTCTCGTACGGTGACACGCAGCAGGCTCCGTGGCGAGCTCGTGCGTGAGCTGTCGACGACGGACGCGTCCTTCCCTGCTATAAATAGGAGCACCGCCGCTGTCGTCATCCTCCTTTTTCCTCTCTGCTCTGCTCCGCCACCGATCAGCTCCGCCGCTCACCGTAGCCGTCGTCGAACCGCGTCCGTCGTGCCTAGCTACACCAGCGTGATCGCCTCGACCTTGCGCTCCTCTTCGGCTTGCTCGCATCGCTTGGGTTGGCCGGAATCGCCCGGCGCAACGCATTCTTCCCCGTGACCGGCTGGAGCTCCGCCACCATCGACCTCATCGTGGCCACGTCATTCCAGCCCGTCTCCGCCTTCACCAAGCATACCGGCGTGATCGTGGTGAGCTCCTGAGCATGATGCTCGCTTCGCTTTAGCCTCTACTGTATCGTAACCGTAGTTACGTCGTGCACCGTCATGCCCGCGCCGCCATGGCCGGCGTGGAGCTCTCTCCGGTGCGCCTGCTGCCTTTCTGAAGGTTGGGATAGATTCGTGGGGTAGGGTAGGCCATACAGGTGCGGTCCGCCTCGCCGGAGCATCACCGCCGGTGCGTTTTGGCCGACCGGTGATGGCAGCGCCGCCGTATCCTTGTTCTGTGTCACTGACGAGCGGGGCTTGGCTGTCACAGAGAGAGAGAGAATAGTGAGATTTGGTTATTTCTAAATTTTGAATAGTGCTGAAACTTTGGAAATAGGTAGAAAAATAATTACAGCTCCAAAAATTCTAAAAATTTGTGTGTAGCTTCTGTAAATGTTCTATTATGGTTTAAAAATATAAAACATGAAATTTGAATAAATTTTTAATGTTCAAAAATTTAGTCAATTAATTGATAAATGCAATTTCCATAATTTTTGTAGGCCACTGTATAACTTCAAAAATTATGAAATTTGTTTTGGTACACTAATTTGTCATGAGGAAGCTTATATAAAATTTTGAGGTCATTTGGAACAAGTTCATTTTTGGGCCTATTTCCAAATTAATTCAAAAATGAATAAAAGCAAACCCTAAGTGTTAGGTTTAGGGTTTGATCTTGTTTGGGTCATGTTTTGTGACCAGTAGGGTTTCAAGATCAATTGGTCAAGTCACTTAGGTCATAAACCCTAGATGTTAGTGTCAATTAGTTTTGATCTACAACTGTATCGCGAAGGAAAGTTGTATTCAAGGTGTTATTACATTTCATGTACCATGAAAGCATCATGTTTACATTATCATCATGTTGAAGCATATGTTATTATTTTGTATAGAATCTAAGAGTGAACCGATTCTAGTTGAGCAAGTTGTGGAAGAATCCCCGGTTGTCTCGGGATTTGATATTTGTGGTACTGATCCGGAACCCGAGATCGTCAACGAAGGCAAGCCCCGGTTTATGCATTAAACCTTTACCTTGTTTACTTTGAAAAGTTTATCACCTATGTTACCTATTGCATTAAGTTGATTAATTCAAATGTTACCTACTTGATGCATTGCCTACCTTGTTAATTGTTTACCATCCTTGAAGATGATTTCATTTACAAAGGCGTAGAGTTGCTTAGTATGCTTTATGGTAGGCTTTCAAAGTAAAAGTTTTGATACAATCAAAGATGGCATACTGGCCAAAGAAAGAAAGAAGATAGAATGAACTAGAGACTAGTCAGGTGACTTTTCTTGAATGTTGGGTAATGTTGCCGACTATGTCACTTAAAGGACACTCATTATGGATCTTCTGAACGAGACACTTTGTAGTACTGGTCACATACTCCGGTAAGCCTACTTCGGCTAATCCGATACTAAGACAAATGCCCACGCATTGGTAGTGGAGAGATGGCGGGAGTAGCGTGTACCCTCGTGGCTAGAATGTGGCCGGATTTGAGGTGTGTTGTGCTCTCGGGTGGCGTGGAGATGGCTTAATATAGGAGGATCCGGTAGTGAGGTTGATATATGCAAGATTAAGTTCTACATATGTCGTGTGATAAGGAATCCCCAGCTGGGACTTGAATCAATTCGAATTGCCGGTGCTCCGCGGATATGGAGACTCGATTCATTACAGAAGCAATGCAGGACTGGTGAATTACTAAAACATGAGAAAAAGGAATGGAATGAGAAGGATTGGAATATGGGATATGAACACTTAGTTTGAGATAATGAACTAAATTACTTAGGGGTAAAACTTGAAAATAGGATCAAGAATAGAAAGCTTTTGGCAAAGAACTTTTGAATCTTGCTACACCCTTACCTTGACCCAATACCTGCATCCCTAAAACCTTTGCCCCTTTTTCGTCGGGTTAGTCTTGTTGAGTACTTTTGTACTCAAGGTTTGTTAACCCTTGTTGCAGGTGAGTCGCATGCGCAGGCTTGTTTTGGTCCCTGTTGCATGTCAGTGTTTGAAGTCGATGATGATGAGGAATGATGAATGGCCTTTGGACAAGGCACTAGTTTGTGTGAAATAAATAATGTTAATATAATATATCCCGCTACTATGGTTGTATGACACTTATGGATTTGTAAGTTTGAAACAACTGGTTTGTAATATTAAAACTTAAGTCTTCCGCTTTATAATCTCTGGTATGTATATTGAAAACTGTTGTAATCTGCAATGACTGTGATTGGGATCCTATTTGGAAAAGACTCGTGGATGATTCGGGTTTCCCGAGGACACCCGACAGACCTGTTAAGTTGTTGAGAACTTGTGTGCGCTATCAAAGGTCTGTGGAGACAACAATAGGTGCACGTGGGCCCGATTTCTTAGGAGGTTCTGCCACAACACCTAACTCACTAGACTCACCTAGGTCAAGCTACCCATCCATACCCCCTTAATAGTACGGCCAAAGGAAAAACAAAGTTCTAAACTACTCTAAGTGTCTTCTCAACACCAAACGACACTTAGAACTAGTCCACCCTTAACCTCGTCGTCCATCCTTTGAAAACCAAAATGATTTCCATCGTAGGGGCATGACAACCATGATTGCCCAATCAATTGCCATTACCATGACCTAACTTAATTGCATCTGCAAAACACACGTTAGTCACAGTAATCTTGTATTGTCATTAATCACCGAAACCCAACTAGGGGCCTAGATGCTTTCAAATGGTAGTTTTACCGTACGTTGTGATCGGAGGTGGTCTAGCACTCAATGACATAGGGTTTATACTGGTTCAGGCAACGTGCCCTACGTCCAGTTTGAGTCGGTCAGTGACTTTATTCCTGAGCCTAGGTGCTCAAAGTTTGCAGTGGGGCTACAAACGAGAAGGAGAAAGATGGGGTGTACAAGAGGTCCGGTCGGCTCTGGTCAGAAGGGCCGAGAGCGACAGGAGCTACGCTATGAGCTAAGTGTTCAAGCGTGTGCTTGAGGTCCGAACCCGGCGGTTCTGTGGTTGTGTGCTAGCGAACTTGATCGATGTTTATTAACTAAAAGGGCTCTCTGTTACGTTGGAGGGAGCGCATCCCCTTTTATAGATAAAGGGGATGGCTTTACAAGTGAGAGGGTGAGGGTACGTATGCTACTGAGCTTTGTTGCCCATGCCGGTGGGTACAAGATAATGGTAGGCGCCCATAACACTGTTGATGTCACTGTAGAATGTCAGATGCATATGGGAGGTTGCGTTGCCTTCTTTAGGAATGGCAGATGTCCGTACCTGCAAATATTGTTGATGCCTAGAGGCATGTGAGGAGTTTCACCACGTTCACCTGGTACGGTAAATCCCGACACCCACAACACTATCGATGCCCAAAGGTATGTGGGGGGCCTTACCATGTGGTAGTTAATGGCGCCCACAATACTGTAGAGGGAAAGGTCGACGCCTACAATACTGTTTGTGTCAGGGTGGTTGCAGAGTACTATTCCTAAGGGTCCGGAGGGCGTGGCCCGGCAAGGCGCTCAGAAGGAGGCGGCAGATGCCAGGAAGAAGAAGAAGGCCGAGGTGGCTCAGCGGAAGTACAAGAAGGAGAAGGAGGTTGCCCAGCGTGTGAAGGTTGGGGAGAGAAAGAGCGACATCGAGTCCGAGCTCGAGTCAGAGGATCCCATGGATGTGGACGACATGGTTTTCTCCGACGAGGAGGGAAGTCGGGAGGTCGTTGTGACCTCAGCGCAGCGTCGCGACCCTACGGCGACGTCCGCTGGTGATGAGCAGGAGACCACGCAGTGCGCGGTGGTTCCCACACCGAGGAAGCGTGCGGCGAGCGCGGACGCCGTCGGTGAACGGGAGGCAAAGCGGACGTGGTCACTGCGCCCTTTGGCAGTGTCGTTAGTCCCGTCGCCGCCTGTGGCGGACGTGGCCAAGCAGGCCGGGTGGTCCGGGGAGCGAACTGGCACCCGTGTGTCGCTGGGACCGGTGCCAGCGCATGGCTCACAGCTAGGGGATGCCCCGCCTACCATGGATGCGATCGAGCAAGCTGGACGGCCCGACGAGCGGACTGGCACCCGGGCATCGCGCGAGCCGTAGCCGGAGGATGCCCCACCCACTGCTCCGGTCAGGAAGTCCCGAGTTGAGGGTCGTGGCGACCCGCAGGCCGGGCAGGAGCCGGTTGGGACGACTCCTCCTCCGGCCAAAGTGAGAGGGGAGCGAGTCGCAACCTGGGAGCGGCCCATGCCCTGCGGGCCCGTCGACGCTGTATCTTGCCTTCAGAGTCGTACCGCTCACCTCCGGGTACATTTTCCTTTGTTTCTTTTCAATCTTTTGTTATTGAGTCTTTTTGGAGTGTGACTTACCTGCACCCTCTGTCAGTGGCTGGGTGGTGACGAGGTTGAGCATCGCCCCAACTCCTGTGCAGGAGGCATGGAGGCCCACCCTACAGCATGTCGTGGCGAGCGGTGGGGGAACAGGGTGGCGGCGGCGAGCCCTTCCCTTCCGGGGGTGGTTGCTGCTACAGTGATAGCGGTGGCAGCGGCATTGGTCGGCGATTCCGGTGCCAACGACGGAGGTCGTGTCGGAGGTAACCCTGTTGGCCCCTCCTTTGTCAGCTATTGGGAAGATCACTTGTGTCTTGATCATCAAAGAAGCAAAATAGTGTAGCACTCTCAACTGCCGAAGCGGAGTACATATCAGCTGGTAGTTGTTGTGCACAATTACTATGGATGAAGGCTACTTTGAGTGATTTTGGAATCAAGTTGAAACAAGTGAAATTGCTTTGTGACAATGAGATCCCGTGAAGCTCACCAATAATCCAGTTCAACATTCAAGAACAAAGCACATAGATGTCCGCCATCATTTCATAAGAGATCACCAACAAAAAGGGGACATTTGCATTGAGAGTGTGGGCACCGATGATGAACTTGCCGATATCTTCACCAAGCCACTTGATGAGAAGAGGTTTTGCAAGCTAAGGAATGAATTGCACATACTTGACTTCTTAAATATGTGTTGATGCACCCCATTATATGACATGCCTCTCCTTCGAGCAAAAGCAAGGTAAAGTTGATTGCCATGTCATTCATCCATTGCTAAGGACTTGTTTAGTGCATCTAGTTATTCCTCACATGTCTTAGGCTCATTTATAAAAATCAAATGAATTTGATGCTTGTATGGTACCACTATTGCTTGTATGCTTGAAATGATCTAGTGGTAGCATATGACATGTTTGTGGGCTTGTGAACCTAGTGTTTAATCTAGAAAATGAGCTATAAGTGTTTAACTCAACATGGTGCATGATAACCCTTATTTGGAGGTGTGAAGAAGCTTGCCCTTGGATCAAACTGTAGAGGGAAAGGTCGGCGCCTACAATACTGTTTGTGTCAGGGTGGTTGCAGAGTATTATTCCTAAGGGTCCGGAGGGCGTGGCCTAGCAAGGCGCTCAGAAGGAGGCGGCAGACGCCAGGAAGAAGAAGAAGGCCGAGGTGGCTCAGTGGAAGTACAAGAAGGAGAAGGAGGTTGCCCGGCATGTGAAGGTTGGGGAGCGAAAGAGCGACGTCGAGTCCGAGCTCGAGTCGGAGGATCCCATGGATGTGGATGACATGGTTTTCTCCGACGAGGAGGGAAGTTGGGAGGTCGTTGTGACCTCGGCGGAGCATCGCGACCCTATGGCGACGTCCGCTGGTGATGAGCAGGAGACCACGCGGCGTCGCGGTGGTTCCCATGTCGAGGAAGCGTGCGGCGAGCGCGGACGCCGTCGGTGAACGGGAGGCAAAGCGGACGTGGTCACCGCGCCCTTTGGCGGTGTCGTCGGTCCCATCGCCGCCTATGGTGGACACGGCCAAGCAGGCCGGGTGGTTCGGGGAGCGAACTGGCACCCGTGTGTCGCCGGGACCGGTGCCAGCGCATGGCTCGTAGCTGGGGGATGCCCCGCCTGCCGTGGATGCGATCAAGCAAGCCGAGCGGTCCGAGGAGCGGACTGGCACTCGGGCGTCGCGCGAGCCGCAGCTGGAGGATGCCCTGCCCACTGCTCCGGTCGGGAAGTCCCGAGCCGAGGGTCGTGGCGACCCGCAGGCCGGGCAGGAGCCGGTTGGGATGACTCCACCTTGTGCCGAAGTTAGGGGGAGCGGGTCGCAGCATGGGAGCGGCCCCTGCCCTGCGGTCCCGTCGACGCCGTATCTTGCCTTCAGAGTCATACCGCTCACCTCCCAGTACGTTTTCCTTTATTTCTTTTCAATCTTTTGCTGTTGAGTCTTTTTGGAGTGTGACTTACCTACACCCTCTGTCAGTGGCCGGGCGATGAAGAGGTTGAGCATCACCCCAACTCCCATGTAGGAGGCATGGAGGCCCACCCTACAGCATGTCGCGCGAGCGGCGGGGGGAACAAGGTGGCGGCGGCGAGCCCTTCCCTTCCGGGGGTGGTTGCTGCTACAGTGACGGCAGCGGCGGTGGCATTGGTGGCGATTCCGGTGCCAACGGTGGAGGTCGTGTCGGAGGTAACCCTGTTGGCCCCTCCTTTGTCAGCTGCGGCGGAAGAGGAGAGGGAGACCGAGCTCCCTGCCTCACCGGGTGGAGGGCTGCACGGCTCACCCTTGTGGTTGGAGTGGAAGGCGCAGGGGTGAGACGTGGCTAGGGCGGAGTCGGAACGCCCGGCGGCGGCCCGCGCAACCGAGGTGGTGGACATCCCGTCCGACGACAAGGCTGACGACATGGAGGAGCTGCTGGTGTCGTCGCGGGAGCTAGCGGTGGTTCCATCGGAGGCTGGGTCCTCTGACGGGCTGCTGGAGGGTGACTTAGAGTGGCCCTGCCTCGAGGACCCATCAAAGGTGTGGTTCGTCCTTTGGGATTCGCAGGAGCGTCAGCTCTGGGGCATCCTTGGGGAGCAAGGACATGCCGCAGTGTCTAAACTCGCCAACCTGTCCACGAAGCTCGGAGACGCCCAGGAGCGGGTTAAGTCCGCCCAACAGTTAGTCGAGGTCGACCTGCAGCTTGCCGTGGAGGTGAGCTTCCCGTACTTGTACTTGACCTCTGCATCTTTTGTTGGTTGCCTTAGCATGCTTGTTTTTCGTAGAGTCTAAAGGGGATGTCGTCCCGCAAGTCCTGCTTCCTCTAAATGGAGCATGCCCGGGTGGCTGAGCTTGAGCGTCAGCTAGAGTCCGCTCGCCGTGAGTCTCAGGACCAGGCGGCCGTGGTGACCATGGCGCCGGTGGAGGGGCAGCGTGCAGCAGAGCGGGCGACCGCCGTCGAGCGAGGGCTCGAGGCGGTGAAGGCCCGTCAGGCAGAGACCGAGGTGGGGTTACGGACGTCCCTGGCGGAGACCCTTGAATCGGAGCGGAGCATCTTGGCATCGGAGCGGACCGCCCTGGAGTCGGCATGGAAGGCCCCAGAGGAAGAGTAGAGGGCCCATGAGGTGGAGCGGACGGCCCGGTCGGAGGGAGACCAGGAAGTGCTCACACTTCGGGGCCGGGTGATGGGGACGGAGGAGGCGAGCGCCCGGCTGCGTGAGCAGGTGGCCCGACAAGCGGGGGAACTCTCCATCCTTGAGAACTTCCATGTCGGTACGTACCTTTTCTGTTTTTTATTGTGTTAGTTTCTTCCTTTAGCTTGTTTTTGAGCTTGCCCTTCTTTCAGAGCTGGGCGGAAAGGTGAGGTTGCTAGAGCAGAACCTGGAGACGGTCAAGGCGACCTTTAGCTGAAATGCAGAGGAGCTAGCCAAGTCTTGTGAAAAGCGATGTGCTCTTAAGGGGGATCTTGACCAGATCCATAACGTTGCCTAGCTCATCATCTCGAAAGTCTTCGGGTCGACGCCAAGCACTAGCGCACCCGCCGTCTAGCTGGCGGAGGTCCCGGATGCAGTCTGGGACCTTATCAGGAGCGGGCTATCCTACGGAGCGTCGGGGGTGCTGACTTCGGTGGCGACGCACCACCCGAACCTAAACTTCGCTACTATCTGTAGTGGGTATGCTGATGGCTTGAGCAAGGAGGACATCCAATCGATCAGGGAGAGCTTGCTGCCGCACGCAAGGTCGGTGGCAGAGCAAGTCTCTGCTCGGTGGGTGATGGACGTCCGTCGTGAAGACATGGCCAGAAGCATGCGTGGGGAGGATGTTGCCTAGTCTGTGGATGGCGCGGAGCCTGGGTCGGCGGTGAATGTTGCCCCGGCTTCGACCGAGCCGAATGTCGTGCCGCCGGGGGGTGAGCAGCCCGCGCCTTCATCGGTCGCATCGACAGCAGATGCCGCCGGGCCGGTCCAATAGCTTGTGAAATATAAGTAGTTTAGTGAGCATAAAAAGTTTAAGTTCGTGGGGGAGCCTTGTGTAAATGTTCCTGTGTGCTTAATGACTACGGTCTGTTTTGTTTTCTATAATGGAGTCACCCTGTTCGGGGAAGCTTGTTTCCCTTTTGTTCCTTAGTTTTTCCTTAGCATAATTTTGTTTTTTATTCTTTGTTTCTTGTACCTGCCCATTTGTCCCGTAGGCTGCGACCTTGGGAGCTCGGGGCGTGGCCCGCGAGGCTCGGCTGCTCGTAACCGTAGGGAAAGGCGGGGTGCGATCGGTCAGAATGTTTTTTAAGCAAAGCAACGTAAGGCAAATTACAGGAACAAACTATCCTTTTGGTTGGCTAGGAAGGAATTTCACCATATGATAGTAAACAAAATAGACAGGTAGTAGTGTACCCTAGTGGAGCCCCCCGAGCACCCCGGGCCAAAAAAGTGTTCAGGTCGGGGTGCTTTTATAGGAGCATACGCTAAGTAAACAATGGTAAGACTGAAAGTTAGGGGAAAAAGCGACATAGCTATTCCAAGCATTCGGAGAGAAGGACGTCGTTGTTGTCCTTTGGACGGTAGGCGTCCGGTCGGATCACTTCGTCCTTCAGTCGTCCAGATCCTTGCCCGCTACGCCCCCTTTCTCGGTCGATGCTTCTTCACCTTTTTCTTCCTTTGGCCTACCAGCCTACCATAGAAGGCGCTTGAGGAGCTGGCAGTCCTTATAGAGGTGTTTTACGAGGTAGTCATGGTTGGTGCATGGGCTCTCCATGAGCTTGTGGAAGTGGTCCGGAGGGTCCTGCTGGGGCTGCGTGCCCGCATGATCAGCCGTGGTGACCAACACGGAGTTGGCCGGTCAACGGCGATTCTTTCTATTCTTTTCCCCCTCTGCGTGGAGGGGCCCTCGTACTGATCCTAGTGCTTGGCCTTGCCGTTGCCCTGGCCTCCGTCGGAGCGCGGTGGGAGCGGCGCTTGTTGGAGGTTTTGGACAAAGGTCTGACGGTCCCAGACCATCAGGGCTGGGACTCTGGTCGCTACTGCGTGTGTCTTGGTTTGGCCCAAGCCGCGCGTAGGCAGGCGGTCGGTGCGGAGTGGTCCTCAAGTCAAGGTGAGGTGCCAATGCGACCTCCTGTGCCGCGCTAGGCCACCGTCGTGATGATCGGGTGGAGCGACCCATCTGCAACGTCCCCTTTCCCCTAGTGGGGAGTGAGGTCGGGAGCTGGTGTCGTGATACGGAGCTCTCTCGCTTGTTGCATGGTGGCCATCTCCACTAGTGCCCGGAGGTTCCGGTGGATCGCCTGTTCATGAGGGTCGTTCGGCTCAGACAGGCCACGTAGGAGCATTGCCGCGGTGGCGATGTTCTGACTGGCCTAAGCGAACTATGGGGGATCGGTCCCCCTATCCATGGTGTTGTGCTAGACCTGATGGGCGTGACCCCGGGCGTCGCTCGCCGGTCTATGCGCATGGGGCGTAGTGTGGTGCGTCGAGCGTCGCTGGCGCAGTTGGTGGCTGATGTAGCCACTATTGTCGTAGTGCCTTGCCGTGTCCCATGTGAGCTCGGGGGTCTCCGCATGAGAGTCCGGTGAGGTGTGAGTCTATGAGGACTCCGCTTCCACCGGTGGGTGTCCTGGAGCGTCCACCATGGGACACTCCCGGGACGGACGGTGGCTAGGCGCCATGTCACTGATGCTGGAGCCGTCACTCCCACCATCATCATCCATGAGGTCGAGGAAACAGGTGGGAGCATAGCTCGCCATTCCCACAAATTCGGATGCGAGAGGGGGCGGCGCTGGCATCCTTTGGAGCCCTTGGGCATGTGCGTCCGCGAAAGACGTGGGGCCATAGGGGAACCGGTCGTACGGCGGTCATGTCGGGGACAACGGGGTTCCTCCAGGTAATCGGCGGAAGATAGAGAATAATAAGTAAATAACAGCATGTACATTACTCACAGCGGGGTTTGAGCAGAGAGTTTGCTCGGAAAGAAGCGCAGATGCCGTGTCGTCGAAGTCGTGTGTCCTAGAGTTGATGGAGGGCGTCCCTCCGATGGGTGCTGGGATGTGAGCCTCCTCGTGGAGGTGTAGTACGCCGAGCCGGTCGGCGACGAAGTCCAGGCTTCCGAAGAGGAAGGCCTGGATTGGCTTGAAGATGGGTGGAGCCCACATCCCAACAGGTGAGAGTGCGGGAAACTCTAGCGAGCCAAAGCGAATCGTATCGCCCGAGCCTACCACGGCGAGGGTGGCGGAAAAGTGGGCCATCTGATGACCAAAAAGTGTTGAACATATAGCGTCTTCCCCACGGACGGTGCCAACTGTCGGTACAGAAAGTGACCAACTAGTAAATATTTGTAGTTTTGCCATATGTTGTGATCGGAGGTGGCCTATCACTCAATGACACAGGGTTTATACTAGTTCAGACAACGTGCCCTACTTCTAGTTTGAGTCGGTCAATGACTTTGTTCCTGAGCCCAGGTGCTTGAAGTTTGTAGTGGGGTTACAAATGAGAAGAAAAGATGGGGTGTACAAGAGGTCCGGTCGGCTCTGGTCGAAAGGGCCGAGAGCGACAGGAGCTACGCTATGAGCTAAGTGTTCAAGCGTGTGCTTGAGGTCCGAACCCAGCGGTTCTGTGGTTATGAGCTAGCGAACTTAATCTATGTTTATTAACTAAAAGGGCTCTCTATTATGTTGGAGGGAGCGCATCCCCTTTTATAGATAAAGGGGATGGCTTTACCAGTGAGAGAGTGAGGGTACGTATGCTACTAAGCTTTGGTGCCCATGCCGGTGGGTACAAGATAATGGTAGGCGCCCACAACACTGTTGATGTCACTGTAGAATGTCAGATGCATGTGGGAGGTTGCGTTGCCTTCTTCAGGAATGGCAGATGTCCATACCTGCAAATACTATTTATGCCTTGAGGCATGTGAGGAGTTTCACCACGTTCACCTGGTACGGTAAATCCTGGCGCCCACAACACTATCGATGCCCAAAGGCATGTGGGGGGCCTTACCATGTGGGAGTTAATGGCGCCCACAATACTATAGAGGGAAAGGTCGGCACCTACAATACTGTTTGTGTCAGGGTGGTTGTAGAGTACTGTTCCTACAGGCGTATAGGGTATGGTCCCTGGTATTGTGGTTTGACTTGTGCGCCTAGGCTTGCTTTCTCCGTTTGTCCCCTGGTCCTTTCCGAGCTGGCGTCCCTCGGTCGGATGGCCCTAGTCGGCTCTAGTTGCGCCAGTCGGAGAAGTGGTGAGCAGGGTTTCTGCGAACCCCGGTCGGAGATGCGGGTTAGAGTCGAAGTAGTGCTTGGGCCAGACCTTTTGATCGGAGAGGCCATCCAAAGGCGGCTAGAGTCTGAAGTGAGCGCTCTGTCGGAGAGGTGGGCCGAAGTAGTTGACGAGCGGGCGCTGTTCCTCTTCGGCTAGACCTTTCGGTCGGTGACTGGACCACCCTTTCAGCCTGTTATTTTACATTCTTGGGTCGGCCCATGAGTCACGTGTTGTCTGCTTGGGCCGAGCCTTGGCATGGAAGCCGATCCCCAAGGGACCCCGGGTTTATGAACCCGCCATGTTCTCTTCCTTGAGTGCATCATTATTTTTCTCTTTCTTAAGTTTCTTGTTCTCTTCTTTGAGCTTCTCATTCTCAAGAATCAAATCACCATCATGATCAAGAGTTTCTAGCACAATAGTGTTGTGGGTTTTGATCTCTTCAAGATCTTTCTTGAGCTTTTCATTATTATTCTTGAGCTTGACATACTCATCATAATTATTGGTCTCAACAACTTGCTTGCCCTTGCTACTAGAACTTTGCTTAATGCTCTCAATGATCAAATCATCACATAATGTACCTATATCAATCTTAACAACATCGTTAGTAGCATCATGTGGCTCATTGGATAAAAATTCTTATGCAATAACAAGATTATCATGATTAATCTTAAGATTGGTATATTCTTCTTTTAGCATATTATGGCTAGTGATGAGCTCATTGTGTATCCTCTCAAGTTTATCATGTTTATCTTTAAGCTCTTTCTTAGAAGATTTGAGCTCCTTGAGTTTGAATGACATAGCATCATTTGCTTCTCTAAGCTCAACACTAGCCTTTTTTGCTATATCACATTTGGCTAAAAGATAATCATTCTTAACTTCTAGCTTGTCATTCTTAGTTCTAGTCTTTCTAATGATCTTAGTATATTGATTTAGCAATTTAACAAGATCATCATAAGAAGGTGATTCATATTCATCATCATCACTATCACTATCATCATTGTTAGCATGATCATCACCACTACTATCATCATCATTTGATACCTTGCGTTCACCTTTGGCCATAAGGCATAGGTGTGTAGAGGATGATGGCAGTGGTGTCAGTGAAGATGATGAAGAGTCAATCACAATGGTGGTCACCTTCTCATTATCACTATCATCATCGGATGAGCAACTTGATGAATCAATGTCCGTGAGCCAATCACCGATGATGTATGTCTTGCCATTCTTCTTTTTCTTGTGGAAGTCCTTCTTGCCATCCTTCTTCTTGTATGGCTTGTTTTTCTTCTTCTCATCTTCTTCTTCATTACTTGAGTCATCTTTCTTGCCCTTGTACTTGTTCTTGTACTTATCTTTCTTGGGCTTTGTGCATTGGTGTGCTAGATGACCAAGTTCTCCATAATTGTAGCAATCCATCTCTGAGATTGGCTTCCTTCTAGAGCTAGTGAAGAACTTTTTTTCTTGCCATCAAACTTGATGCCACTCTTGTTAAGCTTCTTTAGCATCTTGGTGGTTCTTCTCACCATGAGAGCAAGACTTGCATCATCAATTTCATCATCACTTGAGCTCTCATACTCAAGCCTTGCTTTGCCCTTCTCTTGGCTAGCTTTGAATGCTAAGTCCTTGTCTTTCTTCTTAGTAGAGGATGAGCCATATTGTGGTGTGATGTGCATATATATTTCATGAGCATTGATCTTTCCCAAGATTTGTGTTGGTGTAGCGGTGGAAACATCACCTTGATGAAGCACGGTCACAATATGCCCATATTTTTCAATGGGGAGGACACTCAAAATTTTTCTTACAACGTCGGATGGTTGCATTTGAGTAAGTCCAAGCCCATTGACTTCCTCTACAAGAACATTCAAGCATGAGTACATTTCACTAGCACTCTCTTTAGGAAGCATCTCAAATGAATTTAGTTTTTTCATGACAAGATGATAGTGTTCCTCATACTCGCTCTTTGTTCCCTCATGGAGCGCACAAATGTCTGACCATAGTGCATGGTCGTCTTTGTGGTTCCTCACCCAATTAAACATGTCTTTGCAAAGGCCTCTAAAGATGGTGTTTCAAGCCTTTGCATTCCATTTTTCATAATTTATTTCATCGCCTTGAAGGTGCATGGGATCCCGAGGTTTTGGGAATCCTTGTGAGGCGGCTCTAAGTATTCCAACATTTAGAGCTTCTAAACACGCCTCCATGCGGATTTTCCAATAAGAAAAATCATCCCCCTCAAAGATAGAAGGAGGACCATCCCCGTGAGACATCTTTCTCTAGACAGTTAAGTCTAATTTTGTGAGCACGAGGCTCCGACGCTAATTGAAAGGATCAAGATGCCCAAGAGGGGGGGGTGAATTGGGCTAATTCTAAAATTCTTTGCAAAAATTAATCTCTACGGTTAGCCCAATTAACCCCTTGTGACTAGAAAGTGTTTCTATTGATCTATTGTACAAAAGTTGAGCAACCTATGTTCTAATCCTACTCTAGCATGGCAATTCTATGAATATAAAGACAAGAATTAAATTGCTCAAAGTAAATGCTCAAAGTAAAGGGAGAAGCAGAAACGCGGTGATGTTTTGTTGAGGTATCGGAGAGTCGCCACTCCCCACTAGTCCTCGTTGGAGCACCCGTGCAAGGGTGTAGCTCTCCCTTGATCCACGCAAGGATCAAGTGCTCTCTACGGGTTGATTCTTTGACACTCCATCGCGGTAAATCACCCACAACCGCTACAACTTGAGTTGGGTCATCCACAAGCTCCGCCGGATGATCACCAAGCTCCCAATCACCACTAAGCCGTCTAGGTGATGACGATCACCAAGAGTAACAAGCACGAACTCTCACTTGACCACGACAAGCCTAATGAGAAGGGTGGATGCACACTTTGCTACTCTTGCTTTCACTAATGAGGCCTCTCTCTTGGATTCTCAAATCTCAATCACCTCACTAGGACCTTGCTCTTCTTGGCACTCCCAAGGGTGTTTCTCAGCTGTTGGAATGAGGAAAAGTAATCCCTTGAGTGAATAGAGGAAGTATATATAACCTCTCATTCAAAACGAACTGTTATGTGCCTCTGTAGGGTGACCGGATGCTCCGGTTAGTTCTCCCCGAAACCCAGTGTTTAAGTTGTGACCGGACGCTGGACAGCGTCCGGTCAGCACTGACCGAATGCGTCCGATCATGATTTTCCTTCTCTGGAACCTTACTGGAGTCGACCGGACGCTGGCACCCAGCGTTCGGTCACTCACCTCTCAGCGTCGATCACACCAGACGACTTCACCTTGATCAAATGAACTGGTCGGACTTTGCACCAGCGTCCAGTCACACCGGAACCAGTGTCCGGTCAACATTTGACCCTCCATTCACTTCCAACTCGTAATCATATGTGAATGAAGTTTGCTCCAATTGATCTAAGGGCTTTTTAGGAGCTACCTAGTGCTAGATTTGACAAGTGTGCACCACACTCTGTAACACCTCTGGTGTTTTAACCTAGCATTAAAACTTGACATGTCATCATATGCATTACAAAACATTCATAAAGTAGAAAATTTTGAATGCATTCACTAAATAAGCTTTATTTCATAGTTGTTATTTTATGTGATGTAATGTGATCCAAAACTCCAAATGAAAATCATTACCACAAGGGTCAAATTTCATGTGATCATGTGAGACCATGTGTCATTTGACTCAAATAACCCTAATAGGCCATGTTACTGGTCAAAAATCATAGTTAAGTGAAAAGGTATACAAATCAAATTTGAATTCAATTTCAAACCATAAATGTCCTTTTTGCCCCTTTTGTCTAATTCAAAATCTATTTGGAATTTGGGGGTATAACAAAAAGCAAAGTTGAAGCTTATTTAATAAGGATCAACTTTGGTATTCAAAGTTTTTAAAGTTTACATATAAAATTTGGAGTAATTTTGAAATGATTCAAATGCTCAAATGCACCCCAAATTCAAATTTCAAAATGAAGCCAGAATATGAAAATGCTCCTTGAAGCAAAGTTGTAGAATTTGAAAAGTTGAGCAACTTTCATTTTTGGAGATTTTCAACTTCTTTAGAAAATTTGTGAGTAATTTGCAAAATAAACACAGTGGCAATTCTGTAAATACTTCAAAAATCAAAACCAAGCCGAGCGCCACCTCCCTGCTTGTCGCCGGCTCCACGCAGCTGCCACCGCCGATCGTTTTTCGCCGCTTTCTCGTACGGTGACACGCAGCAGGCTCCGTGGCGAGCTCGTGCGTGAGTTGTCGACGACGACGCGTCCTTCCTCGCTATAAATAGGAGCACCGCCATTGCCGTCATCCTCCTTTTTCTCTCTCGCTCGCTCATACCGATCAGCTCATCGCCACTCACACCGTAGCCGTCGTCGAACCGCGTCCGTCGTGCCTAGCTACACCAGCGTGATCGCCTCGACCTTGCGCTCCTCTTCAGCTTGCTCGCATCGCTTGGGTTGGCCGGAATCGCCCGGCACAACGCGTTCTTCCCCGTGACCGGCTGGAGCTCCGCCACCATCGACCTCACCGTGGCCACATCGTTCCAGCCCGTCTCCGCCTCCACCAAGCATACCGGCATGTGATCGTGGTGAGCTCCTGAGCGTGATGCTCGCTTTGCTTTATCCTCTACTACATCATAACCGTGTTACGTTACGTCGTGCGCGTGCGTCAGGCCTGCAGCCGCCATGGCCGGGCGTGGAGCTCTCTCCGTCGCTTTTTTGCTTTTCTGAAGGTTGGGATAGATTCGTGGGGTAGGGTAGGCCATACAGGTGCAGTCCGCCTCGCCGGAGCATCACCGTCGGTGCGTTTTGGCCGACCGGTGATGGCAGCACCGCCGTATCCTTGTTCTATGTCACTGACGAGCGGGGCTTGGCTGTCAGAGAGAGAGAGAGAGAGAATAGTGAGATTTGCTTATTTCTGAATTTTGAATAGTGCTGAAACTTTGGAAATTGGTAGAAAAATAATTACAGCTCCAAAAATTCTAAAAATTTGTGTGTAACTTCTGTAAATGTTCTATTATGGTTTAAAAATATGAAACTTGAAATTTGAATAAATTTTTAATGTTTAAAAATTTAGTCAATTAATTGATAAATGCAATTTCCATAATTTTTGTAGGCCACTGTATAACTTCAAAAATTATGAAATTTGTTTTGGTACACTAATTTGTCATGAGGAAGCTTACATAAAATTTTGAGGTCATTTGGAACAAGTTCATTTTTGGGCCTATTTCCAAATTAATTCAAAAATGAATAAAAGCAAACCCTAAGTGTTAGGTTTAGGGTTTGATCTTGTTTGGGTCATGTTTTGTGACCAGTAGGGTTTCAAGATCAATTGGTCAAGTCACTTAGGTCATAAACCCTAGATGTTAGTGTCAATTAGTTTTGATCTACAACTGTATCGCGAAGGAAAGTTGTATTCAAGGTGTTATTACATTTCATGTACCATGAAAGCATCATGTTTACATTATCATCATGTTGAAGCATGTTATTATTTTGTATTAGAGTTTTTGAGCAAGTTGTGGAAGAATCCCGGTTGTCTCTTGGATTTGATATTTGTGGTAGAGAGATGAATGAAGGCAAGCCCGGTTTATTTAAACTACCTTGTTTACTTTGAAAGTTTATCACCTATGGCAAGAATTGATTAATTCAAATGTTACCTACTTGATGCATTGCCTACCTTGTTAATTGTTTACCATCCTTGAAGATGATTTCATTTACAAAGGCGTAGAGTTGCTTAGTATGCTTTATGGTAGGCTTTCAAAGTAAAAGTTTTGATACAATCAAAGATGGCATACTTGCCAAAGAAAGAAAGAAGATAGAATGAACTAGAGACTAGTCGGGTGACTTTTCTTGAATGTTGGGTAATGTTGCCGACTATGTCGCTTAAAGAACACTCATTGTGGATCTTCTGAATGAGACACTTTGTAGTACTGGTCACATACTCTGGTAAGCCTACTTCGGCTAATCCGATACTAAGACGAATGCCCACGCATTGGGAGTGGAGAGATGACAGGAGTAGCGTGTACCCTCGTGGCTAGAATGTGGCCGGATTTGAGGTGTGCTGTGCTCTCGGGTGGCGTGGAGATGGCTTAATATAGGAGGATCCGGTAGTGAGGTTGATATATGCAAGATTAAGTTCTACATATGTCGTGTGATAAGGAATCCCCAGCTGGGACTTGAATCAATTCGAATTACCGGTGCTCCGTGGATATGGAGACTCGATTCATTGTAGAAGCAATGCAAGACTGGTGAATTACTAAAACATGAGAAAAAGGAATGGAATGAGAAGGATTGGAATATGGGATATGAACACTTAGTTTGAGATAATGAACTAAATTACTTAGAGGTAAAACTTGAAAATAGGATCAAGAATAGAAAGCTTTTGGCAAAGAACTTTTGAATCTTGCTACACCCTTACCTTGACCCAATACCTACATCCCTAAAACCTTTGCCCCTTTTTCATCGGGTTAGTCTTGTTGAGTACTTTTGTACTCAGGGTTTGTTAACCCTTGTTGCAGGTGAGTCGTATGCGCAGGCTTATTTTGGTCCCTGTTGCATGTCAGTGTTTGAAGTCGATGATGATGAGGAATGATGAATGGCCTTTGGACAAGGCACTAGTTTGTGTGAAATAAATAATGTTAATATAATATATCCCGCTACTATGGTTGTATGACACTTATGGATTTATAAGTTTGAAACAACTAGTTTGTAATATTAAAACTTAAGTCTTCCGCTTTATAATCTCTGGTATGTATATTGAAAACTGTTGTAATCTGCAATGACTGTGATTGGGATCCTATTTGGAAAAGACTCATGGATGATTCGGGTTTCCCAAGGACACCCGACAGACCTATTAAGTTGTTGGAAACTTGTACGCTATCAAAGGTCTGTGGAGACAACAATAGGTGCACATGGGCCCAATTTCTTAGGAGGTTCTGCCACAACACCTAACCTACTAGACTCACCTAGGTCAAGCTACCCGTCCATACCCTCCTTAATAGTACGGCCAAAGAAAAAACAAAGTTCTAAACTACTCTAAGTGTCTTCTCAACACCAAACGACACTTAGAACTGGTCCACCCTTAACCTTGTCGTCCATCCTTTGAAAACCAAAATGATTTCCATCATAGGGGCATGACAACCATGATTGCCCAATCAATTGCCATTACCATGACCTAACTTAATTGCATCTGCAAAACACATGTTCATCATAGTAATCTCGTATTGTCATTAATCACCGAAACCCAACTAGGGGCCTAGATGCTTTCAAATGGTAGTTTTACCGTACGTTGTGATCGGAGGTGGCCTAGCACTCAATGACATAGGGTTTATACTGGTTCAGGCAACGTGCCCTACGTCCAGTTTGAGTCGGTCAGTGACTTCATTCCTGAGCCTAGGTGCTCAAAGTTTGCAGTGGGGCTACAAACGAGAAGGAGAAAGATGGGGTGTACAAGAGGTCCGGTCGGCTCTGGTCAGAAGGGCCGAGAGCGACAGGAGCTACGCTATGAGCTAAGTGTTCAAGCGTGTGCTTGAGGTCCGAACCCGGCGGTTCTGTGGTTGTGTGCTAGCGAACTTGATCGATGTTTATTAACTAAAAGGGCTCTCTATTACGTTGGAGGGAGCGCATCCCCTTTTATAGATAAAGGGGTTGGCTTTACAAGTGAGAGGGTGAGGGTACGTATGCTACTGAGCTTTGTTGCCCATGCTGGCGGGTACAAGATAATGGTAGGCGCCCACAACACTGTTGATGTCACTGTAGAATGTCAGATGCATATGGGAGGTTGTGTTGCCTTCTTTAGGAATGGCAGATGTCGGTACATGCAAATATTGTTGATGCCTAGTGGCATGTGAGGAGTTTCACCACGTTCACCTGGTACGGTAAATCCCGATGCCCACAACACTATCGATGCCCAAAGGTATGTGGGGGGCCTTACCATGTGGGAGTTAATGGCGCCCACAATACTGTAGAGGGAAAGGTCGGCGTCTATAATACTGTTTGTGTCAGGGTGGTTGCAGAGTACTATTCCTAAGGGTCCGGAGGGCGTGGCCCGACAAGGCGCTCAGAAGGAGGCGGCAGACGCCAGGAAGAAGAAGAAGGACGAGGTGGCTTAGCGAAAGTACAAGAAGGAGAAGGAGGTTGCCCATCGTGTGAAGGTTGGGGAGAGAAAGAGCGACGTCGAGTCCGAGCTCGAGTCGGAGGATCCCATGGATGTGGACGACATGGTTTTCTCCGACGAGGAGGGAAGTCGGGAGGTCGTTGTGACCTCGGCGGAGCGTCGCGACCCTACGGCGATGTCCGCTGGTGATGAGCAGGAGACCACGCGGCGCGCGGTGGTTCCCGCACCGAGGAAGCGTGCGGCGAGCGCGGACGCCGTCGGTGAATGGGAGGCAAAGCGGACGTGGTCACCGCGCCCTTTGTTAGTCTTGTCAATCCCGTCGCCGCCTATGGCGGACGCGGCCAAGCAGGCCGGGTGGTCCGGGGAGCGAACTGGCACCCATGTGTCGCCGGGACCGGTGCCAGCGCATGGCTCGCAGCTGGGGGATGCCCCGCCTGCCGTGGATGCGATCGAGCAAGCTGGGCAGTCTGAGGAGCGGACTGGCACCCGAGCGTCGCGCGAGCCACAGCCGGAGGATGCCCCGCCCACTGCTCCGGTCAGGAAGTCCCGAGTCGAGGGTCGTGGTGACCCGTAGGCTGGGCAGGAGCCGGTTGGGACGACTCCGCCTCCGGCCAAAGTGAGGGGGAGCGGGTCGCAACCTGGGAGCGGCCCGTGCCCTGCGGGCCCGTCGACGCTGTATCTTGCCTTCAGAGTCGAACCGCTCACCTCTCAATACATTTTCCTTTGTTTCTTTTCAATCTTTTGTTGTTGAGTCTTTTTGGAGTGTGACTTACCTGCACCCTCTGTCAGTGGCCGGGTGATGACGAGGTTGAGCATCACCCCAACTCCCATGCAGGAGGCATGGAGGCCCACCCTACAGCATGTCGTGGCGAGCGGCGGGGGGAACAGGGTGGCGGCGGTGAGCCCTTCCCTTCCGGGGGTGGTTGCTGCTATAGTGACAGCGGCGGCGGCGGCATTGGCGGCGATTCCAGTGCCGACGACGGAGGTCGTGTCGGAGGTAACCCTGTTGGCCCCTCCTTTGTCAGCTATTGGGAAGATCACTTGTGTCTTGATCATCAAAGAAGCAAAATAGTGTAGCACTCTCAACTGCCGAAGTGGAGTACATATCAGCCGGTAGTTGTTGTGCACAATTACTATGGATGAAGGCTACTTTGAGTGATTTTGGAATCAAGTTGAAACAAGTGAAATTGCTTTGTGACAATGAGAGTGCCGTGAAGCTCACCAACAATCCGATTCAACATTCAAGAACAAAGCACATAGATGTCCGCCATCATTTCATAAGAGATCACCAACAAAAAGGGGACATTTGCATTGAGAGTGTGGGCACCGATGATGAACTTGCCGATATCTTCACCAAGCCACTTGATGAGAAGAGGTTTTGCAAGCTAAGGAATGAATTGAACATACTTGACTTCTTAAATATGTGTTGATGCACCCCATTATATGACATGCCTCTCATTTGAGCAAAAGCAAGGTAAAGTTGATTGCCATGTCATTCATCCATTGCTAAGGACTTGTTTAGTGCATCTAGTTATTCCTCACATGTCTTAGGCTCATTTATAAAAATCAAATGAATTTGATGCTTGTATGGTACCACTATTGCTTGTATGCTTGAAATGATCTAGTGGTAGCATATGACATGTTTGTGGGCTTGTGAACCTAGTGTTTAATCTAGAAAATGAGCTATAAGTGTTTAACTCAACATGGTGCATGATAACCCTTATTTGGAGGTGTGAAGAAGCTTGCCCTTGGATCAAACTGAGTTAAATATCTTTTGCAATTGATCTAGATTGAACCAAATTGAAAAAATGGTCCTCACTTATCATGGTTTCACACAACCTATCTAAAAGTTAAGCTCACCTTTTGTGGTCATTGATGACAAAGGGGGAGAAGTAATTTCCAAAGATAAGCAAAAGGGGAGAGAAACCAAAGATAACCAAAGACAAAGATAGTAAGATAGGTGAAAGGAAGAGGATCAATTAAAATTTAAAGCACACAAGTAGGGGGAGCAAGCTCATAAACTTGTATGTCAAGTTGCTTTTGAATGTGTATTATATATGTTTGCTTGCATAGCACGAGTTTTAAAATTCCATATCCATACTTGTGTGGTGTATGCTAGATTATAGAAAATGATTGATGAAATAAAAACTAGCATGCATAGGATAGCTAGATATACCTTGATCTTTTATAAGTGGTACTAGAGCCTTACTTCTAATGTTGATCTCACGAGGTATCTAGTTTGTCCTTGCTTTTCAAGTGATATCTAGCAAATCTTGGTGCTAAGGATGGTGTTCAAATGGCAACTCCGATTGGTATCACTCTTCAAAGGTCCATTCTTTACACCTTAGCATCATTTGGTAGACATTATTTCCCCACACTTCCTAACTATGCATATATGTAAGCTTTCAAATCCAAACTCTTAGCACATATGCAGGGGGAGCTAATGCTACTAATTCGAATTTTTGAAACTTGTCCATATCCTTTACCCATGATAAAATGCTTGGACAAGCAACATGAATCCAAAAAGATTTTATTGAGTATCTTTGGGAAAATGTTGTCATCAATTACCAAAAAGAGGGAGATTGAAAGCCCTAGTTTAGTTTTAGCTAATTGATGAAACCTAAGTACTAACCTTTGTCATGAGTGTCATGTGAGCAAGGTTGGTACATACCAAGTGATGGAGCATGGTGATGAAGTCCATGGAGATAGAGATGGACATGTGTTGAAGATGATCAAGCTCCAACTTAAAAAGAAGAAAGAGAAAAACAAAAACCAGGTTGATCAAGGCAAAGGTATCAAATATGTTTTTGTTTTGGCACTCAAGACACCATAGAGGGTGTGAGTGTATTTAGGATCGATAGACTATAAAGAGGGAAAATCTTTGGCTAAATGATTTATCGAGTGCCACTAGGTGACATGATTCGTGCATATGCATTTAGGAACCTAGTGTGCTAACCTTGACCCTTATAAAATGCTTTAAAAATGCTAACATACGTGCACATAAGTTCTACACTTTATGGTTAGCAAGTTGGAAGCAAGGGTGAAGCGGTTGTA
Organism: Miscanthus lutarioriparius; assembly: GCA_904845875.1. Taxonomy (NCBI): domain Eukaryota; kingdom Viridiplantae; phylum Streptophyta; class Magnoliopsida; order Poales; family Poaceae; genus Miscanthus; species Miscanthus lutarioriparius. The sequence continues at coordinate 101,620,542 of CAJGYO010000006.1, forward strand.
GACATAGAAAAAGAAAAATTGGAGAAGGTCCATGACTGGACGCTGGCCATGGGGTGACCGGACTCACCCTAGGCGTGTCCGGTCATTTATAGGCATGGCGCGTTGTTTGGCCGAGACTGAGCAGAAGTGATCGAATGCTGAGGCCGGGTGCATTGGCGTATCCGATCAACCTTTGGCGGGCGCGCGTAGAGAAGAAGAGAGAGGATCGGACGTTGGGGCGCGTCAGGTCACCTCTGACCTAACACGTCCGGTCATTAAAAACCGCCTCTAGACCCTTACTAGAAATGACTGGACGCCGCGTGTACGTGCATCAGGTTGCATCAGCGGTGTCGGGTCATCTTTTAACTGCGCGAGCGATCGGGAGATGACCGTTGAGATCGAGCGGCTCTAGTTCAAGCGGGGACACATGGATGGCCGTAGGTGATTGGACGCTGGCCGACCGGATGCTGGGGCACGTCCGGTCAGCCCGAGAGTGCTCAACGACTCTTTGAGTCTTGGGGCTCTATAAATAGAAAGGTACTAGGTTTGGGCTCTCTCTCTTGGCACTTTGACATACTTGACATCATTGTGAGCCTAAGCAAACACCTCCCACTTATCTCCATCATTGATTCATCATTATAGTGAGATGGGGAGTGATTCCAAGTGCATTTGCTTGAGTGATTGCATCTAGTGGCACTTGAGGATCGTTGTGGTCTGGAGTTCTTGTTACTCTTGGTGGTTGCAGCCACCTAGATGGCTTGGAGCAGCGGAGGAGCTTCGGCACGTGTTGGTGATTGTTCGTGGTAGGCTCCGGTGATTGTGAGGGGTCTTGCACCTTCCCCCGTGAAGAGCCTCAAGGTAGCTCTAGTAAATTACTCGTGTCATTGAGTTACCTCACTTGTAGGTAGGTTCTTGCGGCGCCTCTTTGTGGTGGGCTAGGTGTGTGATACCTATTAGCCGCCGAACCACCAAGTGTTGGTCGACACAACGGGGACTAGCGTACTGGCAAGCATGTGAACCTTAGGAGAAAAATTGGTTGTCTTTTGCCCTTTGGTATTCTCCCGGTGATTGAATTGATATTCATCTTGTGATTGGTTCACTCCTCTATACGGTGGTATAATCACTCTACTCACTCATTTATATTCCCGCAAACTAGTTGTAGCAAGCTTTTTAGTGTAGCTAGAATTGAGAGCTTGTGTTGCTTGCTAGTTTAGTATCACCTAGTGGAGCTCTTTAGTGTAGACTTGTTGAGAGCTCTTAGTGAGTAGTGACATAGCCATTGTTTGTGCCTAGTGATCATAGCAACTAGAATTGTTGAATATGTGGCTTGCAACCCTCGTAGAGCTAGAGCAAAATTGCATTTCGCCATTTAGTGTACTACCTCTTGTTCTAGTGTATTTGTAGAAATTTTTATAGGCTATTCACCCCCTCTAGCCATTTAGGACATTTCACATACAGGCAATGGCTAGTCATGCTGTGTGCTAGCCTAGGCTTGGCCAAATGACGGCCCCTCTCTCTGGTCGCTTTGGCTGGCTGGCGCCAAGAAGACGAAGCACCAGTATGGCATGGCGGGGATGGATGGAGCGCCATTATTGTAGTCGCCGAAAGCACGCCAGATGACCTTGTTGGCGGAGGGCGAGGCGCCGACGACCGGGTCCAGCAGCACCTGCAGTCGGTGGGGCGGCTGGCAGCGTACCTCGGCAAAGGATTCCTCCTCCTCCCTGCGAAGAATGGAGGCGCCACAGGGGATGGCGGCGGCGCGCGCCGGAGTGGGCCGCGGCGCGAGATAGCAGCGGCGCGGGGGATAGTGGCAGCGACACGGTGGACTGGGGCAAGCGGACGGCCACACGGCGTGGTGAAGCCACGACAGTACGAGGCGAAGTGAGGATTTTTTTTTTTATGAGAGAGGCGGGCGAGGCCGAGTTTTTTTTAGAGAGGGGGGCGAAGCAGAGTGGGAAGCCGCATCCGACGGGACAGACGCCCACGTCGAAACATTTTCATTGGAATATTCCTTTATTGGTAAGTTGCCTATTCTTTGCATGTATTAAACATAAAAACACTAAATGAAAGTGAAGTGTTCAGAAAAAGATAGGGATCGTGAAAAGTCAAGAATCCCCCGTTACAATGTGACATGCACTGATGCACCTATAGTCCTGTATTATCAGACTCTGCCTTGCATCAGCTCTAGCGGACAAATAATGGTTATCAAAGAAAAGAAGAAGCGACTTATGGTCTGCGCTGTAATTTTCCTGCAAGTTTATTAAGCTAAAACTAAATTTGCTATATACTTTCCTGCACTGCTGTCATTTTCGCCTCACCTTTTTTCCCCCCCTGCAACCATCAGTTCAACCTTACCTTGTAAGAAAAGATTATGCCTTTCTACCTCCTCCTATCCACCACAGAAGCGAAGTCTTCAAGGTTTCCCAACCACACCCACTCCTCTAATCTCACATGCTGATGCATCCTCCTAATGTAACCTGAAGCTTTAAGAAAACAAAGAAAATTAGTAATAACAACTCCCGGAAGACTCCAAGCTGCAGCTCTCCTTCCCCCTCCCGTTCCAATTCCAAGAACAGGGCAGCGGAGGAGAGGAGAGTCCGAGTCAACCAGGTGAGCTGCATCTTGATTTCCTCATCCTCATCCATACATATTAGCTTCTTCTGTGCTATCTATACTACTGCCGCCCTCGGTTCTTGATTCGCTCTGTCCAGTTCGACCCCTGTTCCTGAATCCAAGAACCTCCAATTCTTCGGAACCGGAAGCTACTTGGAAAGAAAATTAGGGGCAAAATAAATGGCAAAGCCAGCGTAATGCTTTGCGAATCTGCTGCGAAGCCGTATCTGGAGTGATGCCAAAATAGTAGCAGCTCTGCTGGCGTGGAGCGAGCTGAATCTCGTGAATCTGTTGCCTGGAATGTGGATGCGGAGGGCTAGCTCATGCTCTGTGCTGAGATAGCTACATCTTGAAGCCAACTGAGTTCTTCCGTTACGTTGGGCTGACTGAATCTGAAACTTTTACTGATCTGTTACATGACGTAGAGTGAGGGCCCTAAGGATATATTTCATGTTTTTTTTCTTTTACCTTTTGGCTTTATGGAGAAGCTTGAGTTAGCCAGCTTTTCTGCATCCATCGGCCACAGCTGATTTCATTGCGACAGTTTTTTTCTAGTTTTGTTCCTGTCAACTGACCAACTGGTAAGCAGGTACGATGTGCTCAATAACGAGGCTCGCGTTTGTGCTTGCACTGGCTATAGCCTCATCAACTGAGGTTGCAGAGAGCAGAGATTTTAATATCTTGGGTAAGTTTTTGAATCTATTGATTTTTGCTCCGTTCTCTCTCTTTTTCTTTATTGTTGAATGTTGTTGATCCATAGCAGTGAATTTTCTGTTGCTATAAGTAGATCAGGTGCAACAACGTATGAAATCCTAAGTGTTGTTCTGAATATCTTCTACCTATAAGGTTATAACTATCAAGTCTAGTGATAGTTTCAACTAGTTTACCTAAATTCCTTCTTGGTTTGCATTTGCATTTAATCCTGTGATCTGTTAAAGAAAACAATTACGTCTAAGCCATCAATTCTACTCACCGTAGAGGGTGTAGCTTCAGCTTAGTTGCTATTCCTTATAGAAACTCAAGCTTCTGAAGTTTTGCACTTCTGATCAATCTTTTCTTTTGTCTTCAATTCAGCTCAGGGCAGCTTGCCTGATGCAGCCAAGGGACTAGGTCTAACTGCATCCAGTGGAAAGCTGTGTCAATTATGTGAGCAGTACTCAACTGAGGCACTTTTCTATCTCACACAAAACGAAACACGGACTGAAATTCTTAGCATTCTACACCATGAATGTGCAAGCCTTGCCCCTCTGAAGCAGCAGGTATGTGTAGCTTGTGATCCGGCCTTGGGTACCACGTTTTCAGTTGCTTAAATCTATTGGTGTGTTGATGATTCACTCTGCTGCAGTGCATCACGCTGGTCGACTACTATGTACCCCTTTTCTTCCTCGAGGTTTCCATGGTTACCCCTGAAAAGTTCTGTGAATCGATGCATCTCTGCAAGAAGGGGATGAAGATTAGCCTACCCACTCGGGAGGGTACTTGTGGTTTATGCCACCATGTTGTTGTTGAAATTCTTGTCATGGTTAAAGATCCCAACACGCAGGTAATAGCCATATTTTCACTCTCCGTCGCCAACGTTCTGTGTGTTGTACTGCTTTGTTCTTTGTACATACTGTAATGTCTTCCTTTGTTTGCTGTAATTTTGCAGCTGGAAGTAATCGACCTACTCACCAAAACATGCAGCAAGGCGCAGAACTATGAACAGCAGGTGAGCTAAGTTCAAGAAAAAGAATCTCAGATGTGCTATGAGTGCATCGGCCTATATTGAATGGTATCTGAGAACAAAAGTCAGTAAGAAATGAGAAACCTTGAACTGTTTAAACACTTTAGAAAGTAAATACTTCGGTGATTACTGTACTTTTCTGTTTTCGCCCCCCAAAAAACTAGACCAACCTAGGTGGCATTTTATTTAAGAAGAAAATAGGCACCCAAATATTCACATCAACGAGGACTTGAACCTAGATGGTCTGGGCACACATCCACGCCCTCGACCAACTGAGCTAGCTCAGCTTCCTAATTTTAGCTGTCTTCTCCAATCTGCCTAAAGATGTACCAAGTTCAATCATCTTAGCTGTTCTCGAACTTTAACACTTATAGAACTGTATCTTAAATTAGGTTTGTTGCTGATGCCTGCACCCTGCAGGTTTGTGCAAATATTTCATATACAGAACAGGGGGTCTCTTTCTTTGAAATCTGACGTTTGCTACCTCTGTTATCTTCTGTTCATAATAATCTTCTTTTCATCCCTCCAGTGCAAGCGGCTGGTCCTCAAGTATACCCCACTGATTCTGGTGAAGAGCCAGAAATTCCTTGAGACAACGGATGTCTGCTCTGCGATACATGCATGCAAAGCAGGCACACAAGCATCAATGGAAGCTATGCCTCTGTCTGCCACTTTGTGAAGATGATGCAAATCAGAATAAGGCTTATCGGCTTATCTGCCTATGAGATCAAATTGGGGAAAAACGATGAAAGTCAGATGACTGTTTTAAGCTCTCTTCCTCTATTGCTGAAACACTATTGACTGGTGAAAATTCGACTGTGTAAAAATCTTTGGTGTAAATTTGGAGCCACATCCAGTGTTTCTGTGAACTATATAGCAACTGAGCAGCTACACCTATCTCTTCGGCATTGGATTGAGAGGTTGTAAACAGTTATTGCATTTTACTGTATCATCTATTGTTTGTAACTACTGAGAGTTACGAATTCCTTGTTTCTCTGTTGCTCTGGCAAATGGTCTGTAACATTAAAGTGACAAGAAAACTTTTAGTTTGCTTTGAGATAATGAAACATGAGATTTAAAATACAGAGAAAGTTCATTTCATTGAATAAAATGAATGTAGCGATTACAAATGTTGAGCAATTGCACTCATAAACTTGCCCTACCAAAAAACTCCATCCATTTAGGTGGAAGAAAAATGTTTGTTTGCTATAATTTTGCAGCTAGAAGTAATCAAAGGTTTGCTTGTTTTGGCTTTTGTAGCGTATCTGTACATAACATATTTAGGTGCATAGCGAATGTACTTAGAAAAGCCTTATTCTTGCAGAGTTAAAGATGGGTTTGATTTATTTCAAAACATCCATTACGTGGTCCCATTCAGAGAAATTTTGCATTACAATCCTGAAATCACAGATCTGAGATCGACATGCCATGGTTCCCAGAGTGCATTTCAAATTTGAGCAAGAAAATGCACAGCAGACATCATAGCATCCATAGGATCATAGAAGCTGTTCGTTGTTACAGAAATGGCTTGGATCCATGTCGGTTGGCTGGTGCTGGTTCATATCGTTGCTGATTCGTGAAGAAGTAATGCTGGCTGATTTGTGTGAGAGAAAAATACTGTTACGGCTCGAAATTTACGATCGTTTACGAACGAACAGGCTTCTAGTCCTATACACAGACAGCATACCACCATAACAATTAGAATGTAAAAACACATGCTAATGATGCGTCATCTCATTGCATCCTCTGCTTTCTAAGCCTCTCAAGCTCCTTCACCATGTGCCAGTGCTCCAAAGAAAGGCTCTTCTCGCCAAAGCTCGAGGCCATTATTTGTGCCATTGTTAGCCATCTGCAGATCAGAGGAAGGGAAATGAGCTCAAAAACGATTCATAGACTTCCTGACCAAACAGCCAGGCTAGTGTTTTCAACTGTGGCACTAATACAGACCTGCTAAGTTCAGAACAACCCAAGCTCCTATCATCGCGCATCGCACTGACCATTTCATCTTGAATCATCTGCAATAAGAAGTGCAAACGTTACACAACTCATTAACCATGTCATGCAAAGTGGTATAGTTGGATATTCGAATATGCATCTTTTGCAATCATATTCGAGGTTTTAAGATTATATCAAGGTTTTGGATCAGTGCCATTGCTAGATAGAGAATGGAGTAAGGGGTGTTTACCTGGTAAGTCTCAGGTTCAGTGGACTGAGGAAGAGACCTTACTGTGGCCAAATACCACCTCCAACTTTCAGTTTCCTCAGCACCTGCATTAACTGTGGGAACAGAGGATGGCCGGAAAGGCACTACCAAGTCTGAAGGAAGGATGTTTGATTTTCCCTCAGAGAGAGTAAGTAGCTGCACATCAGCTGCCATTTCCAGCTTGTAGTACTCAAAATCGTAGTCAACCTGCAAGTAAATTCAAAGAAACTTCAATGACAGATAATCGGTTCAACTTAACCTAAGGCCAGCAACACCAGTACTAGAATTAAAATATTAGGTTCAATGTTGCAAGGATCATTACCTTCTGCGACTCCATCAGATTCTTGAGCAGCATGGTATTTTCCACACCTTTAGATGTCAATGACCCTGTCTGCAGAAGAGTCTCATCAAAGGTCAGATGAGTGCCTTGAGGTAGCTGCAGAACTCCTGTGACCAACCTACAGCAAATATTAGGGTAAGTATAGGATACATTTTAGCTCTAAATATAATACTTATATATTGTTGATACTTAATAGACAATCTAAAAGCACGCACCTTCCTGACTTGTTGTCCTTTCTAGGTTGAAGTGTGGCTGAGTTGAGATAGTCAATTGACAGAGGTATGGCTTGTGAATATGGCACCAATTTCTGGATCAAAGAATACAGTTGATTCCCAAATATGGAAGCACTTTCCTTGTTGAAGCCAGCGAAATTCAAGGAGAGTCTGCCAACAGTGACCACGTCCACCCTATTGCGAAGCTGCATAAAGATTAATGAGCAATAATTTAGTAATTGGATATGGATTGACTTTGCAAGAATCATCTCAAATCAAAGTTTTAAAATATGCTTATAGTTAGGGCATTTGATTAGAAATACAACATACTCTGGATAGAAGATGCAACAGCAAGCACTGGGCTGCAAGTTCATCATTGCCTAACACAAGGGTGAGGTGTGAGAGCAAAGATTGCCGAATGCCTTTTAACAGGCTAGGTGAAGGCTGCATGACCAAAACAAAGAACAGAATAAGTTCTATTAGTCAGTGGGTAAAAGCTGGTGAAAGTAGCAAACACACTACAGATTTCATGACAACAAATTTGGTAATATCTACCTCAACAACAGGCCTTGAAATAAAATCGTGGGATGATAATTTTCTCCATACCAAACAGTGAAGACGTGGCACCTGTATAATCATTTAAAGGAATCAAAAGTTAAGGGAAAAAATAGCAAAAGATAAACTAACATTTTCCCGTGTTATACATGACCTCAGGTACTATGTATATGCATACCTTGCTCGGAGGCAACTGAACTGTTACATCTTCCATGAGGTCTAACATTATATCATCTGGGTTGTCACTAGGAGCAGCAAGTTCTGGGTCAAATGTATATACACCAATAAACTCAATAACATCATTTAGCTTCACTTGACTTTCAGGCATGTCATAGATCTGCAACAAAGATATAAAAGAGTCAATCGTAAATAAGATAACTAAAACAAAACCAAATAAATCTGATCATTTGCATTTCATTCACAAAATTCTAGGTCATTACCTTCACTAGACATGAAAATGAGCTTCCAGGTATATGATGATCGCCTCCATTCATCTCTGGAACAGTTCCTGCCACTTCAGTTGAACTGGATGAGACATGAACATCGCCTTCCTTCTGCAAAGAGAATAGAGATTAAATCAGATTAATAGCCGGTTCATATAATTCTTCACAATGTTAGAAGAAAAATAAGCAGGTATGCATAAATAAATCAGGTTATCAACTATCCTAATTTATCAGGATACCTGCCTATATTCAGAGTAGAAAATTACAGGATGACATATATCCAGGGAAATTGTCAGATGAAGCTTCCAAATACAAAAAAACAAGCAAGAAACTGATACATATACATTTATGAGATTCAGGTGTGTGCACATCAACATATAAGAAAGTAAGTATGAATATATGCTTCATGAGACAAACATGACCATTTAGTATTTACCCTTAATAGTGAAACTGAAATAAAATAATTGTCAACTCTTACCGGCTTCTTGCAGAATGAAGACTCTCCGTGCCCATTTTCTGAAACCTGTCAAAAGAAAGAAATACACTAAATGTCAACACTTCAACAGTGGGTGTCAGGAATAATAGCTGCATTTTATTTGCAGGAAACATGTAAAAAAAACATACATCCATAGCATCATCATCCCCATCTCTCTTCCTTTTCTCTCTTAATTCAGGTGCCAAGCAGTTTGGCATCCTGCGGACATCGGGTCCTGGTGAAGACTCCAGTGTCCAAGAATTTTGTCCAGGTGCCTGTAATACACCAATTACAAATCGGGTGCTGGTGCGCTGATAAAAAAACCTTTAGGGTTACAGAATGAAAAACAAATGCCATGGAAGCAGTAACATACAGGCACACAGTGGAAGAGATGCCGCTCCCAAAGATGTGAATCACAAGGATGTGGCATTGAGAACGGTGAGAAGTCAGTGTACTTGTTTGTCCTCCAAGTTGACCCATCCTACATAGATGATACAGTAAAATAAGCTTAGCAGGCACTAAAGGAAGTTTTCCAAGAGTTTATGAGCCTCAGTCCATTACCTTGAAAGCACCAATGTAGTACTCATTCCCAAGCATATCCTGAACCATTCCCCGGTACCGGACCAGGGTGTTTGGTTTGATCAATCCAAGATTTGATGCATCCAACACCGGAACCTGGAATAGTTTTTATTTTGGCATTAAAAGCCTAGCTTGCAAACACGTTACGAAAAATGCGTGCAGCAAAAAGGAGACCCTTTGCTCCTCCCAAGAATATGAAAACGTAAGTTCCTAACGCGTGTTCTTATTTGTGCAGATTATTGATTAATTAAAATTAAATGACTCAATTTATGCGACTAGTCAATCTATATCTTGAATCGCCACCCAGATCCATAGGTAAACCAGTGTAAAGTAACCGGGAAAAAAACACAAAAATCAAAAACAGAAAGGGCAAGGGCTGATCCTTCACCTTGCCAAGGCCGTCTTGCTCGAAGAGGAAGGAGCGGAAGAGGTCGCCGGCGCCCCAATCCTTGCCCCGGAACGCCGCCACAGGGTCGGCTCCTCCGGACTCCGAGGCCGCCGCCGCCGCCGTCCTCTCGAAGGTGGCGCGCACCGCGCCCAGCGGGTTCCCGACGAGATCGTACTGCGGCCCCACCATCACTCTCTCTCTCTCTCTCTTCTTCTCTCGCGCTGGGGTTTGGCACTCGGGAGCAACGGCGGGGGAGGTGGGCAGGCGAGGGGACGAGAGGACTGAGGCCTGAGGGGAGGGGTGTTATAGCGGCTCGGGGTTTTGGCGCCACTGGCGGCGGCGCTTCCCGCCGTTTCCTGCCCGCTTCCCGCCATCGCTCTTGGGCTTGGGCTGGGTAAGTAAGTCTCTTGAGCCGAAGTAGGCCAAGTTTTAAATGGGCCAATATCCACAATGTGTAGACCTATGAAGGCCCAGTCTGAACGTTCTTGGAAGAAATGAAACGGGCCTGAAATATTTCCGTCCTGGAACCCTTGTGTCAACAGGTGGGCCCCACAGCTTCTGTCTGCACCTTTGTGGTTGTGGGCGTCTGGGCGAGCACCTCCGCCGCGGTGAGGCTTCTCCGGCGAGGAATGCGGCTTAGGGTGGAGAGGGCGGCGGCCGGCGAGTCGCCGTTAGCCCAGGCGGCGGAACGCTGGTGCCTGGTGGTGGTGGGCGACGAGGGGAAGGATGCAGATGCCCGGTGCGGACATGAGCTTGCGGAACCCGAGGAACACATAACAGAAGACTGAGATATACAGTACTATATATTAGTACAAAAGAATGCAAACTACTACTGTTGACATCATGTCCATCTACCAGGTTACACGTGGAGTGGAGCATAAGAAAATAGCTTTCAGGCAGATCACTCGTCTCGAGCTGAGGTATCATCCTCTCAAGAGTGAGATCCATTTACTGACAGCACATATATTTATAGTATATGCCAGAAAGGAAGAAAAAAATAGAAGGCCAAAAATGGAACAGGAACAGGGTTGCCTTCCAACCCTAGTATCTGCCTACCAAGCTGAATTCTGTATAGCACCGTACACTAGTAACAGAACAGCCTTCATCACGCCTTCGAGTACTTTGAGCTCCACATTGGTACCTTCAGGGGTTCGTCGTCGGTGGCACTGCCCCCGTTTTCAGCAGCGCTCAGGGAGTCCGAGATCAGAGGGTTTGATTCACCCTCTTTATCCTGTGATGTCAGTGACATGCAACTTGTCAAGAAAAGCTTCTAGAGAACTAGAAAAAAACATAGTAATGTTTCCACAACAATATAAATGTTGCATATCAAGTGAAAAGATTTGACATAAGATCAATGGAACAACAAAGATTTATAGATCTGTTCGACATAAGATCAATGTCACCAGACTAATAAGAATTTCAGTTTCAAACGTCCATGGAATTTATCTGTTCGAATGTTATCTGCTCAAAACCCAGTACTATCGATGGAATTTATCCACTAAAAACCCAGTACTATCCATGGAATTTATCTGCTCAAAACCCAATACTATCCATGGAATTTAGCTAACCATTGCAGAACATACCTGAATGACTTGCGGGGAGACTTCTGCTGGTTTTTGCTGAGTCTCTCTAGTGCAGAAGTATGAATACAAAACCATCCCAATTACTGCAATTAGGATTCCAAGTATGTTTCTCCAGCTAAACGGATCGTGAAGCAGAACATAGCCAAAGGTGAGAACCAAGCATGTTTTCAGATGGCCAAGAACTTGGTAAGTTACAGGAGATGTCTTCCCAATCACGAGAAAAGTGCTGAAGTTTACTGAGACTGAAATCAGGCATGACAACACGATGAAAAACTGCAGAGACAATAAATGCAGACCCATGATCAGATGAAGTAATATCCACAATTAACATAAACTCCCCAAAGCCCAATTTAATGCTTACCAGAACTTGAGTTGTGTAATCGAAAGCAAAGACATTTTGGTTAGTCAAAAATCCATCAAGGAATGGACCGATAAGGAACAAAGTCAATGCTTGGTATGGGCAAGATTGGTACAGAAGCTGCGTTGAAGATACCTTGAACTTCTTCTGTATTGTATTTGTCATCTGATGGCTTGTTAAGGACTCAAGTTATACGTCACAGAACACTAATGCTCAAATTAAATGCCACTTTAGTGGCAACTACCCCCTTTTTTAATGATGAGGAAATATGCATATCACTTAGATGAATGTGCTGATGTGCAATGAGATGATGACAATGCTAAACAAGACAATGTATACCATGTTTAAAATTTATGCTCAACAGGTAAACTAAATAATACAGTAGAGGAAGAACTAGCCTCTATTGTTCACATATTAGCGCTTTGCCCCCCTTTTTGCGATATTAAGAACCTCAAACACATGCAAAGTTTGTTGTATGCAAATGATTCTGTGACAGATGTACCACATAAAAGAAAATAATGAGTATATGTACAATTGAAAGGATACGATCTGAGCAATACAGGTTGTGATGATTGCCAGCAGGGACAGTATGGATCCTACAGTGTTGAGTTGCAGATCAGTTACAGTTGCAACACCAACACCAACAAGGAGCACACTAAGGGAGAGCTTGATATTCCGACTGCACAGTAAGGTCAGTGAAAAAGATTAGATGATATATTATAAAGCTGCATAAAACACATGACGTAGTACAAACAAACCTAAATTTCTTCCTGAAGAAAAGGGTCTCCAATATAACAGTACAGGGAATAATAGCCAGCTTTGTCATCTGAACATAAACAGTACTTTGTTATGAGCTTGGTGTTGTGATTAGCATGTGAGATGGAGTGGCATGAATAGCGCCAAACTGAAACCATGTTTCTAGGATGTTTTTGGCCCATCCTGATATACCTTTACTGATGACAACACATCATGTTATGGGCGCCGAATAAGAAATTTGTGCCAGATCACTTAAGTTTGGATGAATACAAATAGAATTAGAGAAAAAAAAAGGGATGTATACCTGATAGAAACCAACAGAATTGAAACCAAGACTCAAGTTAAGAAGTCCAATCGATATGCCATTGAGCACTCCAAATCCCATGACGGTCCTTGCATCGAAAGGTTTGTGCTCAAAGAGCTTCATACATAATGCCACATGGAGAGCAGAACGTAACCAGGAGATGCCAGCTTGTCAAAGTAGTGGCTGCGAAACAAATACATTTCATTAACACTTGAGGAAACACATTATTGTCTGTTTATAGAGACTATCACTTCACGCTTGATAAATTCCGACTGATCAAACGGTAAAAACATAAGGTCAGTGAAAAGATCACAGAGATTTTGGTATCACTTATATATTATAAAGCTGACGGTTCCAAAAATTTTACATAAAACACATGACGTAGTACAAACAAACCTAAATTTCTTCCTGAAGAAAAGTTCACTCATTTTCCAACTCACGACACCAAATATTCGATTCATATAATTCAGTACAGGGCCCCTGAATAATAGCCAGCTTTGTCATCTGAACATAAACAGTACTTTCTTACCTGAGCTTGAGTAAAAACATGGAGTGAAGCATCTAATAGCAAACAGTGTGAGATGGAGCATCTCGGACATGAATGGATCTCATACCAAACTTGAAACCATGTTTCTAGGAGCTGTTTGACGATGGAGACCATCCTGATATACCTTTACTGATGACAACACATCATGTTATGGCCGCAGAAAGCAGACACGCAGAGCCGGAGAACGCAAAAACTGTGCCCCCAGATCACTTAACGCCGCCGGATGAATACAAATAGAATTAGAGAAAAAAAGGCCAAGATGTATACCTGATAGAAACCAACAGAATTGAAACCAAGACTCAAGTTAAGAAGCTCCAATCGATATGCCATTGAGCAGCTGGAGCCAAAGGTGTGCCCATGACTGCGTCCTTGCATCGAAAGGTTTGTTTTATCAAAGAAAAGCTTTGTTGCATACATAATGCCACATGGAGAGAGGGGCAGAAGTGTAACCAAGGAGATGCCAGCTTGTCAAAGTAGTGGCTGTTTAATGAGACTTAACAAATACCGCATTTCATTAACACTTGGAGGAAACCCTATTATTGTCTGTTTATAGACGGACTATCACTTTTGCTTTTTTTAAGTACATATTGTTTGGTGACACTGTGGAAATTAATGCAAGATCCAATTGAAAAATTCCAAAAATAGATCAAACGGTAAAACTATTGATATAGATAATCCATGTGCAATCAATAGCAAAATACTAGTGCACGCCTTGCGTGATGTTTTACTGCTAAAGATCATAGAGACCATTTTGGTATCACTTAAGCTGAACCTAGCCCCTTTTCCACGGTATAGCCATTTCCAGTAAGTCACCTTAGCCCTATCATATGAACTCACAGTTCACTCATTTTCCAACTCACGACACCAAATATTCGATTCACAGATATTCAAGCTAATTTGCGCTTGCCCCTGAAACTGTGAAATCTCTCGCAGCACCAGTCTCCTCATACCAATTCACAGCACAAAGCCGCTGTGCACTTGTGCAGCATCCACCAATTCCCGCTGCACCCGCCTGGACTAATCTTGACCTCGCGCCTCAGCAGACAGCATATACGAGTAAAAACATGGAGCAGAAGCATCTAATAGCCAAACAGTAGCTGAACGGAAAGGAGACAAGCATCTCGGACAAGATTGGATCTCATACCAAAGTTGAAGCCGAGGGAGCTCATGAGAGCCTTGTTGCAGATGACGATGGAGACGGAGGACACCACTGATCAAGTAGAGCAATGGCTCAGCGCCCCGATTTTCACCGTCCCCAGCTGGAACTTCTCCCCGCCTACCCCCATTTCTCTTGAAGTTCAACCCGTCATAAAGAGAAAGCAGACAACCTTCGCAGAGCCGGAGAAACGCAAAAAGCTCTAGCTAACAATGGCCCAAACAATAGCACCAAACCACGCCGCCGACCAGCACCTGCGAAGCACAAAAGGTCATCATTTCGATCAAGTAACCATAGCCGGAATACCAGAGCAAGCAACTTTGCTAAGCCGGCCTTTCATAGGTCAAGAAACAAAGGATTACAAATGCATTTCATATCTTTTCACCATTATGTCTCTTTGCTCCAAAATAATCAAAACAAAGAACCAGAATTCAGCCAAACGAGGCAAGATCTGGGAGACGAGCTCGTGAATCTGAGCTGCGCGCGGGACTGGCAGTGGCACGGGGACCTGAGAAACGAGCTGGAGCAGGGCATAATGCTTGTTGCTGACACCAATCATAAATTTAGAGGCTGCGTTCTTTTTTGGCAAGTGTCCTCCTCCCCGAACTCCTGCTTGCAGCACCGGAGACGGAGACGGGTGTTTTTCTAAAACAAAGAAGCCAAATAAAAATGAAAAAATATTTTGACACTTGAGCAATGTTCTAAAGTTTCTTTTTTTCTTCATGGTCATCATCAACCCGGTATGGTGTTTTTTGAAAGTGAGGAAATTGAAAGAAGTAAGGAAATAACATTTACCTTATTGTGTATTCATGTCTTCCCGGCTCGCACCCATGTGAAAGGACTTTTTTTTTGTCACTGTGTGTCAGGGGCCACTATTCATAAGCTTAGTGGTAAATTTACCTACTGAAGCTCGTAATAAAAATGATTTCATAAAATAACCAAATCCATCCAACGTAACTCAAAAATTTTGTTTAGAGTACTTAACCAGCAGAAACCCGTTAATCTTTTCATTTCAAATTTTCACACGTGTTATAAATCTAGAAATTTAAACTATAAACTTCCACCTTTTTACTAATTTTTGTAGATATCAACATTCATAATGTTGATATATCTTAATTGTTTGGTGAATAAACTAAAAGCTTCGAATACATAGCTGGCAAACAACTCAATTTAAACTGTCGTTTCAAAAAACAGGTCCAAATACTTAATAAAAAAGGAAAAGTATCAAAATGTCATTATAGAACCAATCTCATCATGAGCTACCAAATGTAACACCTGATTGATAGATAATCATCTTATTGTCAAGCGCAGCTAACTGCAGTCCCAAGCAAAAGCTCCTCCGCAATTTGGCGTGGTCTCTGCATCCACACCATAGATCTAGCGCCCCCCTTCAACCCCGTTTAGCACCTAGAAACCACGCTGTGAGTGAGCTGCTATGAGAGGCAAAAACCATCGGAGCAATCCATGGACGGAAAAAGGAAGAAAAGCGAGGATCGATATAGGCGGGGTGACTCACCTCAACTTGTTTGGTGAGAAAGAAGGTGAGGCGCAAACGTCCATGCCATCGTGGCTTATCCATGGATCCCGTGGCTTGAGTCAGGCGGAAATGCACGCCGGACGCCACGCCATTGACGGACCTTGGCTCTGTGCCACGGGGCGGCGCGACTCTCACCGCACCCCATGCCGGTGCGCAATACTATTCACCGTTGGGGCTATCTAAAATTACGGCGCCTGCTCGCCCTGGTCACGCCCGCACCGTGTGGCGCGCTCTGCCCTGCTTATAAACCAAAGGGCGCGCTAGGTATCTAGCTCGAGGAGGGACCAAGGGAGAGGAGAGAGCGGAGTGATTATATGTGAATTGAGGCGGGTAGGTCATCTCCCATTTGTTGAATATTATTATAGTGAGGTTGTGTTTCACGGTTCTTTGTGGATGTCCACTTAACTTTTGGCCATCTTGGTATCTAATCCCACATTGGCTCCTTCACCAATCAATCGAATAAAAAAGAGGGCATGCTCAAATGCAAAAAATCATTCAACGCGATCACGGCCACCCACCAGACATCGAACGGCCACCATCTCGTTTACTATCGTGGACATGCTGGCCTCGCGAGCTGGCCACAACGAATTTACACTTTAGATATGTGAATGGAGGCTATCATCTCCCATTTGTTGAATATTATTATAGTGAGGTTGTTTTCGTGTTGCTTAGTGGATGCCACTTATGCCCTGTTCGCTCGGAGGAATCTGGAGGAATTTGTGAGAGAATAAACAGTGAAAACCAGCTGTAAACAGTGAATTCCAGCTGGTTTTCAGTTCAGCCGAACGGCGCCTTAACTTGTGGCCATCTTGTATCTAATTGACCCTTTAGTCGTTGTCAATCAATAAAAAAAATAATGCTCAAATGCTGCACTGCTCTTTCTTTTTTGGCCAAAAAATCATTGTCCACAAATCTGTACTAAGGTCGTTGTTAACACTTGAAATTTGACACGCGTCGGTTTGAGATAACTAATGCCTTGTTTAAATCCATGATAAAATTTTAGGGTGTCACATCGAGTGTTACATGGGTATTCGGATACTAATAAAAAACAAATTACAAAATCCGTCAGTAATCCGCAAGACGAATTTATTAAGTCTAATTAATCCGTCATTAGCACATGTGTTACTGTAGCACCACATTGTCAAATCGTGGATTTATTAGGCTTAAAAGATTCGTCTCATAAATTAGTCTCAAACCGTGTAATTAGTTATTTTTAGTCTATATTTAATACTCTACGTATGTGTCTAAATATTCGGTAAGATATGAATAAACTTTAGTGAGAAAAACTAGATGAACCCTAAACGAAATTACAGTACCGGTCCACCTCCACTTGAAAAATGTACCGTGTCTTGTCAAGAACCCCACTCTTTGGAGGCTGTTTAGTTGTAAGAATTTGGATTTTGGGGCTACTGTAGCATGTTCGTTTTTATTTGACAAATAGTGTTCAAACATGGACTAATTAGGCTCAAAACGTTCGTCTCGTAATTTCCTACAAAACTGTGTAATTAGTTTTTCTTTTCGTCTACATTTAATGCTCCATGTACAGGCCATAAACATTCGATGTGACACGTACTGTAGCAAATTTTTGAAAGTTGTGGTGGAACTAAACTAAACTAAGGGCTTGGTCGCTTTTTTTGAAAAGTTGCGATGCTCTTTTGGCGGTACAATTTGTTGGTGCATGGGTTTATGGAGCACAGACACAAGTGTGTCCTTTCTGCTGGCTCCCCTCTGCACAGTCGATAGCATCGACAAACAGTATATGCGTGAAATTCAGGGCCAAGGCTCCGACAGCTCACTGAGCCGGGATCTTGCATGTTCGTGGGAATCTCAACACGGTGATCCGTGCGGGAGTACCACTCCATTTTCATCACCACAAAGGGCTATGAATGCCGCCATCAAAACGAGTCCTTGTACCTCTGTTGCTCCAGCACTTGAAAGATGTAGCGCGTGTTTAGTTCTCATCCAAATTCTCAAAAAAGTGCTACAGTAGTTATTACATCGAATCTTGCGATACGTGCATGGAGTATTAAATATAGACGAAAAAAAAACTAATTGCACAGTTTGGTTGGAAATTGCGAGACGAACGTTTTGAGCCTAATTAGTCTATGATTGAACACTAATTGCCAAATAAAAACAAAAAATGCTACAGTAGCCCAAATTCCCAAATTCAGGGAACTAAACACGCGCATAGTATAGGAGTGCTTGGCCCTAGAAAACATAAGTTCTTTTTTGTTAATCCCTATGTCCCAAATTAAATTAATTTGTAGAGAGTTTAAACAAATTTATACAAAAAAAGAGCACGTATATTTATGACACGAAATAGTTTCACTTAGGATGATATATGGAATGATTTATTTTGAGACAGAGCGGGTAGCATAAACACACTCTCTACATCTACAAATGTAAGGACATGTGGGTTTAGAACAATTTATGCAGGACAAGAAAAAAACACATGTACACTCAATCAAGCACCTAAGTTAGGGTGTCACACAACTAAAATATGCCTATTCGGCCACACTTTTTTGTCCCAAAATAAGTACATTTCCAGCTTCTAAGTATGCATTTGGAAAAGTGCTTGTCCAGGTGCATGCATAGAAATGCACTTATTTGGAATGAAAGGATTATTCGATGCCATAAAATGACAAACCACTAGAGACTAATTATTGCTATTTATTAGACCAAAAGTGCTTACATTTATGGATAAATTTTAAATCACTGGAGTCCTTAAACTTGTGAACAGAGGGAGTTTGTTGCTTTTTATTTGAACCGAACTACCCGTAGCCAAGTTGGTGTCAGTGTGCGAGTTGGGTATAACTTAGATGATTATTAGGTTCTCTATGATAGAGTTTGTCCATCTAAGTTCAAGTTTTAAACTTGTCATGGAGCTTTTTTTTATACATTCTAAGGATTAGTAGTGCTACATTCTTTTAGTAGTAATAAGTATTGTGTCCAGCAATCTAATGTCTGCCAATCCAGCTTTTAGGTGGTGCTCATAAGGATACAGTGTTTGTGCACATTCATAGGGTTGTGTGTGCCGTGAATGTAATTGTCTGTATTTGTATTTGTATTGTTTCCATAAAATTAAATTGCCATTGTAAAAGGGATCATATAGATGAATGATGTAAATTTATTTTTAGTTATAAACAAGCTAGAGACGTCTTGGACTATCTGAATTTCTGAAGTCAATTATTTTAGACATTGACCTATCTTTTTTATAATATATCTATTAAATCATTTGTTTGTGAAAAATATATTTAAACAAATATACTCATAGATATCCAAACATTTTTTTTAGAAAAAGGAGACTAAAGATAATTTGTAGCCAAAGTGTGTGATCTAAGGCACCTCAAAACGCCATTTTATATATGTGACCGGAAGTCCAGAAAGACTATAGAAAACGACACATATACAGTGCAACGTACACAGGCCAGAAGGAATAATGAGGAAACAAACCCATGGAAAAAGGTCACAAAAGGACGGGACGCCACCTTGGCATGCATGATGATGATCATTCTCGCGGCGTTGGTGTATGTTGCTTTGAAACAAAGATACATACATATATATATATATATACTGTTCTGTAGTTGGACGCAGAATAAGTTATTCTGTGGCCACTTTGAGTTACGATAATTACTATACTAATTTACAAGACTATAGTAACTCTATCCTAAGTGATTTACTATAGCATTATGGTAAGTATCATCTTGAATTAGAGTAATTCATGTATCGTAAATGTGTATTGTCATTATCGTAAATTAGTACAAACATTATCGTAAATCAAGGTGGTCATAGAATAAATTATTCTGTGGCCAGCTGTAGAATAACCTTACCATATATATATATATATATATATATATATATATATATATATATATATATATATATATATATATATATACACACACACATGAAGTAGTATATAGATAAACCCAGCTTGGGGTTTGGCCGTGTGGATAAGGAGAAGGAAGGGGAGGGATGATATTGACGCATGGCAGCATGGGCGAGAGGATGAGCGGAAAAGAGGAGGAGGAGGCCGAGGGTGGGTTCGGTGGCACGCCATTGTCGTGGAGGACTACTTTGGGATTAGTCAATAATTAACTGAGTAATAAATTGAAAAGCAGGTAGCATATGGAATGGGAACGCAGCCAAGTTGTGTTCGTTGGTTGGTTTTGGATGACCTCCACCTGCTGCTTATTGCCATCTGCTACAGGAAGTAATAGGAGGTCGCTTTCGTTGGGAGGTCGCCGAACCCACCGACACTCTCAGCTCTCTCCCGGCCGGGCCGGCCGGAGCTAGCTGCCTCTCTCAGACTCAGATCAGAGCCAGTAGTCCATGCCCATCACTGTTCAGGGTGTTGGAGGCTGACACCGACGCCAAACAATCATGCAGTCCAATGGTGGTCTGAATTCTGAATCGTTTGATCGATTCTGCATATGAGCTCGTTCGCTGGTTGGTTTCTGGGCTGATAAGCCCAGCTAGTGCTGATTTGTTTTGAGATGAAAACACTGTTGACTAGCTAATAAGCTCTAGCTGAAACCAATAAGCGAACAGTCTGATATGACTGGATGGACGGAGGATGCATGGTCTCAGACATGCATGCATGGCATGCAGGCTGTAAAAGCTAGCTTGTCCTTGCTCGCTCATTGCCTCATTCCAGTACTACCAGCCTGTTTGTTTCTGGCTTATAATTCATAGCTTAAACGGTGTTTTTCTCTCACACCAAATCAGCCAGCAGTATTTTCAGCCATGACTTATAAGTCAATTCATTGCCTGCCACTGCCAGACGCCAGCACGAGCTAGCTAGCGGTAGGTCTTTCCCGGCCCTCCCCTTCCAGTGAGCGCTGGACGGCATGGACACCGCTAGTGCTCACCTTCCACTGTGCTGAGATGCGAGTGAATGTTCATGGGCACGTACGTCGTCTCCGACATCCGATCCTGCGTGCTCCACTCGATCGGCATGCAGAGGTTCATATGCAGCATACTAGTATGCATGGATGATGGCGACGACGCGCGCGTACTTCAGTTCTCCTCGCTCCGTCTCGTCGCCGTCGGTCCAGCGTCTACAATAATCTACACTGACGCACACTCGCAGTGTCATCGTAGCTAGTGGAGCCGTGGAGGTCTGGACTGGAGGAGCAATCTCTTCAATTAACATACTCATATAATAATGCAGGGATATAGATAGATTTATATTCGAATTCAACACAGGCCGTCCGGATCCTGATCCTGTTCCTGTCCATCCTCCACTGAATATGAGAGATGCATCCCTTCATCAGTGGTAGACCGGTAGGGTGGCCGGTGGCAGCAGCAGCCAGCAGCCATGCCTACTCTACTGGCGAGGCTAGGGTTTACTCCGTAGACGACTACAAAAATGGAGACTAAGGGTCTCTTTGGCATGGCTTATGTCGGCTTTGGTTTCGTCTATTTTACGTAAATCGAGGCACTGTAGTGTGAAGCCGTTTTGTAAGCCGGGGTTAAAATGAACTAGAAGCCGGGAAAAGCCAGTTTTTCTGGCTTCATCGGCTTTGGCTTCACCGGTGAAGCCGTTTTGGATGAGCCGTGCCAAAGGGGGCTTAAGCAGCACCAAATTTTTGTGGGGCTTGTTTAGTTCATAAAAAGTTTCCCAAAAAGTCTGAGATGCACATCAATCTCACAAAAGGCATTAAATGTATAAAAAAACAAATTACAGACCGGTTGAAAATTGCGATACGAACGTTTTGAGTATAATTAGTCCATGATTGAACACTAATTACTAAAATAAAAACGAAAGTACTACGGTATCCGAATTCCCAAAATTCGCATACTAAACACAGCCTATATTTGGTGAGCTTTATGGCCGCCGTCCTTTCCAAACCGAAAGGTTTTTTCGTTGCCTTCTGCTTTTCGTTTTTACTCTAGATAATATAGAGGTACGCATCTACAGTCTTCGTCGGTAAAAACTTTGGGGCCGGAGAATATGTGTATGCATTCAATCAGGACGTACTCGGGTTGGCGCCTGCCACGACGTTCGACGGCAAAGATCCCAACCATGCACACCCGTCCCAAATCGGACGTGTGGTGGCAGTTTCGGCCAGGGACGAGCCAACTAAAACAGTTCCTTCATCTGTAGCGCACTTGAAATGTACTTATGACAATCAAGGAGAGTTTTCTCTTTGATAGATTGCTGCCATAGTGATGGTGTAGAAACAGTTAATCCTTCATCCGACGTCACCTGGAGCCTTCTGCCTTCCTCTAAGCCTGGTAATGGATACGGAAGAAACAAGAAAAACTTCGCCTGTGACCAACCCCTGACGCTGAAACGGTGAAAGTGAAACCATTCAATGCAAGTCTCAGGCCGCTGAGTCTGCTGGCCTTCAATTCTGGGAGATGTTGTCTTCTTTGCATGCCTTCGTATGGACTGTTGACTCTCTGCACAGCTCCCAAGCCAAGTGCCAACCAACACTTGATTTGCAACATAACTATGGATGAAAACGGATCGGATACGAACGGATATCACTGATATTACATTTGTTTTCATATTTCTGTCTGAATTCGGATTCGAATACGGATATTATCAACCATGATGGATAGGATATGATTGGATATCGACATCATAAATATACGATTTGATTATTCGGATATGAATACGGTATCGGATGTTGAATATCCGGACTCGGATACGGACAGATTTAAACTTCTCTAAACAGATTCGGTCTCGAATACGGTCGGAAAATATCCGTACCGTTTTCACCCCTAAACATAACCAACCAAGCGACGGACAGAGAATCAGGTGGCTTTCATCCGACACGGATGCGATCGAGGACGCCATGCATCATGCACGGCAAATGGGTCCTCTGTTTCCAACTCCTCCTTCATAGCGCATGCCATTGGGCCTCTCTGTTTTCAGCTCCTCCTTCGTTGCTGCCGACATTGTCTCCCTAAACTATATATGCGAATCACCCATGCATAATGCATGGGAGGAGATCTATCGTTGTCGTTTCATGGGAATTATTCAGCTCGTTATGGCGTCAGCAGGGCAGCAGCAATGGCCAGTTAGGGCCTGTTCGCGACGACGACAACGAGCAGTGCTTTTTTCTCGAGTCTTTGGTAGGCAGTTAGTTAGGCGCACGACTTCTGGATTCTTGAAGAAGCTATCGTCGCAGCCGTCCATATCAACAGCGCTCCAATAGATGGAGTAGATCCATGCCGTGATCTCCGGGGCAGATCAAATGGATATGCAATCCACGTATCCACGCCACGTTTAGGTACGGTTTAGTTCGAGGGATTATGGAACGTAGACTGCTCCTTAATTAGTCATGAATACTTGGCCTACTTTTTAGAGCATCTACGAGAGTCTTTCTATATCTTTCCATCAACCAACGGCTTCTCTATATCCGGTGCACACTATACGGAGCCATTTTTGCTCTCTATCGTTGACTATTGAGAAATCTAGAATAGAGAATGACAATACTCGGATAAAAGAGCTGTTGTAGGAATTTTTTTTCCCACCAAAATCTCTATTTCTATCAATTAGAAAGGATATAAAGAGTCTTTTGAAATTGCTCTTAACTAAAATCCAGCATACTTTTAAAGCTTGGAGCCTTAAACTATTAGAGCATCTCCAAGATCATGTCTGAAACTCACTCTCTAAATCAATTGGAGAGCCATTTAAATAAAAATCGTTCTCTATATCTTTTTAGTTTTCAATAGCTTTTCTATATCTTGTGCGCATCACTCTAGAGAGCCAGTCTTGCTCTCCATCTTTTGCTCGAGAGAAATCCAGCTGTTGGAGGATATTTTTTATGAAAATATTTACTTCTATCAATTAGGAAGGATATAAAGATTCTTTTATTGGAGTTGATCTTAGAGCATCTTCAAGCGCCTTTTTTTTAAATTCACTATCTCAACATTTGAAGAGCCATTTGAATAAAACTAGTCTTTTATATCTTTTCACCCTTCAACCTATCTTCTCTATATCTTTTGTACACTCTACAGAGCCATGTCCGCTCTTTATCTCTGGCTAGCGAGAAATCAAGAATTAGAGAATGACAATATTTAGATATCTTTATTAAAAACTGTTGGGGTTTTTTTATTTACCAAAATATCTATTCCTATCAATTAAGAAGAATTTTAAGAGACTCTTGAAGTTGCTCTTAGTAATCTCTAAATATTTAGCTTTTAATAAACACAAAAAAGATTTGAAGAGCTTCTTACCTTTAATAGAATTTAATATTTACACAAATGTGGGAGTAATAAATAAGGGTATGTTTTGGTGTTAGAAAACTATGGTACCATGAATAATGTAGTTTATAAGCCAGTGACGTTTCTAAAATTCCAAAATATTATGGCTTTAACAATACCATGGTCCTAAAATCTAAAACAATCCGTTGCATCTCAACCATTCTGAAACGATAATATTTGCCAAATACCCTAGCTCTCTCTAAAAAGAAAATAAGCATAATTTTATGGCCTTTCCAACTTGACTAGGTTCAGGTTCAAGTTTGAAAGGCCTTAAAGTTATATGTCTATCTAAAGGCCCTATATACAGAGCATCACAAAGAATCCAAATTTTTTGCGTATAATATGCATAGAGACTAGCCTAGGAAGGATTGCAAGAACAAAAGGCCAAAAACTCCAGCAACAAGAAGTAGATCTAGCCAGTAGCCGCGCCGGCGTAGAATTTTAGATTCTCCAATGGATTAGACTCGTAATTTGCTTTGTGGATATTTGAGAAGAATCTTTACATAAATTAGTGGGCATTAAATATATTGTGAGCTGCAGACATTGTGCATTTGCCATACCAATTCAGTGGTTTTCAACATGGTTATATATTTATATAAAATAAATTGGTTTTCAACATTTCTATTAAAAAAGGGTTGCCATAGCAGGGATCTGAGAGTTGAAGTTCAGGGCACAAAAGGTCCGGTGAATCTAATTGCTACATTTCTGTAGCTTTTGACGAAGTTTACTTACAATATTCAGAAGTCTAATAGATTAGCATTATTCGACATCAGATGATCCTCCCAGAATCACTAACAACCAATACTAATTCACAAATCCAGATTTCCACAGGCATATAACAAGGCGAGATTATGGCAAAGACCAGCACTAAAAAAACTAATGGTTAAAGTAAACACTAATATTTACAAACAGACACTAAAAAAGAGCGAGGTGCCCTTAAATGATCGTATGGACACAGAAGAACTCCTTAGACGCATGTAAGTGCTTGCTCCTGCCTTTTGCGGGCGTGAAATGAGTTCCTTCCCTACATTGTCATTTCATTCCCCCGAAACTTTACCGTGTCGATCGCCAGTTTGTCTTACAGAACTCGCTGCTTTCTCTGCAGGGAAGGTGTCTGAACTTGGACTGCTGAAACTTGGAAATTTATCTTCTTGCTTCTTGTCCACCTTCTGTCCAAAGAAAATGCTCATATCAATGTCACTCTGAAGATTCTTGGTCTGAAATGGGTTCGATAATTCAATTTTACTGCCAAACATATCTGAAACAGGTGCTGCATGTGAATTTCATCTTCAGAAACAGGATTCTTAGGTCCCTGATAAATAGAACGAACTTTTGAAGCAGGCCTCTTTTCAGCTGACTCCACAGTTGGATACATGCTCAAATCTCGAGCAGCATTGAAAGAAGGTTTATCCTTAATGCATCATGGTGCAACTCTATTGATCAGTTAGTCCAGTGACACTTTAAATGGGAAGTAGGAGAATCTGACATGAACCGACCGAATATCGAAAATGTTGCTGGAGCAAAATATGTACGAAGATAATCAGAAACCGAATGTGCTGTTGAATCTGTCTCATACAGATGATGGCTATGCGAGCATGAAATGAAATTTACACGGCAAAAGATTCACGCTATATTAAGCACTGTTTACATGGTGGAAGAGATCTCAGTACATAGGGTACACGAACACACAGCGATGCATGTAGTTGAGCTCGATCAGCCCCGCTTGACGGGATCGAAGTTAGAGACGGCGACGACGGCGCCAACGATGGCGACGAGCACGACCCCGCCGGAGACAATGCTGAGGAGGAAGTTCTTGAGCGACGGCGAGATCCCCGGCGCGGCCTCCGCGACCTCCGGCAGCACCAGCGCCGCCGCCACGGCAGCCGCGGCCGCCCACTCCTTGGCCGGGTGCTGCTTCTGCGCGGACGCCCGGACGACGGCCATCCTCCTGGCCGACTGACGGGGCGCGACGACCCGGAGCGACGACGCGTTGCTGCCGGCGCAGAGGGGCTTCCCGAGCCCCTGGGCCACGGACAGAGACGCCGCGACGGCGGGGGTGGCCATGGGTCTTGAGCTCAGGCGCTTGCTCTGGGGTGTCTGCGGATGTGTGATGGCAGGAGCGGGTGGGGCGGGGGAGAGGGACGCAGATATGAGTAGATAGGATGAGCTGGAGGGGCGCCAGGTCAGCCCGCTCGTCTGACGTGGGTGGCCACCCTCGCGCCAAGTGGCCGCACAGGATAAGGTCTTATCGCCACCTGGCGCGTAGTTGGAGTCTGCAGATGAGAAGCCGTAACGTAGAGCCGGGCCAAACAAGCAGAACGCAAAGCCACCCAAATGTAACCAATACAGATTGTTAAAACACAGCTACACGTAATGACCGTTCTAGAGTTTGAATGCCAACCATTATTCTCAGTCTACCGGTCTGGTTTTGTGTGCATTTATTTACAATACCAATTCAGTCGTTTTCAACATGGTTATATATAAAACAAAATGGTTACCTTTTTTTTTTCTTTTTAAAAGGGTTGGCATAGCAGGGGCCTGTCAATGGTGAGAGTTGGGGTTCAGAATAGAAAAGGTAAGTCTAATAGATTAGCATTGTATACCATCAGATGGCCCTCCCAGAATCACTAACAACCAATAATTCGCAAATCCAGATTTCCACAGGCATACAATGAAGCGAGATTATGGTACCAACACTAAAAAAATAATGGGTGAAGAAAAATTTATTATTTTCAAACAGACACTACAAAAGAGCGAGGTGCCCTTAAATGAGCGTATGGACACGGAGGAACTCCTTAGACGCATGTAAGTGCTTGCTCCTGCACTTCGTGTGCGTGAAATGAGTTCCTTCCCTACGTTGTCATTTCCTTCCCCTGATGCCCTGATGTGAATCTACATGAATAAATGGTGTATAAACTTTAATTTCTGATTTCATCACTCACGCTCAAGCCATTTTAAACACGAGAAGACTGAAAATGGAAAGTTCATTCTTGCTGTTTACCTGTTAGACGCTTTTTGCAAGGACGTGAGATCCATCCTCCACTATCCTAAACTTTGCATCCTGTATAAAAAGCATATCTGAACTTAATAATGTGGAGGAGTGCTAGCAGAATATAATATTCATAATAAAAGGCTGGCAACAGCATTTGATAAGTTACCACAAATTATGCACCAAATGAAGTTGCACGCACCAAAGTATCTTTTGGAATTCCTACCATTTTCAAAATGACGCAACAAAATAGCATTTTCCCTTAGGACAGGTTTCAAAAACTAGGGGGTGAGGTGGTGTGTGTGTGTGTGTGGGGGCAAGCAATACAGAATTATGACGACCTGACTGGTCTAGACTATATTACCTTATCTAGCTTGTCCTTCATCGGTGTAGGCACCACTATCTTCTGAACACAAAGCCGCCGGAGAACACGTTGCTCAAGCATAAACTGATACTGAACATCACTGTTGTCAGGTGACACGCTCGCTACGATCTTCTTCTCAATCCCCATCTCCTCTAAATAGCAGCAAACATATTAATCACATGGTGGTTGTTTTTTCCTTTTTGATTTGAGTTGACATACGAAAGAGAAGAAGCAATTGGGGAATGAACGACGAACCTCCAATGAAAGGAGACTGGAACATAGCATTTAGTTTAGAATGATCTCCAACATCGTGAATCTTGTTTCTCGAATGCATTGTAGCATCGAAGCTAACACCAGGATTATCTCTAGTGATGGACAATGAGAGAAACTCCAGTAAATATATGAAACAAACAACACTTTAGAAGAATGACAATTGAGGGGCACACTACTTACATCTTTTCCCTCTTTACAGGTATGACATGATTACGAACTTGGAACAATTCTGCTGAGGTTCCTTGAAGACAGCTTAAGTTTGCAGGAATTTGTGTTGCTGCTGCTGAAGTTTTCTTCTGTGCTTCAGAACAATTGAACGCTTCTAAGCCATCAGAACATGTTTCAGTCCCATTAATCTCATTCCTGTGATCTGCAGAGAACCGACATGTTTCTGTCAATATCTTAGTATCTGGTTTCTCAGACGCCTCAATCTTGACTTCATTCTTATCACTATCTTTTCTTGCAAGCACACCACTGAACTCAAGACCAGCCTGAAAAGTGCCATTGCAAACATAGCTATCCGCCCAAAACGTGTTTGGTTCTGACTCCTGGAATTTGAAACCAGGACTGAACCCGTGCCTGAATGAATCCCTGCCAGAAGGCTGTGAGCATGTACTGTCTCGATCGACAGCTTGTCTTACAGAATTCGCTGCTTTCACTGCATGGAAGGTGTCTGCACTTGGAAATTTATCTTCTTGCTTCTTCTCCACCTTCTGTCCAAAGAAAGTGCTCATATCAATGTCACTGTGGAGATTCTTGGTCTGAAACAGGTTTGATAATTCAATTTTATCATGAAACATATCTGAAACAGGCTGCTGCATGTGAATTTCATCTTCAAAAATAGGCTTCTCAGGTCCATGATAAATAGAATGAACTTTTGAAGCAGGCCTCTTTTCAGTTGACTCCACAGTTTGATACATGTTCAAATCTGGAGCAGCATTGAAAGAAGATTTATCCTTACGCATCATGGTGCAACTCGATTGATCAGTCAGTCCAGTGGTACTCTTTAAATGGGAAGTAGGAGAATCCCAATCAGAAAATTTCTCATTAAGTGATAAGCGACAGCTTGGTTCTCGAGTTCTTGGCTGCCCAGTAACACCTTGTGACCAATAATTTGTCTCAAGTTTGTTCTGAGGTGCTGTTTCTTTCTTATCCAACTTTTCTGGACTGTTAAATAGTGTCCTCCCATGAAGAGGTGCATCCATGTTTGGAATATCCAGCTTATCGAATCTTATATGAAACTCATCATTCTCGTTCATCTCATTCTTCATTGATGGTGATGGTTTCTTGCACGTTCTATCCTTCATTGCTTTGATCCCAAAAAAGGGGGGAAAGATCAAGATATAGCTTTTGCATATATAATAGCTGGTCCGCTAGGAAATGCACCCTATAAAGACTAGAGTCTAGTCTTTGATGAGATAAAAGAAGTCAATAGTAAAAATGACTGACCTGCAGCAGATGTGCATGATTCTTCACTGCAAAGAACAATTTGGAAAGGATCAGCAACAAATTCCTAATAATTTTGCATGACATAAGAACAATAAGGAATCAGGAGCCTAGAACTCATTCAGACACAGTTACAAGTAGATCCTCTGACACCTTATTGGGCTCCGTCTTTTCTCTGAATCATCGGCCATGTCAAAAGACCAAGCAGGACCAAAAGTGCTATTTGAGTTGGATATTTTCTTACTTGGTGGGTGCCTGACAAGAACGACAGAAAGATCAGAAGTATTGTATTAACAGAATATGCATGAGGCTTCATTAGATCATTATGCTTACCTTTCCCACTTGAAAAGGTCAGTGCCCTCATCATCCATCAATGAATGATCAGAAAAGAGATCGTGTGAGGACGGAATTCCTTCAATGAAAATTGAAACACAAAGATTTCAGACCAATGGATGAGGTTACCAGGAACATACGAGGGGATATCCCTTGGTGTATGTTGTTCGCTGATGATGTAGTGTTAGTGGACGAAAGCCAGGCGAGAGTAAATAGGAAACTAGAGTTATAGCGGCAGACCCTTGAGTCTAAATGTTTTAGATTGAACAGAACTAAAACCGAATACATGAGATGCAACTTTGGCGGAGTTATACAGGAGGAGGGAGATGTGAGTTTGGAAGGTTAAGTAGTGCCTAAGAAGGATACCTTTCGGTATCTGGGATCGATGCTACAGAGGGATGGAGATATTGATGCGGACGTTAACCATAGAATCAAAGCAGGGTGGATCAAGTGGCGACAAGCTTCTGGCATTCTCTGTGACAAGAGTGTACCACAAAAGCTAAAAGGCAAGTTCTGTAGAACGACGATTAGACCGGCTATGTTGTATGGAGCAGAATGTTGGCCTACAAAGATTCGACATGTTCAACAACTGAATGTTGCAGAAATGCGTATGTTGCGATGGATTTGCAGTCACACAAGAATGGACCGAGTTCGGAACGATGATATACATGATCGCCTAGAGATAGCACCAATTGAAGAAAAGCTTGCCCAACATCGGTTGAGGTGGTTTGACCATGTCCAAAGTTGATCTCCAGAGGCACCAGTGCATTGTGGAGTCCTAAGCCAAACTAATAATATGAGGAGAGGTAGAGTAAGACCGAAATTGACATGGGGGGAGGTAATAAAAAGAGATTTGAAAGCTTGGGATATACCTAGAGATCTATGTTTGAATAGGAGTACTTGGAAAGCAGCTATTGAAGTGCCTGAACCGTGACTTAGGGCTCTTGGTGGGTTTCAACTCTAGCCTAAGCAGCTATTGAAGTGCCTGAACCGTGACTTGGGGCTCTTGGTGGGTTTCAACTCTAGCCTACCCCAACTTGCTTGGGACTGAAAGGCTATGTTGTTGTTGTTGTAAAGATTTCAGACCAGAAAAAGGCTAGTCATAAGTTAATAGCGGTAAGACAAGTATGCAATGCAATCATACTGCTAGGTTGACTTAGTCCACAACATAAAAAAAAAACAAAGAGAATACACAACTAATTCCAAGAATCTCATAGATATCAGAACAAAAACCGAACGACATGAATGAAGAACACCGTTTTACAAGTATGCTAGGTGGTGGACTAGTGGCTGACAAGCTAAGAACTGGTGATGCAAGTTTCAAACCCAAGTGTGGCACCTGGTGCACAAATCCAACGACTAATTCAGCTGCCAATATATTTCTGAAAAGCATTTCAGAGATATCACTAGAAAAGAAGAATTGCATGACTGTGGGACACTGTTTTACAGCCTACTTCAACCATGCTAGGGCCTGTTGCTGATGAACTAAAAAAAGGTAAGGCAAGTTTTCAGAAGTTTGGCAACATAACGGAGATAAGTAATGTTCTACTAGTATTGAGAACCTAGGAGAGATGAAATCTTGATTACTTCAGCATCACAGAATAAGTGCACACTAGCTAGAAATCAATTGATAAGGTTGAGCAAAAATAACAGGGAATGCCCACTTTTTTTCATTACAAGAATGTCACTGATCTGTGAGATATGGGAAACAAAGAACATAGACAAAACTCTAACCTGTATTCTCAAATACTGTGCTAGATCTTGTTGAGTTTCTGCAAGAAAAACTATATTATTTGTATCCCATGGAACATGTGAGGCCTATTAGTCAAGCCTATGTATATGTGGAGGAGTAACCTTCGCTCTGGAGAGTATCCATCTTTAAATCCATAGCCACTTATATCAAAATGTTTCTCTCTTTGAGTAGGAAGATGATCCTCTGAATTAAATTGATCTATCCTCCAGAGTCCATCATAATTCTCATCAGCAAGATTGCCATCTGATCTACTATGCTTTGCTGTTCAGAACAAAAAAAAGTAGAATCACGAACATATAGAGTAATATTTTCTTAGGCCACAAAACCTGTGTTGTCACTCATGAGACTTCGTAATAAGATGGTACAGCAGAACTTACATTGCCAATCTTTTTCAGCTTCAGGTTCATAAAACATGTCCTCGTCCTCAACATAGAGGTCAGCATTATGGCTCTTAGATGAATCCGGTAAATAACAGTTAAACTGTTCCCTCCTTTCATAGCCAGTTTCCTCCAATATGCTGCCCATTTTGGCTGATGGTCTTCGCTCCTTCAGCATCTTGATACTGGTAATCGAATCCTGTTAAAAGTGGTACAAGAAAAGTATTTGCATTATTACATTGAAATGGTCCAATTCAATTAACATCTGGATTCCATAAGAAATTGGTTCTGAATTTGTCATATAGTCTAATGAGAAATGACAATCGTATAAGCTCTATAAGGAGAACTTTCCTCCAAGAAGCTTGGATCCACCTTAATTACCAAGACTACATTTTTCCACAGGCATTAAGGGCCTGCTTGGATCACCTTTGGGTTATTAGAATCTGGATTGCTAATGGGATTATAATAATCTAGATTACAGATTATAATAATCTGGGTTGTTTGGATCCCTGGATTAAGATTTGGTCTTTTGAGCACCTATAATCTCCTATCAGAAGGTTTGAGATGGATTATAGGATTCCAAAAATCTGTTGGTTGGATCACCTATAGATTATGTTATCTGATTACTACAATCCGAAGGTGATCCAAACAGGCCCCAAACATCTCTTAAGATTCTTGCCTGCCTATCCTCCTCCCCCCCCCCCCAACCCACAAAAAAAAGATATGATTTCAAGGAGTAAGGCATTTGAAGCCTCACCAATGCCTTTGTGACATCAAATGGGATAGACTGCTTTGCTTTATGTAGGAACCGCGTGGGCTTTGGAGGTAAAGGTAAAACCCTGTGTAACCACATTAAATGCAATATAGTTTAGATTTGGATATAGCACTGCACCTGTGTGAAAGCCATGAGCATGACTTGTATCACATGATAAAAATGTTTGTTGTTCTCGAATGTCGAGACATTGTGGTTTACCTTAGCTATAACCAACGTGGACAAACTAGACCATTTAGACAAAAAAAAAAAAAAATCTGAACTGGACCAGTTGATTGTTATTCTCTGCCTTAAGGGTAAGATATGAATACTGATGGGCTTGATTTCAGCGACACAAATAAGCCTCTGAGGATAATATCTTTAATTGCAAGAAATTTGTTCCTTGAGGCAAATAAAATAAGACTTGTCACATGATTATGGCACTATTTGCACCTATGGTTACTTTGTTTTGGAGAAGTCTCAAACCAACCATTGAGAAATATCCACAGACAGAAACCATTTTCTGTAAAACTAAACACTGCTTATTATTTCAACTTCATCCCACCAGATTAACTTTATATAGCTGAAATATTCATATTAGGCATGTACTACTTAGTAGTTTAAGTTTTATCACTCAACCTTTTGGCTGGTTGCGGTGAATGTGGAGGTGTTTCCATCTTGATATGACCAAGGCCTGAAACAGAAGTAGATGGATGTCTAATAAACCATTACAATATGTTGTTAAAAGAGAAAAAAGGCAGTGAACTAAGGTTGATCAGGGACAATAATAACAACAGGTGGACCACACAACTCATACAAACTTCACAACCAAAAACATTTGCTATCAAATCCTACTATGATGAATGAAACAAATGTCAACATAAGGATGCAGTTTAGGTGCAAATCCTTGCAGAATAAACATGTAACAATACATCAGTATATTAAAAGATATACAAGCCCACCAGAATTTGAACTTTAACTGTGAAGTGACCTGCAAGCCTGCACAATATTTCTTCCAGTAAGCACAGCAAACTGTTCATTTTCATTTCACAACCACTAACAATGATAGGAAGTAAGCAGTTAAACAAATAACGATTGTTCTTGAATCCAGACAATATGTCATTGAGACATGCACCTTTAACAGAAAATGAAACATGAGGCTCATGGACAGGTCGTGCGGTCGACGTATTCTTTGATCCTTCGTAACTGACCAAATCAATAAGTGAAATTTCTGCAAGTACAAATCAAAGTCAAACCTGAGTTTCAATGATATATAACAAGTTGATCAATCTCAGCAATGCAACTTACAAATCAATACAAAGCAAAAATGATGTTTACAAATAAACTCTTCAATTCCACAGCTACAAACATGATCAACTGCTCCATTCTCCACTAGTTCCAAGCAATAACTGCTAGCAAAACTAGGATTTCTACCGGACAAACTTTTATAACTTTAACCACGAATACATAAAGACTTATGCAGATTCATGACGCACAATAGATTCATCATGAAAACTGATTTTATAACATATAATCATCATTTTTTTTAAGATTCATATTCTTATAGAAATTCCTAGTCAAAGTGTTGTCTCGTAGACCATGCCAATGTCCTAAATGTAATACATTTGTGATTGGATGGACTACTATTTAAAGATTTTTTTTCAAAAAGTTGGACAGACTTAAGCGGTAATTAAATCAGTAGGAACAATACAGATGATTTGTAATAGTGAAGGAAACATCACCACTTTGGAGTTCCAGATTTTGATTTTTCTGCCTGGTGCTATAGTTTATGGATGGGGACATTTTACAACCAAGAGGATCTTCATGATAATTAACAGCTGCTGCAACATCTTGATGACCAAAGGGTGAAGACAATCTGCCAATCCACAATACTGACATTTCATAAAACAGGCCAAATGCAGGCACATTCTTACCACACTGTGTGGAGATACTGACCTTGGCTGAGAGCCTGCAGAATAGAAGAGAATTAATAATTTATGATAACTTTAATGTAACCAAAGGGCTCGTTACACACTTCACAAACTAATATTATCATAAAAGCTCATTCTTCTTTTAGCAGCCAAAGATTCAACAGAGGAAGACATATATCTACAACTACCTCCAGTACAAATTAGATGCCATCCTATAAACTGTCCAGCCAACCTTTTAAAATTTAGGCTATGAACTATTTTGGGGAAGAAAAAGTTCATCAACATTTTTAGTACCTTTTGCTACCATGTTAAATACAGAGATATGAAAAATTGTTGATCAAAATTACTTTCTGAAAACCACAACAGATTCCTATTCAACATGTAGAAGAGACTGGAGGGACCGAGGGAGTAACTAGTCTGTTAATTTTATGGATGCATATGTTGTTGCCAAAGTGCCTACGTCGAAAATTTGAAATACCATATGCACAAGAAAGTAGTATATTCTTAATTAGTTTACTTGACTGTTTCTACAGAAATGGCACCCTCACCTGCTTCCGTCATGTTGATATTGAATAAAGAAGTGATCTTCATCGCCTCTTTAGGAGAAGCATCTGAAAGAGTGCAATCCACTTGTGGAATAGCTCCTTCTATATCTGATATGGTAATAAAACAATTATACAAAAAAATCTGTCAAGTGAATGAGTGATATTACTTGTTCTACTTAGCCAGACATTACAGATATTATGCTAGATGGGTAAAGTGATGAACCACGAAAATAAAGTGCTCCACTGAGACCTAAAAAGTTCAAAAGGATATAGGAAACTTACTTGTGGATCCATTATGATGATTATCTGGAGTTGCCAGATCATTGATGTTTAGAACATCAAGTGATCGATACTGTTGACCATGTGAAGCTTGACCCCCTGCTACGCCATCCTGGTACTGCAGCTCTGGCCGCTGCTGTTGCCGTCGCTTTTGTTCGAAGTATTGCCTTTGTCTGCCACACATTTGTTTGATCAAGGATGATGCTCAGTTCCATCGATGTAAAAAAATGAGTAACACCACAGTATGAACTTTTACTAACTGAAATCAGTGAAAGTACCAAAATTACCTGCTCTGTGTTGACTTCCTGGACTGCTCATTTCAGAGCCAGGCCAAACAAGCAGAACGCAAAACCACCCAAACATAACCAAATGTTAGCAGCATGTTACAGATTGTTAAAAACACAGATCCACGTAATGATCATTCTAGAGTTTGAATGCCAACCATCAACCGCCAGTTACAAAATTGAAGCACAAAATAATCGAAATCGTGCTGTTTGCCCAAATTAAGTGTCGTGAACCGTAAATTATAACACAAATTTAAGGTAGAAATGTGGATACTCACAGCGTACACCTTCCTCCTCGAACCGCCCATCCATTGCAGCATCGCGAGCAAGCGGTGAGAAATCCCACAACTGCGAAATCAGAACGGGGAACAAACTCAGAACGCGAAATCTCAGCGGTTAAATGATCCAAAGGCAGGGGCGGGCCCAGTAAAGGGCGTGTACATGTAAACCCGATAACTTTTGCAAAAAAAAAAACAATAATCGAAGCATACGCTTGTAATTAGTTCAGATTCGAATGCAAATAGCCAAATAGCTTAGGTTAGGGTTTGTGTGCTCGGTTTCGCACAGCAGGAAGGGAAAATAAGGGATGGGCATACCTGGTGGATGCTCGTCGCCGGCAAAGGGCCCGACGAAGACCTCGGCACCTGGCGTAGGGAGGCGCGGCGGTCGCCCACGACCCCAGTCGTCGCCACTAGAGAGAGAGAGCGCGCGCGCGCGCGCAGAGTGAAAGGGAGAAGAAAGGGCAGTGGTGAACGCGGTCCAGTCCTGTACAAATTTGACGGGGCCTGAATGCTGCTTTGGTTCTGATCCGGGCAGCCTGTCCAGGCCCAGCCGTCCAAAAACACGTTGCCTGCCTCGAGCTTCAGTTTTTTTTGTTTTTTCCTTATTTAAAATATTTTGAAAATTAAAAAAATACGGCTGTTGCTTGCTAAAAATATTTTAATTTTATAGAATTTGAATATATTGAAAAAAAATCTAAATAAAACATTTGAGTAGTCAACAAATTAGATGTACAATCATGAAAAATCATAAATAGTAATAATATTGTGATTTTTTCTATCATGGCATTCTCAAACCGAGGTAATAATAATAAGATCCCTCGTTCTACTCTATTTGCCACTGTACAACCATTGTAGCATGCTGTGTCCTACTGTCCACTTGCTGTTGACACATTTTCTAACCGGCGCAGCGGGGCGCGCCTGCTCGTGCTAGTAGACATAACTTTTCTATGGTTGTCTGGTCAGTAAAATCATCAACTTTACAAGCGTTTTTTCATGCGAAATGTCTAGGACACCAACCAAATAAGCTCTAGAACTAGAGGACAAGCATAGGGCTGATTTTTTATGAGCTAATTTCACAAAATTGTAGCTACTTGCGATGTGACACTATAAGTTGGTACTACTAGTACAACTTGTAGCGACTATTTCGCAAGACTTAAATTAAGTTTGGGCCTGCTAAGAGGATGGTTAATAACTTAGCCGTTATCCGGTAGTTGGCTGTATGACATTGCCACGTCATATAAAGCTAATACCGTAGCTAACTGATATAATAGGCTAACCGTTAACCGGCTATTAGGTTGGTTCAACACAGAGTGAGCATTTAATGTGTGCATGTACATACACGATCTAGTGCGGTCTAGTATCCCGTGTGGCCCTTCAGGCGTGGGAGCTGGGGGGGGGGGGCAGTATCGGCGCACGGATGTTGGGACGTGGGTCAAGCAAGCGCCGAGTTATCGCCGGCACCGGGCTGAGAGCATGCGTTTCTATTTCGTAACACGTGATTCAGCCGGGCGCTTCATGAACCGCCCACTTCCTTCTCTCTCTTATCTTCTCACTTCTCCACTTAGGATTTTGATGACGTGTAACATGGTGCAGCCTGCTGACTAAGCCTTATTATACTTGCTCTAACAAGAGACTATTACGTCAACAATACTTGTCACATCTAACTTCTGCACCGTCTTCGATGTATAACCCCTAATATATTCTAGACTTTTGTTTCAACTAGAATAACCCGCTTGCCGCACTTTATTGACTTGGATACATAATTTCCCTAGGACCTTTAGATGTCTCTTTACCTATTCTATCATTCACTTGTAACTCAAACTCATTGCACAAGTAGAATTAGGCCTTAATCCTAAAAGTCATTGCTCACAAGAAATCCAAAAAAGCAAAAAGGAGCAAGCGCAAGTTGCTCACAGATATATCCCAGGGATCCGGTAACACCACCAAGGAATATGCCTACATCCTCATTGTTGAGGAGACCACCTCTTCCAACCTTATCATCTTGTCAACTGACCACAAAACTCGTATTTGGGTTTTCCACGGCGTGAACTCCGTAGACGTGGGTGGACGACGAGCGGGGCGATTAGCTGGGCAGATGACGACAACAATTCGTATTTCTTTAGGTGTAGAGATACCGCTTGTGGTCTTTTGGGACACAGTCCAATCCAAGCAGTTTTTTTGGCCCACTACAACAAACTTGTGACCACATGACAAAACTAGCTCGATGATCAGAACGAATGCCTAAGTGAGAAGTATCTACGGATGCCATCTGGGCTCTGCAACAAATGGCGCCTTCAAATTTTTGAAGGACAGGATTTGGAATAAGATGCAGGGATGGATGGAGCCGTGCTTGTCATCTGGCGGCAAGGAAGTGCTCATCAAATTCGTCGCTCAAGCAATACCCACCTATTCAATGTCATGTTTTAAATTGACTAGAGACCTATGCAAATACATCAATGGCCTCTTGAGGAATTTCTGGTAGGGAAGTAAGGAAGGAAATAGGAAGACATGCTGGGTTGCATGGAACGATATGATCATGCCAAAGTTACTTGGTGGAATGGGTTTCCGAGATATAGAGCTCTTTAATCTCGCTTTGTTGGCGAAGTAGGCTTGGTGGATCCTCTAGGAACCAGCATTCCTGAGTGCCCGGATTTTAAAGGCGGTTTATTTTCCACAAGATGAGTTCTTGGGGGGCAATCTTGGCTCCGCACCTTCTAAGATTTGGCGATCAGTGTTGGATGGTAGGGAAGCGCTTTGGCTCGGCCTGATTAGGAGAATCAGCACAGGTTCGACTACATTAGTATGGAGTATGGACTGGCTACCAACCGACAGTATGCGGTGGCCAGTCCCTAGCCCAACCGCACATCCACCACAGTTTATGAGCGTGATTGATCACACATCGACAGCTTGGGACAGGGCAAAGCTTCAGGAGTTCTTCACGCAAGTAAATATAGATGTGATGCTCAAATATCCCTTGTTTGATTTAGTTGGACCTATCCCATTTTTATTCAACAATTAAATAAAAGAATAATTCCAAGAATATGGTTAATGCTAGGTGTAATAAGCATGGTCCTTTATGCCGCTGGTGTAACTGACGGCTTGATGAGTGTCAAGTGCATGATGACCATTATATGCTAGCAAGTCATGATGTCTTAGTGGTTTCCGTTAATAGTAGCGGACAATTGATTTGTCAGTTTCATAAGTTACTGATAACGAACGTGCTGTGATGACCACTATCTCTTCATGCGTCTGACTCTTTATCTTCGTCTGTGTTGCATAAAAAGGGGACTGCTTCTCTTGTTCGCGAGGGAAGAACACAGAGCCAAGAGCAGCACCACACTGCTGTTGTGTTTCTCTCTGCCATCCCCGTCCCGATTCCTGCGCACATGGGAATGGGGAGACCAAGCTTCTAAAACTGGCGCCTATCGCGAGTTCATCTGCTCGGGAGAAGACCGATAATCAGGTTTTTTGGAGAGCGTCTTTCACGCGACTTCTCGTTCGTTGTTCTTCCTGCTACTTCTCGACAACTTGGCCTCTTCTTACGACAGAGGAGGTGATCGGCACTGCAACCTTACTACATGACATCGAGTGGAACGACTACATCGACAAACGCTATGTCAACTAGCGTTGGCTCTGGTGCCGTTGGGTATGCTATTGTTGCAACCCATGTTTTATTTTCTATGATTAACATCATGATCAGTATCATGTTTATTGCGCTTAGATCACACATGCATATGTCTGATGTCACAAACAAGGTGTTAATAATTTTTTTGATTAAATTGGTACTGAATTTGCCTAAATTTCTAATAATTCAAAAACCTGATAGGCATTTTTCGGTAGTTGGCTTTGCGCATGCACTGAAACCAAATGTTTTTAGGGCACACATTACAAGAGGTGGCGTCGGAGATGCATATTGTGGTTGACCACTATGCATTGCTATTTTGTTGTCGAACTTAGATCAATAGGACCGCATACACATGATGAGGAGCGTGTGTTCCAAGAGGCTGATACTACGTTTGACGGGGCAATAATCAGCATGTTAGGGGACACCATAGTTGATGCATACATGACTCGGGAAAAAAATGTGGGATGCACTCAGGCCAAATATGGAGTTTCTGATGCTGATAGTGAGTTGTATGTCATGGCGTAGTTTCATGACTATAGGATGGTTGATGGTCGTTCTGTAGTAGAACAAGCTCATGAGATGCAAACACTATTGAAATTGAAAGAACTCGAGAATTTTGGTTGTGTGCCGCGAAGAAGTTTGTAGCGGGCTGCGCCACAGAATTGGACCGAGTTTGCTACTTCTCTGAAACATAGAGGCAGGAGTTTGGCATTGTTGATCTCATTGGATCTTTGGATGTTGAAGAGGAGGCGGAGCAAATATGTCTGTGGTAAGAAAATTGTTGAGGGAATTCTTGCATCCATGTGGTGCAGAAAAATCCTCAAAATTCCCACAAGAAGAAATTCAAGCAAGATCTTAAACAAAAGACCACTACTCCTTTCAAGAAGAAGAATAAGGAGAAAGGCAATTGCTACACCAGCGGCAAACCTGGGCATTATGCTAAGGATTGCGAGGAGAGCAAATGGAGTCCTAAGAAAAAGTGTGCAAACGTGATTGAGGCTGACAAAGGAACATAGAGGTAATTTCTTACTTTCTATTTATCGTTTTCCTGATTGATGGGTTGACACATGCACCAATATTCATGTGTGTGCTAGCATTTCCTTGTTTTCATATTATTAGGTTGGGCGGACTTTCTCCTTGCTGATGGGGAATGGAGCGGGTGCAGTTGTTTGTGGTGCTGGTACGGTTGATCTGAAGCTTACTTCGAAAAAAATTGTGCAATTAAATAACATGTAGCATGTCCCCTCAACAAGGAAGAATTTAATTAGTGGCTCATTGCTAAGTTGAGATGGCTATAAACTTGTGTTTGAGTCCAATAAGTATATACTTTCAAATTGTGGAACCTTTGTGGGTAAATGCTATGAGAGCATAGGCTTGTTCTGCTTGTCTTTAACTGATGCTTGTTTTAATTCTATGAACCATGTGAGACATGATAATGAGACAAATGTTTGGCATTCACGTCTCTATCATATAAATTTTGGTTGTATGACTCGCTTAGCTAGTATGGATTTAATCGCAAAATTTGATTTGGTCAAAGGTTCTAAATGCCACGTATGCGTGCAATCGAAGCAACCTCATAAGTCTCACAAGGCTGCTGCGGCGAGGGACTTGGCACATTTAGAACTAATTCATTCCAATTTGTGCGAAATGAATTGTGAGTTTACCAAAGGTGGCAAAAAGATATTCATGACATTCATAGATGACTGTACTAGATTTTGCTATGTGTATCTGTTAAAATCAAAAGATGAAGCATTACATTATTTTAAGATTTATAAAATTGAGGTAGAAAACGAACTTGAGAAGAAAATTAAACAGTTGGGATCTGATTGCAGGGAGAATATTTCTCAAATGAATTTCTTGAGTTTTGTGTAGAGCATGGTATTATTCATGAGAGGACACTACCATACTCACCATAATCCAATGGGATTATCGAGAGAAAAAACCACACTCTAACTAAGTTGGTTAACGTCATGTTAGAGACAACGGGACTATCTAAGGAATGATAGGGTGAGGCAATTTTGACAGCGTGTCATGTCCTAAATAGAGTGCCCACAAAGAATAAAGAAATTATACCATTCGAGGAATGGGAGAAGAAGAGATCAAATCTTTCTTATCTGTGAACATGGGATTGTTTGGCAAAAATGAATGTGCCAATTATCAAGAAGCGAAAGCTTGGACCAAAAACTGTTGATTGTGTCTTTCTCGATTATGCTATTCGCATAGCGTGTGTTATAGATTTATAATAATAAATTCTGGAGTACCTAGCATGAATGTTGGTATAATTATGGAATCTAGCAATGCTATATTTTTAGAGTGAAATTTCTATAAAAAAAACCTAGCACTTCTAGTCATCATTCTATAACACTTCCACAGCTGCATGAATCGATAGAACACGCTGATGTTGAAACCCATGTGGAAAATCATGAGGATAATAATATAGTCACTAGAAAGAGTAAGAGATAGAAGACTGCAAAGTCTTTTGGTGAAGACTATATTATATACCTCGTGGATGACACTCCTAAAACCATAGAAGAGACATATTCATCTCTTGATGCTAACTTATGGAAGGAAGTTGTTCAGAGTGAGATGGACTCTATTATTTCTAATGGAATTTGGGAGGTTGTTGATTGTCCTTATGGGTGTAAACCTATAGGATGTAAATGGGTGTTCAAGAAAAAGCTTAGGCCTAATGGTACTATTAAGAAGTACAAGGCGAGGCTTGTGTCTATACCCAGAGAGAAGGCAAAATATTATTTTGATACTTATTCGTTAGTTGCCCATTTGATGACTATACAAGTGTTACTTTTCTTGGCTACCTCATATGGTCTTCTTGTTCATCCGATGGACGTTAAGACAACTTCTTAAATTTGGAGCTTGAGGGGGAGATCTATATGGACCAGCCTGATAGATTTGTAGCAAATGGTCAAGAGAGAAA
This sequence comes from Miscanthus lutarioriparius, assembly GCA_904845875.1. Lineage (NCBI taxonomy): Eukaryota > Viridiplantae > Streptophyta > Magnoliopsida > Poales > Poaceae > Miscanthus > Miscanthus lutarioriparius. Next base: position 101,662,679 of record CAJGYO010000006.1, read on the forward strand.
GGTGATGTAAATCTTATGGCCTAAAGCAAGCACCTAAGCAGTGGCATAAAAAGTTCGACAGAATTTTAATATCAGCCCGCTTTAGTGTGAATGAAGCTGATACATATGTTTACTATCAGTATGGTGAGGGTGAATGTGTGATCTTGTGCTTATAAGTTGATGATATACTAATATTTAGAAATAATATTAATGTGATTATTGAAGTGAAAGACTTTTTGTCTAGAACTTTGAAATGAAAGACTTGTGAGAACCTGATGTTATTCTTAACATAAAGCTACTTAGAGTAGGAAATGGTGGGGTAATACTTGTGCAATCCCACTATGTGGAAAAGGTGCTAAGTCGCTTTGGATATAGTGACTGCACACCTACTCCAACTCCTTATGACCCAAGCGTGCTATTAAAGAAAAATCATAGAATAGCACGGGATCAATTGAGATACTCTTAAATTATTGGTTCACTTATGTGTTTAGCTAGTGCAACAAGGCGTGACATCTCGTTTGCTATGAGCAAACTTAGCCGATTTATTTCAAATTCGGGAGATGATCATTGGCGTGCTCTCAAGAGAGTACCGTGCTATCTAAAAGGGATTGCGAGCTATGTCATCCACTATACCAGGTATCCGAGGGCACTAGAGGGGTATTGTGATGCAAACTAGATATCTGATGCTGATGAGATTTACGCACAAGTGGATATGTGTTCTCACTTGGAGGTGGTATTGTTTCATGGAAGTCTTGCAAGCAGACCATCTTAATGAGGTCAACAATGGAAGCAGAACTCACAACATTGGATACCGCCACAGTTAAAGCTAAATGGCTTCGTGAACTCCTTATTGATTTATTGGTAGTTGAAAAACCGATAACGTCTATTTCTATGAACTATGATAATCAAAGTGAACAATTCTAATGATAACATGAAGTCAAAAAGACATGTAAAGAGGCGGTTAAAATCTATCAGTAAATTGAGAAACTCTAGAGTAACAGCATTGGACTATGTCCATACATCTATGAATCTAGCAGATCAGTTCACAAAAGGGTATATCACGTAATATGATAGATGGTGCATCGAGAGAGATGGGCTTGAGATCCACGTGAAGTCATTTCATCGTAGTAACATGTACTATGTGATCGGAGATCCTATAAAGTAGGATGGTGAAACAAGCTAGTGGTTGACTGTGATGGAGAGATCCTTTATAATAAAGTCCATAAGTTTACTATATGGCAGGTTAGTTTATACCTTAATGTGATCCGAGTGGCTTATTTAAGTAGAGATACGTCGACCTACAGGACATCTTAGTAGGAACACACCTATATGAGTTCCACTGCTAGTCACGGCCTATGAGATGTGGGTAATCTCTAGGTACTCATGAAAGGCTCAGGAGTTTAACTCATATGCTCCAACCAGAGGGGATGCTTTAGGTAGCCTTGTATCAGTAAAGGACTTAGGTGAAACTTATTTCGCACAAAACTATCAATTCATGGCATAGTCCACTGTTTAGTTGTGAAAAGTGTAACCTCTGTTCTAGATGGATGTTCAACTTAATAATATCCATTGACAAACTAGTATATCAAACATCAACAGAACGGAGAGCATTTTTCTATGTCTTGGAATTTGGTGGGGATTGTTGGATTTAATTGGACCTTCCCATTTTTATTCAACAATTAAATAAAAAGAATAATTCCAAGAATATGGTTAATGCTAGGTGTAATAAGCATGGTCCTTTATGTTGCTGGTGTAACTGATGGCTTGACGAGTGTCAAGTGCATGATGACCATTATATGGTAGTGAGTCATGATGTCTTAGTGGTTTCCGTTACTAGTAACCAACAATTGATTTGTTAGTTTCATAAGTTACTGGTAACGGACACACTATGATGATTGCTATCTCTTTTGTGCCTAGCTCTTCTTCTTTGTCTGTTGTTGCATAAAAAGGGGACTGCTTCTCTTGTTCGCAAGGGAAGAACACATAGCCAAGAGCACAACCACGCTGCTGTTGTGCTGCTCTCTACCATCGCTGTCCCAGTTCCTATGTGCATAGGAGTGGGGAGAGCAGACCTCTGAAACTGACACCGATCGCAAGTTCATCTGCTTGGGCAGAGATCGACAATTAGGTTTTTAGGGAGTGTCTTCCACGTGATTGCTTGTTCGTTCTTCTTCTTTCCCAACAACTTGGCCTCTTCTTCCAACAGAGGAGGTCATTGGCACTGCAACCTTACTGCATGGCATTGAGCGGGATGACTACATCGACAAACGCTATGTCAACTAGCACCAGCTCTGGTGCTGCTGGGTATGCTACTTGTTGCAACCCATCTTTTATTTTCTATGATTAAAATCATGATCAGTATCTTGTTTGTTGCACTTAGGTCACATGTGCACATGTCTGATGTCACAAACATGATGTTAATAATTTTTTGGATTAAATTGGTACTGAATTTGCCTAAATTTCAAACATCCCTTTGTGTAATCGAAGCCAACCTAATTCTTAGGCTTGGCATCTTGACAAGATGGGAGTTTTCATGGTACATTCTGCATATAGGATTCTCATTATGAGGCGTGCTTTGTCGGAGAATGCATCAAAATCAAATAAAAGAGAGGAACAGAAGGAGTTGTCATCTTTGTGGTATGTCAGGGTTCCTTCAAAGGTGTGAGTTTTTCTTTGGTGGCTTGCAAAGCACTCATTGCTATCGGCAGACGTTCTTCACCATAGGAACATGGTGGATCATGGCTGGTGTGCTTTATGTGGAGCCCCTAATTCCTACAAACACTCCTTTCTTGAGTGTAACAAGGCGAGATGTGTGTGGGCATTGGAGAGCGAGGAAATCATTGAACACCTTAGTGAGATGCAGGAGGAGAACTCAAGAGGATGGTTGGCGAATCTGATAGCAAGAATGCCCATGTTGATCTCATACGGGTGTTGGTGACTATGTGGGCAATTTGGTATGCAAGAAGGAAGGCAATCTATGAAAATATATTTCAGAGCCCGCTATTGGCACATAGTTTTATCAATAAATATATTGCTGAACTTCAAGCATTGAGCTGACCCAAGCAGCGAAGGCAAAAGTTTAGACTCAAAGTCCTCAGTGGTTGCCACCACCAACATGATGCATGGAGGTGAATGTAGATGCAGCTATTTTCTAAGAACTTGAGAAGGGCATTAGTGGCAGCTATAGCTAGAGACCCGATCGACAAGTTTCTAGGAGCACAGTGAGTGGTCCTTGATGGAATCACTAAACCAAAAATAGCCAAGGCATTGAAAGCCCTAGTTTGGTTTTGGCTAATTGATGAAACCTATTGGACTAACCCTATGTCTATGTGTGTAGATGAGATAGGTTTGTCCAAGTCCGGAGGTAGATGACACTCATGTGGTGGAGATGGCCAAAAGATTGAAATCAAGTGCTCCAACTTGGAAAAGGAGAAAGAGAAAACAAAATAGGCTCAAGGTAAAGGTATATTTGATAGGGCCATTTTGTTTTGCCAGTCAAGACGCAATAGTGTGCATGACCAGGTTTAGGATAGATAGTCGTACTATAAAGAGGGGAGAATTCATGGTTGATGCAGTTATCAAGTGCCACTAGGTGATCTAAGTCGTCGCATTTGCATTTAGAACCCAGTGAGGTAACACGCCCTTAAAAATTGTTTTGAAAAATGCTAACACACGTGCACAAGTGTTTGGGACACTTTGGTGTTGGCACATGAGAGCAAGGATGTTGAGATAGCGCTCAAATTAGAGGTAACAGGGGCGTCGGACCAGTTTGACGTAGGCATCAGACCAGTCTGACAACTAACCCTAGCGGCACGGCAGAGAGAGAGAAAGAAGTGTTGGGCCAGTTGGCAGAAAGCGTTGGACCAGATGCGATCACTACTCATGTGAGCGAGTGCATGGGCTGTTGAGATAGCCGTGAGGGTCGGACCGTGACCGATTCAATCGGGGGGGGGGGTCGTTGGACCCATCCAACGTTGGAAAAACCTCTCTTGAATCTTAATGGAGTGCATCAGACTATGGCATGAACTAGTCCGATGCTCACACTGTTGCAGTCCGATGATGGCGACTAACGCGTGGGAAAGAGCCGTTGCGCACGACAATGGTCGGATTCAAAGGTTGGGACATGTGGAGGCTCGGCGTTGGACACGATAGGGCATTGGACTAGACCCCAAGTGGTCCGACGGTTCCGCTGCCTTGGTCCGACGATCGGTTTACAGAGTGTAATGGCTAGGAGCTCCTTGGGATGGCTATTAAGTGTGTTGGCAAGCTATGGGAGGTCTCTCTTGGCACTTTGACACACTTTGCATACCATTGAGCTAAGCCAAACAGCTCCCTCTCATCTATTTGATCTTTGCTTCATCAAAAGGGAGATTGTGAGTGTTCCAAGTGCATTTGCTTTGAGATATTGCATCTAGTGGCACTTGGTGATTGTGTGAGCTATGGATTCTCTTGTTACTCTTGTTGGTTGCCACCACCTAGATGGCTTGGAGCAATGGTGATCGCTGAGTGGAGGGTGGTGATTGTCTCCAACTCCAATCGGTGATTTGTGAGGGGTTCTTGTGCCTATTCCTGCAAGGAGCCGCTAAAGGCAACTCTAGTAAATTGCTCGTGGGTTATGTTACCCTCTCTTGTGGGTGGTTCTTACGGCGCCCTTGTGTAGGGCTAGGTGTGTAATGCCTATTAGCGCATGAACCACCAAGTGAGTGTGTCGCCACAACATGGAGTAAGATGCAGGCAAGCAACCGAACCACATGATAAATCTTGGTGTCATCTTGGTATTCATATGAATTGATTTATCTCTTGCCTGGTTTGGTATACCTCACTACCTCTCCTTGTATTACTTTCTTTGATATATTTGTGTATTAGTAGCTCGCCTTCTTGTGTAGCTAGTTGAGTAGCTTATAGCCTTGTTGTTGTGTAACCAAGTTTGCTCTAGTGAGTCTGTAGATTTTTAATTAGGCTATTCACCCCCCTCTAGCCATTTAGGACCTTTCAGGCATTCACCTATAGAGAAGGCCTAGCTTTGGCTTTCGACCTCATGTTGATCTCCGTCTATTTGGCATCTGATTGTGCCAATGCTATTAGAAGCATTGCAGGAATAGGCATGGGTCCGTATGGCCAAGTCATGGAGGAGATTAGGTGTAGGGCTCATGATTTTCTTTATGTTGATTTTGCTCATGAGAATAGAAAATCCAATGTTGATGCTAGGAGTTCGATTTCTTTTGATACAGGAAGGCATGTCTGGCTGTTAGAATTGCCTTTTGGCTTTTGTAACTACTATGACCAACTCCATCAATAAAGAGTGTTGTTTCCCTAAAAAACATGACAAAACTAGCCCAAGTAGCCATTGAAGCAGCCAAAAACAAAACAATCGATACGTGCCTACATAGTACATCCACAATCTCTGAAAGACTTGGATAAGAGCATCTCCAAGACTCTTTCTAAAATTTACTCTATAAATCATCATTTGGAGAGTCATTTGAGTAAAAATCACTTTGTATATCTTTAAAACTGCCAACAACTTTTTTATATCTTGTGCGCACTCTAGAGAGCCATTATTCTCATTCTCTGTCTTTAGCTAGCGAGATATCTAGAATAAATGATGCCTATATTTGAAAGATCCAATTAAAAAGACTATTGGAGGATATTTTTTCATCAAAAATTATATTCCTGTAATTGGGAAGGATATAAAGAATCTATTGGAGTTGTTGTAAAGTGAGATAGGGTGCATCTTCATTTGGTACGCCAAATCAATATAGTGAGTCCTATCAAAACAAGGTGCTTTATCAAAAGCTCCATGTTTGGTTTTGGCTAATTGAGACAACCTAGTGGACTAACCTTCTACTCTAAGTTCTTTGATGGAGATAGGTTGGTTCACAACAAGGTGGAGCTAGATGGCATTCATGGTGATGGAGATGGCCACAAGATGGTGATAAAGTGCTCCAACTTGGAAAAGAAAAAGAGAAAAACAAAACCCTATGGAGTTCAAGGCAAAGGTATAAATAGGGATTTTGTTTTGCCGATAAAGATGCAATAGAGTGCGTGATCGGGTTTAGGATAGATAGAGTACTATTAAGAGGGGAGCTCTCATGGTGAATACGGTTATAAAGTGCCACTAGGTGATCTAACTCCTTGCATGTGCATTAGGACCTAGTGAGTGCTAACATCCCTTGAAAATTGGTTTGAAAAAATGATAACTCATGTGCACAAGTATATGACATACTTTGGAGCTAGCGTTTTTTCACAAGGGATGAAGGAAAGAAGAGAAGAAGCTACTCAACCCGCATTAGATAGAGTAGTGAGCATCAGACAAATGGATGTTTTGTCTGATGGCTTCATGCTAAGTTAGGTGCGGCATCAAAACTTGCATCAGACACTAGCTACGTGCGCATCAGATGCAATTGAGTTACTATTCACATGAAGATTGTGGTCTGCGGAGTCAATGCCATTATTGACGGTAATTATCACCCATCACGAACCATCAACGTAACTTGAATAAATGCATGAAAATGATCACCAACATAGACTTAGGGATTTAAACTGACAATTTCTATGAGTTTTGGTGAATCTATGTTTTCAACAGGGTTTATCCAGAAAACCATCAAGGTGGACCCAATCGTTAGAATTAAACATATTTATCCACGACAAAAATATCACTAGAAGGTTCCAAAGAACACCAGAAGGCATCCCCCCGAAGCAGACCTTGGGAGGATGACAGTGGGGCCTGGCCGGCCCCTTGGCCCCGCAAGTCAGCCCCAGCTTCAAACGTTGGTTCTCCACCGCCTTAGGGTTTGCATCTCCACCGTTCTTTCAAGTTGATTTGATCTATGGTCCAAAATTGGCGCTACCCCCTATATATCAGCCCCTACCCCCCTCCCATAGGCATCTGTCTTCAATTCAATTATCAGATAAGAAATTAGGGTTTCCAGAGAGAAGAGAATAGATCTCCAATTTCTCAAAGTTCTAGTATGGGCTAGCTAGCAAGATTCAAGTAGAGTTGGGCGATTGCTCAAGATTCTGGATCCACCGTCTGGAGGATGGTAAAGCCATTGTATCTTCTATATTTTGACTTTATGCTATTTCAATACTATGTTTCTATTTATTATGCTCCTAGTTTGCTTTGGTAGTATACTTGATATAGTCATGATTGGTAATGAATTTATGCATATGTTCACAAAGCGCTTAGCTCAGTACTCGAGTGAGTTAAGTGGTTGACATTTATGTAAGCGTGGTGCTTAAATATTGTTTACCTGCAGATGCACTCTACATTCCAGGCCATGTGGTAGATTGCGAGTATGACACTCTCGTTGAGTCCTTTGTAGTCCACTCCCCGTTTGTAGAATAAGTAGAACCCAATTGCGAAGGAAATCAAGCTATGTTCTTGATCTTCCTTAGTAATGTTCCTTATGCCTAGATATAGAGTTAGTTATGCTATAGATGAAAGTATATATACTAGAGTGTACAAAAGACAATAAATAAGAAATGACTTAGGAATCTTTTCTCTTAATTAATCTCCTACCTAGCTGTACTACATTTATGAGTATCTAATTCTATCTCTGGATTACTATCAATGCCTTACACTTATCATTTATTTATCATTGGCCTTACCCCTGTTAAAGCATGAGAGTTGATGATCTAATCATAAGTATTCATATTTATCAATATCTCTAGCCACCCCATCGCTCCTCCCTATGGTAAAATATAAATAACGATACCTGGTATACTCCCGGGTGAAATGCTATAATGGTATATTATCTGTGCGCTTGCGGATTACTTTAACATATATGATTTTCTCTGAGTTTAAAAGTATCATTAATAATTACCAACAATGAATTTCTAGCATCATTGCTAGGGATGACAACCTAGTAAAAGGTGATGCTAAGAAATGCCAACAAGCATTTCTAGCGCCGTTGCCGGGGAGGGGCACAAGGCAAAGAGAATTGTTCAAATAAATACTTATTGATGAAATCGTAACTAAGCACCTCTACTTTAGCAGGCTTACCCTTGTTTGTCTTTGTTCATATCTTATACAGGGTATTGCAGGATTGGTTTTGATCCACCAATAAATTCCTTCAATCACAATCAAACCAATCAAGAGGCATCTCAACACTAGTTTTTGAAGCTATGGCTGACAAGACTCTGCGTGAGTTCTCTGCTCCAAGCACTGAGAACATTCGCACTGGACCAACACTTAAAACCAATAACCTTGAGTTTGAGCTCAAGCCAAGCCTCATCAACATGGTGCAAAGTACCCCATTCAGTGAAAAGGCACACGAAGATGCTAGTGCTCATCTTCAGAATTTTCTAGAGATAAGCAGCATAATAATCATCAAGGACGTTGCTCAAGACATCATACTACTCCGCCTATTTCCATTCTCGTTAGTGGGAAGGGCGAAGCAGTGGTTTTACACCAACAAAGATAACAACAACACATGGGCAAGATGTTCAAAGGCCTTTCTAGCAAAGTTTTTCCCTATAGGCAAGACCAATGCCTTAAGAGGAAAAATTTTCAACTTCCAACAACAGAAAGGAGAAACCATTCCAGAAACATGAGAACGTTTTCAAGAATACATTTTAGATTGTCCTCATCATGGGATGGAAGATTGGTTGCTCATGCAAGGCTTCTACCATGGATTAATTCAGAAAACTCATGAACAACTTGACGCAACTGCTGGAGGAGCATTTATGTCACTCACTCTTGGAAAAGCTGAAACTCTCATGAAAAAGAAAGCCTCTAATCAAAGTTGGTCTCAATGCAATATTCAAGCATGCAATAAGAGCGAAGAAGTACCAGAAGAGGTGTGTGCACTTTCAACTAAGATGGACGTACTATTGAAATGGCTCGAACAACGAGCCAATTATAAGAAAGATCGTCAGGCCATTCAAGATGCTTATAATTCCCAAAACATATGTGGAGAATATTTGGGGTTGATTTCCCTAAATCTCAAGAGGATGTAAGCATTGTCATCAACAATTCCGTTCCACAACAACAAAGGCAAAACAACGGTCAAATTACCAAGGTAAGTACCCAGGTAATTACTATAATTCTTCTAATCCAAAACAACCATCCTTGAGAGACCTAATCTTAGAACAAGCTAAGATTAATGAAAATATTTCTAAAAAGCTTGCTTTTAATGATAAGGTCCTAGAAAACATAAATACTAAAATGGATTGTTTTTCTTCTGCCATAGAAGACCAACTTAGCTATAATAAAAAGATAGAATCACAATTAGCCCAGTTGGCCGCTGCTCTGCCTTTTGCCACTAACCTTGAAAAGGTCAACGCCATAACTACAAGAGGTGGCAAGTCTACTCGTGATCCACCATATCCGACAAGGACGAGTAACACACCAGCAGCAATACAAGAAGAAGAAAAAGAAGCCAAAAAATCTGGACCACAAGAATACGAGATGATGCAAGATTTTCATTACACCAGCCTCCTACCATTTCCACACAAAAATCAAAAGGCTAAAATGGATGAGCAGTTTGGTAAGTTTGTAGAGGTCATTCAAAAGTTATATATCAATATCCCTCTACTAGATGCCATACAGGTACCTACGTATGTGAAGTACCTCAGAGACATTCTAAATAACAAAAGACCACTGCCTACCACTGAAATAATCAAGTTAACGGAGGAGTGTAGTGCGGCTATCCTGAACACATCACCTGTGAAGAAGAAGGATCCAGGATGTCCCACTATCGATTGTTCGATCAGAAACCAAAATTTTGAGAATGCGCTATGTGACCTAGGTGCTAGTGTCAGTGTCATACCCAAGATGGTCTTTGACAAGCTCAACTATTCAACACTCACGCCAACAACGATGTGCCTACAACTAGCTGACCAATCGGTCCGCTACCCTACAGGAATCGCTGAAAATATTCCAGTAAAAATAAGAAACTTCTTTGTTCCAGTAGATTTTGTAGTACTTGACATGCAGGAAGACATGAAGACACCCTCATACTTGGGAGGCTATTCCTGAGCACTACAAATGCACACATTGATGTCGGAGCTGGAGAAATCTGATTCCACATCAATGGGAAGGAAGAATGATTCGCCTTCAAGCCAAGACTAGAACAATGCTCTCAATTGGATTGGCAAGAGAAGCAGGTGCAACTATCAAGGTCTCCATCTCTAGGACCGACTAATACACCCGAAGAATGAAGGACTTCTCCCATCAAGTCTGATTCAGTGGACTTAAAATTTTGAACCCTCGCCGGGAGGTAAAATCGGTGGTTATCCATATTTATTTTTTCCATTGCATTATTACTGTGGCATTTTTACTTTTCATCATTGCATCAGAAAATATTTTCAAGCCCCACGTAAATAATTTTTATGGTGTAAAAACCCGTAAGAAAGATATACCTTGGAGGCGTAAAAATTTAAAAATACCATCCATGCATCTACTTATATTTCATAATATCATTTTGCATTGCATATATATACATGTGTATACAGTAGAAATATAGGAAATCGGGACCCACAGGAGACACCTGAGACCCACTCAACCACCACCAAGCACCATGCACCAAATTTTCAGATCGTATCCACCAAAAGCAAAGAGATATTGCTTAAGCACGAAGCATTGCACCATCTGGAGAGCCAACTCAAGTGGGCCCAAGGGGGGCAGCTGGCCCACCACTAGGTCGGCCGGCCTGCTGCTGCACCGCCTATAAAAGGGCACCCCTCCTGGTTGTTTATTCATCCACACACACTCACAATCCAGCATCTAAGTTCGAAATTCCAAACTCCAAATTCATAGTTTAGAAATCCACTTAGAAGAAGTATTGTTGGAATTAGGAAGAGTGAGAAAGATTAAGCATAGAAGTACCGCCAAAATTAGGAAGAAAAATTAAAGAGATTAAGGGTACAAGTTCTATCCAAATTCTGATTAGAAAAATCATTAGGCAATCAAGAACGACTAACCCTTGGACGACTGACTTTTGGACGGCTAACCGCTAACATTTTATTTTCTAACCCGTTCCACGAGTTTTGTCATTTGTTGATTTTTGCAGGAAGATGAGCAAGCTATTGGGCAAGCTTGAGCGTGCGGGATCGTCCCGTTCTACAAGAAGCTCTTCTTCTAGGGCGAGCACCGACATGCAAATCGATGTTCCATCCTCCACTGTCGGAGTGCCGCCTCGATCATCATCAACTGAGAGGAACATTCTGCTGGAGGAGAAGCACCTCAAGTTGCAGAACAAGACAGAGAAAGACGCCTTCAAGCAGTTGAAAATCTGAAGGTTCATTCTTACTTCTGCCTTTGATCCAACCATTCTGCGCGCCACAAGTATGAATGTTGAATTTGACTTCATATTTAGAGCTGTTGGATGAGAAAATGTTTGGAATATTCATGAGCAAGGGTCTAAACTCTTAACGACGGAATTTCTGTGCACTTTGCAAACCACTGATACTGAAGTTAAATTTAGACTCCTTGGGAAAGAATATTCTATCCCCTAGAAGGAGTTTAGTTTGCTTCTAGGTTTTAATGCACAATGCGTAGTTGACGTAGAGTCTGCTCTGCAAGATTTTGATAAGACAAAATTCTAGAAAGTAATTTCCAAAAAACCTCACATTTACCATCCTCGTACTAATGATATCCATCACCCTACACTGCAGTTCATGCACAAGTGGATAGGATTTTCTTTGTTTTCCAGACCTAACTTTCGCACTGTAAGGGTAGATGATCTTAAGTTACTTTATGCTATGGTGAAGATGAGGAAAGTTTCACCTGTTAAATTCATGATGAATCAATGGAAGGAAGTTTTTGAGCTCAAGGGTGATGTTGAGTGTACCTCTTTGGTCACTCGCATTGCCTAGAATTTGGGTCTGTTAAAAAATGCTTCAATTCCTCACATTGATATTCCCCGCTGGTACATTGATTATGAATATTTTCTCAAGGCTCACATGTTGAAAAGAAAGAAAATGGACAACTTGTTATGATGTATCTTGGGTATACAAATGAGATTTCATTACCAGACCGGAATCTCAGTTTGTATGCTGTGAATTCTTTCACCTTTGATCTGCAGGTTAAGGAGGCAACACCCCGTAGAAGTGCTTCTGCAAGGTTGACTCATAATCCGTAGCCTTGATATCATGGCAATGACCCTATTCCAGAAGGACTGGCGTACACAACAGGACATTCTAAAGGCTCCTGGCAACAAGGTTCAAGCGAGCAATGGCACCACGGCAACTTTGACAACTACCAGCAACAACACTATAAAGAAGTTTCAAGTGGCCACCAGGGAGGATGTTTGTCTTTCTCTGCCCGTGGCTACCATGACCAGCAGATGGATCATTCCCGCCTCGACACCAGGCTAACCACCATTGAAGAAACACAACAGGACATTCGCAACACCTTGCTCCAGCACTCTCAGTGGCAAGCAAACATAGGAGACACCATCGCCAACATCCAGCAGAACCAGCAACAAGATAATGAGAACTGGAACTACTTGTTCTAGAGGCTCAACTTCGTCCCGCCATTCTGAACGGTTGCAGCAACACCCAGCTTGAGGGAGGAGGATCCCCCATTTATCAAAGGTAAGTTTTCTTTTTCTAGTACTTAATTTCTTTTCTTTTCTTTATTTTCGAGTTTGTTTTATATTTTCTATATATAATTAAAAAAATGCATAACTAAAAACAAAATAAAAAATTGTTTCTATCTATATATTAGTAAGGTAAAAAATGGAAAAAAATAAAAGGAGTGTGTATAAAGTTTGCTTTAAATTCTGTTTTTAAGAACTGAATAAATAAAAAGAACTTAAAGATGATCTCTCATAATAGAAATGATGAATAATTACTCTGTTGTAATTCCTTTTAAGTACCTAGTTTTCATCCATGAATTCTCCTGAGTTTTGGATATGACTGTTTTGACATGAGAATTTGCTCTGAACTTGAAACTCATGGGTAGCATGTGCTTGATCTAAATCTAGGTAATTAACGGATATGATATGAGAAGGTCTGAGCTGTGGTTTATCTTGTTCCAAGTGATACTAAATTTTTGGAGATTTCTTTTGAAAAACACAAAAATATAACATGATGAGTTCCTGTATGACAAAGCTTGAATTCCTACCAGAGCCAAACATGTTATTTATGTTAGAAAAACTTTCACTCATATATGCTGCTTGTTTTGCATTGAGTTTAGTCAAGCTTTGTTGACCCTTATGAGAGGTTTGTCATGCTCTTAAAATCAAGATCACGTACACACCACCCATATATGCACTACTCCTACACTGGGGGTAGGCGCAAAAACATGCTTTTCATCTAGATCCACTCTAAAATTTTCTACTCCTACACTGGAAGTAAACACCAAAAATATTCTTGATAGGTTCTACCCACCAAATAAATACTCCAAGTTCTTGTTATTATCTCTCAAAGTTTCGTTGCAGAAAAGAGGCATGGGCTATGCAAGAGTTATTCATAAAAAAGAAGAAAAAAAGAGTTGAAAAAATGGACAAGTGTCTGAGATATTTAAAATAATGGGTACTCAGATGTCCGCCTAGAAAAAAGAAGAGAGATGAATAAGATAGCACATGTTTTCTTGCAAAGGTGTTTTCCAAGTTTCAAAAGAGAGAAAAAATTTGAAGGAGCATAGTAGAATTAGGCTAGCCACCATATATATATCCACCATAGTTTGCTATTTCAATACTATATTTCTATTTATTATGCTCCTAGTTTGTTTTGGTAGTATACTTGATATAGACATGATTGATAATGAATTTATGCATATGTTCGCAAAGCGCTTAGCTCAGTACTCGAGTGAGTTAAGTGGTCGACATTTATATAAGCATGGTGCTTAAATATTGTTTACCTATAGATGTACTCTATATTCTAGGCCATGTGGTAGATTGCGAGTGTGACACTCTCGTTGAGTCTTTGTAGTCCACTCCCCGTTTGTAGAATAAGTAGAACCCGGTTGCGAAGGAAATCAAGCTCTGTTCTTGATCTTCCTTAGTAATGTTCCTTATGCCTAGATACAAAGTTAGTTATGCTATAGATGAAAGTATATATACTAGAGTGTACGAAAGACAATAAATAAGAAATAACTTAGGAATCTTTTCTCTTAATTAATCTCCTACCTAGCCATACTACATTTATGAGTATCTAATTCTATCTCTGGATTACTATCAATGCCTTACACTTATCATTTATTTATCATTTGCCTTACCCCTGTTAAAGCATGAGAGTTGATGATCTAATCATAAGTATTCATATTTGTCAATATCTCTAACCACCCCATCTCTCCTTCCCTGTGGTAAAATATAAATAACGATACCTGGTATACTCCCGGGTGAAATGCTACAATGGTATATTATCTATGCGCTTGCGGATTACTTTAACATATATGATTTTCTCTGAGTTTAAAAGTGTCATTAATAATTACCAACAATGCATTTCTGGCATCATTGCTAAGGATGACAACCTAGTAAAAGATGATGCTAAGAAAAGCCAACAGCCATGATCCGATGCAGGGCACTAGACGCGTCTGATAGGTCTGGGCACTCTCTGGATGCTCTCTTGTGGACATCGAATGACGCATGGCTTTTGGTCTAATGTGGCATCAAACTCTGAGGCAGCAGAGGTGTGCGAGTTAGCCGTTCAATGCCAACGGTAACTTTCAAACGGCTAGTGACACATGTCGCGCATGAGTGGCATCGGACAAAATCGAATTTGTCCGATGGACGCTCTGTAGCATCCGATGCCCCCGTGAAAAGCCCAATGAGTGGGCACAGCTAGTACTTGGCTTGGGAGGCTATAAATATGTGTTGCACGCCCCATGACAGGCTCTCTAACATATTGATACACCTTGTGAGCATATTCAAGCCTCTCCCTCTCATCTAGTTCACGTGTTGATCATCCAAAGTGAGTTAGTGAAAGCCCTAGTTTGGTTTTGTATAATTGATGAAACCTTAGTGTACTAATCTTTTGCTCTAAGTGATATATGAGATAGGTTGGTACACTTCAAGTGGTGGAGTTAAATGGCACTCAAGTGAAGGAGATGGCCTAGATGATGGCGATCAAGTGCTCCAACTTGGAAAAGAAGAAAGAGAAAAACAAAGATGATCAAGGCAAGGGTATAAGACCTAAGGATCATTTTGTTTTGCCAGTCAAGACACTATAGAGAGTGTGACTGGGTTTAGGATCGATAGCCATACTATTAAATGGGGTGATCTCATGGCTAATACGGTTATCTAAATGCCACTAGGTGCTTTTAACTCCATGCATGAGCATTAGGACCCAGTGAGTGCTAACATATCCCTTGAAAACTTGTTTGGAAAATGCTAACTCATGTGCACAAGTATTGGAAACTTGTTGGAGCTAACACTTTTGCACAAGGGATGAAGAAGAGAAGAAAAGGAGTTGTCTACCTTGCATTGGATGCTGATGCCGAAGGCATCGGACCCTAAGTGTAGCGTCCGATGGCTAACCCTAAGTGCTAGGCAGAAGCAGCATAACCATTGAATGATGTTGAGAAGTTGCATCAGACGCTAAAAGTTATCATCCGATGTGACTGAGAAGCGTCTGAGGTTATTGCGTTGACTGAGGGCGCAAGAGTCTGAAAGCCCTAGTTTGGTTTTGGCTAATTGATGAAACCTAGTGTACTAACCCTTGTCATTAAGTGTTGTGATTGAGCTAGGGTAGTACACACCAAGTGATGGAGTTATGTCACACACAAAATTTCTATTTTGGGATGTGACTTGAAAACACTAAAAACAAACCAAAAGATTTTTACTATTCTCTAATATTTCAAAACTTTAGTTAAATTGTTGACATTCTAGATAGTGGAAAATGTGAGTTTCTAAAAATTTTGTAACTAATTCAATGTTTTGTTGCTTTTCATACCTTTGCATTGTTTATGTGTGGAAAATTAATGTCAATGTTTACAAATGCGCTTAGGGTTTGAGCCAAGTCATATCTTCCAAAATCTAAAGTCAAGTATTTGAAACTCTAATCTCTTGGAAACCCGATCAAGGTCTCAAAAACTCTAGCCTGACCTGTTCTCTCTTTCTCTCCTTTCTTTTCTTTCTCGAGCTCTTAGTCAATTGTCGTCCATGAATTCTTTGGGCCAATCTTTTATCGTCTCTCATCCGTGCATACAAATGAAACCCAAATTGGATTGAAGCTCACGCTTTCACCTAGTCTATCATGGCAACCCATATTTCTTCTCTCATTAACCATTAGATCAAGAGCTATTTTTTGGGCCAATCTAACCTCGTCCACATTCTCTCCTTTTCCCAATGGATCATTAACATCTTTCTCTTGCATTGGGCCAAGCCCAAACCAGCCCAAGCCACCCCTCAACAAAACTCTCTTCCCTTTTCATGTGGACATGCAACCCTCTCTTCCTGGTGGCGCCTCATCCTCACCCCACATGCATAAACTACAACATCTAATTCCTCCTTAATGCCTTCATTTCAATTCCTCGTTATTTTCTCTTCACAGCATGTGGAAAACACCATGGCCGGCTAGCTTGTTGTGCTGCTCCCACGCCTCTTCCCTCCCTTCCTCATGCAAATATAATTCCCCTCTTAATTTCCATGAATCCATCAATTTCACCTCTAGAACAAGTGCATGCAATGGCTCCCTCTCTCTTTCCCCTTGCGTAACCTCCATTCTCTCATGCAGAAACAACAACATTAGCTCTCCCCTTAATCACACGGTCCCATCTCTCCCTTAATTTGCTCTTACTACATGGGTCACCACCTCCTCTCAAATGCATGAGTAAAGGACAAACATGCATCTCCTCCTGCTGCTGCCCCATGCCAATCCCTTTGCACCTATTCATTTCTCTCTTCCTATCTCACTTATGTGTGCTCCTTTACTCCATTCTTTTAATTGCATGCATGCACATAACAGCCACCCACATTTCCTCTTCCCTCCCTCATCACGTGAGTAGATCACCATCTCTCCTCCCTACAGCAGCATCAAATTCTTCCTTCCTTTAATTCCCTTGGTCACACACCTCTCTTCAATCCTCTCTTGACAGCACCCATTTTACTCCATCAGTTTTCTTTCTATTCAATTGCATGCGTCCATGCAGAAAACTGCAACAATATCTCCTCCTTCCTCCCTCTCACGTAGAAGGTTCCCTCTCCTTCCTCTCCTATAAATGGACCCCCCCTTGCTCCCAATAATGCCTTTTGCATTCCTGCTGTTCTCATCACTAAAGATCTCTCTTGGGCACTCCTCCCTGTTGCATGTGAAGAAGAGGACAGAAACCACAGCCATGGCTGCTCTCGGCCTATTCCCTTCATCCATGTGATGATTCCATTTTGCCGTTGCATGTCTCTGACCCCTATCATAGGAGTCCTTCGCATCATGGCATGGTAAAGATCATGGCCTTCTCTGTTCTTCACCATGAAACTCATCTTCACCCTCCCTTCTCTGTTGTGACTCCCTAGGGCTACACTGCGGAGTTGCAACGCTTCATGGATGCCACACCGGCGTGCCTTGTCGCCTTCCCGAACTAGCAGCCCCATCTCGTTGATCACCGACCGCTTTGCTATCCATCATCGGCGTTGGTCGCCGTCGAGATCATGTCTAGCAACCATGAACCTCGATGTGAGGCCATCTCCCCTGTCCCCATCTTGTATACATGTTCCTTTCCATAAATCACGAGCCACAGTCCAAGTTTGATCGAGTTTTGGTGACGTTTGCTCACATTATGCTCTGCTGTCCTCACGGCCAGCAGCACTTCTGCCAATGACAATGACGTTCCTCGTTGATCAACAAAATCTATGATGAATCCTTTGGCTAGAACATAATTTATATACTTGTACACGCCTCTGAGAAATTTTGTGGCCTTAGGATCCAAGGTGAAAGAGATATCATTGTTTTTGTGCTCGCTGTCCCTGCTGCTCCGCAGCTGCGCTGCAGCTGGTTGGCACGCGTGTTCCTGAAAATTCATTACTCCATTTGTCAAATCCTTTTACCCACCTTTGTATTGTGAATTTGCACATGCCTCTGCAAGTTGGTGCCACAATGGCTGAGATATAGATGCCATAGTAACTGCAACCCCTGCTGTCCAGCAGTCAGCAGTGCAGCCTATTTTGTAATCATGTTCCCCGGCTAATCGATGCTCAATATGACTTACACTTTTGCCAAAACATACTACATACAGTCCATAACAACTCCACAAAATTGATTTCTAGTTGGTGCAGCTCTGACCATACTCCTTGTGATCACAACCCTGCTGTCCGCCGACCGTGCATGTTCTGGAGGCACCGGTGTTTTGTAGCGTTCCCCGCTATATCATTGGCCGAATCACTGAATCCTCTGATTTTATTGTGTGTTTAGTAGTTGCACATGATCCCACCAATTTTCATGCCAAGCAATTCCGTGTGGACCTTCCTTTTGATGGTCACAGCCACCGCTACCCACAGCACGAGCATGTTCAGCCGGTGCACAAATTGTTGTAATTGTGTCCCTCATTGATCTAGCATCTGCCTCAGCGCATCGGTTGGTCCTCGTAGCCCAAAAATCTTGTGTCACATGATAGTTTCCTTTGTCCGGTCATGTCATTCCTTCATGATGTAAATACCATCTTATACACCCATCATACTCAAGCCACGATATATCAACTCTACTAAACCATGTCATATAATTTAACCATAGGTTCTTTGCAGTCTATTCCATGTACCCCAAAATATCCCTACCATCCTCCACACAACATATCATGTTCTCCCAAACAAGGCCTTGTGTTTAAAACCTAATACATATTTGACCCTTTTCATTTCAATGAATGTGTTTCCATTCTTCCAAACTTCACCATGTACATCGAACTCCAATCCTCTTCCATCTATACCTTCGATCTCTCATATCTTTTTAACCGTAGTTTCGTTTTTAGTAGTTTTTGTACTCAGCGATCGTAGCTACAAGCCCTACATGTTTAAAACCTTTATGTATTATTTTTATAATGCTTGATGTATTGTTTTTAGGTTCTCTTGTGATGCTTGTACCAATTGATTTCTGACATTAGAAGTGGAGCTATGCAAGGATGATCCAGAAGAGTCTTAAAAGCTAGAGTAGCAAGTTTTTGGAAGGCAAATGTAACATGAGTTCCCTTGTCACCCAAAAACCATTTAATCACCTTTTCATATGCATGTGTATAATATGATAAACCCCTAAGGACCTTACCTAGAACCTTGTTATCATGTATTCCTTGTTACCTTTGGGTTATGCATATGGGTAGTTTTGCTTAGCCTGCAACCACCAAACTATTATAATGTTAATCTTGATTAATGGATTATGAATCAATGTTAAAATGATGCTTTTTAGTAACATGGATATCAGGGGGCTAGAGCATTGGGTCTTTCTGTGTGCTCTAGTCTGCCCTCCGTAAGGACTGAATCTTAAAGCGACAACCTAGGACATACAATACAACCACAAGCTATATGGCTCTGGCTTGACTCAGTTTCAGAATTCTACTAGTCTATGGCAGCTTACCAAAAGGCGCAAGAGGGGCTCCGATTAGTTTGATATCATCTTGCCAAGGGGTGCACTTTGGTTTCTTGGTCTTTTTGTTAGTCACCCCTTGGGGGAGGGATCTTACTTCTTGATGGGGAAACCTTAGCTGGTTGCTACTTATTAGTCGGACCTGTGAACAGTCTTGTAGTGTACCCTGCCACACTCCCTTGGAAGAGGTGATGACATATGAGAATCATGACTTGTGGTGAAAGTGTACAACCTCTGCAGAGTGTAAAACTAGTATATCCACAAATACCACATATTTTGAGAGACTTGAGAGTGTCATACAATAGAAGCTCTAAGTTTTATTTTGAAAACCTATAAAAACTCTAGAATAATGGTTGACCAAAGAACTTGAGACATAGTGCTTGACTTGATCATTCTGTCTTTCAATTGCTCAAGACCCAAGTGAAGGCTAAGAAGCCCCATGGTTGAAGGTAAAATGGGTAAGTTTGAAAGTCAGAATAGTTTGTTCTAATCCAGAGGAGAATTCTTGTTTGAACGCATGTGTACTTTTGAGGAGTGAAAACATCGAAGAAACTACTGATCCATTACTAAGTTTAGCATTGCTCAGGGACGAGCAAAGGTTAAGCTTGGGGGAGTTTGTTGACGGTAGTTAACAACCATTATAAACCATCAATATAACTTGTATAAGGGCATAAAATGATCACCAACATAGGTTTAGGGGTTTAAACTAACAAATTTCACAAGTTTTGGTGAATCCGTATTTTCAGCAGGGTTTATTCAGAAAACCGTTAAGGTAGACCCAAACGTCAGAATTAATCAAGTTTATCCGTGACGAAAATAGCTCTAGAAAGTCCTAGGGGACTCCAGGAGGCAAACCACCGAAGTAGAGGGCAAGAGGCAGCCGACCGGCCCTAGCTGCAGGCCAGCCGACCCCTGGGCCCACCTGTTAGCCCCCTCCTTCGAATGTTGGTTCTCCACCACCTTAGGGTTTGCATCTACGCTTAGTATAGCTAGATTATCATTATATTCAAACATAAGTTCGTATAGTGCTCGCTCTAATGTACATGGGGCGAGTGGTCGACATTGTGTAAGCGCGGTGCTTATACGTTGTTTACCTACGGATGCACCCTATATTCTGAGACATGTGGTAGATCACGGATGTGACACTCCCGTTGAGTCCTTTGTAGTCCACTCCCCGAATATAGGATAAGTAGGATCTAGTTATGAAGGAAGACATGCTCTGTTCTTGATCTTCCTTAGTAATATCCCTTATGTGTAGATATGAAGTTGATCTTAGTCATGACTACTAAGTGTAATTGCACTAATCAACATATCTTTGACTTATAATTAAGAATGACTTAGGAATTATTCCTCTAATTTCTACTTAGTAATGCTAATACCATATAAAGGAGTACTCTGAGTGATCATTTATCATTACTTATCATATTTATCTCTTGACTTACCCCTATTGTGAGTAGAAGTTTGGTTATGGTTTACTTCTCCATCATATGTATAAGTTATCAATATATTCCAACTACCCATCCTTCCCTGTGGTAAAAATATAAATAACGATACCTGGAATACTCCCGTGAAATGCTACAATGGTAAATTATTTATGCGCTTGCAGATCCCTTCATATATATAAATTTATATTCTTTCTAGTCACAATAAAATACTTAAGTACTCCTTAGTGCCATTCTAAGAGTGACACTAGGTAGTGCCAACAAGCATTTCTGGCATCATAGCTAGGGATGACAACTTAGTAAAAGTGATGTTAAGAAATATCAACAACATTAGGTGGCTCCTTAAACAAGTGACAAGTTAATAAATGCCAACAGTGTGACCGAACCCTGAGGGACTGAGTCTGATCCTAAACCCTTGGTCTCATCCAGCCTTCGTGGCTTGACCAGACTCAGCGAGGTGGCATGACCGGACCCACAGTGGTGAGTCCGATCATGGCGCGCAGAGAGGGTGCTGCTTGGCACCCTCGATCGGACCCTAGCGTGTGAAGGGGACCAGACCCACCAGTGGAACTATTCATCGGGTCCGGTCATAACATGGTGGCGCTCGAGCAAATAGCTAAAAGGATAGGGCGCTATGGTGAGTCCGGTCACCAACAATAGAACACGTCCGGTCATGAAAAAACACGCTTTGAAACCTCTCTGGATTGGATCGGATGCAAGGTGATGGTGAGTTCGATCATTTGAATGTCGCATCCGGTCTCAACTTAACCATGCGAGTGAACGTTTAGTGACCATTCAAGATGGACGAGCGAGGTTCAAAGGAGGGACACATGGACAACATCGGTGGAACGGACCCTGCCGATCGGACTCTAGGCAGAGTCCGGTCAGTGAGTCCAGTCGACTCTACGTGAGCCCAATGGCTCTTTGAGCCAAGGGGGCTCTATAAATAGACTTGGGCCGGCTCTAGCTCACCCTCTTGCACATTTTCATCAGTGATACATCCTTGTGAGCTTAAGCAAACACCTCCCACTCATCTCCTCCATTGATTCATCATCAAAGTGAGATTGGTAGTGATCCTTAGTGCATTTGCTTAAGTGATTGCATCTAGTGGCACTTGCGGATCGTTATGGCTATGGTTTTCTTGTTACTCTTGGTGGTTGCTGCCACCTAGATGGCTCGAAGCAGCTTGTGGTGATTGCATGAGGTGGAGATTGTTTGTGGCCATCCCGATCGTGATTGTGAGGGGTTCTTGACCTTTCCCTGGTGGAGAGCCAAAAGATACTCTAGTGAATTGCTCATGTCACTAAGTTACCCTCACTTTGAGTAGTTTCTTGTGGTGCCCTAGTGAAGGGCTTGGTGTGGTCGCAATTAGCTCGTGAACCACCAAGTGAACGGTCGACACAACGGGGGCTAGCATGCCAGCAAACACGTGAACCTCGGGATAAAAATCATGTGTCATTTGTCCCTTGGTATTCACTTGGATTTCATTGATTGATCATATCGCTTGCCATGATCGGTATCTCTCTCTTCACTTGTGCATTACTTTGTTTATCTCTTGTCTTCTATAGTTGTAGTTTGGTAGAGTAACTAGTTGAGTAGCTAGTTATCTTAGTAGGTTACTTGTTTAGCTAGCTCAACTAGTGTAGAATTAGTGACATAGCCTTGAGTGTGACTTAGATACATTAATTGACTAAAATTGTGGTATAGGTGGCTTGCAACCCTTGACTAGAGCTAGTGCAAAAAGCTTCGCTTAATTATTTACTAACACTTGCTCTAGTGCTTTGTAGAAGTTTTTATTAGGCTATTCACCCCCTCTAGCCATTTAGGACCTTTCAGAGTTAGAGTGTCATCAAACGCTAAGTAGGGTCCGATGGACCGCCATCGAACACGTCCAATGTGGATAAACACTCTCTAGAACCTCTCTAGATCGCATCGGACGCTGGCAAGAGTTGCGTCTGATGGGTCATCGGATGCTAATGATCAAAGCGCATGGAGAGAGTTGCTGGGCGGCAACGACCATTTCAAACAGCTAGTTAATGACACGCTGACATGTGTCACACCGGACGCTGTTGCAGCATCTGATGGTTAGTCATAGCGTCCGATGCTCACACAGCTTTTGTAGTGAGTTGGACAACGACTCTTTGAGCCATGGGGTCTCTATAAATAGGCCTTGGCTAGGGTTTGCTCACTCTTTTGGCTCTCTAACTGATTGATGCACCTTGTGAGCATAGTCCACTCCCTCCCACTTATCTAGCTTGTGATTTGTTCATCCAAAGTGAGATTGGGAGTGATCTTAGTGCATTTGCTTAGAGTTTGAGCATCTAGTGGCACTAGTGATAGTATGAGCTACAAAATTGCTTATTACTCTTGGTGGTTGCCTCCACCTAGATGGCTTGGAGTAGCGAAGGAGCTTTGGCATGAGTTGGTGATTCTTCGTGGCCATCACCGATTGATTTGTGAGGGGTTCTTGACCTTATTCCCTATGAGAGCCATGAAAAGGTACTCTAGTGGATTGCTCATGACATTGAGTACCCCCATTTATGTTAGTTCTTATGGCGCTCAAGTGTGGGCTAGGCGTGTGATGCCTATTTACGCGTGAGCCACCAAGTGAGTGCGTTGTCACAACAGGGACTAGCTTGCCGGCAAGCAATTGAACCTCGGGAGAAAAATCACTGTGCTCCACTTGGTATTCTTGTGTATGATTTGTCTCTTGCCACTATTGGTATACATTCCTATCACTTGTATTACATTCATTCTTTGATATCTCTTATGTAGTGATAGTTTGAGTAGCTAGTTGAATAGAGTAGTTGTTAGTTGAGTAGCCAGTGTTTTAGTTGTAAGTACTTTGCTAGCTAGCTCACTAGACTAGAATTAGTGGCATAGTTCTTGAGTGCCATAGAGATTATAATTCACTAGTGTATTGGATAGGTGGCTTGCCTTTTTTCACTAGAGCTAGAGCAAAACTCACTTTTCGCCATTTAGTTATGTAACCGGTTTCTCTAGTGTTTTTGTAGAAAATTTTATTAGGCTATTTACCCCCTCTAGCTATTTAGGACCTTTTAGTTAGGAGTGATCCTATTTGCATTTGCTTAGAGTTTGAGCATCAAGTGGCGCTAGTGATCAATTTGTTGTGGGATTTCTTGTTACTCTTGGTGGTTGCCACCACCTAGATGGCTTGGAGCAGTGGTGATCATTGAGCGGAGGGTGGTAATTGTCTTTGGCTCTGATCGGTGATTTCTGAGGGGTTCTAGTGCCTATTCCCCTTGGGAGATAACGAAAGACAACTCAAGTGGATTGCTCGTGGCTTGTGGATCCTCTCTTGTGTTGGTTCTTATAGCGCCCAAGTGGTGTGCTAGGCGTGTGATGCCTATTAGCGTGTTAGCCACCAAGTGGGTGTATCGCCACAACATGGATGTAGGTTGCCGAACCATGGGGATAAATTTTGTGTCACATTGTCTTATTGGTATTCTTGATTGACACTTGCTCGGTTCGATATATCACTCTATCCCTTACAATTTACCTTCCTAGTATACTTGTGTAGTGGTTGGTTGTTTGCCTTGCTAGTAGGAGTAGTTAGTAGATTATACTTGTGTAGTGGTAGCTTGTTTGCCTTGCTAGTAGTTGTTTCTTGTTGTACCTAGTTTCCTAGCTTGCTCTCTAGTTTAGTTGGTTAGTTGCTAGTTTGTTTGCTTGAGTGAAAATCAACCTAGAGACAATAGCAACTAGCGTATGGTAGGTGGCTTGCTTGTGGTGAATTGGAGCTAGAGCAAAACTGCATTATTGCCATCTTGTTATCTAACCAAGTTTGCTCTAGTGGTTTGTAGAATTTTGAATTAGGCTATTCACCCCCCTCTAGCCATTTAGGACCTAAAGATGGCAACGGGTACGTATCCACTGGGTATAGTAAACCCATACCCGTGCCCATGAAGAAAAACTTTACCCGCTAAAAACCCATACCCATTGACAGGTATAGATATACGCCTATACCCATGCCCGAGCGGGTAACAGGTACCCGCGGGTTACCCGTGCCCGACAAACATCCGCTCCCTCACCACACTCACCCCTTCTCCATCCTCGTAGCTC
Source organism: Miscanthus lutarioriparius (assembly GCA_904845875.1). Classification (NCBI taxonomy): domain Eukaryota; kingdom Viridiplantae; phylum Streptophyta; class Magnoliopsida; order Poales; family Poaceae; genus Miscanthus; species Miscanthus lutarioriparius. The sequence continues at coordinate 101,687,635 of CAJGYO010000006.1, forward strand.
CCAGAAGCATCCGAGCAGGAATATAAGAACAAAGCTCAAAGCAGGAAACCAACGATGCGTGGATTAGCATGGACGGAGGCCTCGAGCCTGCCGAGAACGCATGCCCGATGCACCGCCACCAAGTGCTAGATGCGGTGACCGAACGTGGTATTTGCACCCTTGTTGGCGGCAGCCAGATACGACGTCCGTGTCCCTGAGCCAGATGTGGTGTCGTCTAGTAGTCGAGCTGTGCGGTGAGGATGGGATGGGAACAGCCAAATAGGAGATGCAACTCGCGCGCCGCTTGCGACCGCGAGTGTGGGGGAGTCGGGGTTGCGGCGGCGGCTAGAACCGATTGGGAGAAGGGAGGAAGTGAGGTGGTCTAGGGTTCCAATCCTATTTATATATACATTGTTATTGGATCTGGGCTGAATGATAACAGTTGGGTTGGGCTAGAATACAAAAGATACTTGGGCCAGAATACAAAACATACAGCTTGGAGCTGGGTAAAATTTACCCATGGGTTTGCAGGTATGGGTACAACAGAAACATACCCGTACCCGCAAACCCAATGGGTATGAGTTTTTTCCTATTAACAAACTCGTGGGTATAAATAGTGACCCATACCCATGCCTTAATAGAGTAAAAACCCATCGGGTTTCGGGTCGCAGGTACCCATTGCCATCTTTATTAGGACCTTTCATTTACCAGTATTTAGTGACATGAAGTACACATTAGAAAACTTAGAAATTTGATTGTAATCATAATAATTTCAATTATTAAACCTATTTTTTGGCACAGGAGTCAACATGGTGGTTGTCCTTCTTTATAGCTAGCAGAAATCCAGAATAAATGGTGTCTATATTTGAAGATCCAATTAAATAGACTACTAGAGGATATTTTTTCATCAAAATTTCTATTCCTATAAATTAGGAAGGATATAAATAGTCTAATGGAGTTGTTTTAAAGTGAGATAAGGTGCATCTTCATTTGGTACGCCCAATCGATATAGTGAGTCCTGTCAAAACAAGGTGCTTTACTAGTATTTAGTGACATGAAGTGCACATCAGAAAACTTAGAAATTCGAATGTAATAATAATTGCAATTGTTAAACCCATTTTTGGTATCGAAGTTTACATGGTGGTTGCCATTCTTCTTATCCTTGTCTTTGACCTTGCCATATTCATTGTCACAAGCGCTAACCAAGAGGGGCTGGTGAGATGCGCATTGGACAAGCAATCCGCCAAAGATGTAAGCCTTGCCTAGCTCCCGTGAGCAAAAGTTTGAAGACATGTCATGATTGTCTACAACTACCTCGCCTATGTCGATGACTTCGCCTACAATAATTCCCTCAACGAAGGCTCTGCTATGAAGATAAGATTTAAGGGCTCAAGGCCATGCGAAGGAGCAAGCTGCCAAAGGAGAAGTCATAGAGGTCGAGCGAAAGTTGCAGCCAAAGATAAAATCATCCCTAGACTATCTCTGTATAGATCAGAGCCATGTACATGCTCTTTTCTCCATGCCCCTTTCTCCCAAAGGGTTTTTGGGATGGAGTTTTTAATGAGACACACGCGTATGGTTTGTGAAGGATGATCTTCGCTGTCGGGTTGGAGTTGTAACTAGGCCCCACTTAGTTGTGTTCACTATTGTGCCTTGTACTTTCAATCAAAACTAAATAGTTGATGGGCTACTGTTGGGGGTGTATCATATGTTAGGGACCCCACTAGTGTGCTCAGGGTCCAATTACATAGCCTAGGGGCTATGAGATAATGTTTAGGGATCATTTGTAGCCCCTAGAGGGTCTTTTGTAAATACAAGTCTCACTAGGAAAAATAACGAAAACCTTCCTTTCCACCTCCCCTATAAAAAGGGAGAGAGGGAAGGTGGAGGAGCTTGGCTCTTTTATTGTCCACTCTTTCACTAGCTCTCACCTCTCACCTCTCATGTTCGGTGTCTAGACCAACAATTATTGTTTTTCCTATGTTTTAATGCATGCAAAATACATAACTAAATCAAATTAATTCTATTTTTAATAGCAAATTTTAGGGTGTTAGAAGGAGTGAGGTGCTGGGTGTTTTACAGATATAGGAACCTAGTTGATCCTAATACTTAATCTATGCTTTTGTAGACTATTGTAGTGTTATGGCATACAATTTTTGTGTCCTTTTATTTTGTTTTATTTGTGGGTTTAGGCCAAACTCTAGTTCTCTATTAACACAATTTCGTGGCAGCTGTTAACTGACTTGTGGGTGGTGTGTCCATAAGGGCAAAGGTTGCCAGCGCAGCGTCGTCTTGAGCATTATCGACAATGGACAAAGGAGGTGTGTCTTCATTGGGTACGACCTTGGTGGTGGCGAAGAGCCGAAGAGCAATGACGATGTGCTGGAGACGATGGTTGTAGGCGATGATGACGGGGGAGCCGCGGCCATGACTTGGGTGGTGCAGGACACCACCATGAGTGAGACGTCATTAGCGATGGAGGTGGTTCGGATGGTTGGGACGACGTCATTAGAGGAAGAGGAGGCCGTGACATCATTGGTGTTGAGGGATGACGATGTCAGGACATGCGGCGATGACGGACGATGGTGTAGGAGATATCGCGGTGTAGCAGGGTGGATGTATGCGAGGCTGGTGGAGGTAGAAGGAGATGATGCCACGTTGTTGAAGCCAATGGCTACCGCACTTCGGGGCTCCATGGTATGGCGGTGTATGTGCCGCGAGATGGTCCTAGTGACTCCGCCGGGCCTGGGAGCACTAGGATCACCTTGGTGGCAACTAGTAGAGCGAGAGCCGCCTCCTTGCATTGAGGAGCAGCAAGACCATCACCACCACCGTGACAGAAGTAGGCGGTACTGCCTGACCGGGGCAGGGCCATCATCATCCATTTGAATCCACTATAAGGAGCTCACACCCCATTTTATATCGACGATTGAAACTTACCTTACTCCACATAAGCTGTAGGTTAAGATAAGGCAAAGTATTCTCAAGGCAGCAATGGGGCCTTCTAGAGCCGGAGCATGCCACGACCGCCAACGCTGCCGATGTTGCTCTTCAGGAAGCTCCTCTCCAAGGACACCTCTACACCTGGCGGCGCCTCGATATCGCTTCCACCTCTCCTCACATTATTGGTGCATTGTTTCGATCGGAGCAGTGCAACCGCGTAGAGGGTGAGGTTAGCGCTGCGCGTTGCGTGGAATTGAGCGTTGCGTGATGTATGAACGAGATCGCTCGTTTTGGGCCGTGCCTGATTTTCTGGTTCATGTGTGTGGGGTGACCGGCATGTTTGGTTTCGTGTCGCGCGGAGGCTAGGGTGGCAGCCGCGGCGCCTCAGGGACCGATTTGACGGTGGATGTGGGTCGACGGTGGATAACAGATGAAGTAGAGCATATGGATAGTGCATGCTCCTACATATGCACGTGTTAGTAGCTGGCGTTTTATGCCCTTCTATTGTTCAGTCCTAAGTGCTAGCGCCAGTGCCACTGCTAGCTAGTGTATGAGTACATGCATGGTGTGACTTTATGCAGTGGTGCATTCTGGAGTAGGTTTTTCCATGAATGCAAATTTGAATTGATCCTAATTAGTTGGTATTTTTTTTAGAATGAATTAGTTGATATATATGTGTATCCATGGTACACCTGGATCGATTATAAACCTTGTAATTTCCATACCGCGGTAATGAAATTTGGGATTAACCCCTTATGGTGAAAATATTGATCACACGGTTCACACTGTATGTTGCATTTGAATAAAATTATATCACAGTCAGTCCCATATTTGAGCAACTAAATGGATCAAAGTTGAGCACATAGTTTGCATTGCACCTCGATTTTTCCTTATCTGATAACTTATATTCTCGGTTAGGTCAAGGAGCCTTTCATTCAACTTTTTGGGGCCATTCTTCCTGTTACCCTAGCCCTAGTTCCATCTTTCTATGTGCTGTACACAGGAAGCAAAGAGAATGTTGGTATATATTTCAGCACGGCCTCAATGTATGTTGGGGTCGCCAACAGCTTCCTTTGGCTATTCTATAACACAATTCTTATGAAAGAGAGTCATGTTGTTGAACACGTTCTTGCCAATGGATTGATATTAATATCACATTGTCACAATCTTGATACCATCTATATGCATCAAAGTGGTTAACAAAAAGGTATGTTAGTTACTTTTGTTTGCACCTTTTACTGGTTCTTTTGTGACCCTGACTTTTACTTATATTTTACACTGACATGGCTACACTATTGGCGAATGTTCCTACGTTTGTCTGTTCCTTTTGTCTGTTCCTGGTTTTTGTGCTGTTGATATGGTCTCCTAACCTCCCATCATGGGCGAAATTAACATTTGTAGGCTTTGGGATATAGGATTAGTCATTGATAGCCACTGCTTACAGCTGTGGGATATCGTTGTACGTGAATCCAATTTGCTTGTTTAGCTATTGTGTGATCTGCTGATTTTGCCGTGGACTCAGTGTACATCGGTTTTGTTTTTTTAGAATTCGCCTTCAGATAAGTGGACTAGATTTTTCACAGCTTTAGTACCAAACCTGGGCTTGAATTTGCTAAGTTTTGTGATTGCTAATATGAGGAAACTATGGAACTTGCTAAAATTCAGGCGTCTGAATTTGAGCTTCTTTTCAGGCGACGACTATTGCATAAATTTTATGTTAAAATTGCAGTTTTAGTTCACGATAATTTCTGTAGACATAATCTGCAATTTTGGATACGAGAATTAAAACCCCCGTTAGACAAGCCCAGAACCTAGCAAAATCTGACCTATGTCGGCACAAATACAATTAACAATTTGCAATTATATCTATAGTCAAACAAGGACAAAAATTAACAGAAATGCTATATGTCAACAGCGCGATTTACTCCCGTCTATCACTCGATTTTCACCCGCCCATGCTCAACCCGTGCCTGCACCTGCGGCTCCTCCCTCTCTCCCGTCTGGCGATGGCGGCGGCGGCGGCGGGTTCCGGTGGTGCCGACGCCAACAAGGTAGGCCTCCTCCTCCTGGATCTGCTAGTTAGGGTTCCGGCGAGCCTCTCCTCTCTTCCTCCCAACTCCGATGGGCTATAGAAGGGGTCGACCAAGGGGAGGCAGGCAGGCTAGGCGGTGGGGATTGTGGCCAGGTAGTTTAGGGGAGCTGGCGGTGGTAGCAGCGGCCGGGCTAGGTCAGGGCGGGGGAGTGCAGCCGTTCGCAGGAGTTGGAGAAGAAAGCGGCGGCGGGAGGTGGGGGAGGGGGCAGAGGGAGGCCGCCGCGGGCGCGGTAGGACTGTGGGCGGCGGCGGGGGCGAGGAAGACGACAAACAGTAGTAGGGGCTGGGGATTCATCAGAGCCGTCAAGTCTGATCCAGCGGTTAAGAAAAATTCGAGTGTGGAGAGACCCTGCAACACTCGGTTATTCCAAAGACAGACTCAAAATTAAATATGTTATGACAAAAAACAATTAACAAATCACAAATTTTGCAGCAGATAATCCATATTGCATGCACCCAGGCCGATCGTTGTCTTCGTCGTCCCCGCTGCCGCATGTGGAACATGACTGACCATTGCCTAAAATCCCAGTCTTTTCAGGCATCTGCAGCGCAGGAATGAGAAACTATAACTGGAAATTGATTATTTTTTCAGATTGTTTCGGGACTTGTAGTGATATTTAAAGGTAAGGAACATTTCCTAGGTACTTTACAATCTATTATTGGTTTAAAAAGTAACATATATTTATATTTTATCAGTTCTTTCCAGGTCGGACATTGCAAAGGACGAGATGGAGCTACTGCCTGTAAATGAGCTAGGTAAGGTGCTAACAAACCTTCTAGCCATTGAGTATTTTGTCTGGTTAAACAATTTGATGGATGCACATTACATGACACAACAAGACGGATTGCACAGTTTTTACCCTGCCTTACATGAAACATTCTAGCTTGTGTGACATAGAATTGATAGGAAACTAGCATTGTGATAGGTAGATTGCCTTTTCAAGTAGAGCTAGAGCAAAATGCATTGTCGCCTAACTGTTGTCTAACAAGTTGCTCTAGCGTTTTGTATAAATTTTTATTAGGCTATTCACCCCCCTCTAGTCATTTAGGACTTTTCACAGGGGTGGAGACGAGCGGGACGATTAGGCCAGTCTCACCGACGAGTTTAACGGCGTTGTTTCTAAAGTTGTCATGTCATATAGAATTAAATGAAACACTTACTCTTAGGCCAGCCTCAATAGGGTTTGATGTCCCAATTTTCAATACACTCATATTTTAGAAACAGTGCAGAATATTTTCATCCATATAAAACTCTCTCTACTCCCATAAAACTTTTATTATCTCTCTTTTCATCAATACAATGCCATGTTAGCGTATTTAATGTCCTGAAACTCTCATAAAACCCCACCGTAATGGAAAGTTTCATTCTATTGTTTCATATACATTTAATTTCAGATGAAACCCACTTCTTCTCTCTCTTCTTAAAAATGTTGCCATATCATTGTTGACACAAAAATGTGGCGATGTGATCAACACACAGCAAGCCGGACGATCTGAGCGAGGTCAACCCGTAGATCTTGCTTGGCTTCAACACAGGATCGGTCGGTTTCGAGACCGAAGGCGTGCCAGTTAATTTGACCCTATAATTGATAAGGAGAGAATAATCAGTAGTTTAAGTTGGAACATATCGGTGTTGCACCAGACAGTTCTAATATGTGGCCAGATAGCCGATGTATAAGGCTATCGACTAAAGAGTCAATATCCAGCATGTCCATGAATAAAAATATATTGAAATAGAAGCAATCGACCATTGTTGAATGATGATAACATGAGGATAATGACCGATATTCAAAGATCATGATAATTTAATAAAGGCTAATCAACCAAAACAAGTATAATTGTAAAAACCTTTCGTAACCAATATTCATAGATCTAGCATGGAAAACATAATCTATCAGCTAAAATAGCCGATTCAGGTAGAAAGAGGATTATAGCATGCGAACAAATCGACTGTCTAGTACAAATGAATCTACAAACGCTCTGAATCTAATCTATTACCATCAATAGTAGGGTTCAACCGAATCGATACAGGTATGATAATAGTAACAAACTAAAGCCAAAGAATCTATAAAACCATCTATATATTGACAGGTTCATGAAAAACATGCTATATGTGTTAAAGTGCAGGCAATCGGCTAAACAGTTCCGATATGTGGCTAAACAGCCGATCGACTACAGAGTCGATATCTAACAATAAAGCGATAGAACTAAACATTACCGGCTAAACAGAGCATGATCGATATGAAGTATCGAGCTGATAATATTAATGAGCATGATCGGTAATTTAACAGATGAAGACAATCATAAAATCGGCTAATTCATAAGTATAAATAGCGAACATAAATAGCAGATGACTGAGAAATAGATAAGTATAATAAGCTCGAGCAATCGGCTAAATAGCCGTTACAGAGAAGATAGATGCATAACATGTGAACAATCGACTATTTAATAGGAACATATTTATAAACTCATCAAATCTAGCCTATTATCTTTAACAGTGGGGTTAGACCGGATCGATGGCAGCCATAATAAAGATAATATATTAAATCTTTAAAGTAATCAGATCTATTCACACTTAACAGAATCATAAAAACATACTATAAGCGTTAAAGTGCAGGCAATCGGCTATTTAGCCGATGCAGGCATAACAAACAGCCAAGGTCGTGCCTGGCCAGAAGTAAATCTGCCAACTAGCATACTCTGATTTAAAGTGTTAACAGTGATGATCGAACGGATCGTTACAGTCATAATAGTGAGCTATAGACCAGATTCAACTAGCTAGTAAACCTACTCAAAATCAGGCATGCCTTGAACGCGTACTATACACGATCAAGATCGAAGTAGAACGGTCGATAAAACATAATCCATCGTTTAAAGTAAAAATTATCATAATATAGCAAAATAAACGATGGACTAAAATGATATGAGGCCGATCTAGATTGATCTCGATCGGGCAGGTTGATATTGCTGAAACTAATGACAATAAGAACATCAGCAAGATCGGTAACTCAATGAATCTACCCGAAGAATGCCACCCTTAGATAGAGCCGGTAACTTGACCTTAATCTAATTCGAGAGGTCGAGCTTAACCGATGACAACCGTACTTGAATTAGATAAGGATCGATAATTAACTTATACCACGACTTGCAAGAGGTCAATCAGCTGATGCAGCCTTACAAGCAACAATATAAGTCGTGACGGTACTTACAGATAAGCTGGAGGTCGAACTTAACCGATGGCAGTCCTGCTTGTTGAAGAACTCGCTGAAAAACTACATTACTCCTACTCCTAAAGGTTGTCGTTAAGCCAAAAAAATAAAGACTGATTTTAATTAATGTGTGATTGTCTTTTACAATGCCCTGGACGCATATTTATACCCTGAGGCTTGAAGCTATCCTAATTGGTCACAACTAGTACAAAACTTGCCTCACAAGATAAATCTAAAAGAAAAGATACATGGACTCTCGTTTCCCTTTTTCAAAATCCTCGCTAACAAAGCTTCCTTGAGCGATGTCTTTTCATCTTGAATCCACCGTCTTCGCCAAACTGACTAGTTGTACGTATATGTAACTGCTGGACTGTTTTTGCGAGCACTTCATTAATTAACCAAATAAACAATTCAGCCATGTTTCTGCGTTACGTGACTGTCAACCATTAATAATGCTGCTCTCGGACTCTTCTTTTCGATCCGTCCGAGTCCATATTTATTCCATAAATCATGCTGAGAATCCACGTACACGATGCCATGTCTCATGTATATGGATGTGCACCCTAAGTGTAATTGTCGGCCAAACCAAATATTGATTGGCTAAGTTATTAAAATAATCACGGTAATCATCCTTTCCGTGATCTTGTCTTCTCATTTAGCTCACCGGACTAAATGACCTCTTTTAATTTATCTCCTTTGCTTAGCCCGATATTATATTCTAGCTGGACTCCGGCCTGGCTAGTTATCATGATCAAAGCTGAGTACGAGGATATGCTTCTCTCAAAATATATTAAATAATATTTCTTGGTTGGCTCCTAGATATCCCTTAATTAGGAGATTTTTTTATTTTTGACATCATCGGTCGATCTCTGTATATTTGATTTGCAATCAAGAATCCATATATGTTTTGTTTGTATTCTTCCATACGTCCAGTCAGCTTGAATATCCTTGTGAAATTACCTTCGGCTGGCTACTCATCCTTCTTTAACTTGGATGCTGGAGGTGGTGTCATGATTTGACTAACCGGCTGAGAACTGGGGGTAGTATAAACTGAGTCATCGGCAGTTTACTGGAAACTCGTGTCAACATGTTCTGCTGGTGACGGTCCTGAAAACGGCGCTATCTGACTTATCGGCTGTTTACTAGCGCCTTGTTTAGATGCCATTCAAATTCTAAGTTTTTTTTCACTCTCTCTCTATCACATCAATTTTTAGCTATTTGTATGGAGTATTAAATATAGGTAAAAAAATAACTAATTACACAGTTTAGTTGGAAATCACGAGATGAATCTTTTGAGCCTAGTTGGTCCAGGATTGAACAATATTTGCCAAATAAAACGAAAATGGTACTATTCATTGGGTTCACTTTTTTTGCAAAGTGAACAAGGCCTAGGTATATTCTTTCCTGTACAGAGCGCGCGTTTAGTTCGCGAAAAGTGCGAAATTTGGTTACTGTAGCAATTTCGTTTTTATTTGTTAATTAGTGTTCAATCATGGACTAATTAGGCTCAAAACGTTCGTCTCGCAATTTCCAACAAAACTGTGCAATTAGTTTTTATTTTAATTTAATGCTGAATCTGGGGAAAACTTTTCAACTTAGCCTATAATAGCCGACTTAATCTGAATCTGCTCAGTTAGCCGTCCGAACAGATCACGTATACATGCCACGATCTCGCATACATGCGCATGTACTTTATAGAATCAGAAGTCGTGTAGTTTTCCATCTTTGGCTTTGTTTAGATTCCAAGTTTTTTTACTCTTTCTTCATCATATCAAATTTTTAGACACATACATAGAGTATTAAATGTAGATAAAAAAATAACTAATTATACAGTTTGATTGTAAATTGCGAGACAAATCTTTTGAGCCTAGTTAGACCATGATTGAACAATAATTATTAAATACAAACAAAAGTGCTACTACAGTGCTAGAATACTAATTCCTAACAGCTATCTAAACAAGGCCTTTATATTCTTAATAAACATGACATGCATGTTGCCTTTGTAGAGTCCGAATCAAATAAATCTGATGTATGCATTTTTGCTGCTGCCTATCAAATGTGAACTGCACACTCTCTGTTTTTGGACGGCTTCATTGGCCCGTTCGCTTATCTGAAAAAATAAGACAAAACACTATAACACTGTTGATTGTGTGATAGATCGAAATTTCAGCCGAGGAGAGTGTTTTTCTCAAGAAACCACCAGCCAGCAATAAATAATCCACGATACAATGTGAGGAGAAGCTTTGCGGCTGGTTGTGTGATAGAGAGAAATCAGAGCGGTAGCGTATACTCGTAGTAATATGAGGAGAAGAAGCAAACCTGAAATTTTCAGACCAGCCAAACGCCGTCATTGTGACCATCATTAGCTTCTGCAGATTGATTTCCCATGCACATGACTTTGCCATTCCTTCTTGTGGAAGAATCCTCCAGAAGTTCTTTTCTTTTGGATTGTACCAAATTTTGTGGTGCACTTTTTGATAATAACTGTACTGGCCGACAAACCATCTCTCATCTATATTGTTAGCCAGCCGTTTCTTTCGTTCGCATGATTCTGGATTACAAGCCAACCTTGTATCTTCCTTTTCAGGTAAGCTTACCAAATTTTAGTGTAAACATAGGCCCTTCTAGTTCAAAGTATGAATTTTCATGCTTCGAACTATTTCAATCCGATGGTCTTCTTTCGTGAGTCAACGACATCTGATTGCAATATTTGGTCTTGATGACTTATTTGGGTTGACTTTTCATCTACTTTAGCCGATTAAGAGCTGCCCCGAGTTTATAACTATAATCACTGGTAAGGAGCTAAAGAATTCACTGGTAGCAGTATTACCTTATTCCAAGCCTCACCTATACATGTGAACTTTGAAGTGTCTATCACGTCATCTTAGGTGGTTGAAGAATGGAACGGATTAGAATCCAGTCATCCTCACTTCTCCTGCTTAGAAAACTTGGGGTTTTTTAAAGATTTTTAAATCAAAACATAGCTTTACTCCCCAAATGATTCTCTCATATCGCTCAATGTGCATAGTTCCTCACCAAGACATTGTTTCACCTCTATTTACCCTACTTCTAAACAGCTTATGTGGAGTTTGGGTAGGGATAAAATATGTAATATACTTACCTTGCGTATATCGTAAAGTCAAACTCCGGATCCAAGGAGAGAAATAGCATACTCTTAGATCAAGATGTGCATATGTGTGGAATATTTAGTGGCTAACCTAATTTTACTATGCTCTCTGAAATATATTTCTCTCTTGTGGAATATTTTTGCGAGAACATGGGTTATCTTTATTCTCATCTTTTTTTTCTTTTTCTCCTTTTTTTACTTTGGATCTCTTTTGTGTCCATCTTTTATATTTTTGCATAACCATGTATTTTTTTACAACAAACTTTGAAGAGAAATATTATCAAGAACTTAGAGCATTTATTCTAACAAACCTAACAAACATATTTTTATTTGCCTCCTCCTAGTGTAGAAGCAGAACATTTGGGGTGGATGAAAAGCATGTTTTTGCGTACTTCCAGTGTAGAAGCAGCACATATATGTGGTGTGTACGTGATTTTGATCTTGGGAGCATGATAAATCTCTTAACAAGGGTCAACAAGACTTGACAAAAGTCAACACAAAACAAGTAGCTTGGAAAGCTTTTGATGATAACATATGGCCTTGGTAGGAAATTCATCATCATCGAGGAGACAAGCTATTAATTTTAAATTTTTGTAAGAAAATTCCCAAGCACTTTGCAAAAAGTAAGCAATGTTCCTTATACCATATTTCATTCATCAACTACTTAGATGGTATACTTTTCCTATGATAGATTGTTCATAAATAGTAGAAAAGGCGAGGAATAAAGAATATACCAGCCAATCATAGAAAGGCATGCACATCATATATGCATGTATGCTCCTTCACTCAGAGCCAATGAGTGCCTCTGCTTGAAATTTTATAGACATCAGCTTCTTCCTTGCTTGTTGGCCATTAATTATATGTAGAAGGACAATCCAAGACTTGCAGACTGACAACTTCATGCTTTAAATTCTGAGCTGGCTCAAATAACATTTTATTATATTTACATCGGCTTCATGGATCACTCAAAGGAGTCGATGGATGAAGATTCCTCCAAATGTTAATTAGCCGATTGCATTGCCTATTGCATCATCGGCTTCAGTGGGCCATCAAATTATTCTCCACATGCTGAGCCGGTCAGAAGTAACATTTTTCATCTTTATGTATGTTTAGAATTTCTGGCCGTCGGCTTTCATTTTCCTTCCCTTTCTCTTTGTCCTCCCGATAAATTTGTTTAACTCCTTCATGCTTCCAGAGGGACATCCCTGGTTGAAACGACATATGTGATGAATCATGAGCATATGCATCAGTCGTCCGGGTTGAAACGGCATTGACTTATGGAAATCCTCTTGTTGCAGATTCTATTTTTAGGAGAACCCATGTGCCGATTCTATTTTTAGGAGGAGTTCATTGGCTATTTGTTAGCCGATTGTCTCCTATCGGCTGTCAGGTTGCCAACTTCTTTCATATCCCGCAACCTCTCATGATGACTTTTTCAATTGAAAAATATATTACTCTATCGTCCCCTCTGTAGAACAAGCTTTCTGAGCTGCTTCTCACTTCCATCATCGGATTGAGCTTTATATCCTGCAGGAAAAGACAGAGCCGATAGATCAGCCTCATCGGCTTCCTGATTAATCCTCCTTTGGTTTTTTTCCCCTGATTTGTGGATCCCTGAATTTTTACGAATCAGCCAGGATGATCGAGATTGCGACGACTATTCATCTATTCATCGTCGTATGACACTTTAAACTAGAAGGTCCTTAATCTTTTCGGTCAATTATTTTGATCACTTCCACAAATCAAATTAGGGGCATAAATATCCAAGATCACTATGACCTAACTTAAGAAAACCCTCAAAACAAATGTGTTAGTCACAAATGTTACGGTGTATAGGGGCCTGGAATCTAGCGCCCTGTTCACTTGAACTTATTAATCATGGTATAATATTTTTCTCTTACAACAAAACAGTATTAACTGGCTTATCATCCGCAGAAACCAGATGTAAAAAAACTGTCTTTTTTTCAATAAAATGACTAGCAAATGGGCATGTGCGTTGCAATAGAACCCATGTGTCTTGGAATCGGACTCTGTATCATCATTGGATCCAAGTTGTTCCAATTCGTATAAGCACAGGTCGTGAATACAAGTCACTTACAGAACACAGAGGCGCGATGACACTTCGAGAAATAAAAAAGACAAATAGGAGGTATAAATATACATATACAGCCCGCTTGGAGGAAAAAAAAGAAAAGGTGGTTGATTCAAGGAATAATGAGATCTCACCTTCCCCTGTATGGCCGTTGAAATTTGGCTACTGCTGATGCTGATTCTGATTTATTGTGAGAGAAAAATATTATTTTTTCGCTGAAAAAAATCTGCTGAAGTAGTGCCGAAAAACAGGAGCTAGCTGTCTTACATCCACATCATAAAAATCTTATACAGTTGCACGAGCCTCATGTACTTTCACTAATGATTTCAGGTCTGCCAAAATTTGTTTGAAAAAGGACTTCACCATTTCGTCGATCCATGGCTTCGAGCTTAAATATCCATCTACCAATTCCCTTTCGCCTGCCATTGGACTTCCAACGAAACTAACGAGGATATATGCCCTCTTCGCTTCGCTTGAACTTATCAGTCATGGTACAATATTTTTTATCTTCAACAAAATAGCATTAGTCGACTTATCACCGTATAAACCATCAGCAGAACAACTTGACAATTTTGAAAATCCTGTTGTACTCCCTCCGTCTCCAAAAGAATGTAATTTTGAAACAATGCCATGTTTTAGTATATTAAGTTTGACCAATTATAAATAAAGAAGTATAAACATTTATAATGTCAAATAAATACCATTAGATAAATTTTGAAATGTATTTTTATAGAAAATTAATTTGGAGCCATAAATGTGAATACTATTTACTAAAAACTGGTCAAACATGAACTCATATGGCCTCGTTCGGCTTACCCCATATCCGGCTTGTTCAGCTTTTTTTTTTAGCCGAACAGTATTTTTCTCTCACAACATTTCAGTCGAACAGTGTTTTCTAGCCAATTTTAATAAAGATTCAGCCAGCCGAACGGGGCCATACGAGGTAGTAATCCAGTGGCTAGTTTTACAACTTCTTCTCAAACCTCTAAAACCAGTTCCTCGCCACACTCCATGGCTGCCTCTCGTCACCAACCAAACAGCTCACATGTTTTCCTGGCGCCACCGCAACTGTGGTGTGGCATTCCGTGGCCGAGAACCAAGCATCTGTATTAAGCCATTGATATCAATAGCTTCGTTAAAAAAAAAAACTTCATACTTCACTTGCAGTTGCAGTTGATATCGACATGTAGCAAGAAAAATGACACTGAACACGTTCTGTTTTTTTGATACGACGCTGAACAAATTCTACAGTATTATTGCACAAGGAGCATCAATGCCTGACTCTGGCCCTCGAGACAGGACCCCTGCGCAATGCTTCTTCCGTTCTGCCACAGGCTCATCCTCTCTGCCATGCTTCTGCCGTTCTTCTGCAGCCGGCCAGCCGCTCAGCAACGAGCAACCCATCCAAATGTTGCCACGACGAGTTTGCCATTCTGGAATCTGATTTCCGTTCTGTGATCAAGCACCAACGGGCAATGGCACCGGCGCATCACCCCGTTGAAGCCTGGACCTGGGCGGCAGGTTGAGCGAGGCAACCAGAGTAAATGTCGATCACCTTCTTCAAGTCCGCGGCGCTGGCCGTCCACACGAGCCCCAGCGATGACTCGGGGAGGCCACCCGCCACCTCCTCGCACCTCTCCTCCACCAGCGCCGCCTCTCGGAGCTTCCCCTCCCGCCACAGGCTCTTCACCAGCAGCGCCTTGGTGGGCGCGTCGGGGGCGACCCCGGCGGCGCGCATTTCGTCGAACACCCTCAGCGCGAGCGCCGCGCGCTCCCGCTTGCACTAGGCCCTGACCAGCACGCTGTACATGTACCCGTCGGGCTGCAGCTGTCAGTTCTAGACCGCGGCGAATGCCGGCGGCGAGGACTCAGCGAACGAACGGTGAGCTCAAACGCGATGAACACCTGTGAACGCACGCGAGACACTGGACACTGAATATTTGTGCTGCCTGAAAACGCAGCTTTTCTGGGTGTTCTTCTTTGCTATTTATTGAGTGAAAACAACGATGCAAAGCATAAACAGCCACGGCGCACACGACGCGGAACTTGCGCGTCCATCCCCACGCACCGCAAACGTCGCCCATGGCTGCATGCCAGTGTTCATGGCGAGCTATTCTCGGCCACCACTTCCTATCCGCACGGCAACCATAAGTCGGTGCTCGTGCAGTGTGCTGAAACTGAAAGGAAACATGCAAGTGCTAAATATAGATGCTAGGCTTATCTAACAAATCTTCTCCTAAGCCTAGTGTCGATGTTGCACACTTCGAACTCCGATGCGAGAGCGCAACTCACAGAAGCATTCCCGCGTCAGAGCCTTGGTTGCGATGTCCGCCAGTTGCTCCTCTGTCCCGATGAACTCGATCTTCACCCTGCCATCCTCGACGCACTCTCGAATAAAATGGTACCTGACGTCGATGTGTTTGCTACGGTCGTGGAAGACAGGGTTGCGACTGAGGGCGATGGCGGACTGGTTGTCGATCTTCAAGTTGGCGGCGTCGGTCTTCTCGCCTCTGAGCTCTGCAATCAGCTGCGCCAACCAAATTCCCTGGCACGCAGCAGTGGTACCGGCCATGTACTCGGCCTCACATGATGAGAGGGCCACCACTTTTTGCTTCTGGGATTGCCAGGTGATCAGATTGTTGCCGAGGAAGAAGAGTATGCCGGTGGTGCTCCTCCGAGTGTCCACGTCCTTTGCTAAGTCGCTGTCGCTGTAACCGATCAGCAGGGACTGCTCCTTCTTCCTCCTCTGGTAGTGACAGCCATGATCAAGGGTCCCAGAGATGTATCTGAGGATCCTCTTGACAGCTGCTAAGTGCTCAGTGGTCGGATTCTCCATGAATCGGCTCACAAACCCCACCGAGTATGCCAAGTCCGCCCTCGAATTCACGAGGTAACGCAGGATCCCACAATGCTTCAGTAACAAGTTGAATCAACAGCAGGGATGTGCTTTGCTTATTCTGACTGATTTCAGGCGTGGCTCCATGGGAGTGCAGGTAGGCTTGCACCCGGTGAGGCCCGCCGTTCTTCGAATCTTGGCGCGTCGCCTCGGCACATAGTGATGCCTTCCGCCGTCTGTGTCACCTCTAGGCCGAGGTAGTAGTGCAGGAGTCCCAGATCGCTCATCTGGAAGGTGGACTGCATCTCCTGCTTAAAAGTGTCGATGTCGTCCTGATGGCCACCGGCGATGATGAGGTCATCGACGTAGACCCCAACCACCAGCCACCGGGCACCAGAGCCTCGTAGGTAGACGGCATGCTCGGACATGCTCCTCTTGAAGCCGAGTGCGAGCAGGGACTCGTCCAGCTTGGAGTACCAGGCACGGGGGGCTTGGCATAGACCGTACATGGCTTTTACAAGGCGGAGCACCTTCTGTTCATGGTCGCGCAGGCCGAACCTAGGCGGCTGCGCGACGTAGACCTCCTCCTAGATCACGCCATTGAGGAACGCGAATTTGACATCCATGTGGTGGATTGCCCATCCCTCGCAGGCGGCGTGCGCTAGGAGCAAGCGCACGGACTCCAGGCGGTCAACAGGGCAAAACTTCGTTCGTCGAAGTCGATGCCCCGTCGTTGAAACGTAGCCCTTAACCCACAAGTCGCGCCTTGTGCTTGGTGACGATGCCCGCCGCGTCCTTCTTAGTCTTGTAGACCCACTTGAGGCCTATTGGCTTGATGCGCGGCGGCGGCTCGACGAGCTCCCATGTACCGCTCGCCTCGATGGATGTCATCTCGTCCAGCATCACGTGCCTCCAAAGACTTTCGTGACGCAGCACCTCTTCCAGGTGTAGTCGGCTCGACGTCGCTCATGAGTAGGAGACGCCTCCCTCCCCGCGTCCGTCTTGGCGAGACCGGTATCGGTCTGTAGTCGATCACGTTGTCGGCGCGGCGAAACCAGAGCGGGCGCGTCGTGGTCGTGGTCGGATGTTGTCGAGCTGCACCGAGGGAGGAGCACGGTGGAGAGGCCGAATTCCCCGTGTGGTGACGGGGCCGGTCTCGACGTCGCGGCGCTGAACCTCGGTGGTGTTCCCGCCCGTGTACTTGTTCGGTGGCGGAGTTGCGGACGATGTTGGTGAAGCAGAACGTGTCGTTGTCGACGAAGTGGTGAGCGGCGTGGTGCTTGTGGTGGTGCTGACCGCGTCTGCCTCCACTGGTGCCTGGTCCTCCATGGTGAAGTCCCTCGACACGCCGTCGTGCTCAGCGGACCATGTCCACTGAGTTGCCTCGTCGAACACCACGTCCCGGCTTATGTGCACACGTCGGGTCGTCGGATCATAGACTCTGTACGCCTTTGATCTAGGCTCGTAGCCCACAAACACCATCTTGCGACTGCGATCATCAAGCTTGCGGAGATGCGGCGTGTTTACCTTGACATGGGCGATGCACCCGAAGGTGCGGAGGTGCGACACGTTGGGGGCGTTGCCGGTCCAGAGCTGGTATGGTGTCTTCCCTTGGATGCTCTTGGAAGAGGAATGGTTGAGGAGGTACACAGCGGTGGTGACCGCCTCTCCCCAGAACACCCCAGGTAGCCCCTTCGCCTTCAGCATGCTCCGGGCGGTGCCGACGATCGACTGGTTACGGCGCTCGACGATGCCATTCTGTTGAGGTGTGTACGGCGTCGTGAGCTTGTGCCAGACGCCGAGGTGAGCGCAGTACTCGGTGAAGCGCCAGAAGCTTCTTGCCGGTCTTCCTCTCCGCCGCCGCCTGGACGCGCTTGATGGCTTCTGCAGCAGCATCCTTGGTGGGAAGGAGACACACCCACATGTAGCGGGAGTAGTCATCGACGAGGAGAAGGAAGTAGCGGTTGCCGCTTGGTGTGGCCGGCGTGATTGGCCCACATATGTCGCCGTCGCAGCAATTGGGCGCGCCGGTGGAAACGCCACCTTTCTTGAGAACGAGGCGCGCCGGTGCTTGCCGGAGATAGGCCTCGCACACTTGGTCCACCTCCGGTGAGCTGAGGCGCATCATGGACAAGCTCCTCCCTCGCCATCTTGCGGAGGCGGCGGGAGATGCCCGGCGCGAAAAGCCACCGCCAAAGCTCGTTGCTTGCAAGCGCTGCGAGGCGTGCGCGGCGCCATGGCGTGACATCGACACAGCACGACACGTCCGCCCGTCCATCAAACCGCTGAGCCACCTTTCAATGCGCGGCGCCGCTCTCGCCACGGATGCGCATGACGCCGCCCTCCACGAAAGCACTGAATCCGCCCTCATCCAAACCGGACCGCCCTACGGAGATGATGTTGGCGGTGAGTTCGGCGGTAGTAGACACCGGTGAAGGAGCGGTGTTCCCCATTCTTGAGGGAGAACATAACTCGTCCGCTGCCCTCCCCGATCCGTGCTTTCTCGGAACCGTCCCCCCCGAATCCTTGTTATTGGCTACACCTACAAACCCTCGCACCGAGCCCGTGACGGCGTGTCGATCGAAGAAGAAAGCGGCGATCCCGTCATGTGATTTGGCGCTCGGTGTCCAAGATCCATCGCTTCGGATCCCGGTCCACCTCGTCGTCAAGGTTGGGGACGACCTTCCGCTTCGATGAGGTGGAGTTCAGCGGCGGCGGCGGTGGTGGAGCGAAGTCTTGCGTGATCTGCAGACCGGTGGACGAGCCGGTGGTGAGAGAATAGCCTCCTCTGGGCGTGTCGGCGAGCATCGGGTGTGTTCCTCCTCCTCCTGGGCCAAGTGGGCCTGATGGGCGGCTCCTCCTCCTTGTTCTTGTTGCGATGCTGGCCCCTGGCCTTTTTTTTCTTGCCACAACATGCAGACGAGGAGAAGTCCGCCGGGGACGAGGCTCGCCGGAGCCGCGCCCCGTCCTCTGCCCGACCTCTGCTCTCCGCCATGACCACCGGAGTTGGAGCCACCGCGGAGAACTCTGCCCCCTTCTTCTTGTACTTTTCGATCCTCGCTCCCTCAGAAAGCGGCTTGCCGCGTTCGCGGCGCTGGCTCGGCGCGGCCGCGATGGCTGGCTTCTTCGATTGACAAGCGTGAAAAGTCAAGGAGTGTCTCAATTGAGATTACCGCTGCTTGTACCGCGGACGACGCGACGTAGGTACTAGGCCACCACGTGATGGTCGCTCCGGATCACCGAGGGCTGCCATCCGCCGCGTGATGTTGGTGAGACGCAGGCGAACTCCTCGATGGCCTCGCCGGTAGCGGAGCGTGATGTTCTCGTACTCCGCCCGGAGGGTTTGGGCGGTTGATCTCCGCACGCGGTCGTCGCCGATGCGGAACGTCTTGATGGCCTCCCAGGCGTCGTAGGCGGTGTCCTTGGTGGCGAGCGCGGGCACCATGTCCTCTGGTACCGCGCTGCAGATGGCGTCGAGGGCACTCCGGTCGACGTCGTACTCCGTGGTGTCGGGGTACTCGATGGCGTCCCAGAGATGGCGAGCCTGCAGCCTCAACTTCATCCGCAGCGACCATTGATGGTAGTTGGTGCGCGTCAGCTGCGGCCAGGTGCCGGAACTGCCACCCTCTCGGACGATGCGCTCGACCACGATTTCCCGCGGACGGCGTGCGTCGCGGGTCCGCGAGCGGCGTGGGTCGCGGGTGCGTGAACGGCGCGGTGGAGAACGACTTGGAGATGGCGAGCGCTTCGGCATCTTGGTGCCGGAGCCGCCAGAGCCGTCCTTCTTCTCGGAGGGTGAACGGCCACGAGGCTTGGATGGAGACGACATTGCGGCCGCGAGTCCCTACGTCCTAGCTCTGATGCCACTTGTCAGTTCTAGACCGCGGCGAATGCCGGCGGCGAGGACTCAGCGAACGAACGGTGAGCTCGAACACGATGAACACCTGTGAACGCACGCGAGACACTGGACACTGAATATTTGTGCTGCCTGAAAACGCAGCTTTTCTGGGTGTTCTTCTTTGCTATTTATTGAGTGAAAACAACGATGCAAAGCATAACAGTCACGGCGCACACGACGCGGAACTTGCGCGTCCATCCCCACGCACCGCAAACGTCGCCCATGGCTGCATGCCAGTGTTCATGGCGAGCTATTCTCGGCCACCACTTCCTATCCGCACGGCAACCACAAGTCGGTGCTCGTGCGTGTGCTGAAACTGAAAGGAAACATGCAAGTGCTAAATATAGATGCTAGGCTTATCTAACAGCAGCTCGCACTGCCGCACCAGCCCGAGCAGCCGGTGCACGCCCTTGAGGTCGCCGGCGCCGGCCAGGTGCTCCATCAGGCCGGAGAAGGTCTGCAGGTCTGGGAGCACGCCCCGCGCCATCATCTCCTCGAGGAGGTCCATGGCATCGGGCTCTCTCCGGCACTTCGTCATCGTCCGCAGCAGAGACGAGCAGAGCAGCGCGAGGTTGGGCCCCGAGATGGGGCCGCAGATTGACTCAGCCTCCCGGAACACCCTCACCGCCGCGTCGGTCTTCTTGGAGAGCCGTAGAAGTCAATGACGAGCCGCACGGTGGCGAGCGGTAGGAGGATGCCGTCGGCGCGCACCTTGGCGAGCAGGCGCTCCACGAGCTCGACGTGGCCAGTGCGGGCGAGGATGGCCACCATCCTCGCCACGGTGTGGCGGTCGTGCGCGAACCCGCCGGGGCGGCACGCCACCCAGCAGAAGAACTCCCACGCAGTCTCGGCCTTATTGAATGCGCGCAGGAGCTTGCATACCAGCCGCGGTGTCCAGACGAGCCCGGCGCCCTCGAGCTCGGCCACCTCCCGTGAGTCCCAGCTGTCCAACGCCCTGGCGAGCTCGCGCGGGTCCAGCCATGGCTTCAGTGTCTGCTTTTCTCCGTTGCTTCTGTCCTTGTCGTCGCCTTCCTCGTCATCCTCCGCCTCGCTGTCTCCCTCGCCCTCGACGTCGTCCACGGCGTACCCGATCCTTGCGTTGGGTGAAAGCTCCTCGACGAAGTCCTCCGTGCCATCGATGTGGCCAGCCTCCCGCATGGCGGCGATGGCAGCGCGCATCTGCGGCCCGGGCATGACGCCGTCCACGGCCGCCATCTCGCGGACGAGCCACCGAAGCTGGTCGAACCTACCTGCCGACGCAAGCGCCTCGGCGAGGACGTTGTACTGCCGGGTGGTCCGCCGCACGCGCAGCGACGGCAGGATGCGGAACACCTCGAGCGCCTGGTCCACGAACCCCGCGGAGGCGAGTTGGGCGATGACGACGGTGTAGGTGTGTGCATTCGGGAGCGCGCCCTCGCGGACCATGCGGCGGAACGCCTCGACGGCGGCGTCATGTTCGCCGTCCCGCGCGTGTAGTTCGATGACGACGTTGTACGCCTCCGCAGGCCGGCGCGGGGCGGCCGGGAGGGAACCGAAGGCTTCGAGCGCGGAGGCGCGCGAGCGGCGGAGCAGGGAGCGGGAAAGAGGCGAGGTGGGCGCGGAGGTCGGGGAGCGCGGCGAGGGAGGCGAGGCGGGCGGCGAGGGCATGGTAGAGCGGGAGCGGCGGCGGTGGGTGGGAGGGGAGTGCGCGGAAGAGGGAGACCGCGCAGGACGGCGTGGGCGCCGCGCGGATGGCGTGGAGCGCGACCACGGGGTCGTCGGGTGGGAGCGGAGGAGGTGAGGAAGGGGAAGACGACCGGAGCCGGACACGCAGGGAGTCGATGAGGCGCGCGCGGCGGAGGTAGAGCGCGACGCGGTTAGTGGTGGGCGACGCCGGCGGGGGCATCGCGTCGGCGGAGTGTCGCAGCCGGCGGCGGCTGAGAGGCGGAAGCAGTAGTGCAGCGGCTCTTCTTGCATCGGCGATTGCACGGCCCATAAGGCTGTCGCCTCTTGGGCCCTTCGATCCATCAAGGTTACTATTGAAGATGGACGGCATTTAAAATGGGCTTTGACTTTGAGTCTTCTTAGAACTAGATGTACCATGTGCGTTGCTGTGGGAATTATCTTACGTTGTACGTTGAGAGAATTTATGTAGGAGAATTAATAGTACCGTCTAACTACAACACCATAGTGCTTTGTCATGGAATTTGAGAGATAAATTTAGATAAACATAGTCGATATGATCGGTCCACCTTTTAAAGGACTACTTAGAAAACTTCACAATTTACTTAGAAAAAATAGGACAGGAGAAAATAAAAATAACGTATTAAAATGAAATTATTTTGGTTTTGTCATTTGCTTTCGTTAGAAACAGCACCGTCTATGCTTTCAACATTGAGCGATAATTGCTACTATACTTCCAAGTCTCCGAGAGAAGATGACAATAGGGATGCTGAAGCTCATGTATCTGCAGGTGCTAGGCAACTAAGGGCGTGTTTGGGATGCTTGCTACTATACGATTTTTAGCCAAGTCGGTTTCAGAGACGACTCTCTGCTCCAGGAAAAAGGGTGGAGTTGTGAGAGCACCTAAAGAGGTACTCCACAAACTCCAGTTTTTTATGGAGCTGCTCCACGGTGAAGTTTGTGGAGCAGAGTTTGTGGAGCAGTCCCAAACACCCTCTAAGTATACTTTCGAGTAGAATATGGGTAGTTAGTGAAGGCCCCCTCTATCTCTGATCTCTCGTAAAAAAAAATGGTCATCGTACCTTAAAAACAGGCAGTAGCTTCACGCGCAGACACGCAGATGACAGTCTCCTCCACTCGCTTCATGTCAGCTTCATAAACCCGGGGTCCTCAATGGACCCGCTTCTCTCAATACTTGGCTCAGCAAGTGGCGCAGCGACAGCGCGTGTCTGGACCGGCCTAGATACACAATGACAGACCGAGACCACGATCCGGTCCCTGACCGGCACCTCCGGCCAGGAGACCTGGTCAGAGCCCCGACCGGAAGGCCTGGCTGTGGTGGGACCGTAGTCCGACTCCGACCAAGGATATGCCGGACCTTTGCTCGACTCTCTTTCCCAACCTACAAGGTCGGGGCCGACTGGGAACGACCGACCAGGACGCCTGCTCGGTGTGGGCCCGGGGAGCAGGCGGAGCAGATAAGGTAAGGCGCTCAAGTCAACCGCAATACCGAGGACCGTACCCTACCATACCCTACACACCTACAGGACGGTGCCGTCAGGCCATGTCAGACAAACACTATACAGCCTGCCAGACACGTCAGAGCACAAACAGTTTAGTTGGTGCCATCGTTTGTCGTCCCAGGCGAACACTTTGCAGCCTGTCGGTACAACAGGTAACGAACAGTAAGGTGGGAGATGGCGGCGTAAACAGTATGGCGGGCGATGGCATGCCGTACCCAACGACGTGGGCGACAAGACTAGGTAGCACCCGTTCACACTCTCTCCTTTCCGTCTTTGACTTGGAAGGCCACCCCTTTCATCTATAAACGGGAATGCGCTCTGTCCTAAAATGATACAGTCTACACGCTCTCAACAGCAGATCAGCTTGGACACAAAGAGCATACGTTCTAATACTTAGCGCACGTTTGAGCATCCATCACTCTCTTCCACTCGGATCAGAGTCCGACCAGGCCTCTATCACGCCCTTCTCATTCCTTACTCGTTTGTAACCCCACAGTAAACATCGAGCACCTAGGCTCAGAAATAAAGTCACCAACCGACTGAAACTGGATGTAGGGCACGTTGCCTGAACTAGTATAAATCCTGTGTCATCGCGTGCTAGGCCACATCCGATGACAGCGCACGGCAAAACTACAAATATTTACTTGTCGGCCACATTTCGCACCGACAGTTGGCACCATCCGTGGGGAGGACACCGTGCGTTCACGCTTTTGGTCATCGGATGGCCCACCTTTCCACCATCTTCGGCATGGCGGACTCGAGCGATACGATTCGCTTTGGCACACTGGATATTCCCATGCTCTCACTTGCTGGGATGTGGGTTCCTCCCGTCTTCATGCCACTCCAGACCTTCCTCTTCGGGAGTCTAGGACTTCGTCGCTGACCAGCTCGGCGTACTCCACCTCCGCGAGGAGACACTTGTCCCAGCACCCACTAGAGGAGGAGCGCCCTCCACCGACCCCGGGCCACTCGACGACCTCAATGTCGAGACACCCGCGCTTCGCCTCGAGCCCATGCTGGGCTCAAACCCCATGATGAGTGATGTACATATTGTTCTTTACTCACTATTTAACACCTTCCGCCAGCTCTCTGGAGGGGCCCCGTTGTCCCCACCGCGAACGCCATGCGACCGGTTCCCCTACGGCTTCGCGTCCCCCGTGGACGCGTGCACACGGGGGCTTCAAAGGATGCTGGCGCCGCCCCCTCTCACGTCTGAGTTTGTGGGGATGGTGGGTTGTGCCCCTGCCTCCTTCCACGACCTCATTGATGACGAGGTCGAAAGCAACGGCTCCAGCATGGCGACATCATGTCACCTGGCCACCCTCTTCCCGGAGTGCACTATGGCGTCGCCCCGGGACAGCTACCGGAGGTAGTGGAGTCTCTGTAGACTCACACCCCTCCGTACCCCAATGCGCCGGCCCTGGTGCGTGCGCAAGCACACGAGAGGTTATGACAAAGGCAGCAGATCCAGCCGCCACCTACGCCGGTGCGCCCGGCGCATCACGCTACGCTACATGCGCGTAATCCGACGAGTAGTGCTCGGGGTCATGCCCGTTAGGTCCAGCGATAACATACTGGACGAAGGGGATGACCCCCCTCAGTTTGCTCGGGCTGGCCAGAACATCGCTGCTGCAGCGATGCTTCTGCGTGGCCTCCCCGAGCCTACCGACCCCCAGGAGCAGGCAATCCACCGGAACCTCTGGGAGCTAGTGGAGACCGTCGTCGTTCACCAGTGGAGAGCTCCGCGTTGTGACACTGTCTCATGGTCTCTTGCCCAACCGGGGCACTAGGGCGGCACTAGTCGAATCGCTCCGTCCACTCACCGCAGCAGTTGTCGGGCGTGGAGCAGGAAGCCGCGACTACACCGCAGCCCAACTCGGTGCCTGCTCCACACCGACCACCTATGCGCGAGTGGCTCAGCCCAAACCATGACGCTCGCAGCGTCATCAACAATCGGCACCATACTCAACATGAAGATGACGTCCATCGAATGGCAGCAAGAGCGAGTGGTGCGGGCCCCGGCTAGACTGTCGAGGAGTATGAGGACATGCACCCCAGGCATGGCGGCCGACCGAACGACCGAAGCCTAGCCCTGATGGCCCGGGGCCATGGGCCTTTGGTCGCCGCATCAAAAAGCACCGTTCCCACAACGTTTCCGACCGCCCACCAACATCGCTAAGTACACTGGGGAGACGAACCTTGGTGTATGGCTCGAGGACTTCCAGCTCGCCTGCTGAGCTAGTGGAGTGAATGATAACTACTTCATCCTCCAGTACCTCCCCATCTGCATGGGGGAGCATGTTCGGGCATGGCTCGAATTCCTTTCACCCAACAGCATCCGCGACTAGGCGGACCTCAAGAGGGCCTTCATCGAGAACTTCCAGGGGACGTATGTCTGTCCTGCGAATTCCTGGGACCTCAAGAGTTGCTAACAGAAGCCCAACGAGTCCCTGCGGGATTACATCCGCAGGTTCTCAAAACAGTGCAACTCCCTTCCTGATGTCGTCGACGCGGACGTCGTCAGCGAGTTCCTCTCCAAGACAACCTGCCAGCCCCTAGTCCACAAGCTCGACTGTGTGAAGCCCCATACCACCCGCGACTTACTCGACATTGCCACGAACCACGCCTCCGGTGAAGAGGCAGTCAGGCGGTCTTCAGTAGCGGTCGGGACAAGGGCAAGGCCAAGCGCAAGGACCAAGGCGAGGGCCCCTCCACACAATAGGGCAAGAAGAACAAGAAGGATCGGTGCCAATCGACCAACCCAGCTTTGGTTGCCGCTGCCGATCACGCAGGCAAACAGCCCTAGCAGGGCCAGTCTAACCACTTCGACAAGCTCATGGAGAACCCATGCACCAACCACGCCTACCCCGTCAAGCACCTCTACAAGGACTGTGACCTCCTTAAGCGCTTCCTGCGACAAGCTGGCAAGCCAAAGGAAGGGAAAGGTAGGGAGGACACAGCCAAGAAGGGGGGCACGGCGGGTAAGGATGGAGACAGCTTCCCCGACCCCGAGGAATGTCTCATGATCTTTGGGAGATCCTACGCCGTCCACTCCAAGCGCCAGCACAAGGTACGCTACCGAGAGGCATGCGCCGCCGAGTCGGCCATCCCCTCTTTCCTTAGCTGGTCGAACTCCTCGATCACTTTTGATCAGAGAGACCATCCTTCCCACATCGCCCGACTGGGTCGCTACCCGCTCACCGTCGACCCCATCATCTGCAAGAAGCACCTCACCAAGGTGCTGATGGACAGAGGCAGTGGCCTCAACATTCTGTACGTCGACACCCTCGACGCCATGCGCATCCCCTAGTCAAAGCTCTGTCCTATGAGCTCTCCCTTCCATGGTGTGATCCTAGGGATGCAGGCATACCCACTCGGGCAGATCGACCTGCCCGTCACGTTTGGCGACCGAGCCAACTTCCGCTCGGAGGTCCTAACCTCGAGGCGGTGGACTTTCCGAGGTCCTACAACACCATCTTGGGGTGGCCATGCTACGCTAAGTTCATGGCGATCCCCAACTATACCTACCTAAAGCTAAAGATGTCGGGACCAAATGGCGTCATCACCAAGGGTAGCACCTTCTCGCAAGCCTACACGTGTGACCGTGAGCATTACAAGCTCACCACTACCATCATCAACTCCACCGAGCTCTCAGAGCTCGGGAATTCGGTGACTCCAGCAGTCCCCGACTGCAACGGGCCGACCTCCTCGAGTGCCTTCCATCTGACCGAGGAAACCAAGATGGTGGAGATCGACCCCACCGACCCAACCAAGACAGTGCGGATCGGGACCAAGCTCCCGGCCAAATAGGAAAGCGAGCTCACCGAATTCCTACGCGCAAATTGGGATGTCTTCGCATGGAAAGCCTTTTAACATACCGAGCATACCGAGGGAGGTCACCGAGCACGCACTATGTGTCATCCCGAGCTCAAAGTCCACCAAGCAATGCCTGCATTGTTTTGATAACAAGAGGCGTAGGGCCATAGGCGAAGAGATCGCCAAACTTCTGGCAGCCGGATTCATCTAAGAGGTATACCACTCCGACTGACTAGCCAACCCTGTTCTTGTGAAAAAGAGGAATGGGAAATGAAGAATGTGTGTTGATTATACTGGCCTCAATAAGGTGTGCCCAAAGGACCATTTTCCTTTGCCACGCATAGATCAGATAGTCGACTCCACCTCAGGATGCGAAATCCTCTCCTTTCTGGATGCCTACTCAGGCTACCACCAGATCGGATGAAAGAGTCCGACTAGGTCGCAACCTCATTCATCACCCCGTATGGTTCATACTATTACGTAACCATGCCTTTTGGTCTGAAGAACACGGGCGCCACCTACCAACGGTACATGCAGCGATGCTTCGCCGACCAAATTGACCCATGCGACCAACCTGACCAAGTCGAGCGACCAAAACCAACAATCGCCGTCTATGTAGATGACATAGTGGTGAAAACAGCTCAAGCTAGCAACCTAATCGCAACCTTGGCCGCCACATTCGCGTACCTCCAAAGGTTCAGCGTCAAATTGAATCCCAAAAAATGTGTTTTTGGGGTTCCGAAGGGGAAGCTGCTCGGATACATCGTGTCCGAGCGCGGCATCGCAGCCAACCCCAAAAAAATCACGTCCATCTCTAACATGGGCCCTATACACAACATCAAGGGCATGCAGAGGCTCACCGGCTGCTTGGCTGCCCTGAGTTGGTTCATCTCCCGACTAGGCAAATGAGGGATGCCTCTCTACAAACTTCTCAAGAAGATAGATGCATTCGTTTGGACAAAGGAGGCACAGTAGGTTTGAAAAGCCTCAAAGCATCGCTGACGTCGGCCCCAATCCTCGTCACTCCCAAACGGGGAGAACCTCTCCTCCTCTACATCGTGGCAAGCAACCACGTGGTAAGCGTCGCCCTCGTCATCGAGAGGGAGGAGCTGGGACACCCCCCCTGAAGGTCCAACGATTAGTGTACTTCATCGGTGAGGTACTCATCGACGCCAAGGTTCGCTACCCCTAGGTCCAGAAGCTTCTATATGCCGTGTTGATGGTGACCTAGAAGTTCTTGCACTACTTCACCGATCATGAGGTCATTGTCGTCAGTTTATACCCGCTGAGAGACATCGTCCGCAACCACGACGCCATGGGACGAATCTCCAAATGGGCACTCAAGCTCATGGAACATGACATCAGGTATGTCCCCCGCACCGCTATTAAGTCCCAGGCTCTTGCGGACTTCGTCGCTGAATGGACAGAAGTCTAGCTCCTGACCCCGGACGTCACCCACGAGTACTAGATGATGTAGTTCGACGGGTAGGTCATGGCGCCCGGCTCAGGGGCTGGAGTGGTTCTAATCTCCCTAAATGGGAGCAGGCTCTGCTACATAATCCGTCTCCATTTTTTAGCCTCGAACAATGCCGAGAGTATGAGGCCCTCATCAATGGGCTGCGCATCGCTATCGAGCTTGGCACAACACGGCTATATGTCCATGGTGACTCGGAGCTGGTCGTCGACCAAGTCATGAAGGAATCCTCCTACAAGAGCCCTCTCATGGCGGTGTACTACCAAAAGGTGTGCAAGCTCGAGGGCAAGTTCCAAGGGATCGAGCTACATCATGTCCCCAAAAGGACAATGATGCCGCCGACTTCCTCACGAAATTGGCTGCCAGGCGGGTTCTGTCTCCAGATAGGGTCTTCATCAACGACCTCCATGAGCCGTCTGCCCACATTCTGGAGGATCCGACTTCATTGCAGCTCAACCCCGACCAAGCACTCGGGGGCTCCGGTGCTCCGACGTGATCCGACCCCGACCAGGCGCTCGGGGGCTCAGGTCCTGACATTCCTATTGAAACATCGAAAGGTGACACCGCCGTGATGATGCTCGACCTGGCCGACTGGAGAGCGCCGCTGCTCGCCTACATCCTCGAAGAAGTCCTCCCACCAAAAAAGACTGAAGCACGACAAGTCGCTCGACGCGCCAAGACGTTCGTCGCCATCGGTGACAAACTTTACAAATGAAGTCCGTTGGGAGTACTCATGAAGTGCATCTCGACCGACCAGGGGAAACAGTCCTCCTCAAAGTCCACGCTGGAATCTACGGACATCACGCGGCCCCATAGTCACTGGTCGAGAAAGCCTTTTGCAAAGGTTTCTACTGGCCCGCTGCACTCTCGAGATGCAGAGGAGGTTGTCCGTAGACATGAAGGATGTCAGTTCTACGCTCGGCAAACTCACTTGCCAATGCAGGAGCTACAAACTATCCCCACCACCTAGCCATTCATGGTCTGGGGCCTCAACATGGTTGGGCCCCTCAAAAAGGCCCCAGGTTGCTTCACTCACCTACTCGTGGCAGTGGACAAGTTCACCAAGTGGATCGAGGCGAAGCCCATCACCCACATCCACTCAAAAGAGGCAGTCAAGTTCTTCCTCGACATCATCTATCGGTTTGGTGTTCCTAATTGTATCATCACCGACCACGGAACCAACTTCACCGGCAAGGAGTTCCTAGACTTTTGTGATGGATACGGCATCAGGATCAATTGGGCCTCCGTCGGACACCCACGTACTAACGGTCAGGTCGAACAGGCCAATGGCATGGTCCTCCAAGGACTCAAGCCCCGCATTTTCAACCGACTCAAAAAGTATGCCGGACTATGGGTTGCAAAGGTCCCACCAGTCCTCTAGAGCCTAAGAAGGATTCAAATCAATCCATGGGGTTCACCCCTTTCTTCCTAGTGTACGGAGCTGAAGCCATGTTGCCATTCGACCTCGATCACGGCGCCCCAAGAGTGAGGGCCTTCAACCAAGACCGAGCCACGGAGGCTTAGCAGGACGCGGTCGACCTGCTCGAGGAGGCTCATAAGATGGCCGTCATCCACTCCGCTTATTACCAGTAAACTCTCCGCAGGTACCACAAGAGAAAATCAGGGGAGGACCCTCGAGGTCGGTGATCTCATACTCCGAAGGATCCAGTCAACCAAGGACAAGCATAAGCTCTCTCCACCATGGGAAGGACCGTACACGATGGCTGAGGTGATCCGACCGGGTGCCTACCGGCTGAAGGACGACAACGGCAATGTTCTCACCAACACATAGAATATCGAACAGTTACATCATTTCTTTCCCTAAGCTCGGTCTTTAACGCTCATTTCTATTTAAAACTTGCTCCTACAGCACCCCAGCCCGAGCACTCTCGGCCTGGGTCGCTCAGGGGATCCACGGGGGTGCGATACCACTCCCTCTTTACTATCATTCAGTAACACTTTTCACCCAAATGAAAGGGCGTCCCGTTCCTTTGACTACCCTATGTAACTTATGCTTTAGCCTCCCAACCGATCAGACCCCGCCACAACCTAAGGTTACGAGCAGCTGAGCCTCGTGGGCCACGCCCGAGTTCTTAAGGTTGCAGCCCACGGTCAACAAGCAGGTGTGAAAAGCAAAGGATAAAAAGCAAAGTTACGCAAGGATAAAAATAAGGGCGGACGGGACAAGCTTCCCCTCACGATTGATTTCATCACAAAAGAACATAAACTGTTCACACGGGGGCTCCCCCATGAATATATCTTTTTACAAAGACTAACTACTTTTATACAATTCTATTGTGGTCCTTCGGTCGTATCGGCGGATGGTGCGGCCGGCGAAGATGAAGGCAGCTCAGTTGTGGTCGGGACGATGGCGCTGGGCTCGGCTGCGGTCGGAACAAAGTTTGGCTCGGTTGCGGGTAGGATGACGCTCGCCTCCGACCCGGCCTCTGCCATGGTAGGCTGGATGACGTCTTCCTGGCATGCACCTGCGGTCGCCGTCGAGCGACGAACCTCCATCACCCACCGCGACGGTGACCTGCTCGACGACCACTTGTGCGTGTGGTGCCAAGCTTTCCCCCAGCGCCTGGATCTCATCCTGCTCCACTTGCTGGCATATCCTCTGTAGGTGGCCACGATGTCTAGGTCAGGGTAGTGGGTCACCACCGACGTCAGCACCTCCGACGTCCCGTAGAACATGCCGTCGGAGATGAGCACCCGAACCTCGTTCGGGACCTCCGCCAGCTGGACGACAGGCGTGCTGGTGCTAGGGCCCGACTCGAACACCTCAGTGACCACTAGGGACTGGGCTCTCCCCAAGCAATATTTGGCCCAAGGCGGCGCCGCGGCGACAGCGTGCGTCTGGGCCAACCCCGATACACAATGATAGGCCGAGACCACGATCCGGTCCCCGACCGGCACCTCCGCCAGGAGACCTAGTCGAAGCCCCGACCGGAAGGCCTGACCGTGGTGGGACCGCAGTCTGACTCCGACCCCATTCCTCCGACTGAGGATATACCGGACCTTTGCTCGCCTCTCTTTCCCGATCGACACGGTCGGAGCCGACTGGGAACGACCAACCAGGACGCCTGCTCGGTGTGGGCCCGGAGAGCAGGCGGAGCAGATAAGGTAATGCGCTCAAGTCAACCGCAATACCGAGGACCATACCCTATGCACCTGCAGGACGGTGCTGTCAGGCCATGTCAGATGGACACTATACAGCCTGCGAGACGCGTCAGAGCACAAACAGTATTGTGGGCGTCGTCGTTTGCCGTCCCAGGCGAATATTGTGCAGCCTGCCAGGTACAGCAGGTCATGAACCGTAAGATGGGCGATGGCGGCGTAAACAGTATGGCTGGGCGATGACATGCTGTACCCGACGGCGTGGGCGACAAGACTAGGTAGCACCCGTTCACACTCTCTCCCTTTCTGTCTTTGACTTGTAAGATCACCCCCTTCATCTATAAAAGGGAATGCACTCTCTCCTAAAAGGACACAGTCTACACGCTCTCAACAACATATAAGCTTGGACACAGAGTATACGCTTCAATACTTAGCGCACGTTTAAGCATTCGTCACTCTCTTCCACTCGGATCAGAATCAGATCGGGCCTCTAACACCCTCTTCTCATTCCTTACTTGTTTGTAACCACACAGCAAACTTCGAGCATCTGACTTAGAAATAAAGTCATGGACCGATTGAAACTAGATGTAGAGCGCGTTGTCTGAACCAGTATAAATCCTATGTCATCGCGTGCATAGCCACATCCGATCACAGCGCACGATAAAACTATAAACATTTACTTCTCGACCACGTTTCACACCGACACTTCATCTCCCTCGTATCCTTCGACCGCTCCCCATATTCTATCCTGCAGAAGCTTCTTTCTTCAACATCTTGATACGGAGCTCAAGAGCAGCCTCACCACGCGATGGCTGCAGTCGTAGTAGCGCACATGGGGTCGAATCTTCCGCGAAAGAGGCGTAGTGCAGGGCGGCGTGCGGAGATGGACGGGGAGCGCTCTCCATTCTCCACCTCCAGCTCTGTGCTCATGCCAGCCCACGCCTATCACGTGCGTCTCCTCGTCCTGATCGCGGCCGTTGCCCACGTAGTATCGTTGACCTGCAGCAGCGGCGGCCTGAGGATCAAAGGAGCGGTCTCATGTCCCAGCGCAGCGGCGTCTGCCTCATGTCCCCGTGCGGTGTTGATTTAAAGCGATCAGAATGGGGACTCATCGTTTTCTTGCATTAATTCAATGTTGGCCGGCCTTAAGACTCCCGGTTTTAGAGCAGTCCCAATAGTAAAAACCATGCATAGTTTTCATAGCGGCCACATCAACGAGAAATTATCTATAGAAGCATCTCAAACGTTGCAAGTTTCTTTGCCTAATAAATGCTGTCTTTTTTTCTCTCTCTTAAGTCCATCGGCTTCCTCCTGGCTACTAGCGTGAGCTCGTGCTCACCATGGAGAAGCATACATGGACGACCAGCGCGGAGGAGCCTCGGCAGCCGGCGGGCGAGGGCACGCGGCAGCCAGCGGGCCAGCGCAGCGACGCGGGCGAGCAGCCGTGGTAGCCGGTGAGCGAGCGCACGCGAGCGCGGCAGCCGGCGGGCGAGGGCACGCGGCGGCCGGCGGGCCAGCGCAGCGACTCGGGCGAACAGC
Source organism: Miscanthus lutarioriparius (assembly GCA_904845875.1). Taxonomy (NCBI): domain Eukaryota; kingdom Viridiplantae; phylum Streptophyta; class Magnoliopsida; order Poales; family Poaceae; genus Miscanthus; species Miscanthus lutarioriparius. The sequence continues at coordinate 101,720,945 of CAJGYO010000006.1, forward strand.
CTCGGTAGCCGGCGAGCGAGGGCGGCATCCGGCAGGCGAGGGCACGCGGCGTCCGGCGGGACAGCGCGGGGGCACGGGCGAGCAGCCGCAGTATCCGGCGAGCGAGCGCACGCGAGCGCGGTGGGCAAGCGCGGCGGACGGTGAGCTGCGCGACCGACGGCGAGCGGCCTGCGCAGCCTGGGCGGCGGCGAGCGCGACCGACGGTGAGCGGCCTGGAGTCGCGGCTACAGCGGAGCCTGCTGGGCTCGCGTCGCGTAGCGCCTGCTGGCGGCAAGCGGGACCCGCGGCGCGGCGGCTGACTCGCCTGTGGTCGTGTGAAGGCCGGTGAGCGTAGGGTGGAGGCTAGCTCTCGCGCGGCGGCGTCGCAAAGGACGGCAAGCGCGGGGCGGACTCACGGAGGTCGACTCACGCGCGGCAGCGTCGCGAAGGCCGACGAACATCTGCGGGGCGTGCGGCTGCACCAATGGCGCGCGGATGGTGGAAGTGGCTCGCGGCTAGGGGCGGCAGTGCGACGGGAGGACGCAGCAGGCGGCAAGCCATAAACGCACGGCGACCTCCATGGCAGGCCCCACATGGTAGGAAACTCCACGGCTCCCCGTCGCTGAAACGATCGGTTTCTTCAGTCTTGGTTCGAGAGCCGACGTGGTTTCTCGTGGGAGAAACGGTTTCTCGTCGATTTGCTCTCTCTCTTCGTTAATTTTGACGCCACGTCAGATTATTTGCTTACGTGGAGGCTCATTAATTCTATGGACGCGACGCGTTGGGATTGCCCTTACACATTGAGGCTGTGTTTAGTTCCAATAACTTTCTCAAAAAATGTTACAGTAGTCATCACGTCGAATCTTACGATACGTGTATGGAGCATTAAATGTAGACGAAAAAAACTAATTACACAGTTTGGTTGAAAATCGCGAGACGAACGTTTCGAGCCTAATTAATCTATGATTGAATAATAATTGTCAAATAAAAACGAAAATGTTACCGTAGCTAAATTCTCAAATTTTATGAACTAAACACAGCCTGATTTTACATTGATCGTTGGTACTGAAGTGGAGCTGTACCATGCCTCTACGCAAGTACGTATTTAAAGATGAAAACGCAATGACCTTTTGCATGCCATCGACAGTTACAAGCAGCTGCATTTATGGTGGCATATGCATCGATGCGTGGCTGTTCGTTTGGTGTTCAACCCAACCGCATTTGTGATCCAACACGAAAGCAATAAGCTCTTGCAATTACGATGGGGGAACGAAAGAGAAAGAATAACAGGGGGTGACGTGGCTACGCTGAGAAACTAGAAAAATATGCTAGTGGAATTCTCGTATAGGAGATTTCAAATATAAAATTTGCAGAACTGCCAACTTTGCTAGCCAAACAAGTCAACT